>CAJGYO010000004.1:0-600000 GCA_904845875.1 Miscanthus lutarioriparius | reverse complement strand
TAAAACATGCAACACAGGATAACTTAATGAATCTATTTAGATTTTGCCATATCTAATAGAGCCGATAAGCATCTTGCTTTCACTAAGCATATTGAGCAAACGCTTTGCGCACGCGGTATCTACTCAATAACAAAGCATAAGCAAAGACTTCTTGATTGTCAAGCAAAGATCCGCCGCACGATCATTGAAAACAAACAAGACTACTTGCATCACGTCTAAATCCACCGCATGATACTAAACATGATAACAAGGTTGTCGGAACTTACGGAGGTCGACGGATCGATGACTCCTCTCGAAGAACTCGACGACACGACAAAAGGACTCGAAAGTTGGCACGGGGCCGGTTGTATTGATTTGGTTGTGAACCTCTATTACAATGGTCGAGGGTCAATATTTATACCCTAGACAAAACACGAGTCCTAGAAGACTACGATTTACAAAGGAACTTCTAAACAAACTTTGAAACTTACGATTCCTTACCCTAAACTCTCGAGTCCTTTATTATTACAACTTTCATCTTTTCGATCGGCCTTGCCTCGCCATCTTCTCGCTTTCCGAATGGAGTCACCGCTCAGAGTAACCGACCGCACAAGCATTTAGCCGACCGCTTGTTTTGTCTCGCCGAATACCCTTCTTCCCGCATGCGGGTCCACATCATCCTCCGAATCGACCAAAATCCGGTGTTAACACATGCCCCTCAATTTCGGGATAAAAGTTGTTTTATTCTGAAATTGACCACAAGCTCCTTCTTCTTCCTAGGTCAAGACACCGTTCAACACATGCACCATTGCCCAAAAATTCAAGTTTTCAAGTAGCAACCTCGGACCTACTTGAATCTTCAATGGCGACCTAGGATGAAATCCCAGAGGTAAACTTTACTTATATTCGGCAATTTTCATTTGATCCTCCCATTCCTCTTTTGGCTTATTCCTCTTTGATTTCAATCACCTTCTAAAGGAATACAAGAACCAGATTTTGATCCCCTATGCTGCCAACCTCGATTCCTATTTCCTCGGCCCAATGGGAAATCCTAACCCTTCTGAGATTATCGAGAAGGAAACCCAAAGAATCCCCTTCAAATTTGGGATCACCTCGCCAAACCGATGGCCAAACACGTTCAAGAATTGGCCATTTCCCCCAATCGCCGGATGGCGGAATTGGTACAGGAGAATGCTAGAGAAAAGCAGCAGCCACTGGGAAAGTCAAGACATCAGTCATTGTTTGGAATTATCCTTAGCAGAAACACCCAGAAATGATTCCCTCTTGATAGCAGCTTCCCATTTTTGGTCTGACACCATTAATGCCTTCATCTTTGGTCATGGTACGATGACCATCACTCTAGCTGACGTGTTCATGATGACTGGCTTGAACGTGTCACTACCAGTATACCCCTATAAGTACAAGAGCAAAAGTAATCAAAGAGCCGTCAGCTCTGGATGTGGATGGGTCAAACACATCCAGAACTACATGAATGCATCTGGCACTGTCTCTGAATATGTGGCTATGCAGATTCATCTTTTGTGGAAAATCCAATGAACCAACCCTGAATCACATGGTGATGGCTGAGGACTTAGCTGCAGGTACTCAGATCCCACTAGGCAAATATCTCTTAGGGTCTGTTTATCATATGATGCATCAGATTACTCTTCAGATGCGCCAAGGTGGAGAAATCTCTTGTGTGAATGGTCCCTGGTGGCTAATTCAAATGTGGCTCCAGCTATATATGCATCAGATAACCTCTGTGAGCCTCCTCAATCTAAGTTTTCCTTCAGTTAACTATGCTGAAGGTAGTACAGCAAAGGTTAAGGCTTGTCAGACTTATGGGGAAGCAGCATCATCTATCAGCATTGACATAGACATTGGTCATTTCTTCAAACTATTTTTCAAAGGATTCGGCAATGTACTCTGGTTCCCTTACAAAGAAAATGAAAATTTGACTTTGCCCTGCAAGTTCAGCTATGAAATTGGTTGTTCAGGTCAAGAATCCACGGAGATCTTCAACTCCTTTATCAAACCTTGCACTCTGCCAGCCGAATTTCATCATGGGAGGTTAGTGCAGTCCACCTATGAATTCTACTATCCAAATATGGTGGCCAGACAATTAGGATGTGGCCAGCTGCCCCCAAAATTCCTCTTCTCAACAATCATGAAGCCAAGGGAAGTAATAACAGAAAGAATGGAAGCCAAGAAAATCTTTGAATTAGGATGGGAATTGCCAACATACGAACCATCTCCATTTGGGCTAATAGATGTTGCTCATCCCTTCTTTGTCTCTTGGTGGCAAGAATGGCATGCTCATATCTTCAATATATCAGTTCATCCTTTATGCAAAAACTTGCAGCCTGACTTTGCTTCCGATAGTGAGGTAACTCCATTAGGCTCATCATTTCCTGCTTTTGAATTCACTTCCTATTTTAACATCTGGTTATGCACAGGATTTTGAGCCTACTTCCCCGGCCAAAGCAATCCAGTATTATTCGGCTGGTCCCAATCCTGCTCTGGGATTTGATGCTCCAAAATTAAAGGAATTCATGAAAATCCCTGCAACTTTGGATTCAGTACCTTTAAAGGCACTCATGAAAACTCCTGCTACTTCGGCTGCTGCATCCTTTATTCTCTATCAGGTTAACAACCCCACTTAGCAGTAAACCTGACCATCTCTATATTCATTACTTCCATCGCAGCCGCAAGTCGAAATTCCCAGACTAGACAGTACCTCAGCAGCTGCAAAACCAACTCCTGAAGTTTCTACCGAAAATGAAGAAATTCATGACAGTGAAGCTTCAGAGACTCATGAAGCTGAAGGTTCAAAGGCTCATAAATCTGATGAAACTATAGGTAACATCGTTCGACTAATTTTCCTTTTCTCCTTTCTTTTTTTTAATAACATCTATCTCTTATGCTCATTATCATTTACTTTATTGAGGATAGATGAAATCTTAGATGAACTGGCAAGGGAAACTTCTCCTGATCAAGCTCCAAACCTGTCCCTTCTGAACCTTCAGCCAAGTTCTCCAGCAAGCCAGGGTATAACCCATCCTGATGATCAATCAGCTCAGCAGGTAATGCCTTGTCTTACACTATATTTTAGCAAAATTACCCAATCGGCTAACACCTCCTTTCTTCTCTTTTCTTTAGAAGAACATCACTAAACCGACCACCAGTTACTCCTTCTCTATTGAGGACTACATCATTGATAAAAGTGAAGAGATTACTTCTCATCAAACCTTATCATTTGGAAAATCGGCTCGGCTAAAAGAGATGATCATTCTATTTGAACAAGGATACCATTAGTCCGGTTCGGGATGCGAGACCGGATAAAAGACCTCCTTGAACTCATTGATCAAGATATCCCCTCTCGCTCTCAAAGGCCCCCTAAAATCTGCAGCCCATCTTGATGACCACTTTGCTATGGTGAGAAGGGCAACCAAGAACATATCTTTGAGGGTTGCTCAGAGAAGGATAGATCTTTGAAGAAGCCGGAGATTAAAGATCTTCATTCTCATATCCGCACTACAAGAAATTCCTTGACAACCTTGGAGCCCGAATCGAAAGCCATGGAGGATGAAAAAAAGCAGATTAGAAGCTCAACTAGCCGAACTGAATGCCAAAATTCAGGTCTCACAGGCCCATATAGCTAATTTTGCGAAGAACATAGAAGCGACTTCACTAAAGATAACTCGACCATCAAAGAAGACCAGCAAATCAAAACTAAGTTATCCAAAGATCCAGAGCTCTAAAGATGAAGATCAAAAGTGCTAGATAATGTTAGCGAATCAGATTTGAAGCCATAGAGGCAATCAATCATCTTCCGAACAAGTAGACATTGGGCTTGTAATAAACTTAAATGTGATATCCTTTTTCCTTGATCAACCAACCTTATGTTTACATATTTTTACTTGTTCGAAAAACGAAGCAATTGGTCATTTTCCTTAGATTACTCGATTAGAATGTAGCCGATTGTCTCCATTCTTCCAATAGCCGAACGAATCCTAATCCAAATGTTGTGAGGGTATAGCCGAACAATCTTGGCTCCAACAAATCGGGAGATAGCCGAGTGACATCCGATTTAACCCATGCTGGCCCAGCCCGAAGAGCTGCCCAGCCGAAAGGAAAAACCCTACTCCACCGCTCGGCATTCTCGCCCACGACTCAGTAGAATTCACCACGACTCTTCGCTCCGGCTTATAAATAGACCCTCCGTTAGCCTCATCGCTATCTCCGCTTTAGCGTTCTCACATCCGTCTCCTCCACTTCCTTCGTTCGATTCATCCCAGAAGAAAACCCTAACCTCCACCAAAGTAAATGGCGAACAGTGGCGACCGTGGCAAGCGTCCTGCCGACGGGGAGGCTGAAGGAAGCAGAGCATCGCGCTGCCGGCGCTGTGGGTACGATTCGGATTTTTGCCCCCTTGCAATTTTCTTGTTCATCTCTTAGTTTTAATTTTTTCTTCCTCATTCATCAGGATAAGGGTCATCAGTTCCAGCCAATATCATCTCCTTCCTCCGACGACAGCAACTCAACCAGGAACTCCATCATCCGGCTCTTCCAGCTCTTCAAGCTCCTATCATTCCAATCCTTGGGGCCCGGCAGAACCAGCAGATGCACACCATCCGTATTCTCACGAGGAGGCGCTCAAGTTTCGCCAGGAGAGGGATGAAGCCCGGGAGGAGCTAGGCGATGTCTCCAAGAAATTCGGCATCGAGCAAGCCGAATGGGAGGACCAGCGGAAGCAACTCTGCGACGCCATCACCGGTTTGATATCTTCATTTGGTTTTAGCATCCGGCTTCCTCGCTTGTCGACCCATTTTCCTTTTTTCGCCTTGACTCTTTCTGCGGAGAATGACCGCTTTGAAAAGGCGGCGAACAAGATCGCCGACAAAGTGAATGCCCAGGGGAGACATCCGAGGCACGCCGATGCCGTGGATGGCCGTGTTGATCGTGCCGTCATCCAAGGTGTGCACCTCGGTGTTTCTCTCGGTGGCGGCAATGACCTCCCGAACCAACGAAGACTACTCCTTCCGGCCCGGCCGGCCACATTTGAGGACGCCTTGACGAGATCAACGACATCGATGAGCGCGCCCGGAGGTCTCACGATGATCATCTTGTCGCCCTCGCCGAATCCACACATCCTCAAATTCCGTCCTCAACAAGTTATTTGAGGAGTAGTTTGTATTAGGATGGACTTCGTAAATAAACTTGTCTTTTGGGAGAATACTTATTTCTCGATCCCTTTTGGTAAAATTCACTGCTGACGTCGGAAAAATCTTTGAAAACAACCCGGTCTTGCATAAACATTCTTGTGCTAGAGGCGATGCAAGTACGCATCGGCTATTTTGTGCTAAAAGGCGATATGAACAATATCGGCTATTCTCGATCTTATATCTGATTTTTTTTTAGGCTAAAGGCGATTTTCTTTTATCGGCTTTTTTGATCTACATTCATGAACCAACCTCAACACTGGGTAATACTTCTTAAGAAATCTTCCATTGATAGCTCTGGTAAACTCCTCTCCAAATAAAGTCCTCAATATGTATGCATTACTGGTACACATTCTACTATTCGGAAAGGACCTTCCCAATTTGGAGACCATTTGTTTAACGCTCTATCCTTTGTTCCAATCGGCAATATAGTTTTCCAAACCAAGTCTCCTTCTGCTGAATCGCCTCTCACTTAACCCTTTTGTTATAATACTTGGCAACGCGTATTTTATTTTTCTCAATATTTTCCAATGCCTTGAGACGAATCAAATGTAAATCTTCCAATTCATCCATCATCGATTCTTATAATCTTCTTCTACCAATTCTTTCGTAACACAACTCGCTTTGAACTTGACAGTAATTCCCATGGTAGTACAAAGATGATGCCCATAAACCAGTTCATAGGGAGACGTTTGAGTGGACCCATGACAAGCCATTCGGTAAGCCCACAATGCTTCATTAAGAATCAAGTACCATCTCCTTGGTTTTTCATCAATCTTCTTACGGATGATTTTAATCATAACCTTATTTGATGCTTCCGCTTCGACCATTAGCTTGTGCATAATAAGGAGAAGAATTATATAACTTAATCCCCATATCTTTGGCAAAATCATGAATTCAAGAAGTAAACGAGTTCCTTGATCAATCGTTATAGTTTGAGGAATCCGAAATCATGAATTATATGTTCCTTAACAAAACTAATCATATTCTCTGACGTTACCTTCTTTAAAGGGATAGCTTCAACCCACTTGGTGAAATAATCCGTGGCCAATAGTACAAATTTGTGTCCCTTACTAGAAGGAGGATTGATCTGACCAATTAAATCTACACCCCATCCTCTGAACGGCCAAGGCTTGATTATGAGATTCATAGCAGATCTTTGGAACTTTTGAATATTGCGAATCTTTGACAATTATGACACCCTTTGTAATATTCAAAACAATCCTCCAACATAGTCGGCCAAAAATAACCAGTTCTCCTAATTATCCACTTCATCCGATAAAATGATCGGTGTGCACCACACAATCCTTCATGAACCTCATACATCACTTTCTTGGCCTCTTCTTGACTTAAACATTTGAGCAATACTCCATCGATGGATTTGTAATATAACCGATTATCAAGGAACACAAATTTGAGAGCTTTATATCGAGTTTTCGAAACTTTTTGAGATGGATCTTTCAGATAATTGGTAATTTTGTATCTCCAATCACCATCTACTTGATCAAGATTTAAAACACCTTCTTCTATAGCCAAAACTTCCCGACTCTCTCGATATCCGAAGCGACTTGAGCTAACTTATTTGCTTCTTCATTATACTCTAGGGATATGATGCAAGGTTACTACCAGAAAATTCTTCAAAAGTTCTCTACACTCCTCATAATATTCTCTTAACACATTGTTCTTGCATTCATATCGACCACTCAGTTGATTAATCACCAACTCGTAATCCCCAAAGATTTCAACAAAGAATGACCTTTACTTCTATAAGAAGTTGAAGCCCTCTAAGCAACGCCAGTACTCTGCGATTATTAGTAACATGAAATTCAATAGGAACCGTGATACTCAAAAAGTTTTTCCTTGTGGGGAAATCAAGAGAATACCAGCTCCACCACCTTTGTTACAAGATGATCCATCGAAGAACAAGGCCCAAGGCACAATGCTTATCGCCTCAACAGAAAGATCCCGATGTTGGGTAATAAAATCGGCAATAATTTGACCCTTTACCGCCTTTGCCGATTCGTACCTTAAATTAAATTCTGACAACGCTAAAATCCATTTGCCAATTCTTCCATTCAAAATTGGCATCGATAGCATATGTTTGATTACATCAAAACTAGAAACTATCACGCATTCGACATTCAACAAATAGTGCCGAAATTTGGTACATGAGTAATACACACACAAGCAAAGTTTTTCTGTAGCCGAATACCTTGTTTCCGGGTCTAGCAGCTTTCGGCTAATATAAGCTATGATTCTTTCTTTTTCTTCAAATTCTTGCATAAGGGCCGATCCTATCGTTAGGCTATCGGCCGCCACATACAACTTAAAAGGCTTGTCAAGTTGTGGAGGTACCAGCACAGGTGGCGCTTTCATATATTGCTTGATCTCATCAAAAGCCTTTTGTTGTATGTCACCCCATACAAATTTTTTATCCTTCTTGAGCCTTAATAAAGGAGAAAAGGGTAAAACTCTCTCTGATAGATTGGATATGAATCTTCTTACAAAGTTGATTTTGCCTAGCAATGATTGTAATTCTGTGATATTGGTTGGCGGCACAACTTTGTCTATTGCTTCAATGCTCTTTTTCCCAACTTCAATTCCTCCTTTATGAACTAAAATCCCAAAAACTCACCAAATTAAACTCCAAAGGCACATTTGTTTGGATTCATCTTCAAGCCATGCTTTCTTGTGCATTCCGAGTCTTTCTTAAATCGGCTAAATGTCCTTCACGGTCTCTAGACTTGACCACTACATCATCGATGTAGATCTCTACAATCTTGCCGATCACTCGTGAAAAATATAATTCATAGCTCTTTGATAAGTTGCACCGCATTCTTTAACCCAAATGTCATGACTATCCATTCAAACAAACCAATATGACCGGGACATCTGAAGGTCTGTTTTTGAAATATCTTCCATTGCCATACAAATTTGATTATAGCCAAGATTACCATCCATAAAACTAATGACTTCATAACTGTCTTGCTGCATCTACTAGTAAATCAAGCAATCGACATTGGGTAACCATCCATGGGAGTGGCCTTATTAAGATTTCTGAAATCTATGCAAACCCTCATTTTTCCATTTTTCTTGTATACCGGTACTATATTTGAAATCCACTGCATACTTGCGGGGCCGAATGAAGTTTGCTTCTATTAATCTTTCAACCTCTTTCTTCACATCGTCCAATACCTCCTCTTTGTATATCTTCCGTGGAGGTTGTTTGTAAGGACGAAATCCGTGTTTAATGGGTAATCGATGCTCAACAATGGAACGATCCAATCCAGGCATCTCCGTATAATCCCAAGCAAAACAATCTTTAAACTCTTTCAATAGGTCTATCAACTTTGATTTATATTCTGGGTCTAACTTTGCACTAATATACATCGGCCTCGGCTTAGAACCATCACTAACATCAATTTCTTCCAACTTATCACCGACATAAAACCACGTCCCAACTTTCCTTTGTTGCCATCGATGAGATTTCCCATTAAAAAATACTATGAGAGCCGATCGCTTGGATCGGTCGTTGGCCCTCATTGGAAACATTTACACGTGACCTTCTTTCCACAGCTTTTCCGGAGAAACAATCGACGCCTTCATATTCCCAAAGAGGTAGATTACGTGGCAAAGCAACACTTACATCAATCGTCAGCGTGTACAACTTCAACATCATCTCCAATCCATTGAATGAGAATTTGATGCATGGTCGAAGGAATGCAGCAATTAGCATGGATCCAATCTCTGCCCAAGAGTAGACTATATGCCCCCTTGCCATCAATGACAAAAAAGGTAGTAATCAGAGTTTTAGACCCAATAGTTAGCTCGACATGGATAGCACCTCGGGTATCAGAAGGGTTGTTTAAGCAAAGTCCCTAAGCACCATGTCGGGTTTTCAACAATTCTTCATTAGTCATCCCAAGCTTTCTGAAGGTAGTATAAGGCATGATATTGATAGCAGCCCCTCCATCAACAAACATCTTAGTTAAAGGCTTGCCATTGACATATCCCTTTAAATAGAGTGGTCTCAAGTGACGATTCTTGATTGGTTTGTCAAAAACAGCCTGCTGTGTTAATACAAGCTGGGCCATCAACTCCCGACATTCACTTTCATCAAAATCGTAATACACCTCTTCTTGGACATATTGGCTTTGGAGCTATAAACTCTAATGGGAGGAAGAAAGCCATGCAAGCATCACCGAAGGACCACATCCATCGGGCTTCTTTTTTAGGACGCCATATTTGCTTTGTTTTGGTAACTTCCTGTTCCAACTCCTTATTCCTCGGGTCGTTGAACTCTTCTTTTCGACTTTTCTTCAGCCCTGGAGGACACCACCGTCCTTTTGCCATACGTATCTATAGGAATCAACTTCTTCATCCCCGCACTCTATCATGAATCCAACCTTGACCTCGCAAATCTTTTCCTTTGCCGATTCTCAAAATCATCTATTTTAAGCGCCGATCATCTTCGAGAACCTTCTTTCCAAGTCTTTTCGTAGACGGGACGGCGGTTGACTCGAGATTGTCTATACTCGGAGTATTGGGCGCTACACTCCGGACAATTATTTCTTGTAGGCAACCTCAAGCCTTCATTCCAACAATGCCTAAAGAATGAACAACCCCAATGAGATCGCTTCCTGCTTCATCACGTATTCTTCTTGCTCCCTTCGGTATACTTCTTCCTCATACCTCCGGCATTCTTCAATAAACCATTGCTTCTTATAGTATTCCTTCTCTTGTTCTCTCTGCCACTTGTTTAGCAAAATACGTGATGTAACTCTGGGTTTGCAAGTTTGACCTTTCTCGGTTCGGCTATTCTGAAACCGAACTCGTTGCTGCAGCTCTCTACTGGTGACTTGCCGATCCGGGTCAACAGCACCACTTTCCTTTGCTCTATCAGAAGTCAACACCTTCATCTTGCCTTTACCTTTGAGATCATTGGCAGAGACCATATTCACAGAGAAAGAAATCATATTTTGTGGAAAAGGCTGATCATCAATTTTCATCTTGCCATCAAACTTCAAATGTCCCTCTTGGATAGCTTTCTGGATTCGGATTCGAACACCCGGCAATCATTAATAGAGTGAGAATTAGTGTTATGGAAGCCACAATACTTTTTTGTCTTTCACTCCTTCAGACGTAGCATGGGATGTCCTTCCGGCAGTTTGATGCGTCCTTCCTTTATCAACAATGCAAAAAGCCCGTCTGCCTTAGTAACATCAAAATCATAGGTTCCCTTTTGTTGTTTCAACCAGCGTTGACTAACTTGAGTGGGTTCCTTTGCCCAATTCAACTCAGCCGCAGCTATCTCATCTTCATCAATATACTCAGCCGCTTCCTCCAGAAAACCTTGATACACCTCATTAGTGGCATTGTTCTTCTGAAAGCGATTATCTCTCTGAATCCTTGGGCCTAATTACTCATAGCTAAGCTAAACGTGCAAGTTGGCCAAGATCATCAAACTCCATGCCGAACAACTTTTCCACGATATTCGCAACATTCTGCGCTATAGCCATTCCGGGTAGTTGATCATCCGGTAAATTCGAGAGAATAACACATATTCTTGGTCTCCCTAAATCTGCGAAGATATTCCAATGGTGTCTCATTTGTTCTCATCCTCAGACTCATGAGATCAACCAACTTTTTCTCATTAGTACCCGTGTAGAAATATGAATGAAACTTCTGCTCTAGCTCTGCCCACGTACCAATGGAATGAGCTGGCAAAGACGTGAACCACGTGAAAGCTGGTCCTGTAAGAGACAAAGGAAAATATCGAATCCTCCAAGCTTCATAAAGCAGCTTCTCCAAGTCGCATCAAATACCGAACCGACGTGCTCTATGGTACTAGTATCATCTTGACCGTAAAACTTGGTCAAATCTGTTGGAGGCTTCACCCTTGGAGGTAACGCCACTCTGTTGTACCACTCTGGATAAGGAGACTTGTATGAATAGGATTGATTTTTTGGCTTCAAACCGAACTGATTCTGCATCATGTCAGCCATCCTGTGCATCAAAACATCAATGCCTGAATCCTGATTTCCTTGCACTTGCACTCCAGAAGGCAATCCTGAAACACTCCTATACCCTGGATTTGGCACAGCATTGATAGCACTGTAATCAGTGAATTCTTGATACCCATCTCCATACATATTCTTCTGCAATCTATTTGATGCTGGAGAAACTCTATAAGCTGAAGGTGGCACTTCTCCTGTGGTACCAAATGTCACCTGTCCATAGGTGGGATGTGATTGCTTTTCAGTGTGAGTCAATCCACCTATATTTGAAGTCGACGCTACTTCTTTTCCAATGTGCTTCTCTTGATGCTTTGGAACATTGAAAAGCGCCGGTCCACCGAGTGGTCCAACATTTTCTTCAAAGTATTTATCAACCATTGGACCAAAAGTATCGATCATGATTGCCCGAAAGGTATTCGTAAAAGCTGTGTGATGGTTTGTCATGGTTTCTCCCATAGCTTTATAGACCAGGCTGCCATCTTTCGAGCATCCTCCTCTTCAAAGGTAATCAGTTTGATGCAAAAGAAGAACCCTTGGCATTGACCGCTTTTGAAACACTTTATTGCTCTTGTTTTTGGAAAAAGACATCAAACACTTCCGTTGGTATTGCTCACATGCTTGTAGCACTAAATCTCAGAATTATCGCGCAATTCGCCATGCTCACATCCGAGAACATGATCATTGTTGATCTCAGACGCCATCTTAAACTAACAGATGGTCCCACCGAAAGCGTGCCAAAAAGTGTGTTGACACAAATGTGACGCTTTGTGCCTCCACGATGACAAAAGCGGAAAGCGTGGCTTCAATCGGGTTCCCGGGTGCCGTGACCGAAGCGTGCCGGATCAGTTTGACTCGAAAGAACTAACAAGGGATAAAAGCAGTTAAATGCAGACCGGAACATGTCGGGTGAGACCAGATAGAGTTCCATATATACGACCCGAAGTTACTTACAACGACATACGACTATAGGAAGTCATTCGCCAACAAGTTTATAAACCATTCGGCTAATCGTAAGATGAACACACGTAAAGATCCGACATCGAATGCATGTGCATGGGAAGACATGTTTGAACAAGTGAAATTAATTATGAATTAATGCATAACCAAGCTCAAACAATCCAACCGAGTTGGGATCCATGAAGAAGGAACGTGCAAATAAACACGATTAAACTAATCTAAAAACTGCATCCATGCAGACGACACCTAGTTCCGTCAAAGCTTAAACGTAATTATCATGCATGAACCCACAACATGTAACAATCTAGATTAAAATAATTCATCCATTATGAGCATGTTATCTATTTGCAGAGGTAATATGACAGTAATGATCATTGAAGCACGAATAAAACCACAAGAGATGGCCGAATAATATCAATCTAGATTGGGCAAAAGTGTGTTACAAATATATGAAATATTTAAAACATGCAACACAGGATAACTTAATGAATCTATTTAGATTTTGCCGTATCTAATAGAGCCGATAACTGTCTTGCTTTCACTAAGCATATTGAGCAAACGCCTGCCGCACGGTATCTACTCAATAACAAAGCATAAGCAAAGACTTCTTGATTGTCAAGCAAAGATCCGCCGCACGATCATTGAAAACAAACAAGACTACTTGCATCACGTCTAAATCCACCGCATGATACTAAACATGATAATAAGGTTGTCGGAACTTACGGAGGTCGACGGATCGATGACTCCTCTCGAAGAACTCGACGACACGACAAAAGGACTCGAAAGTTGCACGGGGCCGGTTGTATTGATTTGGTTGTGAACCTCTATTACAATGGTCGAGGGTCAATATTTATACCCTAGACAAAAACACGAGTCCTAGAAGACTACGATTTACAAAGGAACTTCTAAACAAACTTGAAACTTACGATTCCTTACCCTAAACTCTCGAGTCCTTTATTATTACAACTTTCATCTTTTCGATCGGCCTTTTGCCGCCATCTTCGCTTTCCCGAATGGAGTCACATATCCGGAGTAACCGACCGCACAAGCATTTAGCCGACCGCTTGTTTTGTCTGCCGAATACCCTTCTTCCCGCATGCGGGTCCACCTATCATCCTCTAGAATCGACCAAAATCCAGTGTTAACAATGACGCAGAAGCTGGAGTGTGACCGGACGCGTCCGGTCGAGGTCGGTACCTTACTGGAAATGACCGGACGCTGGGGGTTCAGCGTCCGGTCAGTTGAAAGCTGCTGCGTCCGGTAAAGTCAAGTGACCGTTGGAATCAGGACACGTGGCCGTCTGTGGGCGACCGGACGCTGAGGTCCAGCGTCCGATCAACACGACCGGAGCGTCCGGTCGGCCCGACCGTTGCCCAGTGAAGGGGTAACGGCTAGTTTAGCCCTTGGGGCTATAAATAGAAGTGGCCCTCGGCCATGGCTGGTGCTGAGCACCTAAGGGGACTTAGTGTCCATGCTTGTGAGTGCTTGGGAGCCCTCCATCACACATATACTTGATAGTGATCATTCGATTATGTGAGTGAGCGATTCTAGTGCGATTGCATCGTGAGGTTGCATCGAGTGGCACTAGGTGGTCGTGTTGCAAGCCAATGGTGCTTGTTACTCTTGGAGGTTGCCACCTCCTAGACGGCTTGGTGGTGGTCTCCGTCGAAGCCCGCAAGAAGCTTGTGCGGCGCTCCGGAGAAGTGCTTGTGAGGGGTACTTGTGCTCGCCCCGCGAGAGTCGCGAAGAGCAACTTTAGTAAAAGTGTGTCATTGAGCTACCCTCACTCAAGGGGTAGGTTCTTACGGTGCCCGACGTGCGGGCTTAGCGGGTGATGCTAATTAGCCGCCGAACCACCAAGTGAGCGGTCGACACAACGGGGACTAGCGTGTTGGCAAACATGTGAACCTCGGGAGAAAAATCATCGTGTCAACCTTGTTCTTCCTGTTGGTTTGCATCCCCATTACACAAGCTTGCAATTACTTATATATATATCTTAAGCTTGTGTAGTTGCTCTTGTAATTAGATAGCTTGTGTAGCTAGCTAATTACCTTCTTGCTTGTGTAGCATAGAAGTAGCTCCCTTGCGTGGCTAATTTGGTTTTAGTAACCTTGTTAGTCACATTGCTTAGTTTGTGTAGCTAAGTATTTGCGCTCTCTAATTAGGCGTTGGTTGCCTTATTATTGAGCATTGCTAGTGAGCTTAGTTAGCTTTGTGCTTTTGCTTACTAGCATGTGTAGGAGCTCCCTTGTTACTTAAAGTACTAGTGGCATAGGTTTGTGTGACCTTGCTCCTAAAATTGTTTAGGAGAGCTCTAGCTAGCCCGGCACCTTAGTTGCTTTATTAGTATCTTTGCAAGGTGCTAGTGAACATATATAGAGGGGTGTAGTCTTGGCTAGACCGATTGTTTTAATTCCGCATTTATATCGGTTAGCCGACGCGATTAATTTTTAGAAAAGACTATTCACCCCCCTCTAGTCCGCCATCTCGACCTTTCAGCTGGGCTGGGATGTAGAGGTGCTGCCGGTCTTGGCGCACCTGAAGGGTGCAACCGCCAGCCCTCAACGCCTTCCGAGCCCCCTTCGCTCTCGCCGACTTGGTGGTAAAAACCGCCCGAAAAAAATGGAGCCACAGCCCCAGTGGGGAGCGATCCCCAGGTACCCCTCGCAAACGGTGGCAAAGATGGCCGCCTGTGCGATGGAGTTGGGGCTAAAGTTGTGGAGCTCCATGCCGTAGTAGTGCGGGAGCGCCCGCATGAACTGGTCCGCCGACAAGCCGAGGCCTCGCTCGTGGAAGACGACGAAGCTCACCACGTAGCCATCACGTGGCCTCGGTTCCAGCTCATTCCCCGGAGCAATCCACTCCGGCTCGTCAGGATCGGTGATCGGGCGGAGGAGACCGGCGTCCACCAGCGACTACAGCTTCTCCACGGTGACGTCAGACCGCTCCCAGGGATCCATCGGGAGGATGACAGGACCGTCAGCCATTGCGTGGTGGAGGACGCTGCTACGACGGTAAATCTCTCTCTCTCTCTCTTTCAATCGATCTCTCTCGCCCTTCTTCTCCGGCGCTTTATGCTCTCAAAGAAGCGGCTTGAGGCGGCGAAAGCAAATGCGAGCAAGGTAAGGAGGGAGGGTGAGGCTCTTTACGATTTATGCGAGGGTAAGACAAAACCATTTGGGCGACGAAATCGGGGAAGTTTCCCTCGGATCCGGCGCATATAATCCAGATCCGATCTCTCCCACGCGCCCACCTTCTCCACATTTAATCAAGCAGACGGTTATGTCCCATCCATCGACACCACGTCGCAGAGCAGCGTGGCAGCTCCGAGAAGACCGCCTCAAAAGACGACCGTTGTCACCGATGGAAGGAAATACCCCGGTCGATTCCTTCCGAGCTAAGGAACTGGGCGCCGAGCCCTTCTGGTCCAGAGGTTCAAGGTGGGCCATTTATGGTCTCGACAACGGCCGCCTCGGGACGAGCAGTCGGGGGACAACTATGGGTGAGCCCCAGACATGGCGAGGCCTGTGCAAGCGATTGCTTGGGATGCCCTAAGTCATGTCCGAGACCAGCAGGAGTTCTCTAAAGGGATCCCACCGTAGGGAGGCCCCGAGCCCCTAGGGCCAATCGAACGCCCCAGCACCCGCTAGAAGAAGCCTTCGTAATTTTTTGAGCGCGTCGACCGGACCACTAGCCGACCCCTATCGAATGGGGCATGGGCCTCCACTCGGACTTACCCGATAAAAGCTCACCGGAAATGTCACCGCTCGCGCCCACCGAGGGTAGCCTGGCATGTTCCACCCCTCCTTCCAAGCGAAAAGGAAGCGCGAGGGTCATACAAAAAGCCAGGGGAACTCCTGATCGCCCTCTCGCTCCGCGCGGAGGCTTGGGGGCTCTTCCTGCAACCTTGGCGAGACCCAGCGGCCTAGGCTCGCACGTGAAGGGCTCGGCAAACAACCCCTCCTTCCAAGCGAAAAGGATGCGCGAGGGTCGTACAAAAAGCCAGGGGAACTCCTGATCGCCCTCTCGCTACGTGCGGAGGCTCGGGGGCTCTTCCTGCAACCTTGGCGAGACCCAGTGGCCTAGGCTCGCACACGAAGGGCTCGGCAAACAACCCCTCCTTCCGAACAAAAAGGATGCGCGAGGGTCGTACAAAAAGCCAGGGGACTCCTGATCGCCCTCTCGCTACGTACGGAGGCTCGGGGGCTCTTCCTACAACCTTGCCGAGACCCAGCTGCCTAGGCTCGCACACGAAGGGCTCGGCAAACAACCCCTCCTTCCGAACGAAAAGGATGTGCGAGGGTCGTACAAAAGCAGGGAACTCCCGATCGCCTCTCGCCACGTGCGGAGGCTCGGGGCTCTTTCTGCAACCTTGCCGAGTCCCAGTGGGCCTAGGCTCGCACGCCAAGGGCTCGGCAAATAACCCTCCTTCCGAACAAAAAGGATGCGCGAGGGTCGCATAAAAAGCTAGGAGAACTCGACCGCCCTCTGCCTCCGCGTGGCGGAGGCTCGGGGCTCTTCCCGCAAACCTTACCGAGACCAGTGACCTAGGATCGCGACGCTGAGAGGGCTCGGCAGGCTCGGGGCTCCTCCCGCACCCTAAACGAAAACAAGCGACCCGAGCTCGCTCTCATGGGTCTAGCAAATGCGATAGAGCGCCTTACTCAACGAAGAAAAAGCCCCTAAAGGAGTAAACTCACTCCTCTAAGGCCTCGGGGCTACACCGGTGGAGTGCGCTTCACAGCGCACCGTAATCATGAGTATAAAACAAGCCCGACAAGAGCCACCGAGAAACAAAACTCTCGAAAAAACCTCGGGGAGAGTATCCCACACTCCCGCCCGAGGCTCGGGGGCTACTGTCGGATACCAGAAAATGGGGTACCCCAAGCAATGATCGAAAAACTGCTTAGACCCTAAGAACAGAACCAACGGAATAAACAAACGAGGTCTCGGCCGAAATCTCTGATTCGCCCGAAACCCCGTCGCCGAGCCCCAATGAAGCGAATGATTCTCCGACTCGCTTGAGACCGCCTCGCCGAGGCCCCTCGTCGAGCCCCCTCGCCGGGCCTCGGAAGAAGTGCCGATTCTCCGATTCGAGGGCCGGCTCGGCACCAGCCCGTGACCGCCTCTTCGACCAAAAACCGCTCTCGACCGAACGTCGCGATCCAAGCGCCCAACCACTCCGACAGACGACGATGGGCATAAAGATAAACAAGTGACCGACTACACGCTAGTCGCGTCAACCTCCCGCCATCTGCGACAGCACGCAGAGTGGGTTACCGACCCTCGTCTGCCGCCTAACTCCGCGCACCAAGGACATCGCATAACGTGGGGAGTCGAGCGGGTTCCTCAGAGCCTCGGAATCAGCCGGACCGACCGCTCCGTCTCGCCCGAGCCCCCTCGACAGGGCCTCGGATTCACTGATCTTACTCCGCCTCGTCCGTCCGCCTCGCCCGAGACCCCCCCGGTAGGGCCTCGGACGAATTGGCTGCACTCCGCCTCGCCCGAGGCCGGGCTCGTCCCGCAACCTCGTCGCCTCCGCCTCAAAGGTCTCTCTGGCAAAGCTATCGATCCGACACGCGCTCACCATTTGCACCTCGCCACGTAAGCCAACGATCGGCATTATGCCGCAACAGGAGCGACGGACAACGATCAGATCACCTTTTTACCATCCCCATCGACAACACAGTATCAGATCCCGTGAGGCGCACGTCTCGTGACTGTTCGCACTGATGGCGCGAGACCCACATCTCGCACTGGTCACTTCTCAGGCCTCGGCACGGCAGGCCTCGGCACAATAGGCCTCGGCACAACAGGCCTCGGCACGACCGGCTATGATGGCCGCCGAGCTTCTGCAATCCACCAAGCCAATAAATGCGCAGCATGTTACTTGCAGTGGAGACCATACCGATTAGACATCTACGGGAACTCCCACAACAACGCCATGCTGCTCCAGGAGTAAATACGTCATCGAATAGTCCGCTCCACGTGTAGCTCTCTTATGTACTCCTGGTTTCCTCCCTGCGGCTATAAAAGGAGGTGGCCAGGACCGTTTCTAGGGACGACGGATAGAGTCACGGATACTCGCACGAACAACACGCCTCATTCTGTAACTCATATCACCTCCCCTCACAGAGACCTGGGACGAACTCCCTCTCTCGCCTAGCTTGTAACCCCCTACTACGAGCACCCCGGTGCAAGGAATACAAGAACATCTTCTCAGACTGGACGTAGGGCATCCATTGTCCGAACCAGTATAAACCTTATGTCTCTTTGCATCACCATCCGAAATTAGGAACACGCAGCACAAATTCACTAGTCGGTTAAGGACCCCGGTTCCGAAACGCAGTATTATTTGTGAGCATATCTTTTGGCTTGCCTTTTGTAGCGAGGATGCTCTGCAGAGGTGCAAGAAGAGTATCGAGATCATGGCAAACGCTCTAGGTTTGGAAGGCTTCTCGCGCATTGATGCATTTGTCAACGTGCGAAGCGGGGAGGTATGAATGTGAAATGTTTTGCTCAAATGAAGATGATAATTATTACTCCTAGTTGTGGTAGTGTGGTAGTAAGTTAGCCGCCTCGTTCCCAATGCTTGGTCCTGCATGCAGGTGCTGCTGATCGAAATCAACACTGTACCTGGGATGACTCCATCCACCGTGCTGATCCACCAAGTAAGCTAAGGGCTAGCTCTGGCTGGCTCACAGAAAAACTGCATTATCTGCCCATTGTTGTTGTTGCTGTGGCAGCAGCAGCAGCAGCACTTGAACGGGAAAAAAAAACTTACATTATGATAATGTATGGTGGCAATGAATCGCAGGCACTCGCAGAGGAACCGCCCGTGTACCCCCACAAGTTTTTCCGCACTCTTCTGGATTTGGCGTTTGCAAGGGCGAAATAGCTCAGTCAGCCATTTATTTTACTTTTACCGCGCATCGGTTTGATTCTGTATCAGTAAACTTATTGTGAAGAGGTCCTGTTAGTGTTAGGTTGTTGTTTGAAACTGAAAGACTTGGTTATCTTTACTTCACGTTAGCGTTACTGAATTTACCGATACGCGCGAGCGCGATACACGTGTGGCAATGTAGTCCTATCAAAGGTGGTTGAGGTTCTTCAGTCAGTCTGTGGTATGAAAATCTTGTCAGTGATTGATAAGATGAAAATAAACCTGTAGCTGTAGTGTACATACAGAGTCAAAACAAACAAACGCATAGAGTATTAGAGTGGCTTGGTTAGCTCCTCTTGTGTTGCCATGTGTGCGGTCGTCCACAGAAGAGCAGGGCAGAAGCAACTCCCCACGCGCACGAGAAATCAAACCAACTCGCCAGCCCGGGCGTCCGGCCCACACAACTGCTGAGTGCTCAGTGCTGACCCAACCCAACAACCCCACCGGGGCCTGTGGGTCCAGCAAGCAACCGCTCAGGGCCTCAGCCTGTCAGACAGCAGCAATTCCTAGCCTGGAAACACGGCATGCTAAGGGCGTGTTTGGTACCCTGCCCCAGCGGCCTGGCTGCGCTCCCGAGCTGCAACTCCCGTCATTGGCCCACTCGTGAGCCTGGCCCGTTCGATGCAAAAAAAAAGGCCTTCTCTCTCCTGACTGTGGGGAAACTATGGATGAAAACGGACCGGATACGAACGGATATCACTCATATTATATTTGTTTTCATATTTCTGTTCGAATTCGGATTCGGACACGGATAGCGTTTGGATACATATACGAATACGGATTGACTCGGTTACGGATACGAATAATGAGTATCGAATACGGTATGAATCGGATTCGGAGAAGGTCGGATACAAATATCTATTCGGATATTGAGTAAAAGCAGCATATATATATAATATATATATATCCAAGTGGGAACTTATATATGGGCCAGCTAGCTTAGCTAGGGTTATAGAGGATTGGGCCGTTTGGGCAAGAAGTAATATTTTGGCCCAATTCCAAAAATCACAATTCGAGACAAAAAAAACAAAAAAAACAAAAAATTATTGTTTGAGCCCCTAAACAAATTCAAATGAAAATGTTGTAATCAACAAAGTTTCATAACTTTTTGGGATCTAAAACTTTCATTTTGATTGTTTTTCATCCGAGATTCCGAGATCATTTGAAAAATCCAAATTTTAAATTTGAGAAATTCAAACATAGTTTTCTTTTACAAGATGATTTCAAATAAAAACGTTTTCAACTATAAAGTTTCATAAATTTCTGAGATCTACAACTTTTATTTTAGTCATTTATTCATCCGACATAGTGGTAGTAACATTATTCACGAATTTCACACATCTCTCTTATAGTTTATCAAACTACCAGAGAGAGATGTAAATTTTGTGAATAATGTTACTACCACAATCTCAGATGAACAAATGACCAAAATAAAAGTTGTAGATCTTGATGAGTTTTACAACTTTTATGTTCATGACTTTTTCAGCTGAAGTCATTTATTGTTTGAAAATGACGTTTGAAGTTGCTATTTTTTTTAAATTCAAAATTCAAATAGATAGAATACAGTCACATGAAAAGCTGAACACAATAATAGCTATAAGAACACAATAAATTGATAGAACATGATTTTAGAAAATTTTAGAAAAAAATTTATCAAATTTAAAGTTAATACGAGGGAGAAAAACTAGTTACAAGTTTTAGTCAAAGATTAAAAAGAGAAATAGACGTTATTTAATCATTTCGAAATTAAAATTCAAATAGCATTTTGAAGCACTAAATGATTTCAAATGAAAAAGTTGTAAACAACAAAGTTTCATAACTTTTTGAGATCTACAATTTTTATTTGGATCATTTCTCCATCCAAGATCGTTTGAATAAGATCCGGATAATATCCGTTTGAATAATATCCGGATATATCCGATACTTAACCGGATTATCCGATATCCGCCGGATATCGATGATATTACATTCGTATTTGATATCCGCCTAAGATATCCATTTTATTATCCATATCCGAAAAAAATTACGGATATCCGAGTAACTATTCAGATAAGTGTTCATATTTGTTCGGTCGAACGGACGATCGAATAAATATCCGTACCGTTTTCATCCATAGGAAACGAATTCCCCCTCCGTTTCTCCACGGCCTGGCTCGGTGAAGCGCTCACGCGTCCGCTCGCGTCCGCGCACGTGCGGCTCACACCACTGCCATGGCCTCCGAAGAAGTTGCTGGCGCACCCGCTTCCGTGCGAGATCCGGCGTCCTCCGGCTCGGCTCCTCCAGCGAGATCCGGCGTCCTCCGGTGCGGAGCTCACCTGTGCAGCATTGACCGCCTCGTCATCCGGCCGCCGCGAGCCTTGCCGCCACCACCGAACGTGACTCGTCCGTAGTCGTCACTAGCGGATCGATCGCCTCGATCGACGTCTAGAGCCCCGCTCTGCAGCCAGCCGGCGCTCGCAGTCACGGCACGCGCGATGCCTCCTCTGGTGCCGCCGCACGGCGAGAATAAGAGCAGCAGCTCCGGCGGCAAGCATCGGCGGCAAGCATCAGCGGCAGGCGATGACGGTGGCTGCGGCTCAGCAGCGGTCGGCGTCGTTCCACGGGCGCGGGACCGAGCAGCGGCACCACCAGCCGCAGAAGCAAAGGCCCAAGATGCTGCCTGACCTGCTCGCCGGCGTCAGCGCAGCGAGCTTCAATTCCGGGTCCCCGCCCCCGGACTGTGGTGACACGGGGAGGAGTCCGAGGAGGACGCCGAGCAAGGTTCTGGTGAGCGTGGCGGTGCAGCAGAGCATGTGGCCGCTGCACGTCATGGCGTCCGCCGAGTGGACCGTGGCCGACCTGGTGGCCGCCGCCGCACCTAGCAGAGCGCGTGCGTGCCGTCACTGCCGCCGCACAGAGACGGCTGCGCGCGCGTGACTGCTGCCACCGCCGTGCCGAGTCGCGCCACGCCTGCCTCGCGTGTGCGTGGTGCCTCCGCCGCCGCGCCAAGATCGCCACTGCACCGGAATCCTCAACTTCTCCATCCCTGGGCGCTGGACTGGCACATGCTCATCACCTGCTCGATGAAATGCCATTGAGAAGTGCTGTGGTGGTAAAGCTACCACGTTCTTGTGCAAGGTAGCCATACTCTCTTTGTACAGGTAAACAAACACGTTCTGGTTTGGACTCGGCTCCGAAGGACTCGGTAATCAAACACGGTCACTTGCACCATTTGGACCTGACTCTGGCTAGCCACGGCCAGACCAGCCGGTCAGGCCGGGCCTGGTAGTAGCAACCACGTCCCAAGATTCCACATTCGAGAACGCGCGTGATCAAAACCGTTGACACGTGAAACCTCCGTTAAGTTTGCAAGCCAAGATTATCATGGGTTTGCAACGCCGTTGGTTATTGAATATTGTGAGTGATTGGTACGACAATTACTAGCATTTTTTATCTTTTCAAAAAAAAAAACACAGAACACATGCTTACATACACGCACTCTAGCTCAGTGTTCCTTATGATGGAGAGAGCATGTTGCTATGACTCAAAGTATAGTTAATCGAAAATATAAGCACTTGTACTAAGTCTGGGATCGTCTAAAACCCAGGTGGACAATGCAAGTTTTCGAACAGAGACTTTTACCGAACAGCTGACACGGACGTGTCTACCAGTTTCATGACAATATGATGATCGACCTAATTACTTTACAGAATCTTCTTTTTAATTGTCTTGCGAGGCCTTTCATGTAGATCTACTTGACCTTTAATTTTTGGCTGCTACCTGCTAGTGAGAATAATTATGCAGTATCAGTCAGAGTGCAGTCAGAGTGCACTTTGCTTTCCAACATCAAAAGGGAAAAAGATACGAAGACGAGACGGGAGAGGAAAGGGAGACAGCGCATCCTCAGATTCACAGACAAATCAGAAACATCATCCGATCCACGCATGCATGCAATTGCATCTGACCGTGAGTGCCAGTATGTTATCCAAATTAAAGTAGTAAGGGTGCTGAGCTATAGTCAAACGACGAAGATAACAAAGACAAAGTTGCTTAGCTTGCCCTTTATTTCCAACCCACCCACGCACACTAGTGGTCGATCGCTTCCAACCAGGCGATCTAGCTAGTGACAAATCCTTCTAGGGTCGGTGCTGTCTGTGTAGGCCTCAAATATTATATTCTTTCTGAAAAAATTACTCTGTTTTTCATATTATATCCTACTAGGACTAGAGGTCTCGAGTTAGAGTCATGATGCACGGGCATATATCTAGTTATATAAAATAATTATTACAACTAGCTCGAGCAAATGACCTAAATAACAAAAGCATAGAGTTTAATCTCTTGAAATAATTTATCCCGACCTTTCCAGCCCGGCGATAGGCGGCCACCGTACCATGTCCTAGCACAATCAAATAAAATAATTCCAACCAACCCGAGCAAATCTAAGTATGACCCAATAACAAAAGCATACAGTTTAATCCCTTGGAATAATCTGTCCCAATGCAACCTCCTCGTGCCTGGCTATTACACCACCTTGTTCTCCAGTATATAAAGCAAAGCTTGACATGATATGGTCTCTCAAGCTACAATTTAACCATTGATTTGTTTTATGCTATATTGTTTATGATTATACAATTATGGTTATTGAAGTAGTAAAATTGATTACAAATTTAACCATATCAAGTTTGTATTTCAATAATTAAAAATAATTTGTCAAAGATCATAAAGTTTGAATCTATATGTGTAGGCGTCTATTTTGTAAGAAAGAAGTGCTCATTTCTGCCATTATGAAAATAACATAAACAACCCTAAGTTAGCTTTTAAATTACCCATTTATGCTATTATGAAAGATAATATATATACTGACCCCTTTAAGTTGCATCTAAATTATATATCCACATTTGTTGTTGTTATAAAATATAAACTAAAACATCTCTTGGATCTATGTCTAAATTTCCAATGTGAGATATCATGAAAAATGTAAATTTAAAGTAAAAATAAATGCTGTAATATATTAATCATAAATATATCTTATAGTTTATCGATCGTGAAAAATGATAGTAAAGGTAATCAATCTATGTTATCTAAATGTAATTATTTTGTCCACAAAATTTTTAATACCCATGTAAATTATAAAATCCTAAAGCGTTTTGGGGTAGCACAAGTTGGATGGGTTAGTTTAAAATCAATTAAAATGTAGACCGGGTGGGCTCGTTCTTGTCTTGTCTTATCTTATCTTATCGACGAGATAAGCTGGGAGGCATTTCGATCGGACCATGACGGTGGATGATCGATCATTTCTTGTGCGTGTGAGAGTCTCTCTCTATAAAGTCTAAACACAACACACGCATGCAATTGGCGCCTGTACATCGATCGATCGAGCTCTCCGGCAACATGTCTGCGACGTACGGCAACATGTCTATCGTCGTATATATATCAGATCAGACGACTTGTCTTCTTGGTAGTAGCTTGTCTTCTTGGTAATCGATCGGCCGACATATATATAAGCAGACATGATGTATCGTCAGTTAGTAATTAATTACAGGAAAGCTGGGAGTGACGATTTGATGAGACGGCGTACCAATCAATCGTTCCGGTTGCTGTCTGTCTGGACGTCATGCAAGACGCATCGTCCCTCCCACGTCTATCATAAGCATATGTATCCTTCTGGCCAAAAAAAAAAATCATTTCTAGGTTCTAGATAAGTCAAAATTTTCTAAGATTGATCAAGTTTATAAAAAAAAAGCATCAACATTTATGTCTCTAATTAGATTTACTATGCAAATGAATATATTTCATAATTTATTTGACTCATCGATAGGTGAGAATTATACTCGCTCCCTTGGTTCTATTTTATAAGGCCCAGTTTGGAACGCTTATGGTCCTCTTAATTACACTTTGACCATTCATTTACTCTATATTATATTATTAGGCTTATAATATATAACTATTGAATGGGCTTACGAATCTAACCATATCAAGTTTGTATTATGTTAAAAATAGAAGCTAATTATTGATCGAAGATTTTAAAGTTCGAATTTTTATATGTGCGCGCCTTGTAGAAAGGAACATAGTTTTTTTTTTTTTGACGGATGGAGTACTGTTAGCGTGTTGCTGTGGGCATCTGTCGTGTTATTGTACGTTCTCGCTAGCTAGTCACCAACGTAACATGTACACCGCTGACTCATAATAGAATACACACAGACTAGCTTGTGTGCCGTGTGCGAGCGGAGGCGGAACTCGGATGGAAGGAACGCTTGCGGGTTCCGGAGGTTCCGGCTGGGACGCGCGCGCACGGAAGCACAACCACCACTCAGATCTGTCTATAAAAGGCAGGCGAGCCCCCTTGGGTTGGCCTCCCACGCACACACACAAGCACACGCAGGCAACCCCGACCCAACAACCGTCGTCTGTCCTCGCGTAATTAAGGAGCTGGCGGCGTCTTCCACTTCTGGAGCTGGACCAGTGCGCGGCGCCACCGCCGGAGAGGGCGACGAGATAGGCATCGACCCGCCGGAGACTCCGGAGCAGCGCAACAAGTTCCTGGTCCTCCGCCTGTACGAGGCGCTCAACGCCCGGGACCACGCCGCCGTGCAGTCGCTGCTCGCGCCCGACCTCGAGTGGTGGTTCCATGGCCCGCCCAAGCACCAGCACATGATGCGCCTCCTCACCGGCGGCAGCGGCAGCGGCAGCGGCTTCCGCTTCGTCCCGCGCTCCGTGGACGCGCTCGGCGCCTCCACCAGCAGCAGCACCGTCATCGCCGAGGGGCAGGAGGGGCGCTGCTACTGGGTGCACGCCTGGACCGTGGGCCCCGATGGGGTGATCACCCAGCTCCGCGAGTACTTCAACACCGACCTCACCGTCACCCGCCTCGCCGCCGTCGCCGCCTCCGCATCCGCCAAGTGCGTGTGGCAGAGCCGCCGCCCCGACAGCGCCACCAACTCGCTGCCGGGCCTCCTCCTCGCCCTCGCCCTCTGACTCATGATCGATCGATTCCCATCCATGGGAATTGGATTGGATTAATCAGATCAGATCCATCCATCACCCAAGTCGTCGTCGTCGTCGTATATTATACTGGATTTTTGCTCGCGCCTTTTCTTTCACTATCGTCGTCGTTGAGTACTACTCTAGCCGTGTGTGTATCCTGTACGTACCGTATACATACGTATTGTACGGTGGGACCCACCCCAATTCGTCGCCGCCGCTGATCCATGGCGGCGTCGCGTTCCTCCTCGTGTCCTGCTGCTGCTCCTGCTGTATTATTCGGCCTGTACTACTGCAAGCCACTAGTATTATTGTACTCCAATAAAACACTAGTATCATTATTATTGTGTTCCGTATATTGCCTGCTTAATTATTCATTCATCGTATATCTTGAATCTTCTACGATCTTCCGTTTAATTAATTTTACATATCTACTATAGATTATTATTATTATTGCTGTTAATTATATACTAATCTGTTATTACTTGCTACTGCTAAAGTATGCCCTAGTTCAATAATCGATTCTAAATAGGATCACATCACATGGTCGATGCGACGTCACTATTATATACCTGCCTGCCTGCCTGCCTGGATTTGAGCTTCTAAAGAAAAGAAAGCGGAAAAGGTCGCATTACTCGTCAAATCCTTTAGTTATGATCGAATCAATGACAGGTCTGCTCTGCTTTTAGTAATTCAACAACAACTTGGCCTTATCAAAACAACAACAACAACAACTTGCATTGGCCTTTCAAGTTACCCGGCGGAAAGCAAGCTTAACCTCTAGCCAAAGTTCACGCCGCCACCATTTTTGATTAATTTTCATAAAGTTAATTAATCTCTAAAGTAAATTAAAAGGGGCGACGACAAAAGTTGACGGCGGGCAGGCGACATGAGGATTTTAGCCGCCCTTCTATATCTCACATCAACATTCAAAACAAATACTTTCTCTGTCTCTCAACAAATTAATTTCTAGAGTTATCTTAAGTCAAGCTTCTTATGTTTGATTGAATTTATAAAAAATATTTATTACATCAAATGAACATATTATAAAAAACATATTTTATGATGTATTTAATAATATTGATTTTGTGTTCTAAGTCTTGGCTCTCTTCTTTTTTATAAAATCCGATCAAAATTAAAATACTAATTTAAGATAATCTTATAAATTTATTTATCAAGCAAACCTCCACTCCACACAGAGTCCACATAGATAGTAGATGGGCTATGGGCGACTCTGACTCTTCAGTACTGTCACGGCATCCATCCTTCTTTGCCTCTTGCACCCGTATAGGTATAAACCTCCGATCCATTTCATCACTAGAAGCCACAAATGTTTCCTTATCTAAGGAGCGTCTGCATCTGAATTCTTCTTCTTCTTCTGGTCTCGTTCGATTTCAAGACTCGCTACCCCTAAATCCAGAAACTCCTGTACAACATCCTGATTGCCAAGAGAAAATTGCGTCACTACTTCGAGTCGCACCCGGTGACGGTCGTGACGTCCTTCCCTCTCGGCAAGGTCGTCCAAAACCGGGATGCCACAGGAAGAATCACGAAGTGGGCACTCGAGCTGATGGGTCAGGGCATTTCGTATGCCCTTTGGACGGCCATCAAGTCCCAACTGCTAGCCAATTTCGTTGCAGAATGCACCGAGATCCAAATGCCGCTAGCAGTCGTCGACCAAGAGTACTGGACGATATACTTCGATGGATCGCTGATGAAGAGAGGCGCCGGCGTGAGGTTGGTCTTTGTTTCGCCCCTCGGGGTACGGATGAGGTACATGGTTCGCATCTATTTTCCTGCCTCCAACAATGTGGCCAAATATGAGGCACTCATCAATGGCCTACGCGTCGCTGTCGAGTTGGGCATCCGACGGCTTGATATCCGGGGCAACTCTCAGCTGGTCATCGATCAAGTCATGAAGGACTCAAGCTGCCACAACGCCAAAATTGTTGCGTATTGCTAAGAAGTCCGCTAATTGGAGGATAAGTTCGACGGTGTCTGTAACACCCTCGGCGTTACACCGTAAATTATCTCCTAAAACATGTCATGAGCATCATGTTTATGTGTTAATGCATGTGATAAAATGTGTAGATCAATTTCTGTAACTCAAAACGATCAACAAAAACGCTAAACGAAAGTTGCTCCATGATTTGTACAGTCATCAAGTAGGGTTTAAAACCAATTTTTATTAAAAAATGCTATAGAACATGTATGTGGTACTTAAATAAAGTTTGAAGTGCAAACTTTGTAGATGACAATAAAATACTTGCGGTCAAAAAATGATATTACTAGCTAATATTTCCACTAGCTTAGAAATCGCAAATTGAAAACAAATCCAGCTCAAAAACTTAGAAATTTTCAAGTCTGCCAACAACTAGGCATTGCTATGTTTAGCAATTTATTGTGAGAGATTGAGTTAAAGGGTGATGTAGTATTATAGCTCGATTTGGTAGTGTCATATGCCATCTTGAGCATGATGAAGCTGGTTTGGCTCTTGGAGCAACCGTTTGGTCGTGTTGAGCGCTTTGAAATTCGTGTGCGTCACATGTCTCGGGTTGGTTGGCGCCAGGTGCGCGGTCACCGCGTGGCCTCCCCATGTCGTGTACATGGTTGGGCGCATGCGTGCCTATCTGCTAGCGTCTGCATGTGGGTCTCCATGAACTCATCGACCGTATCCCGCCAAGGCAAGGACAAGCCGAGCCCACCACCGCACCCCGTTTCTCTCTTTCTCCCCCTGTTTTCTGCCACCGTCGTGTCGCGATCATGGTGAGTTAGAGAGCGAGCACCTCTCATCAATTCCTCGTGCCCGCGTCTCTGTTCTCACGTCTCCTCTCTAGCCACCCCCACCCCGCTTTGATTGCAGCTCAGCCGAGCTCCAATTTTGGAGCTTTGCCCGCCACCATGCCGTTATGAACCGTCACTGCCCGCATCGTGGCCAGCCTTCACCACTTCAACCCGCGCAAATTCCTCTGCACCACTAGCTCACCTTGGTTCCCTCTCCACCGTGCACATGCCAATGGGAGCGCTACCGCCTCCCCACTGCCGTTGACATGGGCTTGTCCACCGTGGCTTGTCACCGTGCTCATCGTGCGCACGTGGCCAGCACTCCTCAGGTAGTCACCAACCGAACCACCACTTTGGTTGGGTTCGGGGTGTGCCCCTGGTGCTTATTCCCTATCTCTACCGTTCTGTTAGCGTTGTGGCTCACCGGAACGCGGTTGCCGCCGTTGCAGGCCACCCGCCGCCGGGGAGAGCCCGCTCTGCTTCACCCCTATTTGTGCAACCACCGCCCATCATCGCGCGTCGGCCCATAGGTGAGCATCGGTCGCCTAGCTAGGTCCGCAAGGGTTCAAGGTGGTTGGTGATGTCGCCAGTGCCACCACTCACCGCGTCGGAGCGCGCAAGGGAGGACACGGACCATGTCGTTATAAAGAGAAGAGAGTACAAGGGCCTTTTTGCATAAGTGTTGTCTCTAAGAATAGTAACATGGACTGCGGGTTGTTTTGTTCATAATCTAGGGGCGTTTTTGTTAATGTGCCAGCGTGCGCGGGATTTCCCCGTCGCCGGCCGTCTCCGCGCAGGCCTACGCCACGTGGGCCACACCGTGGGCCGCCACACACTGTGTCACGTGGGCCGCGTGTGTGGGCCATGTGAGAGAATACGTTTTTTTTCATGAGGAATTAGAAATAGTTTTCTAATAGAATTTTTGAGCTGATCTTTGGTAAATCATATAAAATCATGTAGGTATACAAAAATTATGAAACAAATTTTGTTAAGTTTCTAAAATTGTGCTCTATCTGTTAGTGTATTTAGTTTATATATATACATGTTGATACCAAGAGCTATTAAATCATTTGAGAGTGCTTAATATTATTAGGTTAAATATTATAGGAATTTTTGTGGTAGATTGGTGATAGCTTTAGCCCTAAAAATTTTATAGCAACATCGTGGTATTATTATGTGCTCACTGTAATTTTTGTAGCTTTAGAATAGACTAGACATAAGGTAGTTAAATGCTCTTTGTTTTCAAATATACATTAAATCATTAGTAGAAATAAAGATATATCCTTCAATTGTAAAGCTAGGCTTGTGTTAGTTAAACCCAATACTTTGCTTGGTAAAGATGATAGTTAAATTAGTGCCTTAGTCATTAGAGCTAGCTTAGTAGCTTAGCATGTGTATTCTTAGTTTAAGAGTTGCTGTTGCATAAATACTAAGTGTTGCATCATCATTGCATGCATATAGAGAATGAGTTGGTGGAGATCGTGACCACCGGCGATCACGAGTATGAGGAGGTGATCGAGGAGTACAAGGAGGAGATCCTCATGCAGGAGGAGGTCCCAGAGCCGCCACTGACTGACTCAACTGACACCACGCCTACCCAAGGCAAGCTTCGGTGCATGATCCCTTATTTCTGATAATCACTGAATATATATATATGATGTACATTTCCGTTATATGATCTATATTGAAACTACATGCATAGATAAACCTACCTATGAGTCGTACTAGCATAGGTCGAGTAGCTGCTATGCTTAGGCTATCGGTAGCGTGAGTAACCTGTCGTTACTCATAATAGGTGATTATTATTACTCTCATGACAAAATGGTAAAAGAAAATGGATACCAAGCAGGGATATGGTACGAGTATTGGTGGGGGTAATAGGTTGTGTCCCGTGGCCAACGGGGCATAGCTTGGTTACACTATTTTCCCTGTCCGTGTTGGTTAAGGACCATCCGTTGTAGTGGATTCTAGTCATGTCACAGACTTATTATCCTGAGCACATATTTGTTTATGGGAGCGAGAAGGCTCGTTGCTCTCTTGTCGTTGGTTCCGGCTCTTTTCGGACCGACTGATTGGAGGCGGAGATGGTGGAGGTCTAAGCATCACACTGAGTCCGAGACTGAGGAGTGGGGGCTTAGAGTACAAGTTTGGACGGGGACCTGGACCCCTTGATAGGAGAGTGGTGGGTTGGTCTTGTTTGTGACTGGGGTACAAGCGGGGCATATGTTTTGGGGTACCTAGCTAGGATACATTGGTTCATGAAGCATCATGTAATACGGTACGGCTTGGCTACGATCTAGCACCGTAGTAAGAACTGAAAGATGAAAATGAATGAACAGATCTAATTGCTCAACTCTTGCTTGAAGGTAGAATAGATGCTTACATTGAATGGTTAGCTAATGAACTAATCATGACTGCTAATAAAACACATACATAAGGATTCACTACTAGTAATGCTTTTTGAAAAAAAAAAACCCAGCAAACCATAAAGCTTATCATATCCTTTGGAGTTGGGAAATTATTCCCACTAGTCGGGTAAGTCTTGCGAGTATATTATGTACTCAGGGTTTATTTACCCCTATTGCAGGTGCAGCTTGAGGAGTGGCTGTTGTGTGGAGGATTCTTCTGGTGGGCACAGATGAATCCTTGTATCTTATCATTAGATGTTTATTTTAATTTCATTGTTTAAATTCCACACTCTAAACTTAGTATTGTAATAATATATTTTCGAGAACTATTATTGTATGAAATGGACTAAGTGATGTAAACCCATTCTCATTATTGGATCCTAGGTGAAAAACTTGGATTGTTTGAGTTCTCCCTTGGGGTGTGCTCGACGGAACCGTTCGATGTAGCTTACTTTCGGAGTGCTTAGCGTCTGGTGGAAGACGAGCGCCTCTGGAAACGTGCTATTTTGGGCGGTTCTGCCATAGTGTCGAGCTCAATCATATCCCGAGGTGGCTCAATGAAGTAGCCAACGCGCTGGCAAAGATGGCGTCTGGTCGAGAGCCGGTGTCGAAGGGCATCTTTGCCAGCAATCAATACAAGCCCTCAGTCCACTATGAGAAGCCAGAACAGACCGGTGACAGGCCGCCTATCCTGGGCTTGAGGGCTAATCGACCGTCGGCTCCTTCTGACCCCAAAGTCATGGAGCATAACGAAGATCCAGCGGTAGAGCCCGACCCTCTAGCCGACTGGAGGACGCCTTACCTCAACTACCTCCTCCGTGAGACGCTACCGACGGACAAAATGGAGGCTCGGCGACTCGCGCATCGTGCTAAGTCCTTCATCGTTATTGAGCGCGAGCTCTATAAGAAAAGCCACACTAGGATCCTATAGCGTTGCATCTCCATCGAACAAGGGAAGCAGTTGCTGAGAGATATCCACGGTGGGGTCTGCGGGCACCATGCCGCACCTAGGACCCTAGTCGAAAATGTGTTTTGACAAGGCTTCTACTGACCGACAGCAGTAGCCGATGCTAAACAGATTGTGCGCATATGTGAAGGGTGTCAATACTACGCTCGGCAGACCCACCTGTCAGCCCATGCACTCTAAACGATCCCCATCATATGGTCGTTCGCGGTCTGGGGGCTCGATATGGTTGGACCTCTCAAGAGAGTGTCCAAGGGCTATACATACTTGCTTGTCGCCGTAGACAAGTTTACAAAGTGGATAGAGGCTCGACCGATCTCTGTGATCAAGTTAGAGCAAGTCTTGTTGTTCTTCCTTGACATCGTCCATCACTTTGGAGTCCCACTCATGGACAACGACACGTAGTTCACCAGGAAAAGTTCCTTCGATTCTGTGAAAAATACCACATCCGCGTGGATTGGACCGCCGTGGTGCACCCCCGCACGAATGGGCAGCTCGAGCACGCGAACGACATGGTCCTATAAGGCCTTAAGCCTTGGATCTTCAACCGGTTGAACAAGTTTGGCAAACGATGCGTCGCAGAGCTCCCTGCGGTGCTCTGGAGCCTGAGGACGACCCCCAGTCGGGCCACCGGCTACACACCCTTCTTCATGGTCTATGGTTCCGAGGCTATCCTCCTGACCGACCTCAACTATGGAGCGCCGAGGGTTAGGGCGTACGACGAGCAGGCAGCCGAGGCATCCCTCGAAGACGCCATGGATCAGCTCGATGAAGCGCACAATGTTGCCCTCCTCCACTCAGCCAAGTACTAGCAAGCCTTGTGCTAGTACCACAGCCGTCGGGTGAGGGGTCAGGCCTTCAACGTCGGAGACCGGTGCTCTGCCTCATCTAGAGCAACAAGAGCCGACATAAGCTCTCTCCACCGTGGGAGGGACCATACGTCGTCGCGGAGGTGCTCCAGCCGGGCACCTACAAGCTCAAGACCATCGACGGTGAGGCCTTCGTCAATGACTGGAACATCGAGGAGCTACATCGTTTTTACCCCTAATCTATGCGCGTATTTATAAAAATTAAGAATGATGTTTCTGAAATGAAAAACACTTTCTCTTATCGGTTTCGCAATCGTCTCCCTGATCTTTAGTGACACCCGACCCTAGCAATGGCAAGGGATCAGGCCTCACTCGGGGGCTGATAAGAGTATATCTAAGTAAAAACATTCTCTGTACCCGACCCTTTCGCACATTAAGATCTAGAAGCAAGGGATGCGAAAACAAACGCTGAGTAAAACTGGTCGGACTGCAAGAAACATACGCCCCAGCGGCTACGGCATTTTTGCTCACCAGCGTGATCAGAGTTTTTTTGCCCGCACCTTGAGTTTTATAGTCTTAACAATGGAAAGGGTCAGAACATACTAACCTTCTTATACATAAAAAAGAGAGAAGAGCCAAAAGCCTGTTCGGCCATAACAAAGGTTAAGAACTTGTCCACCTATTACAAGTTCGCCACCTGACTTATCTAACTATCTATTTTTTTGGGGGTGATCTCATCCTCCATCTTAGTAGATAAGTCCTGCGCTATAGGGGCCACCTCCTTCTCGATGTCCTCCAGCTCGACGTCGGAGTAGACGAACGCGAAGCCCTGGCTCATCATCGCTAGATCGATGTTCTCGTAATGAGAACGGGTGTGGGGGTATGGCCCCTGGTATCCACAAGACAAGACATGGGCCACACCCTCAGAGGTGGCCCAGCCCACAAGATCAAGGCGTGCATGGCATTGGTCGACGTGCACCGCAAGATATTGTATAGTACCAAATAGGATACTTTCCTTGTAATCCTACCCCTCCAGAGTATATAAGGAGAGGCAGGGGTCCCCTTAGTCGACATCTACATACATCCCATATGCAGTACAATACACCAAAGACACATGACGTAGGGTATTACGTCGATCAGACGGCCCGAACCTGTCTAAATCGCTGTCTCTGCGCCTTGTGTCACCATCCCCGACAAATCTATCATTGTGGGATACCCATCGGTGGACTGCCGAGCATCTTTTATCGACGGTTGGCACGCCAGATAGGGGGTGTGCGTGTTGATCCATGGCGAACCAGATGGCGTACCTAAGACCAACATCATTTGCGGCAACTCATCTTGCTGCGACGGCCTCCTTCAACAACATCTACGACGAATCGGCGACGGCGTTCAACATCGTGCGCGGCAGCCGTCATCAAATCCATCTACAAGTCGGTGCTTGACTGGTGGTCGACGAATTCATCGCCTGATTGCGCACGTGGGAATCGATCAGTTCAGCGTGGTCTGACTCACGCACCTAGACGGAATAATTATCGCCGAGTTGCGGACGCTGCCGCTCGATCGTTGCTGCTGCCTCGAAGCGGAGTCGGTTTCCTTCTTTGAGTTCGTTTTGGAGCAAGAGAAAATCAATCTACAAAGGCTGCTGACTGCTGTGTTGTCAGACCGAGTACTGACATCGGCACCATGTAGGATCGTGTACATGTGCTACGACAACAAGCTAGCAAAGAGGCAAGCAAGCCGATGGAGATTACACATACGTGATTCCAAGCCAATAGCAAGCAAGCGAGGCCAAGGCGTTTGTGCATAGCTGCATCAGATCGGCTGCTGCTCATCTACATATTCAACACAAGACCAAAAGAGAGCCGCCTGAGTCGCCGACCACTAATATAAGGACGACGTTGTCCGGACTATTTACTCCGACCACCTACCGTGCCGTAACGATGATCGCCACATAGAACTGTGCCATGACGACTGCGACCGCCGCCATGATGATAGTTTGGAAAGCTCGAGGGCCGGGCAATTTCGTCAACGCCGACCAGATAACGTCATACGCCTCTGACCAGACGTTCTGTCTAAAGCTAAGTCTCGCTTTAATATTCTTCTAAATATTCTCCAATCTCCGCATCTCGCCATAATGTTTCTCCGAGTTGTTTTCGGAACATACGGCCGTGTCTAGGTCTCTTCCTAGGCATGACATGCGGCACAGGACGGCCCGTTAATCAATATAAATGGAGTATATTCTAATCCTAATTTTTCATCCTCACTTCCTATTCCAACTTCACAGCCACCCCAAGTCCTTCTGTATCGAGTGGCGTCGCTCTCCCTCTAGGACCCCCGGCTTCTTCTGGGCGCCGTTCTCCCCTCCAGGGGAGGCCTCTCCCCTTTGCCGGTCTCCCCGTCGTCGCCGCAAGTCCCGCATCTTTCGTATTGAGTGGCGTCGCTCCCCCTCTAGGACCTTGGTTGCTTCTGGGCGCCTCTCCCCTCCCGGGGAGGCCTCTCTTGGTCTCCACACTAGTGACTTCGGGAAGCCGCTCTTCCCTCCCAGCCTCCATGCCGGTGGCTTCCTCGGAGGGACCGCAGGAGGCAGTCCCGCTTCCTTCACCCGGCTCCTGTGAGCCGCCTCCTCTCCCGAGACTTCCTCAAAAAGGGGCACTGCTGAGCCCTCCCGGCCTCCCCGCCGGTGGCTTCCTCATCCGAACGAGGTCCCGTTCCCTCCGTCGAACGCTCGGAGCTACCTCCTCCGGTCGTCCCCTGACCTCGCTCGGTTGCCAATCCCCCTACCACCTCCCGACCTCCCCGCCGCCGGCTGCTAGCGTCCTTAGTCACAGGCTTCGGGCTGGGCTGGCCTACCGATGGTGTCATGCTTCTCGGCCCGGCCAGGCCCGACCGAAAAATGGTCCGATGTGCCGTGTTTGGGCCATTGGCCAGGCCCGTGGCCCTGATCGGCACGACCTAGCGGCTCAGCGTGCCATGCCTAGCGCCGCCACAGCGGGCCATGCTTTTGCTGACCTCGTGTCGTGCTAAGCTAGGCGGCCGATTGGCCATCTATATGGGCGACGAAGGGCGTTCAACAGCCATAGCTGGTGCCGCGTTTAATATGTTTGACTACTCCAAGAAATGAGAACGACAGCTAAAAAGGGATGGAAGGAGTACAAAATACGAACAACAGACTTATCCCATTGAATTTATGTATCCAAATCCAAATAATAATAAAGCTTTTTCTTTTTTAACAACAATATAAAGCTTTAAGTTTGGGGTGCCGTGCCGTACGTATCTGCTAGAGTGCTAGTGCTAGTAGTACCTACCTCGAGTTTTCAGCGGGATCCCTATGGATCGCGTGATGCATCATGCGTTTCTTTTTATCATATATATATTGTGCTTGTGCGTGGCTAAATCGAGACCATGTAGTACGTTCGTTCGTGCAGTGGCATTGTTGGTAGCTACTGACGACAGTGTCTCAACTGTTGTGTCTGCTTCGTATTGAGCTGAGCAGAATATCTGATCGGATCGGATCATGGGAGGACAAATTCGAGGCGCATGAAAGCTGCTTCTAATCATCATCGTCGCTGTTTGTTTGTCGGTTCCATCTGCAGACCGAAACAAACAAACAAACAGCCCTGCTAATGGCGGGCGGGCAGCTGTCCGATCCTATCGTTGCTCTGCTTGACGAGACGACAGCGACATTGCGTGCATAAATATGTTGCGTGTAGTACGAATGATTATCTGTTGTTTCTATGATTCTGATTCTCGAAACAAGCAACTTTCATTCGATGATCAGCCTTCCAAATGCAATAACCAACAAGCAGGAAAGTTAAGGAAATACTAGTAATCAATCACAAATCAAAGAGGGAGGCTGGGCAGCAGGTCGATCGATCGGTCAATCCATCCATGCATCGATCATACCATCATACGTACAGTCGTTTGCCATCCTTCGGAACGGATCGAATTTCCGACCAACCAATCCAACAGGGGATTAATTGAATGAAAATGAACTACATACATTACACATTACATTACAGTCCGATGAGGTTCCTGGCGGTGGTGACGCCGCCGTCGACGACAAGGTTGTGGCCGGACACGTACCTGGAGTCGTCGCTGGCCAGGAAGAGCGCCGCCTCCGCGATGTCGCTGGCCCTCAGCGTGGCGCCCTGCAGCTTGAGGGTGGCCAGCCCGCGGACCACCTCCTCCATCCGCTCCACCACCTCCTGCTCGTCAGCGGCTGCAGCTGCTTCCGATTCCGATCCCGATTCCGCCGCCGCGGCTCCATCCTCGTGATCCTTGTCATGCAGCTTGTCACGCCATGCGTCGAGCAGCATGGGCGTAGCCACACCGAACGGCGAGATGCAGTTGACGCGGATGCCGTGGCGTCCCAGCTCGCAGGCGGCGTTCTTGGTGAGCCCCACCAGCACGTGCTTGGACGCCGTGTACGCGTGGGGTCCCATGCCGCCCATCACGCCCGCCACGCTGGCCACCGACACGATGCTCCCGCCGCCCTCTCCCGCAGCGATCATCGCCCTCGCCGCGTGCTTCATCCAGTGCGGCCCCCAGCGCGTTGATGCGCACCACCCGCTCGAACTCCATCGCGTCCAGCGCCAGAATACTGCTGCTCCCACGCGCCTGCCGGCCCAGCACCCCGGCGTTGTTGCACAGCACGTCCAGACGCCCGTGCCGTGCCACCGCGCGCCGCACCGCCCGCTCCACGTCCTCCTCCACCGACACGTCGCACACCTCCTAGCTGCACCGCTCTGGCGGGCCCAGCCATGACGCCACCGCCTGCCCCGCCGCCTCCTCCGCCACGTCCGCGATCACCACGCGCTCGCCGTGCGCCACGAACAGACGCGCGATCGCCTCACCGATCCCGCGCGCGCCGCCCGTGACGATGGCAACCTTCCCCTCCAACCGGCGCCTGCTGTTGGTGTTGGTGTTGCTGCTGTCGTTGTCGTCGGAGGAAGCCTGCTGCTGGGCCTGCTGGGTCATCTTCTTTTCAGCAGGTAGACAGTCGACGGCGGCTGATGAGGGCGGGGCGGCGGAGGCATCGACAGCAGAGCCGCCGTGCATTGTTCCCATATTACCATATCGATGTCGTCGATGGAAGATTAGTACTAAGGATCGGAAAAAGCTACTGATCGATCTATCCGATGTCCGATCCGATCCACTACTAGCAGCTAGCTAGCTGTGCCCTGCTCAATGCATCTGCAATTCTGCATGCGTGGGAGCGAAGAGGAGAGGAGGGTGAGGACGATGGAGCACGCGCGCGTCCGTCCGTCGTCCGTCCGTCCATCTCCCTGGAAAAGCTAGGGATTCCCGACAAAGAGATCGAGCAACTAGGATACCTAGATCCATGGAGAATATATGGAGATGCTGGAGCGTGCCATATGCCACAGCACACAGCTAGCTAGCGAGCGTCAGTCTCTTGGCCTCTTGCTCGCCGCGTGTGTGTATGTGGTCCGTCTCTCATCTCTGCATGCACCACACAAGAACAAGACGTATAGCTAATTATTAAGCTCTGTACGTACCTACTAGCGGCCGACGTACGTCACACACACTAATCTATCGAGATCGATCAGCAACTAGCTACCTACCAATGCTCATCGATCTATCCGTATATATCTCAAGTATTCATGATTACACAGGTCCTGCGCTAGCTTTTTAGATCCATTATATTACTTCTCATAAAGAAAGTTCCTTCAAAATTCAGCACCAGTTGGGCTGATTTTTTTTTTCTTTTTGAAGAATAACAAGACGACCTTGTGATCAACCAGTAACTGTACATGGCCCTAGTATAATCTGATTGGCACTTGTAAATGAAGCAGGCTCACGCAGATAGCAACGATGTTGACAGTGAGGAAAGCTGGAGCGATGACAGTGAATGAATGATTCATTGTTTCCCTTGGCGATGCATAGTAACCTTGGTCCTTGGGTGATGGAGCTGGAGAAGCCCTGCACCTGCATATTTACAAATATGGACTACATATTTTTATTTATTATGTCGTAAGATCTCCTATCAACATCCAAGTTGAGATGGCCGAGTTGGTCTAAGGCGCCAGATTAAGGTTCTGGTCCGAAAGGGCGTGGGTTCAAATCCCACTCTCAACAGTTCTCTTTTTTTACCTTTCCTTTTTTTAACCTTTTCCCCTGTTTTTCTTCTTCCTGTTTTTTTTACCTTTCTTCTTTTTTTTCCTTTTCCCCTGTTTTTCTTCTTTTTTTCCTTTTCCCCTGTTTTTCTTCTTCCTGTTTTAAGCTACTGTTGTTCTTGCAATTGTTTGTAGAAAATTGTTTTTTTACCTTTTCCCCTGTTTTTCTTCTTCCTGTTTTAAGCTATTGTTGTTCTTGCAATTGTTTGTAGAAAATTGTTTTAAGCAGTTCATTTTTTTTTTTACCTTTCCCCCTCCTGTTTTAAGCTACTGTTGTTCTTGTAATTGTTTGTAGAAAATTGTTGAGGCTTCCAGTTATAGATTTCAACCACAGGATCAAATCTTCTTTTCGTGATTTAAGCTACTCTTGTTCTTGTATATTGTCTTTTTTCCAGTCTTAATCTACTCTTGTTATTGTATTGTTTGCAGATGTAGAAAATTATTGAGATATAGATTTCAACGCACAGGATTTTTTTTTTTTTTTCCTGTTTTAAGCTACTCTTGTTCTTATATTGTTTAGGCAAACATATACATACATGTGACATGTTACTTTTTTAAAATATTTTATATTAGATCCCTTGTCACTAACATTTATTTTAGGCGGTTTCATTCATTCTGTACTGTTTCTTTGAAACAAGTGACTGTTGTCGAGCACGTTCCATTATTCACTCATATCGTTTTCGTGCTCGAAGTTAAATGATTCCAAACCTTTCAAATTATATCTTATTTGACACTTGTGTTTGAGTGAGGCTACAAGTTTTGTACGCCTTGCCTGCTCAAAAGGGACGGCAATTAATGTTCAAAGCAGGCGAGGTGACGAAGCTGAAAACCTTTCAATAGGCTACTTTCGGCTCACAAATTGAGACAGCTCTGGGATGAAAAATCATTTCAGATCTGCGAATGCAAATTGTGAAGCGTTTTCAAGCACATCGGCTCAGAACGTCCCTCTTGTGCATCACAATTCAGTCACATATCGGCCATGCCCAGAGCCTCTGGCAGCCGTGACAACAACACACCAGCGTGTGTGTTTCATTCCCACTTGGGACAAAAACGAAGTTACTATCAGTATACGCTGGTTACAAGCCTTTCTCAGCCAACATAGAGAATAACAGCTAATTCATGCGTTAGATACATCAGCAAAAAAGAATAGGAAGAAACTGCTACCATCAGGACATATATATATAAAAAACAATCAATCTGTGGAAAATTGCTTGCACCGAGGGCAACGTTCTTGCACATTGCTCATTGACAGCAGCTGATCCAGTGAAGGAAGAGTAAGAACAAAATGATGAACTGCTCTATATGAGAGCTTTGATGCCAGCTTGTTGCATCTCACGCAGCCGCCAGACTGGGTAATAGGATTCTTCTTCTGGCACCTCGTCACTGTCCATGAGTTGCATAGCCCACGAATAGAAGACGGTTTGGATGGTATCCTGGCACATTCCAATCACACAAAAAAGAACTGTTACTTAAATCAAATGTCGACTACAAGTCTACCGGCCAACTGAGGCAAGACAATATGAGCATGCCACCATTCCTCAACACTCTATAAACTCAACTATTTAAGAGGTGCATGAAGTCTGGTGCACCTTTGACACTAATATATATCATGGATATCAGCTTGTGCTATTCATATAAACCAACCTCACATCTAACAATGGCATTAGCTATGATATAGTAAACTTTACCAACACAAGACTAAATTCTGCAGCACCCCACTCAGGTTCAAAGACAACTGCCCTTTTCAAAACCACCAAGGAAACATTTCACCTTGAAAATTCTACCTAAACATTATTTGCCCAGACTCAAGTGGAGTGTTCATGAAACTGCTTGGTTCTACACAAGTTGCAAAATAACGCATAAATTCATTCATCTGGGTATATTGTCTCAAGTATCATGTCAGGATGAGAGGGATCATGTTATGAAACAAAATCTGTCACCGAGATCATGATTGAGCTATCTTGTAATGAGTCGACCATACACGCCAAACATAAAGATAGGAAAGTTTTGGTTTACAATATCCCAAAAAATAAAGCCTACCTGTCCTCCTTCTGTGACTTGTCCTTCTCGATCTCGAACACAGTATATCTGCTGTGTTTGGAACTGAAATATATATTGGAAACAAGCATACACTGTGAGTAGATTAAACTAAAAAAAAGGCAAACTTAAATTAGCAAGCACTAATTCACTTACGCGTAAGATAATTATGGGTGAAGATCCAAACGTTTTTGTTTCCAATACATCAGCTTCTGAAATGTGCAGGATCTGTAAAGGCAATGGAATATAAGAAAATTTCTTGGTCTCTTTTTTTTTTTTTAAAAAAAAGGCAGCAGGATCTTATGTTCTTCCCACCTTAAGAGCAACAAGCTACAGTCAATAATGAAGAAAAAAACAACAGAACATAGCAATCAATTGTGACTGAGTTTGAATTTCAACTAGATTCAAATAAGCTATGGAAATGGACTGTCCAAGACATCATTGAACCATGACCTACTTTGTGATCAAAAAATATTCCCTGTGATGCATAAGCTTCTCTCTCTCCTTTGCAGCGCTCAATCACTTCCTTGGTGCAATATTTTTTTAGAGTCTCCACATCACCCTGAAAGCATAATATGTAACTGTGAAATGACCAAAATTCTGAAAGTGTATATGAGTGGGCTGATTTATCATGTAAATTAGACAGAATCTCAATCAATCTCTTTGAACTTCACATTATAAACTTATCTGGAACTCCCCAGTGTCATAATAAGCGCAACAAATTTAATCTTTCACCAAAAAATATATAAAAAAGTAATATAGAACCAGCCCATCTCATTAGGGCAGTCAGCAATCACACTAGTTCAAACAAGGAAAGAATTTCTTGTTAGTATAAGACATGGGTTACCTTTGAATATGCAGTTAGAACTGGCTTGATCGTTTCTTGGACATCGGCAACAAAATCAGACAGAGAAAAGGACCTGTGCAAAAAAAGGTGATATATAATTCAATTACGTCCTGAGTCTCTCAAAGTTAAGTTGCACACGCCTTACGGGTCTCGTTGCCGAATTTCCCTGAATGTCACCGCAGCTGAGGTTTCTTCAAGCAAAGATTCATTCAAGCTAGAAGGAATGAACAAAGAAAAATCAGCGACGCGTCAGAAACAAAAAATATTGCATATGATGAAATAGAGGGGGGATACAACTGATTCATACATTCAAGAAAGAGATTATTGCATTGATTACTTTTTATCCCTATTTGTGGTACTAATGAAGTGCAATCACCAATGGATTTGCAGTCATGAATGCACCAGTCAGTTGCATTACTTGGTGCTTTCAAGACCTAAATGTAATGTGCTAAATGCCAACAGAAATCAATAGTATAGCATAGTTCAGATTGAATCAATCAAATTCCATAACCAGATAAAACAAAGAATGATGGGGCACATAGTACTCTTGAATTTTCTCAACCACTGGATTGTCACTTGTCTCCCATCTTTCCCTGACATCTTCAGCTACCTGCATTTGCATACACAAAACATGGATATCACTGCAAGAGAAAACTAGGTTTGACCAAATACATTTGTACAGCATTGTGATGGTACCTCTTGTCCCTTGGTTACAACAGGCTTGGTGTATTCATCCACTCTTTTATAGACGGGATGACCTCGGATCTTAGAGAGAGAAAAAGGATTTCAGATAGGAAACCAATATGAGAAAGATAGGCACAAAGTTGAACAATCTCCTCAAAGATACCTTATTCTTAAATGCTTCCCATTTTTCACCCAATACTGTCCTTTTTGTTGGCGTAAGAACTAAATCGGTTCTTGTACTCTTTTCTACTTTAGCAGAAGCATGCCTAGCTTGATATTTTTTCTTTCTGCTAGAGCTAGAGCTTAATTCATCCTTGACGATTTCATATCCCTGCTTAGCTAAAGTTGAAACTTTTGTGTCCTTCAACTTTGCAAATGCGCCGGATACCACTGGTGAAGCAGATGAGATTGTTGACTTCAATTTAGTGAACAATGTATGGCTGTTTGTGGCATCTTCAGACGTGCCATCTGAATGCGAGAATGTCCCAGTTTTCTCATGGTTTGAAGCTTCAGGCGAACCATCCCTGCAACTTGTACTCTCTTCTTTTCCGACTCCAAAACTTTCCTTTACCTGTAAACAATTCATCAAGGCAAAGAATACATGTTTACGAAATCACGGTCCGTACTGTATTAGAGTGATATTTATTTATCCTTACCTCTTCTTTAGCAGCAAACATTTTTTCTTTGATATTTGCAGTAACCTACAAGTGGGAAAAGAATGCCCTCATAAATCTATGAGCATAAAAACAAACAAATCAATAGGGTACAGTTATCAAAGTCAAACAATCATCCTTGACCACTGTCAATGGCTTACCTTTTTAGATGTCTCCTCAGCTTCACTCCAAACATCATCAACACTCTTGTATATTGTCTCAGTCGTTTTCTTAGTTCTGCAAAAATCATATTGTTGCAGAATATCATAACTTACTACTATGTGTAGATGATTCAAACCTGAAAGTAGTGCAATAATTTTGCAACTTACCTTACTTTGAGATCTTCCTTCACCACACCAAGTTTCTCGCCGAACTCCTTCATGGATTTCTGGAATTCAGGATTACTGCAATAAAAATAAAAATTATGATAAATAAATAAAGTGAACAGATGCTGATCGCCATAATTGAACATGAAAGGTGATTCAGCAGTATGTAATCATTATTTCAGTTGTTTAAGATTTCATCATGATGGAGACCTTAAAAAGTAACACATACCTCTTGGCCTCACCCTTTAGTTGCTTAGAAAACTCATTGAAAACACTTAGGTTCCTGTTATTCAGATGTCTATATCCATTCGTTGGTTGCACATTTGGCCTTGTAGCCTACACCACATACCAGCAATGGATGGCAATTAGTAAAATGCATGCAGCTACATAATAAATGAAAAAAAAGGATGAAAATAAGGCATAGAGAAAAAACAACTTCACAGGCATTCTGCATTGGTTTGGTTACATACTGAACAAAGAAAAAGACACAGAGAACTTTGTTTTTTAAGTGGATCAAATCAATAAACTGTCTAACTAACCTATGATGAAGTCGTACAGTTTGTGCTACTGCAAACAAGCAAATTGTAGCTTAACAAAAGGTGTACAAGCAAGTTTCAACTGCCGTTCGTCCCTTGTTTGTGCCGTCATCAAGAAATTCCATGAAATGATTCAATTTCACACAAATCTTCAAATCCAATTAACTATTAAAAACAAAACATGTGTAGCAGACAAATAGCGCCTTCAATGTTCAAACTGCAACAATGAACATAATTTTTCCCATGAAAGTTACTTCATCGTTTACCTCCCTCAAAAGTAACCCATACTGGTGGGTGGTGGCTACTATTCAACAGGATGCAAATGCTCATAAGCTATTTCAGATGATATCGGAGCAAATGCCCATATGCTATTGTTCAGGAGGGGGGAAATCCCATTGTAGTCCACAAATATCTTACTACTCGAAATATTAATACTACGATTACCAAATTGCTAAAAGAGAACATACTCCACTCACCAATCGCAGCGCGGCTTCGGACGAGGGCCGCCGGAGAGCCCGGAGCAGTGCTGTGGTCGCCATCCCTAGCATGGACGGACACATGTAGAGCCGACAGATTTTGCAAAAAGTTGGAAGTTTGTAGGCATCAAATAGCCAAATAACTTAGGGTTTGGGTGCTCGGTTTCGCACGGCAGGAAGGGATCGGAATACCTGGTGGTGGGTGCTCGTCGCCGGCGAAGAGACCGGCGAAGGCCTCGGTACCTGGCGTAGGGGTGGCGGTGGCGGCGGCGGCGGTAGCCCACCCAGTCGTCGCAGAGAGAGACAGCACACGCGGACGCGGGTGAAGGTGAACGGAGCGGTAGCCCAGTCCGGGGTTGTTCGGCCCAGCCAGAGCGCACCCCCACGGGCCTTCGCATGGGCCATTCTATTTCAAAGTTTTTTCCTTTGCAGTTTATTATTTTTTCTTTCCCTAAAAAAAGGTTATTATTTTTCTTATTTCTTTCTTTCCGTCTCTCTATTTTATTTTCTATTGTTCCTGATTTTACATTTATCCTGTCTATGGGACAGTGCCAATGGTTAGTTTCCAATCTTCCGCAGGAGTAACTGCGAGCACCCTCTTTGCGCGTGCATGGCAATCCTACCGCATGTGTTTGATAGAATGAAAGAAAAACACGAGTAAAATAAGCCAGTTTAACTCAGCTACAGTATTTTTAAGTATCAATGGGGTTGTGGAGACAAACGTAGTAAAAAAGCTAAAAAAAATAGTCGTTTAGCAGCTAGTTTCAAACTGATTTGACCATAAGTAACTTATAAGTTTTCCTAGTATCCTAATGTGTGGGTGTATGTGTAAAATCTCACCCGTGGAATGCAGATACAGTTATATGATTTTACCCGCTGCATATGGATATGTCTTTTCACTCGTTAGTACCTAGGGCATGACAGTCGTGGAATGCAAATGATTTCATCTATCCTATTGATAATCTATGTCATACCTAGGGATGACAGTCGACAAAGTAAGGTGCGGGTGGAGTAAATAACCGTCCAACAAATTGGCTAACGGATACAATTTCATATCCGCACGTGTACTCACAGGGTAACATTTTGTATCTGTATCCATACCCGTGTTTATTCTTGTTTTTCTAATTGTTCACATATGATCCATGGCATGTTACATGCTATATTTCTGAGTGTTTACAGGGTACACATTAAGGTCTTGTTCGTTTGTCTTATGATCCGTACTTTTCGGCTTGTCTTTTCAGTCGGAATAGTGTTTTTCTCTCGCAACAAATCAGCCGGAATAATGTTTTAGATTTGTTTTTTCAACGAAACGAACGGAGCTTAAATGTATTAATGTTCAAGGGTGTATTTTAGTTTTTCAAGAAGTATCCTTATGATTTTTTCTTTTTTTTCACAACCAACTACAGGCGGAAGCTTTAAATAGAGATGCGAAAACATGCCAATTTCCTCTACTATCCAAAATTTCATTTCATTTATATAAGTTCCGCCTTCCAAGTTACACTATTCACCAGGCCTCGCCATCTGATTGAGTAACCACTGATAACTGATTCATGGTGCCACATTTTGCAGTGAAATCCCATCAATTTGATGCCACTGTTGCAGTGAAATCCCATCTATTTAAATCAAGCTGACGGGCATCTCCAGCATTTTCATCTATGCAAACGTGCTCAATTCACCATTCGATCAAGAAGACAGCACGTCAAATGGACGCGGAACGAACGGAATACATAATGCGTGTTTCTTGTAAGGATACTGGTAGCCGATGCATATTTCTAGCACAACGTTCCAGCATTCTCCGAAAGGGAAGTTTTACTTGAAACAATCAAAGCATAATACACGTTCTCTGACCACTTAGCTCAGTGTGCAACTAGTGTTGTGGCAACCAAACCAACATATCTCCCATGATGAAGAGAGGCGCTACTACAATAGGATAACTTGTTCTGACAAGGCAGGCACGAGGCTCCAATTCGCTACATCTACATGTAGAGACCATCCGGAACACCTTCCTTCTTCTTGTACATCACCTTCTCCTTTGCCTTCTTGACATCTGAATGGGTCACCTGGGTACCCAAAACAAAACATCAGCAATGTCAAATGGAACCATGAAGTACTATATGTTCAGATCAGACATAGTTACATGTACAAGCACATTGGGTAATACACACACTTCTAGTGATCCAGGTGACGGAAGCCAAACAGCAGTTCCTATTGATAAACTAGGAGGTACTCAACAAAAATCGATCAGTTAAAAGAGTCGCACAGATTATGTGTTCAGATATGGGGCAAGCGATAACAAACCAAGTTACCAATTAGAAACCATGTAACAGATTGTCAGGAAGAGAAAAGAACCATATATGCTCATGCATAAATCTATGTGCAAAAAAGTTGCCCTGACGCACACAACAAAACTTGATCCAGTGGAAGAACATGCCATGCATGTACTGTAGGAAAAAGCAATGCAACAATTTCCATTCATCAAAACAACACTTCTCCAATTGGTCAGCTCACATGGTTAGACACAAGGGTATTGGCATTTCCACGTACAACGGATCAAAGTGTTATATTTGAAGTACACAACATAATGACATTTTTTTCTATGCAAATGGATATGGAGCATCAACCCTATGCTCACCTTCACAGGGGTACGCACATCACAGTTCTGGAAACCTCTACAAAAGCTAAGAAATATTCCATTGAATGGATAATTGCAAACAGAGGCTTCCTACAATCAGCCCCTTTGCATGTGCTGATATCATGAAAAGTGCATTCATCTGATAGGCTTCTTAAAATGATATCCACACAACTGACCAACTTGAGAAAATAATCTGACGAGTACGAGAATCATATTCCTGGTGATCAGCTGGAATCGGTGGATTACATCTATTTTGCAATGTAGCACAAATCATGTCTCCTATACACTATACAGTGAGGCGAAGACAAAGACTTGACGGATATGCTGACGGCTAGGACAAGCAAGTGATGAATGATATACAAGCTCATGCAGTGATTCTGTGGCCTTTGTTGCCTTCCCTCTATCAGTTTTTTGCAGTTATTATTAGTTTTATTTTGGTCTATAACGTCTTTTCTTGTTGAAACCAGATACGTTAACTTTATTATATGCAACTAGATCTTGAAACTCCAGTTTGTCTAAAACAAAGATGACATTGTGCAACACGTAGCAGATAACTACATCTTCAGCAAGACAACAGCAAGAGAACTGCCCAGTTAGCATACAGAATGGTTCAAGTTAAATACACCCAAATATAATTCCTATTCGATAGCAAATAAGAGGTTGAGTTATTTGAATACTTGTATTCACCCAGAAAAGTTTTATATCAATTGAAGAAGGGATAAGTGTTCAGGTTCACCTTCATTCTACGTTCTCTTAAGGCGAGCAATCCAGCCTCTGTGCAGATCGCCTTAATATCAGCGCCCGAAAACTCATCTTTGGTCATAACAAACTCTTCCAAGTTCACATCGTCTGCTAATGTCATTTTTGCCGTGTGAATCTGCACAGTTTACAACCTTTATAAGGACAAAAGGTATTAAGAACACTGATAATGTAAATATTACTATTTACAGATGTTACAGTACTTGGAAGATGCGTCGTCTAGTTTTAATATCTGGGAGAGGAAATTCAATCTTCCGGTCTATACGGCCTGGCCGAAGCAAAGCAGGATCAAGACTTTCAATACGGTTTGTTGCTAGAATAACTTTAACATCTCCACGTGAGTCAAAACCATCTAGCTGATTCAGCAGCTCCAACATAGTTCTTTGAATTTCACGCTCTCCTCCTGAATGAGCATCATACCTCTTTGTTCCAACTGCGTCAATCTCATCAATAAAGACTATTGAGGGAGAAAGTTCATCAGCCACCCTAAACAATTCTCTGACTAGCTTGGGACCATCCCCAAGGTACTTTTGAATAAGTTCACTACCGACAACACGCAAGAAAGTTGCAGATGTTGAGTTAGCGACAGCCTGCAGAGAAAGTTTCAAGTAATCACTACCCAAGTACATGCTATTTGAAAACTGGAGTAGAAAAAGAATGCATAATATGGAAAAACATAGACAAAGGCAGATATCATTGAGGATCGACGCCTGCCCCTACAATACTAAGCAATATAATATATATATTGTATGCTTGCAAGCCTGAGCACTGACCTTGGCGAGTAAAGTTTTTCCTGTTCCAGGTTCTCCATATAATATGACTCCCTTGGGGGGCCTGATCCCAATGTCTTCATACAGCTCAGGATGAGTCAAGGGAAGCTCAACTGCCTCTTTAATTTCTTGAATCTGAGCATCTAGTCCACCAATGTCAGCATAAGATTCCAAAGGAGCTTTCTCAACTTTCATCACAGATACCATAGGATCAACTTCATCTTGCAATATACCAACCACAGAGAGAACCTGAAGTAAACATTTGAGAGAGAAAACAAGCTGACTTACTATATCCTACCAGTTGTAAACGATCCACTAATGCATGCACAAATGATGATTATTGGGCACAAATAAGTATGTAGGGAAAGAGCCTAGTCACAGTCAGAGATGTATACGAAGGACACTAAAATGAATACTAGTATAATAATTATTGAACATGAAAAGCAATATGGACTTCTGTAGAGCAGTCAGACATCACGCACAGTATATCAATCCTAAGATAAAATCATTAGAGTAACTGATATAACCGTGTTACAGGAGTAAGCGGACAACCACCACACTAAAATGACTACAAGAAACATAACAGATCGTGTACTGAGACATGAATCTGAACAATCACGATATCCTAGTTAACCCTTAGTTTGTCATAATCCATGAATGGAAAAAATGACCTCCAAGTCACCTTTGGCAATCAACACAGTACAAACACTAATCCTCCACAGGGCCATAGTATGCTGATAAATCTATCTTTCGTGGTTTTGCCAAGTTTATGTGAATGAAAACCTAATAATTAATTCAACAAAGCACAGAGATTACCGGATACCCTTAATCAGTAGGGTCTACAAATCCAACGACTCCCAGTGACCAGCTAGCACTAGATCGGAGGGAGATATTTAGATCGAGGATGCTAGATCCGCACCGGCCAAGTAGGGTAGGGTAGTAGCGCGGGTCCCTAGAAAGTAGAAACAAACCTTGTTGTGCATGAGGATGGAGCATCCCGGCTCCAGCTGGTCCTTGTCGACGAATGATAGGATGCCGACGTAGTACTCCGGTCCGACTGAGGAGGAGACGATGGCGTGGCTCTCGTCGATGATCTCCTCGAGGGATCCGACGCTCATGGGGGTGCCGCGGAGGTCGTCGACCTTGGATCGGTCCTCCTCGGCCTTGTCCTCCTGGGGCCGGAGGCGCTCCTGCGCAGCGACGAACTCCTCCTCCATGAGGAGGTAGTCCTTGACCCGCTCGAGCTTGAGGAGGCGGAGTCGGCACTTGGAGAGCGGCGCGACGTTGGGGAGGCGCGCGGCCGCCTCGGCGCCCTTCTGCTTGCGCTGCTTGCGGCCGACGCGGGAGGGCGCGGCCGGCGGCTCGAACTTCTTGTCCTTCTTATCGCCGCCGTCCCCCGGCTTGCGGTCGCCGGCGCCGCCCTGCTTGCCCATCCCTCCCGGAGTGCCCTGCCCCATGGTCGCGCTTGGCCGCCGACGAAGTGCTTGCTTTGGATTTGGGTTTGGGGGAAGGGAACAACCCTGGGGAGCGATGTGTGCTTGGGTTGGGACTCCGCCTCCTTTTCCTCCGACTTCAACTTCCCCAGCAAGATGAAGGGACTGGGCAAGCTAGGGGCGAGGGGCGGTCGCTGTCTGGGCTGCATGGCCCGTGATGTTGATGGGCCTAGGTTTCTGGCGGCCCATTTTCATATGCCGCCTTGCACCTGTTTTTTTTTTTGGAGAGAAAAACTTGTTGTGTGATATTGAGGGGAAAAAAATGGTATTGAGTATTTCACGTTGCGAACGTTATAATTTGCCGGATACCATTTGGAATTGTGGTTGTTTAGAATATCTCCAAAAGTCTTTCTAAAACTTACTGGAGCCATTTTCGTTTTCTCCTTTGGCTAACAAAAAATCCGGAATAAAAGAAGACTATATTTAGATAACCAATTAAAAAGCTATTGAAGTATATTTTTTTCACCGAAATTTCTATTCCTGGCAATTAGGATCGGAAGCATATAGAGAGTTGTTTGGAGTTGCTCTTATAGCAGGACACCGCAACGGTTGTGATACTATTTTTTCAGATTTGATGAGAGGCGAGAGGAGGGAGATCTCTTTTATGCTATATATATTGTCTTGGTGGTGTGCAATGCAAATACTGCCCTTGTTTGATGTCTCAGGGCGAAATCTTCCTTTTTTTTCTCTTTATAAAAGCAAATTAAACTTTTTTTAGAATTGCTTCTTGGTTGTGTGTTGCTAACGCGCAAAGAATTTGATGAGCAGAAAGGGGCACAAAAAGGTATTACTGCATTTGTTTGGATAAATGCTATATCGGCCCGATCATGCATGCATCATGTTGAGTGTAAGCATGGATGGATGACACCAATTAGCAACCAAAAGGTACTTAGCACTATCATCACGCATCTGGAACAATCCGTCCACTCACTCTGGTATAATGAGGGTATTGCACTGCAAATTAATCTTTCTAGAGAAAAAAAGAGGCTGGGATAAACAGTGCGTGCTCTTTAATTTTGGTATGCTAGTATGGTTGCGCGGCGGCGGAGGAGGAGAGGGTGAATCCGGAGAGCATGGCGGACAAGGCAAGCGCAGCAAAGGCGATGAAACCCAGGCTGATGGCGGCCGTCATGGCTTCCGTGAAGACGTTGAGGACGGCTGATCTCACGCGGAGGGTGATGGGGAGAGCCGCCGCCGACGCCGTGATGAGCAGATACGCCACCACCTGATCGCCGGCGAATTCCGCGAGGCCGCCTCCCGATCTCCCGCCGTAGCCGGTGGCGCGCATCCGGCGGAAGCCCCGAAGCGCCTGCGCGGCGGAGTAGACGCAGGCGAGCACGGAGGCCCCCAGGAGGCACCGGTACTCCGGGTAGCGCGCGAACTCCATCCAGTCGCCGTGGCGGCAGGACGCGACGAGCGCGACGGCCACGAACGACATGACCGACGCGGCCGCGCGCAGCAGCAGCAGGAGCCCGTCCAGCGCCCGCGCTCCCGGCCCCGCCTGCTGCTGGTGGCGGTCGTCGTAGTCGTGGCGCGCCGAGGAGGAGGACCGGGTGGTGGCGGGCGCGCCGCCGTGTCGGCCCGCCACCGCCTTGTTGTGGACGACGTAGCCTGGCGGCGGCGGCGTGGGAGGCTTGGCGACGTACGCGCCCGGGCTGCTGGTGGTGCTTTTGGGTGTGGTGGTCATCGGCGTGTCCATGCGCATGCGCATGCGCATGCCTTAGCGGGTGGGCGGATGATCGGCTGGAGCGAGGATAGGTACCTAGTTTTGCATGGGCATGGGTATGGTATGGGTAGCCACTGGACTGGAGTACGTAGTAGTAGAGTGGTGATCGATCGGATCGAGTAGGCATGCAATGCAATGCAATTGCTTGCTCTCGTGGCCGCGCGCGCACGGTACAAAGTATATAGTTTGTAGAGACTCGTGTTTTGCTTTTGTTGATCGATGGGCATGCTTTGATTGCTTTATTCGCCTTTTTCTACTTTTCTTTTATTTGTTCCGTTGATCAAATCCATTTAGCAGCTCGATCCGATCCATCGGCTTGCGTCGCGTGTTAAAGAAGTTAAGTCTACGCGGCATGCATGTTAAAGCAGCCCTGCCGTCTTGCCTCCGCTCGGGACAGACCGTGACCGGGTGCCACTGCTTAAGGCTAATATATAGGTGACTTAATTTCCTAGCCATGTATCTAAACAGGCACTTTAGCTCCAGCATGCACAATAATAGCGGGAAACAAAATTAGTCCTAGTTTGGTGTACGATTTCGGTACCGCTACCTAGATGGATGGGGATCGAAAAATGGCAAACAAAAAAAGACGAACATGTACGTGCTTGGTTCCTGCCACGCACGTCACAGGATCATACAAAACTGGTCCAACCGGTGGGATTCATGGGCTGTCAAGTGCATTGCCCCAACGGCCCAACGTCTGTCTGTAATCGTACTACATGTTTTCCTTTTAAGAATTAGCCTCGGCCTATATATTGAGCCAATAGAATATCTGGGACAACGGGTCGCCTAGGCGTCATGACCATTCGGCAGTACGTACTACACTGCATCGCACGTCATGACCGCACGACGGGGTTGTCACCACGTCGGCTGCCACGTCTTGCCTTGATGGTACCGAGGTAGAAAAAAATTCTATGCATACCGTATGCACTCAGCTCCCGTGCATACACGCTCCCATCGATTGCCACGTGTCCACCTAAAGGGAATTAATGTTTATCATTCGCTCATCAACCGTGCTTCAGCCCACTGGGCTCCCGTGCTTACTAGGCTCCCACGTAGCCAGCCGCTGGAAACACCTGCCGACGGATGCAGACAGCGCTCACGTGGCAGCCATCCGGTGTATGGTATGCACGACTACGTGGTGGATACTGGAAGCACGGGATTTTTTTTTCCTACCGAGGCACCATGACGAGGATCGGTCATGGCTTGGATATGCCTCGCCGATGGCCCTTTTCGCTTCAACTTTTTCAGCACGGTTTTTCTTTCACAACAAATCAATATAAGTATCAGTGTAAGTTAAATTTTAGCCAAGCAAACAGTGTCATCGTTAGTTTAAACCTGCATAGGAAAGTACAAGACATTTGTTTGGTTTGAGCCGCTACTCTTCAGCGTTCTTGTCCTCATCAGAGGCAAGACATCGTTAGTCCGTTACAGGCGCCGACTCGCTTCTATAGCCTACCACTAAAAACCACGTTAAATTCTAAAATCTACAAAAAAACAAATATGAACATTAGTTAAGTTAAGGACTTGAATTCTGATGTACCAGTGAAATATCACGAGGACGCTAACCAGCTAAGCTCGAGTTTGGTTGCCTGCTCGTCCCAGTGAAATATCTACAAAAAATATGAACATTGATTTAGGGCTCATCCTTATTTACGATTAGATAGTTTATATACTCCTCACAACCGCAGATGACATATATGGCATGTTTGGTTAGGTGGCCTGCCTCAAATCAGACTCTAGGAAGCCAACTTTAACCTGTTTGGTTGTCTGTTTAGAGCCCGGAGCCTGACTCATGTAATGTTAGGGACCAATACTAGGGTACCCGAAGAGGAGGAGCTAATAGTCATCAACATTGATTCATCCGAGCAGTCAAGAGCGCGACTACAGCTCCAACCGACCCCAGGTGTGCGGGCTCTGCCTCGTCCGATGATGTGCACACGTCTATGCAGCACGTGTAGCAAGTTGTTGTGGCCCGATCTTCTCGTAGGATCTGCGAACTTGATAAATTATCGTTGCGCGACCTGGTGAAGAGGCAATGCACCGTGAGGCTGTCCACGCGACGAACTACCGAGACAATCACCCTTCCACGTACCGATGAACAGCCCGCGCAATCACGCCGTATAGACGTGAAGGCACAAACCTGGGTGAACCGCATTCGGCGTTCTACAACTCCCTCGAGAATCGAAAGAACAAGTTTGCAAGCCTCTCAAGACTCACGCCTGGAACAAGAATTCCAAGAGTTGGTATTTTGAAATTGCAATCACGAGTTCTGTTCACGTCATCCATTACAGGAGGATATATAGCACTAGTGGAGTTTCAGTTTGGTGGAAAATAATTGAGAACATGTAGTGGGAAGTTGCAAAAGACTACTTTTATTAATAACCAAGCCTAGTAGGGCGATAAACTGGTTGGTATTCTCTGCATGCATCTTTGAGCGTGTGTAAACAACAACCCGATTCTTTGGTTGCATGCATTCCTAACTCCCAAATTATTTGCTTGCACTTCAACGGTGATATTCATGGTAGTGAATGGCCTTTTCCTCTCTCATGCACGCCCGTGTTCCATGCATATATTTTGTGCGAATCCATCATCATTCTATGCTTGTTCGTGCACTCCATCATTCCTAAGAACATTGAAACAAGTACTCAAAAGCATAGGTTCATTCAATGTAATCTGATTATTAAGCATAAGGTTAGCGTTCACCGAGAATGAATTTCCTTCTCCAATTGTTTAGCTCTACTCCTTATAATTGGACCATTATATCAAGTGTAGCTTCATTTGGAGATGAGTGAATGCTAGGAATGTCTTCATTAACCTCCCCTCTTGGGAAGGAGTCGTCCTCGACTCGGGCTCACCAGAAATGGAAGCAAGTCTTTGACATTGAATGTGGTACTCACATTGGAATATTCAGTGGCGACTCAAGTTTGTAAGCATTATCATTTATCTGTTGGAGAACCTTGAACGGACCATCACCCCTAGGGGATAACTTACTCTTACTGTTGTTGGGGAAAGCGATCCTTGCGTAGATGCAACCATACAAGATCTCCGGCTAGAATGTAACCTTCTTCTTACCTTTGTTTGCTTGCTTTGCATATTGTGCTGATTTCTTCTCAATATTCTTTCTTGTCTCCACATGTAACCGCTTGATAAAGTTTGATCTTTTCATAGCATCCAAGTTAACTTGTTCCTGTAATGGTAAAGGCAAAAGATCCATGGAAGTATGCGGTTTAAACCCATAAACAATTTCAAATGGACAAGAGTTTGTTGTAGAATGGACTGCCCTATTATAAGCAAATTCAACATGTGGAAGGCGGTCTTCCCAAAGCTTCAAATTCAAATTTTTTCAACACAAGACGCAACATGGTTGACAAGGTACGGTTGACAACTTCATTTGCCCATCCATTTGTGGATGACAAGTGGTTGAAAATAACAACTTTGTGCCAAGCTTAGCCCACAATGTCTTCCAAAAGTAGTGAGAAATTTTGTATCCCGATTCGAAACAATAGTCTTTGGAACTCCATGTAAACGAACGATCTCCCCGAAAAACAAATCAGCAATGTGTGAAGCATCATCGCTCTTATGACATGGGATAAAATGTGCCATTTTAGAAAAGCGATCTACAACAACATAAATAGAATCCCTCCCTCTCGAGACCGAGGTAACCCCTGAACAAAGTCCATAGATATATCTTCCCAAGGTACATGTGGAATAGGTAATGGAGTATATAAACCATGGGGATTGAGGCGGGACTTAGCTTTCAAGCAAACGATGCAAAGACCCAACGTGTCACTGGACATCACGTCGCAAATGTGGCCAAAAGAAATGATCGAGAGCATGTCCAATGTCTTTTTGACACCAAAATGACCAACCCATCCACCGCATGTGCTTCCGCAAAAGAACTTGATGAATCGAACAAGTTGGAATGCATATTTTGTTAGTCCGAAACATGAAGCCATCATGCACATAATATTTATCCCAATCTTTTCCATCAATGCAACGAGAGAAAGGTTCGTTAAAATTAGCATCAACAGCATAAAGTGTTTTAATGGATTCCAAACCAAGCACTTTTGTATCTAGTTGTGTAATCAATCCACATCTTCTAGACAAGGCATCGGCAACAATGTTATCTTTACCACGCTTATGTTTGACAACATAGGGAGACGTTTCAATGAACTCAATCCATTTAGCATGTCGACGGTTCAGCTTGCCTTGGCTTTTAAGATATTTCAATGCTTCATGATCAGAATGAATTACAAATTCTTTAGGTAACAAGTAATGGTGCCAAACTTCCAAAATGCGAACTAAGGCATAAAGCTCTTTGTCATAAACCGAGTAATTCAGATGTGGACCATTTAGCTTTTTAGAAAAGTAGGCAACATGTTTACCTTCTTGCAGCAGTACACCTCCTATGCCAATACCACTTGCATCACATTCGATCTCAAATGTCTTACCAAAATCAGGAAGTTAGCAGTAAGCGGTGCTTCACAAAGCTGTGTTTTCAGTGTGTGAAATGCTTGGTCTTCATCATGGCCCCACGTGAATGGAACATCCTTCTTTGTGAGATTGTTAAGGGGTGCAGCGAGGGTGCTGAAATTTTTGACAAAACGCCTATAGAAACTTGCAAGACCATGAAAGCTTCAAACTTGGCTCACATTTACCGGTGTAGGCCAATCCTGTATTGCTTTAACCTTCTCTTCATCAACCTGAATACCATCTGCGGAAACAACAAAGCCAAGGAAAACAACACGGTCTGTGCAAAAGGTGCACTTAGCAATGTTGTCATACAATTTCTCTTCCCTCAAAATAGCAAGTACTTGACGGATATGATTAAGATGTTCATCAAATGATTTGCTATAGATCAGAATATCATCAAAATAAACAACTACAAACTTGCCAATGAAAGCTCGTAAAACATGGTTCATTAAGCGCATAAAAGTTGAAGGAGCATTAGTCAAGCCAAATGGCATCACAAGCCATTCATAGAGACCAATTTTAGTTTTAAACGTTGTTTTCCATTCATCACCAAGTTTCATGCGGATTTGATGATAGCCACTACGCAAATCAATCTTGGTGAAAATGATGGAACCACTCAATTCATCTAACATGTCATCAAGTCGTGGAATGGGATGGCGATATCGAACAGATATAGCATTGATAGCACGACAATCAACACACATGCGCCAAGAGCCATCTTTCTTTGGAACTAAAAGAACGGGAACAACACATGGTGATAAGGATTTATGAACATACCCTTTGTCCAAAAGCTCTTTTACCTGTCGTTGAATTTCCTTTGTCTCTGTGGGATTGTGCGGTAGGGTCGGACGATTTGGAAGAGAAGCACCTGGTACCAAATCAATTTGATGCTCAATTCCACGGAGTGGAGGAAGTCCATTGGTATCTCATCGGGAAAACATCTTCAAGTCCTGTAAGAGATCAAGAACAACACTAGGGCAGCGATGAAGGTAAATCGTTAGTTAAAAGTAGGACCTCCTTGTGCAAGAGCACAAATAATGGGGCTGTGGTGTTTCTCACTTCTCTCATATCACTCTTGCTCACAAAGAGACACTTTCAGTGTGGCGTGGTTGTTTAGGATTGGCATGAGTCTTTATGTGTTGGATGGGTTAGAACTCTCTCCCTTACTTGTGCCGGGATCTCACTCAATTTTCTTTTGTTAGATTTCTCTCTTTTCTTGCGAGCCATATCTGAAGCATGTATCTCCTCTGGAGATAATGGAATAAGAACCACCTTCTTGTCATTGTGAATGAAAGTGTGTTTGTTAGACCATCCAAAATGCACCGAGTCCACATCAAATTGTTGTATTTAACCAAGCAAACAAATGGCATGCTTGCATAGGGACAATATCACAATCCACCTCTCCATGATAATCACCAATGGAAAATGACAAACGAATCATGGTGAAACCTTAAGCTCGTCCCGTAATTATTTAACCATTGCATATGGTATGGATGTGGATGGGCGGCCGTCGCAAGCCAAGCTTCTCAACAAGCAAAGCACTAACAATATTATTGCAGTTCCCACCATCTATGATGAAACGGCACACTTGTCCTTTCACTTTGCATCTGGATTGAAACAAATTATGGCGTTGTCCTTGTTCAACAAACAACAAATTGAGTGGAAAGAACTCGCCTCACCACCAAAGAAGGAGATGGTGTGTTCATTATAGAAACGCGTCAAATCGGGGAAAATCAGCAAGCAACTCATCAAAATCATCACTAGTAATCTCGTCGAAAGATGGAGAAACAACATCTTGTAATAGGTCATTGTGAGCAAAAGTTGGAATAGGTTGAATGGCTAAACAATTTAGACCTAGCTCAAATGTACCATCCTCTCTTTGAATACTCACAAGTGTCAAGATTAAGATCTGCAAATACATTGTTAAACTCGTCCTCCTCTTCACTTTGGGAATCATAAGAACCATCAGCAAGTGCAATAATAGTGCGACGATTGGGACATTCAGCTTGCTTATGCCCATGACCACCACACTTAAAACACTCAATCTTGCTTGTCTTGCGTTGGGTGGGCTGCAGTAGAAGAAGTGGGGTGACTTGAACTCACTGCCTTTACCTTTCACATTCAATTGTTTGGAAGAAGTTGGAAGATATCTATTTGCTCCATGAGATGAGGATTTGGGCGCAGACTCCTTCTTGTTGTTGGAATTGAGGCGTGACATCCCCTTGTTGTTGGGAATGATGCCATGAAGCATTGTATTTGTAAGGCGTAGCAATTTGCCTTTCGACCCTCTTTGCAAAATGAACCAACTCGATTGAGACATGTGTAGGTTGTCATATCCACTTTATCAAAGAATGGGTTTATTGAGGCCAACTAGAAACCGAGCCATTGTGGATTCCTCATCTTGATTATCCTTGCACGAAGTACACACATTTCAATTCTTGAAAATAATCATCAATAGTACGCAGTACCTTGCACAAGACGTTTCGACTTCAAATGTAGATCACGAGAGTAATATATCGGAACAAAACGACGCCGCATTTCTCTCTTCATGTCTTCCCAAGTTATACTTAACATGCCCAACTCTCTAATATTGAAGACGGACCTGATTCCACCAAGTTATGGCATAGCCTTTAAACTCAATGGTCGCAAGCTTTGCCTTCTTTTCAAGAGAGTATTCATACAAATCAAATATTTGTTCCACCTTGGTCTCCCATTCAAAATAAGCATCAGCATTCTCCCGTCCATTGAAAGGGGAATAGACACTTTCACGTTTCTTAAACCATCATCATTACGACGACGATGGCGATCCACGATAACCATGATGGCCACCACCATGTCGATGATCACCCATGTGGGACAACATATCATCATCACCATCGAATCTCTACCTCCAACTAGAAACCGCCGAGCATGACCAAAACCATGGCCAAACCCACCACGCCCATGTCCATGACCAGTGACACGACGTGGTGCCTTGTTATCCTCATTGTCATCATCCTCATTTGGTGGTGGTTCTCTATGAGGCATGTTCAATTGGAGAGTTTGTAGTTGTTGCATCGAATCATTCATTTGTGTACGCAGCTCCTAGAATTCCTCCACCAAACAGTGGCACCATCTCCACGCCCCGCCATATTAGTAGAGGGAAAAAAGGACAATATATATGTGGAATATATGTGGAATCACTCCCTCACCACTTGCTGAACAAGTTCTTTCTCTTCCGGAAAGGGCAAGAACCGGGCTGCAATCAGTAGTGGAAGAGTGAAGAGACTACGGTGCAAAAGCTCACGGTGCTTTTTAAGTGGAGCTTGGTGGGGTAATATGTAAATGGAATCTTATTTGAAATGTAGTAATGCAAAACCGAATAATAATCCAAGAACTCAAGTCTAAGTTCTTTGAATATAAAGGAAAATATGCTCAAAGAAAGGAACAAGATGTAGGAAGTGGATAGATGAACACCAATTGCACCAACCAAAACTTGTTCTTTGCCCAAACCTCTTTGTGGTGTGTTGAACACAATTCTCTTTTATTTCTTTTCTTTCCTTTTTTTTTTGAACAAGAACTCGTTGTTTTCGGTCCTTCTTTTGACCCATATACATCTTTTCTTTTTAACCTTTGTGAGAAACGCAAGCACAACTTTCAACTAAAGGGGCACATAAGGATCAACTAAGATGGAATACATGACACAAAAATAAGAAACTTCGGGTGGGGAATTTGTGGTGGGTAGAAAACAAGGGTGGAACGGGTGGGTTTTTTTTAGTTATATATATGCAAACAAGCAATGATGATTAGAACAAGGGTGGGATGGGTGGGTACATGCAAAGAAGCGATTTGATGATTAGAACAATGATAACAACTAGAAAGACGTGGAAAAGAAAAATTCAAAGCAACTAGACAAATCTTAAAGGATTAAAACTCGATAAAGCAAACTATAAAATCAGTAGCACGTATGAATTTGGGTTGTAGGTTTTCTTTTTGGCTATTAGTGGACAATAGGTATATAAACTCTATCCTACCAAAAACAAGAACAATCCTAACGAGTAAACGGAGGCTCGATGCAGATGATGTGCACACGTCTATGCAAAGACGTGTAGCAAGTTGTTGTGGCTTCGATCTTCTCGTAGGATCTGCGAACTTGATAAATTATCGTTGCGACGACCTGGTGAAGAGGCAATGCACCGCGAGGCTGTCCACGCTGACGAACTACCGAGACAATCACCCTTCCGCGCACCAATTTAACAGCATTACGCAATCACACCAGTATAGACGTGAAGGCACAAACTGGGTGAACCACGGTTGGCGTTCTACAACTCCCTCGGGAATCGAAGAACAAGTTTGCAAGCCTCTCAAGACTCATTTGGAACAAGAATTCCAAGAGTTGGTATTTTGAAATTGCAATCACGAGTTCCTCGTTCATGTTATCCATTACAGGATATATAGCACTAGTGGAGTTTCAGTTTGGTGGAAAATAATTGAGAACATGTAGTGAAAAGTTGCAAAGACTACTTTTATTAATAACCAAGCCTAGTAGGGTGCCTAGCTGGTTGGTATTCTCTGCATGCATTTGGAGGCGTGTGGACAAACAACCCGATTGTTTGGTTGCATGAATTCCTAACTCCCAAATTATTTGCTTGCACTTCAACGGTTGATATTCATGGTAGCTAAATGGCCTTTCCTCTCTCATGCACGCCCGTGTTCCATGCATATATTTTGGCGAGAATCCATCATCATCCCATGCTTGTTCGTGCACTCCATCATTCCTAAGAACATTGAAACAAGTACTCAAAAGCATAGGTTCATTCAATGTAATCTGATTATTAAGCATAAGGTTAGCGTTCACCTGAGAATGAATTTCCTTCTCCAATTGTTTAGCTCTACTCCTTGTAATTGGACCAGCTATATCAAGTGTAGCTTCATTTGGAGATGAGTGAATGCTAGGAATGTCTTCATTACCCGACCTCTGGGGGAGGGCTCCACCTTGCCTGACCCCGAGGCCGTAGGCTCCGCCTCGCCCGACCCCGAGGCCGTGGTCTACGCTTCGCCCGACCTCTGGGGTAGGGCTCCGCCTCGCCCGACCCCGAGGTCGCGGGCTCCGCTTCGCCCGACCTCAAGGCCGCAGGCTCCGCCTCGCCTGATCCTTGGGTTTGCGCTCTGCTTCGCCAGACCTCAAGGCCACGGGCTCCGCCTCGCTCGACCCATTGAGTGCAGGCTCCGCCTCGCCCGACGGGGACCCATACCGCCGCCAACCACTCTAGGTCCAAGCATATGGGCCTAGATCAAAGCTCTGACACCAAGGAAGAGACCGGCATGCGCCGATGTAACCCGTGGCCATGATGGGCCATACCTGAGGGTTCACATCGAGAACAACATCCCTGTTGACATCTACAGGATCGGCGGGACCTGCATAAAGGAGAAGAAGGACCCGATGATCCTGAAGGTCTTCTTCTCTCTCTCTTTCTTCTCTTTTCCTTCGCTGTAATCCATGCTTTCCCTTGGCCTATGAAAGGGAAAGCAGGGCGTCCCATGAGGGGCATCCGATTCAAGCCGGATAGACCCGATCGGCCCATCTAGATCCGCACAATAGCACGCCACAAACACACTGCTAGGCAGCGATCGAGCTCTCAGCACCCACTCACTCATTTCACCAGAGACTTAGGATCCTTTCCCTCTCTCGCCTGTTTGTAACCCCTACTATAAACTTTCAGTGCTAGTAACATGAGCAACAGTGATGAACTGGACGTAGAGACTTTCTGCCCGAACTAGTATAAACCTTGTGTCCTCTAAGCACACCATCCAAGCCAGACACATAATAATACAAATTTACTCGTCGGTGGTAACTCGAAACACCGATAGTTGGCGTGCCAGGTAGGGGCCTTTTTGCGCGTCTCGACGTCCACACCAGGTCTCGGATGGCTAGTCACGGCGTCAGCTGGGTCCCAGGCACGCACATGCGCTTCGGGAACCTGGACTTCATCGTTACGATGGAGGGAGGGTTGGCGCAGGCTCCCGCCGCCGTCCAACCTCTCCACTCTGCCGGCCTCGACGCGATCGCCAAGGTGCTTGAGGAGCTACAGCTGAACACATCAGAGGCCTGCGCCCCCAGGAGCGACCAGCTCCTCGACTTCGACTACGGGAGGTTAGAGTGCTAGCTCGGCGCCTTCCTGGGACCACGACCATCCCGGGAGGACCTGGGCCACGTCACCTTCTTGTTCGCCAACGTCATGACGCAGCTTGCCAAAGGATAGCCGCTCTCCCTGGAATACCTCATTTCGAGCGCCCCGACGATGCTCCTGTCTGGTCTACGCAACGCCGCAGAGACCGTTGGCCACCTTGTGGCGCAACGCACTCCCCCATCCCCTACGAACGACGAGTTCATGGAGATGACCGAATATGTCACGGAATCTTTCCACGACCTCCTCGCAGGAGAATTGGAGTCGTCATCCAGCTCTGACTCCAGCAGGAGGAGCCATCACCCCTCCCATGAATGTTTCATGGTAGGTACCCCCGAGGGGCACGTCGAAAGCATCCACGAGGGAGAGGCTACCCCAATGAACGACTTCGACGATGAGGTCGAGAGGGATTCAGGGGCCCCACCTCGCCTGTGGGTGGAGCAGCTGAAGGCCTAGCACCAAGAGCTCAAGAAAGCTTGACTCCAGGTCGAGCAGGAACCTGCGGAGCTCAAGTGAGAGATTGAGTGAAACGGAGACGGCGGGCGTGCGCGCGTCGTGGCCCGCGACGTGAACCAGAGGATCATCGAGGACGATGAAGACCTCCCACACTTCACCAGAGTGAGCCAGAACATCGCTGCTACGGTGGCCTTGCTCTGGGGGCTTTCGGGGCCCACGACGCCCGAGGATCGTCGGGCCCATCGCGAGATTCGCACGCTACTCGAGCGTGCGGCGGTGCAACAGGCCGAGAGCTCGCTGTCTCGATGACGTGAGCTCGATGCCAGCCAATGTGCGCCCTCAGAGCGACCCAACATGGATATGTCAGTCCACTAGTCACAGCAAGGCGGTAGGCCGCACACTGCGGTCCCGGTGTATGAGCGTCTCGGCCACAACCCTAACGTGCACGACACCCTCGATGCCCACTGGCATGGCCGTGGTGATGCGAGGGAGGGGGCTAGCCGTGGCTACCACCCTCATCATGAAGGACACTACGACAGCGGCGAGGACTGAAGCCCGAGCCCCGACTTGCCGGGACCTTAGGCCTTTGGCCAACACATCCTCAACATTGTCTTCCCACCATGATACCGACCACCAACCAATATCCCGAAATACTCTTAGGAAACAAACCCTGAACTGTGGCTGGAGGATTATCGGCTTGCTTGCCAAGCCGGTGGAGCGGATAATGACGATTTCATTATCCGCAACCTTCCATTGTTCCTGGCCGATTCGACGCGAACATTGTTGAAACACCTTCCACCCAACAGAATCTAAAGTTGGGCGGACCTGAAAGAGATCTTCATGGGAAACTTTTAGGGCACATACGCGCGTCCGGGAACCCATGGGATCTCAAAAACTATTGATAGAAGGCTAGTGAAACTCTTCATGGGTACATCCGACGCTTCTCCCGGTGGTGCAATGAGCCGCCCAACGTCACCGACGCCGACATCATAGGAGCCTTCCTGTCTAGGACCACCTACGAGTCCTTGGTCCATAAGCTGGGACGTAAGGGCCCGTGAACCACCAAGTGATGACGCCTCTTGCCGGTGTGCCTTGCATATGATTGAACCAAGCCCGATTGGGTCTGGGCAGCTTGGTGCATGACCGCGTCATGTCTAATCAAAATCCATGGACGTGGCCTCCGATGTTGAACCGCATAAGTCAACTGTGGATTGTCGAGGAGTCGATAATGAAGGCTGCCACTGGATGGCGATGAGTCGGCGATGCTTATCGACGACGCGGGATGACAACATCGAAAGACGTAGCCAAATTCTTGCCAAATTAATCATGCGCATATGTAGATATCTGGAGACATACTATATAATAGGGTATTAGATTGAAGATTAAAGAATTGACTTAGCTTGTGCGAGATCAAGCAGAGGCGTCGATCGATCAGCCGTTGAGGAATCGCTCCACGGATAATATACGTGTATATGCATGATTTGCATGGCGGTGTAGATCGGATGTAGCCTTCGTGTGCTTGCTTGCATGGTCAAGTAGATCATGTGTTTCTCTTGCTTGCTTGCTATTGCCATGCTTGTGTCTGGCTTGCCATCGTAGGATGGGACCAGTAGATCCAATCAGGAATGGAAGCATCCAGGCCCCTAGTTGGGTTTCGGTGATTAATGACAATACGTGATTACTATGACTAATGTGTGTTTTGCAGAGGCAATTAAGTTAGGTCATGGTAATAGAGATCAATTGGGCAATCATGGTGGTCATGCCCCTACGATGGAAGTCATTTTGGTTTTCAAAGGATGGACGACAAGGTTAAGGATGGACTAGTTCTAAGTGTCGATTGATGTTGAAGAGACACTTAGAGTAGTTTAGGACTTTGTTTTTCCTTTGGCCGTATTATTAAGGGGGGTATGGATGGGTAGCTTGATCTAGGTGAGTCTAGTGGGTTAGGTATGGTGCACACTTGCTAAATCTAGCACTAAGTAGCTCCTAAAAAGCCCCTAGATCAATTAGAGCAAACTCCATTCACATATGTTTGAGAGTTGGAAGTGAATGGAGGGTCAAATGCTGACCGGACGCTGGTTCTGGTGTGGCCAGACACTGGCGTAGAGTCCAGTCAGTTCATTTGATCAAGGTGAAATCGTCTGGTGCGATCGGACGCTGAGAGGTGAGCGACCGGACGCTGGGTGCCAGCGTCCGGTCGACTCTAGTAAGGTTCTAGATAGGGAAAATCATGACCGGACGTGCCCGGTCAGTGCTGATCGGACGTTGTCCAGCGTCCAGTCACAACTTAAACACTAGAGGACGGGGTGAACTGACCGGAGCATCCGGTCAACATGACCGGAGCGTCCGGTCACCCCGTAGAGGCACACAACGGTTCGTTTTGAGCACTGGTGTATAAATACTTCCTCTATTCGTGTGAGGGGGCACTTTTGCTCATTCCAACAACTGAGAAACACCCTTGAGAGTGCCAAGAAGAGCAAGGTCCTAGTGATGTGATTGAGATATGAGAATCCCAAAGAGAGCCCTTATTAGTGAAAGCAAGAGTAGCAAAGTGTGCATCCACCCTTCTCATTAGGCTTGTTGTGGTCAAGTGAGAGTTTATGCTTGTTACTCTTGGTGATTGCCATCACCTAGATGGCTTGGTGGTGATTGGGAGTTTGGTGATCATCCAGCGGAGCTTGTGGATGACCCAACTCAAGTTGTGAGCAGTTATGGGTGATTCACCGCGATGGAGTGTCAAAGAATCAACCTGTAGAGAGCACTTGATCCTTGCACGGATCAAGGGGGAGCTACACCCTTGCGCAGGTGCTCCAACAAGGACTAGTAGGGAGTGGCGAATCTACGATACCTTGGCAAAACATCACCGCGTTCCTCCTTCTCTCTTTACTTTGAGCATTTACTTTGAGTAATTCAATTCTTGTCATTTACATTCATAGAATTGTCATGCTAGAGTAGGATTAGAATATAGGTTGCTAAACTTTTATGTGGTAGATCAATAGAAACACTTTCTAGGCACAAGGGGTGAAGTTGGGCTAACCGTGGGGTTTAATTATTAGAAAGAAATTTAGAATTAGCCCAATTCACCCCCCTCTCTTGGGCATTTTGATTCTTTCAATTGGTATTAGAGCCTCGTGCTCATGTTTTTAGGGTTAACCGCCTAGAGAAAGATATCTTACGGGGATGGACCTCCTCCTATCTTTGAGGGGGATGATTTTCCTTATTAGAAAATCCTTATGGAGGCATACTTAGAAGCTCTAGATGTTGGAATACTTAGAGCCGCCTCACAAGGCTTCCCAAAACCTCGGGATGCCACACACCTACAAGGCGATGAGGTCAATTACGAAAAATGGAATGCAAAGGCTCGAAACACCATCTTTAGAGGCCTTTGCAAAGATGTGTTTAATCGCGTACGGAACCACAAGGACGCCCATGCACTATGGTCGGACGTTTGTGCGCTCCATGAGGGAACAAAGAGTGAGCATGAGGAACACTATCATCTCATCATGAAAAAGCTTAACTCTTTTGAGATGCTTTCTAAAGAATGTGCTAATAAGATGTACTAGCGTTTGAATGTTCTTGTAGAGGAAGTCAATGGGCTTGGACTCACTCAAATGCAACCATCCGATGTTATAAGAAAAATCTTGAGTGTTCTCCCCATTGATAAATATGGGCATATTGTGACCGTGCTTTATCAAGGTGATCTTTCCACCGCTACACCAACACAAATCTTGGAAAAGATCAATGCTCATGAGATGTACATGCACATCACACCACAAGATGGCTCATCCTCTACTAAGAATAAAGAAAAAGACATAGCATTCGAAGCTAGCCAAGAGAAGGGCAAAGCAAGGCTTGAGTATGAGAGCTCAAGTGATGATAAAATTGATGATGCAAGTCTTGCTCTCATGGTGAGAAGAACCGCCAAGATGCTAAAGAAGCTTAACAATAGTGGCATCAAGTTTGATGGTAAGAAAAAAAGTCATTCACTAGCTCTAGAAGGAAGCCAATCTCGAAGATGGATTGCTACAATTGTGGAGAACTTGGTCATCTAGCACACCAATGCACAAAGCCTAAGAAAGACAAGTACAAGGGCAAGAAAGATAATTCGAGTAATGAAGAAGAAGATGAGAAGAAGAAAAATAAGACATACAAGAAGAGAGATGACAAGAAGGAGTTCCATAAGAAGAAGAAAAGTGGGAAGGCATACATCATCGGTGATTGGCTTACGGATATTGATTCATCTAGTTGCTCATCCGATAATAATAGTGATAATGAGAAGGTGGCCGCCATTGTGATTGACTCTTCATCATCTTCACCGACATCACCGCCATCATCCTCTACACACCTATGCCTTATGGCCAAGGGTGAACAAAAGGTATCAAATAATGATGATAGTAGTGGTGATGAAAATACTAGCAATGATGATAGTGATAGTAATGATGATGAATATGAATCACCTTCTTATGATGATCTTGTCAAATTGCTAAATCAATATACTAAGATCATTAGAAAGATTAGAGCTAAGAATGACAAGCCAGAAGCTAAGAATGATTCGCTTTTAGCTAAATGTGATGTGGCGGAAAAGGCTAATGTTGAGCTTAGAGAAGCAAATGATGCTATATCATCCAAACTCAAGGAGCTCAAATCTTCTAAGAAAGAGCTTAAAGAAAAACATGATAAACTTAAGAGGATACACAATGAGCTCATCACTCGGCACAACATGCTAAAAGAAGAATATACTACTCTTAAGATTAATCATGATAATCTTAACATTGCTCAAGAATATTTATCCAATGAGCCACATGATGCTACTAATGATGTTGTTAAGATTGATATAGCTACATCATATGATAATTTTATCATTGAGAGTATTGAGCAAAGTTCTAGTAGCAAGGGTAAGCAAGTGGTTGAGACCGATAATTATGATGAGTATGTCAAGCTCAAGAATGACAATGAAAAACTCAAGAAAGATCTTGAAGAGATCAAGACCCACAACACTATTGTGCTAGAAGCTCTTGATCATGATAGTGATTTGATTCTTGAGAATGAGAAGCTCAAAGAAGAGAACAAGAAGCTCAAGAAAGAGAAAAATAATGATGCACTCAAGGAAGAGAATAAGAAGCTCAAATTGGAAAAAGAACATCTCAAGATTGGATTGAGCAAGTTCACAAGAGGTAAGCATCTTCAAAGTGAGTTACTAATAAACACCGTCATGAAGATGGATAGAAGTGGCATTGGATACATGACAAATAAAGAGAAGAAGGCTCAAGCTCAACAACAACAATAAAAGCCAAAGCCAAAGAAGTGTTTTGAGTATGGACAAGAATGCCTCTTTGCCTATGAGTGCTAAACTCCACCACCGCAACCCTTGCTCAAGCATGCTAGACCTTTTGCTTTCAATGCTCATTACATATTTAGAAAGGATTCTAGTGGAGAGATGAAAGTCATGTTCTTAGGACCTCCTAACAAGAATAGGCCTAAGAAAATTTGGGTAGCAAAGTCACTTGTTGAGAAGGTGAAGGGCCCTCAAAAAGTTTGGGTTCCTAAAGCTTGATCTCTTGTGTGTAGGTGAACTACAAGACCGGTGAAAGTCATTGAATTATTGATAGTGGTTGCACACAACATATGATCGGTGATCCTCGTATGTTCACCTCACTAGATAAAGAAGTAGATGGAAAAGAAAGAATCACATTTGGAGATAATTCAAAGGGCAAGGTTAAAGGATTGGGCAAAGTGACAATATCAAATAATCATTCAATCTTAAATGTGCTATATGTTGCTTCATTGAGCTTCAACTTGCTATCCGTTGGATAACTATGTGATCTTGGCTTCCAATGCTTGTTTACCAAGAAGGAAGTTGTTGTGTCTAAGAAGGATGATGATCAAGTGATATTCAAAGGATTTAGATACAACAACCTATATCTAGTGGATTTCACCTCCGAAGATGCTAATTTGAAGACTTGCCTATTCACCAAAACAACACTTGGGTGGCTATGGCATAGAAGACTTGCTCATGTTGGGATGAGCTCACTCAAGAAGCTAATGAAGAATGATTTGGTGAGGGGGTTGAAGGATGTGAAGTTTGAGAAGGACAAACTTTATAGTGCATGTCAAGCCGGCAAGCAAGTTATAAATAATCATCCAACAAAAGCTTTTATGTCAACCACAAGAGTGTTAGAACTCCTTCACATGGACTTATTTAGACCAACAATATACAAGAGTTTGGGAGGAAATCTTTATTGTCTTGTGATTATTGATGACTATTCAAGATACACATGGGTATTCTTCCTCCATGACAAATCCGAAGTTGCATCATGCTTCAGGAAGTTTGCCAAGAGAGCATAAAATGAGTTTGAAGTGAAGCTCAAGAAGATTAGAAGTGACAATGGGAAAGAATTTGACAACACAAACATTAAAGCCTATTGTGATAAAGTTGGGATCAATCATAAAATCTCCGCAACATATACTTCTCAACAAAATGGTGTAGTTGAGAGAAAGAACCGAACATTGATCATACAAGCAAGAATAATGCTTGATGAGTATAACACTCCCGAAGCTCTATGGGCGAAAGCTATCAACACCGCATGATATGCATCCAACTGCCTATTTCTTCAAAAGTTTCGTGGTAAGACACCTTATGAGTTGCTCAATGGGAAGAAGCCGGACGTCTCCTTCTTTAGGGTGTTTGGTTGAAAATGCTACATCTATAAGAAGCCGCAACACCTAGGGAAGTTTCAAAGACGTTGTGATATTAGTTTTCTTGTTGGTTACTCATCAAAGTCCAAAGCATACAGAGTATTTAATCATGCCACCGGCTTGGTTGAAGAAACATATGATGTGGAATTTGATGAATCTAATGGCTCCCAAGGAGCACATGAGAATCTTGATGATGTAGGTGATGAACCATTGAGGGAGGTCATGAAGAATATTCCGGTTGGAGATATCAAGCCTAATGATGATGAAGATGATGTACAAGTGATCAATCCACCTTCTTCATCAAATGTGCCACAAGATGATGATAAAGATGGGAGAATAGAAAATGAAGACACTCATGTCTCCCATGAGCAAATGGTGACACAAGCATAAGATATTGATGTTCCACAACCTTCCCCTCAAGTTGTTGATAGAAGAAATTCACCTCTACTACAAGCTCATCCATAAGATCTCATCATAGGAAGTCCATCAAAGGGAGTAATGACTCGCTCTCAAAAGCTTGCTTCGTTTATTGAACATCACACTTTTGTCTCTTGCTTTAAGCCTACTAAGATAGAAGAAGCTCTTCAAGATCCGGATTGGATCAATGCCATGCATGAAGAACTGAACAACTTCACCCGAAATGAAGTTTGGACTCTTGAAGAGCGACCATAAGGTGCAAGAGTCATTAGAATAAAGTGGGTGTTCCGCAACAAGCAAGATGATCAAGGCGTTGTTGTGAGGAACAAGGCAAGACTAGTTGCAAAGGAGTTCTCTCAAGTTGAAGGGTTGGATTTTGGAGAGACATTTGCACCGGTTGCAAGACTAGAAGCCATTCGTATCCTCCTTGCATATGCATCACATCATAAAATGAAATTATATCAAATGGATGTGAAAAGTGTATTTTTAAATGGCTTTATTAATGAACTAGTCTATTTTGATCAACCTTCCAGTTTGAAGACCCTAGATATCATAATCATGTTTATATGTTGTCCAAGGCGTTATATGGGCTTAAGCAAGCCCCAGAGCTTGGTATGAGCGCTTTTGGGACTTCCTCATTGAGAAGGGCTTCACCATTGGGAAGGTCGACACCACACTATTCACCAAGAAGCTTGATGGACATATCTTCATTTGTCAAGTGTATGTTGATGTGTTAACACTGGATTTTGGTCAATTCTGGAAGATGACAGGTGGACCCACATGCAGGAAGAAGAGTGTTCGGCAAATAACGCAAGCGGTCGGCTAAATGCTTGTGCGGTCGGTTATTCTGGAAGGCGGTAACTCCATTCGGGAAAGCAGAAGATGGCAAGCAAAGCCGATCGAGAAGATGAAAGTTGTAATAATAAAGGACTCTGAGAGTTTGGGGCAAGGAATCGTAGTTTCCAAGTTTATTTAAAGAGTTCCTTTGTAAATCGTAGTCTTTTAGGACTCGTGTTTCGTCTAGGGTATAAATATTGACCCTCGACCATTGTAATAGGCGTTCACAACCAAATCAATACAACCGCCCCGTGTGCCAACTTTCGAGTCCTTTTTTGTCGTGTCGCCGAGTTCTTGAGAGGAGTCATCGATCCGTCGACCTCCGTAAGTTCCGACAACCTTGTTATCATGTTTAGTATCATGCGGTGGATTTAGGCGTGATGCAAGTAGTCTTGTTTGTTTTCAATGATCGTGCGGCGGATCTTTGCTTGACAATCAAGAAGTCTTTGCTTATACTTTGTTTATGAGTAGATATCGTGCGTGCGGCGTTTGCTCAATATGCTTAGTGGAAGCAAGATGGTTATCGGCTCTATTAGATTACGGCAAAATCTAAATAGATTCATCAAGTTATCCTGTGTTGCATGTTTTAAATATTTTATATATTTGTAACACACTTTTGCCCAATCTAGATTGATATTGTTGGCCCTCTTCTATGGTTTTATTTCGAGCTTCAATGATCATTACTTTCATAATACCTTTGCAAATAAATAACATGCTCGTAATGGCCAAATTATTTTAATCTAGATTGTCACATGTTGTGGGTTCATGTATGTTAATCACGTTTAAGTTTTTGAGCGAAACTAGGTGTCGTGCGGCGAGCCTTGAGTTTTAGATTGGCTTAATCATGTTTATCTACACGTTCCTTCTTCATGGACCCCAACTCTATTTGGATTCTTTGAGCTTGGATATGCATTAACGCATAATCAATTTCACTTGTTCAAACATGTCTTCCCATGCATATGCATTCGGCAATCAGATCTTTACGTATGTCCATCTTACGATTAGCGAATGATTTATAAACTTGTTGGCGCATGACTTCCTATAGTCATGTATGTCGTTGTAAGTGGCTTTAGGGCCGTATATACGAATGTCTCGGTCTCACCCGACATGTTCCGGTTTGACATTCTTCGTTTTATCCCTTGTCGGTTTCTTTTTTAGGTCAAATCGACCGCACGCGTTCCGGATCACGAAGCACCCGGGCATCCGATTGAAGTTACGCTTTTAAACTAGCGTGTGTGTGTGTACAAAGTCGTCACATTTTGTGTCAACACACTTTTGGCACGCTTCGGTGGGACCATCTGCTAGTTCAAGATGGCATCTGAGATCAACAATGATCATGTTCGGATGTAAGCATGGCGAATTGCGAGATAATTACAAGGATTTAGTGCTACAAGCGTGTGAGCAATACCAACGGAAGTGCTTGATGTCCTTTTCAAAAACAAGAGCAATAAAGTATTTCAAAAGCAGTCAATGCCAAGGGTTCTTCTTCCGCATCAAACTGATTACTTTGAGAGGAGGATGCTCGAGAAGATGGCAGCCCTGGTTTATAAAGCTATGGGAGAAACCATGACAAACCATCACACGACTTTTTACGAATACCTTTCGGGCAATCATGATCGAGTACTTTTGGCCCAATGGTTGATAAATACTTGAGGAAAATGTTGGACCACTTAGTGGGCCGGCGCTTTTCAATGTTCCAAAGCATCAAGAGAAGCCTGTTGGAAAGGAAGAAGCGTCGCCTTCAAATATAGGTGGATTGACTCACACTGAAAAGCAATCACATCCCACTTATGGCGGATGACATTTGGTACCACAGAGAAGTGCCACTTTTCGACTTATAGAGTTTCTCGGCATCAAAGCAGATTCTGAGAAGAATATGTATGGAGATGGATATCAAGATTTTACGATTTACATTGCTATCAATGCTTTGTGCCAAACCTGTGGTATAGAAGTGTTTCAGGATTGCCTTCGGAGTGCAAGTACAAGGAAACCGGGATCCGGTATTGATGTTTTGATGCAGGATGGGCGATATGATGCGAGAATCGGTTCGGCTTGAAGCCAAAGAATCAATCCTATTCATACAAATCTCCTTATCCGAATGGTACAACAGAGTGGCATTGCCTCCAAGGGTGAAGCCTCCAATGATTTGACCAAGTTTTTTGGTCAAGATGATACTAGTACCATAGAGCACATCGATTCGGTACTTAATGCGACTTGGAGAAGCTGCTTCGGATGAAGCATGGAGGATTCGATATTTTCCTTTGTCTCTTACAGGACCGGCTTTCACATGGTTCACGTCTCTACCAGCTCATTCCATTGGTACGTAAAGCGAGAACTAGAGCGAAGTTTCATTCATATTTCTATCACGGGTACCAATGAGAAGAAATTGGTTGATCTCATGAGTCCGAGGATGAGAACAAATGAAACACCATTGGAGTATCTTCATGATTTAGGGAGACCAAGAATATGTGTTATTCTCTAAATTTACCGGATGATCAACTACCCGGAATTGCTATAGTAGGAATGTTGCCGAATATCAGGGAGAAGTTGTTCGGTTTAGAGTTTGATGATCTTGGTCAACTTGCACAGCGTTTAGCAGCTATGAGTAATCAAGCCCAAGGATTCAGGAGAGATAATCGCTTTCAGAAGAACAATGCCACTAATGAGGTGTATCAGGGCTTTCTGGATGAAGCGACTGAGTATATTGATGAAGATGAGATAGCTGCAGCTGAGTTAAATTGGGACAAGGAACCCACTCAAGTTAGTCAACGCTGGTTGAAACAACAAAAGGGAACCTATGATTTTGATGTTACTAAGGCAGACAGACTTTTTGCATTATTGATAAAGGAAGGACGCATCAAGTTACCAGAAGGACATCCTATGTTACGTCCTGAAGGAGTGAAAGATAAAAAATATTGTGGCTTTCATAACACTAATTCTCATTCTATTAATGATTGCCGAGTGTTCAGAATGCGAATCCAGAAAGCTATCCAAGAGGGACATTTGAGGTTTGATGGCAAGATGAAAATTGATGATCACCTTTTCCACAAAATATGATTTCTTTCTCTGTGAATGTGGTATCGCCAATGATCTCAAAGGTAAAGGCAAGGTGAAAGTGTTGACTTACGATAGAGCAAAGGAGAGTGGCGCCATTGACCCGGATCGGCAAATCACCGAAGAGAGAGTGCAGAAGATCGAGTTCGGTTTGTAATAGCCGAACCGAGAAAGGTCAAACTTCCAAACCCGAGTTACATCACGTATTTTGCTAAACAAGTGGCGAGAGAGAACAAGAGAAGGAATCTTGTAAGAAACAATGGTTTATGGAAGAATGCTGGGAGGTATGAGGAAGAAGTATACCGAAGGGAGCAAGAAGAATACATGACGGAACAGGAGCGGTCTCATTGGGGTTGTTCGTTCTTTAGGCATTGTTGGAATGAAGGTTTGAGGTTGCCTGCAAGAAATAATTGTCCGGAGTGTAGTGCTCAATTACTCGAGTATAGGCAATCTCGAGTCACCCGTCCGTCCCGTCTATGAAAGACTTGGAGCGAAGATTCACGAAGATGATCGGGCGCTTAAAAATAGGTGGCTTTGAGAATCGGCAAAGGAAAAGAGTTGCGAGTTCGGGTTGGATTCATGATAGAGTGCATAATGAAGAAGTCGACTTTTGTAAATACGTATGGCAAAAGGACGGTGGTGTCCTCCGAGCCTAAGGAAAAGCGAAAAGAAGAGTACAACGATTGAGGAATAGGGAGTTGGAACAAGAAGTTGCGAAACAAAGCAAATTTGGCGTCCTAAAAAGAAGCCCGATGGATGTGGTCCTTCTGGCTAATGCTTGCATGGCTTTCTTCCTCCCATCGAGTTTATAGCTCCCAAAGCCAAGATTTCCAAGAAGAGGTATACTCGATTTTGATGAAAGTGAATATCGAGGATTTGATGGCTCACTTGTATTAACACAAAGAAGTCGCTTTTTGATAAACCAATCAAGAATCGTCACTTGAGGCCACTCTATTTAAAGGGATATGTCAATGGCAAGCCTTTAACTAAGATGTTTGTCGATGGAGGGCTGCTATCAATATCATGCCTTATACTACCTTGTGAAACTTGGGATGACTAATGAAGAATTCTTGGAAAACCGACATGGTGCTTAGGGATTTTCTTGGCAATCCTTCCGATACCGAGGTGCTATCCATGTCGAAGTGACTATTGGGTCAAAAACTCGATTACTACCTTTTTGTCATTGATGGCAAGGGGCATATAGTCTACTCTTGGGCGGAGATTGGATCCATGCTAATTGTTGCATTCCTTCAACTATGCATCAAATTCTCATTCAATGGATTGGAGATGATGTTGAAGTTGTACATACGATAATTCTTGTAAGTGTTTCTGCCACGGAATCTACCTATTGGGAATATGAGGCGTCGATTGTTTCTCGGAAAAGTGTGGAAAGAAGGTCCTGTAAATGTTTTTAGCGAAAGCCAACAGCCGATCCAAGCGTTGGCTCTCATAGCAATTTTAATGGGAAATCCCGTCGATGGCAACAAAGGAAAGTTGGGGCGTGTTTTTATGTGATAAGTTGGAGGAAATCAATGTTGGTGATGGTTCTAAGCCAAGGCCGATGTATATTAGTGCAAAGTTAGACCAGAATATAAGTCAAAGTTGATAGATTTGTTGAAAGAGTTTAAAGACCTGTTTTGCTTGGGATTACACGGAAATGCCACGGATTGGATCGTTCCATTGTTGAGCATCGATTACCCATTAAAACAGGTTTCGTCCTTATAAACAACCTCCAAGGAAGATATACAAAGAGGAGGTATTGGCCGATGTGAAGAAGGAGGTTGAAAGGTTAATAGAAGCAAACTTTATTCGACCATGCAAGTATGCAGAGTGGATTTCAAATATAGTACCGGTATATAAGAAAAATGGAAAAATGAGAGTTTGCATAGATTTTAGAAATCTTAATAAGGCTACTCCCATGGATGGTTACCCAATGCCGATTGCCGATTCTTTGGTAGATCTTGCAAGAAAGTTATGAAGTCATTAGTTTTATGGATGGTAATCTTTGGCTATAACCAAATTTTTATGGCAATAGAAGATATTTCAAAACGACTTTTCGGATGTCCTGGTCATATTGGTTTGTTGAATGGATAGTCATGACGTTTGGGTTAAAGAATCTTTGGTGCAACTTATCGTAGAGAGCTATGAATTATATTTTTCACGAGTTGATCGGCAAGATTGTAGAAATCTACATCGATGATGTAGTAGTCAAGTCTAGAAATCATGAAAGACATTTGGCCGATTTAAGAAAGAGACTACGGAGTGCACAAGAAAGCATGGATTGAAGATGAATCCAAACAAATGTGCCTTTGGAGTTTAATTTGGTGAGTTTTTGGGATTTTAGTTCATAAAGGAGGAATTGAAGTTGGGAAAAGAGCATGGAAGCAATAGACAAAGTTGTGCCGCCAACTAATCTCACTGAATTGCAATCATTGTTAGGCAAAATCAACTTTGTAAGAAGATTCATATCAATTTATCGAAAGAGTTTTACCCTTTTCCCTTTATTGAAGCTCAAGAAAGATCAAAAATTTGTATGGGGTGACATACAACAAAAGGCTTTTGATGAGATCAAACAATATATGAAAGCACCACTGTCTTTGGTACCTCCACAACTTGAAAAGCCTTTTAAGTTGTATGTGGCGACCGATAGCCTAACGATAGGATCGGCCCTTATGCAAGAGTTTGAAGGAAAAGAAAGAGTCATAGCTTATTTTAGCGAAAAGTCGTTAGACCCGGAAACAAGGTATTCGCTCTGTGAGAAACTTTGCTTGTGTGTGTATTACTCTGCATGCCAAATCACGGCACTATTTGTTGAATTCCGAATGTGTGGTGGTTTCTAGTTTTGATGTAATCAAACATATGTTATCAATGCCGATTTTGAATGGAAGAATTGGCAAATGGATTTTAGCATTGTCAGAATTTAATTTAAGGTATGAATCGGCAAAGGCGGTAAAGGGTCAAATTATTGTTGATTTTATTACCCAACATCGGGATCTTTCTGTTGAGGCGATAAACATTGTGCCTTGGGCCTTGTTCTTGATGGGTCATCTTGCAACAAAGGTGGTGGTGTTGGTATTCTTTTGATTTCCCCACAAGGAAAAGCTTTTGAGTATGCACGGTCCTATTGAATTTCATGTTACTAACAATCAAGCAGTAGTATGAAGCATTGCTTAGAGGGCTTGACTTCTTATAGAAGTAAAGGCCGTTCTTTGTTGAAATCTTTGGGGATTACGAGTTGGTGATTAATCAACCTGAATGGTCGATATGAATGCAAGAATAATGTGTTAAGAGAATATTATGAGGAATGTAGAGAACTTTTGAAGAATTTTACGATAGTAACCTTGCATCATATCCTAGAGAGTACAATGAAGAAGCAAATAAGTTAGCTCAAGTCGCATACGGATATCGAGAGAATCGGGAAGTTTTACTATAGAGGAAGATGTTTTAAATATCGATCCAAAGTAGATGGTGATTGGAGATACTGAAGTTACCAATTATCTGAAAAATCCATCTCAAAGGGTTTCGAAAACTTAGGTACAAAGCTCTCAAGTTTGTGTTTCTTGATGATCGGTTATATTACAAGTCTATCGATGGGGTATTGCTTAAATGCTTGAGTCGGGAAGAGGCCAAGAAAGTGATGTATGAGGTTCACGAAGGGTTGTGTGGTGCACATCGATTGACTTATCGGATGAAGTGGATAATTAGGAGAACTGGTTATTTTGGCCAACTATGTTGGAAGATTGTTTTGAATATTACAAAGGGTGTCACAATTGTCGAGGAAATTCGCAATATTCAAAAGTTCAGCGTCGCTATGAATCCTATAATCAAGCCTTGGCCGTTCAGAGGATGGGGTATAGATTTAATTGGTCGAGATCAATCCTCCTTCTAGTAAGGGACACAAATTTGTACTTTTGGCCACGGATTATTTCACCAAGTGGGTTGAGGCTATCCCTTTGAAGAAAGTAGCGTCGAGAAAATATGATCGGTTTGTTAAGGAACATATAGTTCACTGATTTGGGATTCCTCGGACTATAACAACCGATCGGGGACTCAATTTACTTCTTCTGAATTTTGTGACTTTGCCAAAAGTATGGGGATTAAGTTATATAATTCTTCTCCTTATTATGCACAAGCTAATGGTCGTGCGAAGCATCAAATAAGATTATGATTAAAATTATCCGGAAGAAGATTGATGAAAACCAAGGAAATGGCACTTGGTTCTTAATGAAGCACTTGTGGGCTTACCGAATGGCTTGTCATGGATCCACTCAAACGTCTCCCTATGAAGCTGGTTTATGGGCATCATCTTTGTATTACCATGGGAGTTACGGTTAGATTCAAGGCTAATTGTGTTCTGAAAGAATTGGCAAAAGAAGATTATAAGAGTCGATGATGGATGAATTGGAAGATTTACATTTGATTCGTCTCAAGGCATTGGAAAATATTGAGAAAAATAAAATACGCGTTGCGGTATTATAACAAAAAGGTTAAGGTGAAACAATTCGCGAAGGAGATTTGGTTTGGAAAAGCAGTATTGCAGTTGGGACAAAAGATAGAGCGTTCGGCAAATGGTCTCCAAATTGGGAAGGTCCTTTCCGAATTGTAGAATGTGTGCCTGGCAATGCATACATATTAAAGACTTTATTAGGAGAAGAGTTTACGAGCTATTAATGGAAGATTTCTTAAGAAATACTACCCCAAAGTGTTGAGGTTGGTTCGTGAATATAGATCGGAAAAACCGATGAAGGAAAATCGCCTTTGGCCTAGAAGATCGGATCTGAGGACTAAAAAATAGCCGATATTGTTCATATCGCCTTTAGCCTAAAAATCAGATACGAGATTGGAAATAGCCGATATCGTCTATATCGCCTTTAGCACAAAATAGCCGATGTAGTTTGCATCGCCTCTAGCACAAGAATGTTTATCCGAAACTGGGTTGTTTTCAGCATTTTTCTGGCAATCGCAACTGGGATTCTACCGAAGAGGATCAAAGAAGTAAATGTCATTCCGAAGAATGAGATTATTTATAAAGTTCGTCCTAATACAAACTACTCTTCAAATAACTTGTTGAGGACGGATTGGGGTTTGTGATTTCGGCAAAGGCAAAGTGACATGATCGTCGTAGGCCTCAAACGCTCATCGATGTCGTCAACTTCGTCAGGCGTCCTCCAACAAAGCCAACTGGTTGGGAGGAGTAGTCTTCGTTGGTTTGGGAGGTCATTGCCGCCACCCGAGAGAAGCGCCGAGGTGCACACCTTGGATGACGGCACGATCAATACGGGCTGCCCGTCCACGGCATCAAGGCGTGCCTCGAGATGTCTCCCTTGAGCATTCACCTTTGTCGGCAATCTTGTTCGCCGCCGTCTTCAAGCGGTCATTCTCCGCGGAAAGAGTCAAGCGAGAAAAGAAGAAATGGGTCGACAAGCAAAGGAAGTCGGTGACAAAATTAAAATGAAAATATCAAACCGGTGATGGCGTCGCAAAATTGTTTCCATTGGTTCTCCCATTCGGCTTGATCAATGCCGAACTTCTTGGAGACGTCGCCTAGCTCCTCAAGCCGTCCCTCTCTGGCGAAACTTGAGCGCCTCCTCGTGAGAGTATGGATGGTGTCGTCTCATTGCTCTCTTTGAACCCCAAGGATTGGAGTGGTAGGAGCTTGAGGAGTCTGGAAGACCCGGAGGAGCCGGATGATGGGGTTCCGGTTGAGCCGCCATTCTTTGGAGGAAGGAGATGGTATTGGTCGGAGGTGATGACCCTTATCCCGATGAATGAGAAAGAGGAAATCGAAATTAAGAGATGAACAAGGGAGTTGCAAAGGGGCAAAGAACCGAATCATACCCACGACGCCCAGTAGTATGATGCTCGCTTCCTTCACCTCTTCTCTTCGGCGCAGGACGCTTGCCACGGTTGCCATTGCTCGTCATTTGCTTTGACGGAGGTTAGGGTTTCTTTCTAGAATGAATCAGACGAAGGAAGTGGAAGAGACGGATGTGAGAACGCCGAGGCAAAGATAGTGATGAAGGCCAATGGGAGGGGCTATTTATAAGCGAAGCGAAAGATCGTGGCGAATTCCACGGGGTTGTGGGACGAGAATCCCGAAGCGGCGGAGTGGGTTTTCTCCTTTTGATGGACCGTTATCGGGTGGGCCAGTCTCGAGTTTTAACGTCGCTTGAAATATCTCCATGATTTATTGAGCCAACGTTGTTCGGCTATACCTCTCACGATGTTTGGATTGGATTCGTTCGGTTATCGGAAGAATGGAGACAATCGGCTACATTCTAATCGAGTAATTTAAGGGAAGATGGCCGATTGCTTTTTCCGAGCGGATGAAAATAAGTGGACATAAAGTTGTTTAATCAAGGAAAAAAGGGTATCACACTTAAAGTTTATTACAAGCTTAATGTCTCATTGGTTCGTAAGATGATTGATCGCTTCTATGGCTTCCGATTCTGATTCGCTAACATTATCTAGCACCTTTTGATCTTCATCTTGAACTCGGATCTTTGGACAATTTATTTTTGATCTCGCTGGTCTTCTTTGATGGTGAAGCTATCTTTAGTGAAGTTGCTTCTATGTTCTTGACAGATTGGCTATGTGGGCCTGTGAGACTGAATTTTGGCATTCGGTTCGGCTAGTTGAGCTTCAAGTCCGATTTTTCATCCTCCATGGATCTCGATTCAGGCTCCAAGGTTGCTAAAGAATTTCTCGTGAATGCGGATATGAGAGTGAAGATCTTTAATCTCCGCTTTTTTCAAAGATCTATCCTTCCTCGCAGAGCGGCCCTCGAAGATATGTTCTTGGTTGCCCTTTTCACCATAGCAAAGTGATCATCAAGATGGGTTGCAGATTCTAGGGAGCTTTGAGAGCGAAGGGATATCTTGATCAATGAGTTCAAGGAGGTCTTTTATCGGAGTGCGCATTACGAACCGGACTAATGGTATCCTTATTGAAGAGAATAATCACTTCTTTTTTAGCCGAGCCCGATTCTCCGGTGACAAAGTTTGATGAGAAGTGATCTCTTCACCTTTCTCAATAATGTAGTCCTCAATAGAGAAGGAGTAAGCGGTGGTCGGTTTAGTGATGTTCTTCTAAACAAAGAGAAAGAAAGAAGGTGTTAGCCGATTGGGTAATTTTGCTAAAATATAGTATGAGACAAGGCGTTACTGTTAATGATTGGTCATCAGGATGAGTTATACCCCACGGCTTCTTTGGAGGACTTGATTGAAGGTTCGGAGGAGACGGATCCGGAGATTGATCGGGAGAAGTTTCCTTGCCGGTTCATCTAAGATCTCATCTATTTTCGAGAAAGTAAGTGATAATGAGCATAAGAGATAGATGTTGTTAAAGAGAAAGGAGAGGAGAATTGGTTGAGCAATGTTACCTATAGTCTCATCAGGTTTATGAGCCTTTGAACCTTCAAACTTCATGGGTCTCTGAAATTTCGCTATCATGAATTTCTTCATCTTGAGAGAGAGACTTCAGGGTTGGTTCTCTGAGTACCGAGAGGTATTACCCAGTATGGGAATTTCGACTTGTGGGCTGCAGGTGGAAGGAATGAATGTAGAGATAGTCGTGCTTATCGCCAAATGAAATGGTTAAACTGATAAGAAAGCAGAAGGTTCATGCCTTAAGGGATAATCTCGCTTTCTTGGTCCTTGGTTTCTTGGGTAAGAGAAAACTTTCAGGTGTTTTCCTTTTGCTTTTCCTCTGGAAGATGCAGAAATTGAAGTAACAGGAGTTCTTATGAGTGCCTTTAGAGGTCTTTGAATCCAAAGTTGCGAAGTTTTCATGAATTCCTTTAAATTTGGAGCATCAAACCCCAGAAGGTGTTTGGGACCGGTAGGATAATCTTGAATTGCTTTGGCGAGGGAAGTAAACTCAAGATCCCGTGCATAACCGGATGTTAAAATAAGAAGTGGATTCAAGAATAAGAAATGATGGGCATAATGAAATTACCTCACCGTCGGAAGCAAAATCGGGTTGCAAGTTTTGCATAAAGAATGAACCTGCTATATTGAAGATATGAGCATGCCATTCTTGCCACCAAGAGACAAAGAGGGATGAGCAGCATCTATTAGCCCAAATGGAGATGGTTCATATATTGGTAATTCCCATCCTAATTCAAAGACCTTCTTGGCTTCCATTCCTTACATTATTGCTTCCCTTGATTTTATGATTGTTGAGAAGAGGAATTTTGGGGCGGTTGGCGCATCCTAATTGTCTGGCTACCATGTTGGGATAATAGAACTCATAGGTGGATTGTACTAGTCTCCCATGATGAAATTCGGTGGCAAAGTGCAAGGTTTGATAAAGGAGTTGAAAATCTCTGTGGATTCTTGGCCTGAACAACCAATTTCATAGCTAAATTTGCAGGGCAAAGTCAGATCTTCATTTTCCCTGTAAGGAAACCAGAGCACATTGCTGAATCCTTTGAAAAATAGCTTGAAGAGGTGACCAATGTCTATATCAATGCTTATAGATCTGCTTGCTTCCCCATAAGTCGACAAGCTTTAACCTTTCTTGTCTTTCAAACATAGTTAAGCGAGGGGAAGCTTAGGTTGAAGAGGCTCACTGGGGTTATCTGATGCATATATAGTTGGAGCCACATTTGAATTAGCCACGAGGGGCCGTTCACACAAGAAATTTCTCCACCTTGGCACATCCGAAGGGTGATCGATGCATCATATGATAAGCGGACCCTAAAAGATATTTGCCTAATGGGATCCTGGGTGCTGCAGCTAAGTCTTCAGCCATTACCATGTGATTCGTGGTTGGTTCATTGGATTTTCCACAAAAATGAATCTGCATAGCCACATATTCATGAAAGCTTTCAACTCTTTGTCGAGAGGCGCGCAGATGCATTCATGTAATTCGAATATGTTTGACCCATCCACATCCGAACTAACGGCTCTTTGATTACTCTTGCTCTTGTACTTATAAGGATATCTTTGGCAATGACACATTCAAACCGGTCATCATGTATATCGTCGGCTAGAGTGATGGTCATAATACCATGGGAAGATAAAGGCATTGGTAGCGTCGGACCAAAAATGAGAAGTCTGCTATCGAAGGAATCATTCTGGGTGTCTCTCGCTAAAGATAACTCCAGCACAATGATGATGTCCCGATCGTCCCCAAAGGGCTTGCTCTTCTCCAACATTCTCCTGTATCAGATTCGCCATCCGGTGATTGGGGGAATGGCCAATTCTTGAACGTGTTTGGCCATCGGTTTGGTGAGGTAATTCGGACTTGAAAGGAATTCTTTGAGTTTCCTTCTCAATGATTTCGGAAGGGTCGGGGTTTCCCATTGGGCCAAGGAAATAGGAGTCGGGGTTGGCGGCGTAAGGGATCAAAAATCGCTCTTGTACTCCTTTAGAAGATGATTGAAATCAGAGGGGAATAAGTCAAAAGAGGAGCGGAAGGATGGGATGAAAGTTGCCGAATATAAATAAAGTTTACCTGGGATTTCATCCCGGTCGCCATTGAAGATTTAGAGGAGGTTCAAGTTCTTATTTGAAAGATTGAAATTTGGGGCGTGGTCTGCGGTTTTGAACGGTGATGACCTAGGAGGATGAAAGAGCTTGTGGTCAATTTGAGAATAAAACAACTTTTATCCCGAAATTGAGGGGCATGTGTTAACACTGGATTTTGGTCAATTCGGAAGATGATGGTGGACCCACATGCGGGAAGAAGAGTGTTCGCAAATAACGCAAGCGGTCGGCTAAATGCTTCAGCGGTCGGTTATTTCGAAGGCGGTAACTCCATTCGGGAAAGCGAAGATGGCAAGCAAAGCCGATCGAGAAGATGAAAGTTGTAATAATAAAGGACTCGAGAGTTTGGGGCAAGGAATCGTAGTTTCCAAGTTTATTTAAAGAGTTCCTTTGTAAATCGTAGTCTTTTAGGACTCGTGTTTCGTCTAGGGTATAAATATTGACCCTCGACCATTGTAATAGGCGTTCACAACCAAATCAATACAACCGCCCGTGCCAACTTTCGAGTCCTTTTGTGTCGGTCGTCGAGTTCTTCGAGAGGAGTCATCGATCCGTCGACCTCCGTAAGTTCCGGACAACCTTGTTATCATGTTTAGTATCATGCGGTGGATTTAGACGTGATGCAAGTAGTCTTGTTTGTTTTCAATGATCGTATATGGCGGATCTTTGCTTGACAATCAAGAAGTCTTTGCTTATACTTTGTTTATGAGTAGATACCGCATGCGTGCAAAGTGCGTTTGCTCAATATGCTTAGTGGAAGCAAGCAGGTTATCTACTCTATTAGATTACGGCAAAATCTAAATAGATTCATCAAGTTATCCTGTGTTGCATGTTTTAAATATTTTATATATTTGTAACACACTTTTGCCCAATCTAGATTGATATTGTTCGCCATCTTCTATGGTTTTATTCGAGCTTCAATGATCATTACTTTCATAATACCTTTGCAAATAAATAACATGCTCGTAATGGCCAAATTATTTTAATCTAGATTGTCACATGTTGTGGGTTCATGTATGTTAATCACGTTTAAGTTTTTGACGAAACTAGGTGTCGTATGCGGCGAGCCTTGAGTTTTAGATTGGCTTAATCATGTTTATCTACACGTTCCTTCTTCATGGACCCCAACTCAATTTGGATTGTTGAGCTTGGATATGCATTAACGCATAATCAATTTCACTTGTTCAAACATGTCTTCCCATGCATATGCATTCGCAATCAGATCTTTACGTATGTCCATCTTACGATTAGTAGAATGATTTATAAACTTGTTGGCATACGACTTCCTATAGTTGTATGTCGTTGTAAGTGGCTTCCAGGTCAGTATATACGGAATCGCCTCGGTCTCACCCGACATGTTCCGGTTTGACATTTAATCTGTTTTATCCCTTGTCGCTTTTTTTCAGTCAAATCGACCGGCACGTTCCGGATCACGAAGCACCCGGGCATCCGATTGAAGTTACGCTTTTCGGCTTGCTGTGTGTGTGGCACAGTGCGTCACATTTTGTGTCAACATGATGATATCATCTTTGGATCATCAAATAAAGATTCTTGTAAAGAGTTTGGTGAATTGATGTCAAAAGAGTTCGAGATGTCAATGATTGGAGAGTTTACATTCCTCCTTAGTTTTCAAGTCAAGCAAATGAGAGAAATGATTTTCATCTCTCTAGAGAAATATACAAATGATCTTCTCAAGAGATTTAAGATGGATGAATGCAAGACAATCAAGACACCAATGCCAACAAATGGACATCTCGACCTAGATGAGGGAGGTAACACGGTTGATCAAACTCTCTACCGTTCTATGATTGGTAGCTTGTTATATTTAACCACATCTAGGTCCGACATCATGTTTAGTGTGTGTATGTATGCTAGATTTCAAGCTAAACCTAAGGAAACTCATTTGATTGTCGTTAAAGGAATCCTTAGGTATCTTAAGCACATACCAAGCATTGGCCTTTGGTATCCCAAAGAAACTATATTTGAATTAGTTGGCTATTACAATTCTATGTCGGTTGCAAAGTTGATAGAAAAAACACATCCGAAAGGTGCCATTTGCTTGGTAGATCACTTGTGTCTTGGTTCTCTAAGAAACAAAATAGTGTGGCTTTGTCCACCGCCGAAGCGGAATACATTGCCGCGGGTGCTTGTTGTGCAGAAATTCTTTATATGAAACAAACTTTGCTAGACTATAGTGTAGTTCTAGAAAAAGTACCTCTTTTGTGCGAACATGAAAGTGCGGTAAAACTTACAAATAATCCGGTTCAACACTCACGCACCAAGCACATAGATATCCGTCATCAGTTTCTCAGAGATCATGTTGCTAAGAATTATATGTCATTAGAAGGTGTAAGGACCAAGGATTAATTGGCGGATATCTTCACTAAACCGCTAGATGAGGCGACTTTTTATCGATTGCGGAATGAGCTCAATGTGCTTGATTTTATCAACTTCACTAGAAAATGAGCTTGTGTTGTCCCTTGCATTGCATTGTAATATACAACATGTTTACTTTATGGTAATAGATATAGGACTTGTCTAACATGGTTAAGATAACCGCCGTAAAGCATGTGAAAAGCTTAACCTTGGATCAAACTTGACAAGCAACTAGATTTACTTTCAAGTATTGCATTACATATGCATGAATGTTGCTTTGTCATTTATCTTAAATTGCCCTCTTATTGCCTATTTTCTTAAAAAGAATTATAGCCTAAGACAAAATATTTTGAAAAATTTGAGGGTTTGAGAGAGGTCACTCACATTAGTCCCAATTGGTGTTTATTTGGATCTTATTTAAGTTGGGACTTGATTAGAAACAAGCAGCATGAAGGAACTTTGAAGATTTGCTGAAAAAGAGTGACCGGACGCTGCACTGGACTCTGATGTCCAGCGTCCGGTCAGTTCATAGGAGAACCTGCTGCGATGGAGTGTCCGGACTCTGCTGTTCAGCGTCCGGTCAGATGGCATTCCTGCGCCCGGTCGACGAAAGGTGATCAAGGCAGTGTGGACCGGACTCTGGCTGCGTTCGATCGGGGTTCACCAGACACGTCCGGTCGTGATTCCAAGGGTTTTGGACCTCTCTGGAGTCGACCGGACTCTGGTGGCAGCGTCCGGTCGTTGCCACCGGAGTGTCCGATCAGTAGAAAATGTTTGGATCATGGACTCTTTCTTCTTTCCTAATCCAACCCGTCGGGCCCCCCATATAACGCCACGTTGTTTGACCTAAGGCCGCAACCGTGCCGACATCGCCGCCATCGCTCGTTCACGCCGCGCTCTAGAGCTCTGGCCACCGAATCTACCACCGCTCTTTGCGCCGCCCTGCTCCTACGCCAGCGTCGCCTTCCTTCGCCAGCGTCGCTCGCACGCCACCGTGTTGCACCACCACGCCCACACTGTCCACGCCCGCGCCACAGGTCGCCCGCGTCGTGCCCCAGCGTCACCGTCGTGCCTGAGCTCTACGCCAGAGCCACCTCTACGCCAGCAAGAAGCACCGCCGATGCCCTAGCCACTTCTCACCACGCCTCTTCACCGTAGTGCACCGCCGATCCACTGCGCATTGCGAACCCTAGCTTCACAGTGCCTCCCGGTGGTTCCCTGATTGTCGTTCCTCTTCTTTTCGGATCGCCGGTTCGTCAGGTAGGAAGCCCTCGTTTCCAATTTTGTACCTATTGCTTGCTTCTTAGGGTTTTGTATCTTTGGATATATTGTAATTATTTATAAATCCGATCTATTCTAACATGCAGCGAGTCGATATTTCTGAGGTCTCATTGGCAGTTGTCAGTCAACTCGGGGCCAAGCTCGCGAGTACGAATCAAGGCCAAGCCTCAGAAGTGACAGTTGGCAGTTGTTTCTTGTCAGTGCAGTTGTTATTTTCAGTTCCATCGTATGGCTCGTGTCAAGAATGTCGGAGGTGGTCTAGGTGATGAGGATCCAAGGCCTCCGCCTCGTTTTCCTACTGAAGCCAAAGGCAAGGTAACGAAGAAGCTGGCGACAAAGAAGCGGAAGTATCTAGATGCAGACACAGCGAGAGCGGTCGTCGTTGCAGCCGTCGTAGAGCGTGCAGAGGTAGGAGGTGCTAGGAGTGGACTATAGATTGCAGATCAGCTTTCTCCAGCTCAGAGGGCCGATGTCTAGGAGGTTGAGCGTCGTCATGGTGGTCCAGCTGAGACAGCCATGGTTGGAGGACGGTGTGTCGCTATTGATGAGAGTCAGCCTCAAGTGGAGTCACAGCAGAAGCCACAGCCAGCAGAGCAGACTTAGGAGGGATAGCAGTCAGAGGAGACAGAGCCAGCACCACAGCTTTGCCGCTCTGGTCGTACCCGTACCCAGGTGACACCGAGGGCAGAGACACAGCGGAGGGGTTCTTGTCCACCACCTAGACCACGGGGTCTGCCTCTAGTGACTCATCTGGATTTGAGGGCCGCCACGGCCAAGCAGGTACAGTAGCTCAGGTTTGTTTTGTTTAAGGATTGGTTCCTACCTAGGAGGGATGGGCGTGCATCAGAGGGCTTCTACACACCACTACAGGAAAAATTTTATAATGCATATCTTAACAGTGGAGCAGTATTCAGGTCTCAGAGGGTGTGCAATATTGAGTCCATTATAGCAGCAGATGGAGAGCATATTCGTCCTTACCTATCTTATTTGCCAGGGCTGACAGATCTACTCGGATGGACTGGCTTATATGTTCCATCTTGGGTCCGTGAATTCTATGCCACACTTTGGATTGACCCACATCACATATTCATTCACTTTGCTTTTAGAGGCAGAGATTACAAGCTGATGAGCTTTAGGGTCAGAGAGATACTCAAGCTTCAGGAGCAGCCCATCCGGCTACATGAGGTGTGCTATGGACAGACAGAGCCTCCCAGATGCCCTCATGGCGGTCTTGTGCCCCCTACAGATCTAGTCCGCCATTGCTTCACAGAACCTTTCGGCGAGGGGTCGAGCAGGACACCTAGGGATCTCACTCCTACAGCTAGAGTGCTTGATGCTATTATGAGGAGGACCCTGCTTTCGAGGATGGGATATCGTGAGGGCCTAACTTGCATACAGTTATGGCTACTGAACTCTTTGATGCAGCAGACTATTTTTGATATTTAGGATCTCCTACTGTCAAAGATGGAGGATACTATTGTAGAAGGGTTCAAGAGTCATAGGCAGCCGCCATATGCTCACTAGATTACATTCTTGATTCACAGGGCAGTTACTGTGAGGCCACCTGAGATGCTAGCAGAGTATAATGGTGCTACTACAGAGTTCCTCGCTTACAACATGACTCAGATGCTCCGCCATAGTGCAGTGAGGACACCTAGCCAGCAGCGCCATCGTCTAGAGGTGCCAGAGACTGCAGCCCAGCAGGATAAGACCATCAAGGGTATATCAGCTACAGAGGATGAGGAGCTCGATGCTTAGAAGGAGGGGATGGTCGAGAGCGACCCCAGTGACAACTCAGATGATGACTACCAGGCTATTCCTTAGATGCCTCCACGACGACATGACCATGAGGCTGGTAGCTCTAGTTCAGCTCCACTTGCATCATAGACAGACCTCACTCTATTTCCTATATTTGAGCGGATGAGGCAGGATCAGGCTCGCTAGGCTTAGGAGACCGCTGTTACATTTGCACAGTTTTAGACCAGGTAGGATGAGTTTCAGCGACAGCAGCAGACGATCCAACAGCAGCAGCAGCAGGCCATGCATCAGCAGCAGCTTCTCATCCAGCAGCAGCTACTTGGATTTATGCAGCATGTAGTCACTGCTATTGGGGCTCCACCGCCACAACCTTCACCCCAGTTAGCCTAGCCTGCAACCACTTTTATGACTCCAGCTTTACAACCTAGTGGGCTTCAGAGTCAGGGATAGACTGCTATTCAGTTTGCTTCACCCACAGAGTAGGTGTCCCAGTGGTTTGCCTCGCTAGTGCCAGCCCCGTAGTTCACATGTTTTCAAATGGGCTTCACACCGGCTCAGACTTCCTCGCTGCTTGTGCCAGAGACTACAGTCTCCAGGAGCCTTGGTGCTTCTTTTAGTGAGTTGACAGGGCAGCCTACTCCGCCATATCTACATGTCCTAGGTCCTTCCACAGTTGCATCAATTACCGAGACTACAGAGACGCTCTCTTATTCAGTTGCATCATCAGAGCCGCCTGCTACAGTCATACCTGTAGAGACTCAGGCCGCACCAGTTCTTGATCCGACTCAGACCGCTTTAGCATCGCTTCCAGCTATAGAGGGTTAGACAGCTCAGAGCTCAGGATCAGATGATGATGGCACACAGTTCTAGCTCGCTCCTCGCACCTCGGCGTCTGACTCGTCTGCTGCAGCCCCGCCGACCGACCCTTAGGTTTTGGTGTTTAACGCCAAAGGGGGAGAGGGATCGAGTATGTTAGACTTAGGGGGAGTGACATATTTAGGGGGTGCTTATCTATCATATTTGGTTTTTTTATGTGTGATACACTATTATGCATTCATGGGTTTACTTTCATGCATCGAACTATATTTATGTGATAGTGATATCTACGTGATCGTGATAGTTATGTGATATGTGAAATGTGTGCTCTCTACTTTGAATTATTTATATGTCATATCACTTGATTATACTCATTTGCTTTGCTTCCGCGTTTTACTCCGATGCAAATGAGCTTTATTACTTGTACTCATGCTTATTTCATATCTTTTGAGTACATTATGTTGGCTTCGGTCATATAAGCTTGCCTAACTTTTTTGTTCTTATTGTCAAAAGCTTATATGAACCAAGCATGTTGAAAACCTCATCTCTGTCACATACTCGAGGTGGTTGTCGATGTCTTACCACCGATAGCCTGCCACAGGGGTACCGTGGCAGTATAGTTCGGGTTTCGGCGTATGCTTGAACTCGATGGTGAACGCAAGAGACAGTCGATTTATCCTGGTTCAGGCCCTCGATCGTAGATCGAGTAACAACCCTACGTCCAGTCGGCGTTTGCCTTTGCGTTGGATTGATTATGAAGTGTTCTCGTACCGATTGTCCTCTTTCAGGAGCCCTGCCCTCCTTTATATAGTCAGGAGGCCAGGGTCCTAATCGGTTTACAATGAGATTTCCTAGTAGGATTACTTAATAGTTCTATTACTGAGATTACATGGGAAGAATCCTAGTTGGACTAGATCTTCTCTCTCTCTTAAGTGGGTATCCTGTGGGTCCCGCGATCGACAAGCCCCCGAGCACTTCATGGTTGAGCTCAAAGTCTCGCTTTATTCCTTCAAGTCTTGTTAGGTAGGAACAGAATGTTGTCCGAGTGCTTTCTAGAGTGAGACCTTGTAGCGCTTCTTGGGATCTTCGAGTGGTGAGTGTTTTGTGAAGAAAATGTACATCCATCTGGTTGTAGCCCCCGAGCCTCTTGCTATTTGGAACAAGGAGCTGGAGGATCTTATCTTGAAGTTGCTCGATTGTTCGTTGAAGTTTTGTCAAAAGAACTCGAATATGGATCGTTCGGGTTCTTTTTGTCGCAATGTCTTGAAGTTGTCTGCGTTGAGTAAGTCTTTTTTGGTGACGTGCGCTTTTTTGAAGAAAAGTGCACTCACCGAGTGTAGCCCCGAGCCTCTTGCTATTTGGAACAAAAAATGGAGGGTTTCAAGTAGTCCCGAGACTTGAATTATGTCATCATCCGAGTAGTTTTTGTGGTATCTTTCCGAAGCGGTCCTTTAGTCCTGGATTAAACCATCATCCGAGTAGTTTATGTGGTATCTTTCCGAGGCGGTCCTTTAGTCCTGGATTAAACCACCATCCGAGTAGTTTATGTGGTATCTTTTCGAGGCGGTCCTTTAGTCTTGGATTAAACCATCATCCGAGTAGTTTCGCGGTTCGCAGCCTCCGAGCCTACGTCCGAGTTCTTTTTGGTGGGTGCAATTTTTCATAAAAATTGCACTCACTGAGTGTAGCCCCCGAGCCTCTTGCTTTTGCTTGCAAAAGTTGGAGGGTCCAGATTCCTGTCTTCAAAAAATTCTGGGGCTATGTATCCCGCAGCCTCGTGCCTTCTCCGAGTTCTTTTCTTTTGAAAAAGAAGTCGGTTGAAAAAGTCCTGATGCGTCGTCGTCGTAGTAGTCTTGAGTTTCTTGTACTTTTTGTCTTTTGTCTTTGATTCTGAGCCCCCGGGAGTAATTGAAATGAAGGCCGAACTCCCTAGCCTAGTGTTGATTAAGCTATGCTGCTGGCCGAGCCCCCGAGCGTATATCCGTGTTGTTTTGTTTAGGAAGAACTCGGATGCGAGGTCTTGGCGTATTCTCTGATAGTTTGCTGCTGTCAGATGTAGTTGTATGGTGGTGGTTGAGTGTAAATGCCTTTTGTTCACGGGTTGTACTATGCTGGTATATTCTTCCGAATATGCCCACCTTCGAGCACTATTTTCCTCTCGCCTGAGTCGTCCATTATTGAGTCCTGTCCTTTCACTGTGTTCTTTGTCAGGCTTATTTCGTTGGTGCTCCTGGTCCATGTGCTCCTCTCCTTTGGTCTATAAATACTGTCCCAGAGTGCTTGTTTTCATCTATTGGATATCCCGTTGAAACCTTCATGGATATGAGCATGGTAGTTTGTGAAGTGGAGCAGCCCCCGGGCATATTTTGTAGTTCCTATGTGTTTTGTCGTAGCTGGAGGAAGTCTTGTGATAGGGATTAGAGGTAGGCTAATCCCGCGACAGCATTGTGCCAGGATGTATGTGGTGGTAGTTGGAGGAAGTCTTGTGATGCGGGCTTCGTTTCTTCATCTGGCGATTCCGGGTTGATCTCGTCACTGTCTTGAGACTCCTGTCCGGTGCATATCAACTCCATATGCAGATTATCACATCGGTCTTGGGTAGACAGAGATGATGCCCGCCGCCTTCTTCGCTCCAAGTTGCCCTCGCCCGGTTGCCGATTTCGCTTTTGAGTGCATCTTTGCATCCTTCCTTTGAAGAAAAGCAGTGTAGGTGATGGCGGTCCGTCCTTCCGAGTAGCAATTTGGGACACGAAGTTGTTCCAGAGCCTAGCCGTGTCCGCGTTCTTCTTTGCTACCTTGCTTTTCGTGAGTGCCGAGTTCATTTGGGTCTTGTAAGATTTGTAATCTTCTATTTTTGAAGTCGCTTGTAATGTAACGAATCTTGTCTTTAAGATTTGTAATCTTCTGCTTGTAATGTAACTAATCTTGTCTTCTGAGTTGTCTCTTACTTTTCTGTTGCGATCCCCGTTATCCATGAGATTACCGGGTTCTTTCTCAAATAACCGGGTTCTCTTGTTCCTTTATGAGGTAGCCTTTTCTTTCTTCCTTCTTTCTTCTTGTTTTGGCGAGTTGTTCTTGTAGCGATCTGATAAACCTGTCGTGGTGCTGGACGGATAAGTCTGAAATCTGCCTGTTGGTTTGTCTTTGTTGTATGGATTTGTGCCTCCATTGTTTTTAACTGCGTCGGTAAATGGACCGTCGCATTCCCCACATTGTGTTTTATCGGGCCTTGTGGGCCGTTTGTATTGTTGAAAAATCTATTTAAAGACCCTTTGTCGCCCAACTCTTGCCTTTAAAACCTAGCTTTCAGAATCACCGCCCGCCGCCGCCGGCCAGAACTCCGAGCATCATCATCCTTCATCCTATTTAGCGCTCTCTTGCTTCCACCAGTTCATGGGAAAGAAGAAACCGCAAGCAAGTCTCGAAGCGACCTTCAGAGACGAGGAATCATCCTTTCGTTGATCCAAAATCAGGAGTTTTCGCTATGAGGGCTGCTCGGAAGGTTTGGCCGGCCCCAACAACAAACGAAGATTAGTCACATGAGCTCGTTAGCGATGGCTTGATCCAAAGCAAAGTCATCGCTGAATGGAGGGTTCCGGCGAACATCGGGTTCCAGCTCCGGTCCCGTGAGATTGTCCTTTTGTTTCCTTTGTCCGCGGCCGGACTTTTGCCTTCTGCTTCGCTTTCTTTCATCGGTTCCTTGGTTATTTTGGGATTAGTCTGAACCACCTAACCCCCAATGCCATTCTCCATCTTTTCTTTTTGCTCATCTTTGCGAAGCTTTCCTTGAATCCTCCTTCTCCTCTCTTTTCGCTTTTTTCTTTCGTTTGAAACCTCAACCCCGCCGTGAAGAGACCAGCGTTCTTGGCGGTTGTGGGATTCGGATTTCATCGTGGTCTCAAAATTACGCTTTTTTTGACTATGACCTGGTCGATTCAGTAAAAGATTGGCGTCGAGTGGTTTTATGTCGCCAATTTAATCCTTCCTTGCCATTCATCCCGGGTCTCGCCCTGTGGTGAATGACCGATGGGACAAGAAACTTGAATCGCCTGCTGAGATTCAAGTGATCCAGCCGCTCCTTGATAGGATTAACATGCTGAAGCAGCAGGGTTTGACCGGCTTTGGTATCGTCTCGAGTTTTCTTCGTCGCCGGGTTCAGCCTTTGAAGGAGCGGGAACATCTCGGCTTTGAGTATTCTGGGGCCGAGGATCCTTCACGCATGGTCCCAGCTCTTGAGCTGACCGGTGAGGAGGTACTCGAGCGTCTTCAGAAGATGCTGAAAGGGGTGAGCGTTATTCCCCCAGCTGTCACCGAGTTCTCAGCCAACAACCCGCCCCCATCTGTGAGTTGTCTATTTTTTGTTTGAGTACTTTATGCACTCTAGCTGCGTTTGCTCTTGCTTAGCTTTCCTTTGATTCGGTGTTTTATCCGTTTTCGCAGGAGTTTGGGCGGAACTTTGTCGACCCGGTCTCTCCTGACGCTTTCCCTGTCGTGGCGGAGACTGGAGATAGACTTGCAGGAACTTCTGCAGTTAGTAAGTCCCAAACCTCTGCCGCCCTTCCTGGGGTTTCTTCCGGATTTGTTGATGTATATGAAGAATATGTTCTCGTCTAGTCCCTCGCGGTCCTCGCAGTTGTCCCAAGAGGGGGGCGAACGGATGGGTCTTCATCCGGGTCACTTTGTTTCAAGAAGCCTCGCAAACCAAGTACTCTCCTGTGTACTCCAAATTGTTGCTAGCATGCTCTTAGGTGAGCACATTTAATACTCTTTGTTCTTTTATTTTCTTGTTTCTCTCATGATCCGAGTACTTTTACCCTCTTTTTCAAAGAAGTGCTCTGGTTTCCTTGGTCGAGGAGGAAGAAGATGATGAAGTACCCTCATCATGCGGCGGTGAGTTGCTTTTCCTATTCTGTTGCATTGAATTTCTCTTCTTGGTCTTGACCTTTAGTATTGACCTTTTTGAAGTAATCGGAGGTCGGAGTGAGTTTTTCCGAGGCTCCCGTGTCGACCTCTTCTCAAACTCGTGTCGAGTTCTTTGGAAGCTCTCAGTATCGAAGTTCCACCGGCTCCTTCAAGACGGAGCTCTTCCACGTCTCCAGCTCCCGGCTCCTTCCATGGCTCCAGCTCCGGCTCCTTCTGGGCTCTGTTGCGGCTCGTTTCGCTCTCGTCGCCGGGTGGCAGGCGTTTTATCATCATGGTTCCCCTGCGAGGCCTTCTCTTGGCTTCGCAAAGAAGAAAGTGGTCGGGTGAGTAGATTCCGACTTTATCTTTTGGCTTTTATTTTCCTTCCTCTGGTTCTTATCGGTAGCTCCTTTTTATCACTTTTCGGTGTTTCGTCTTCTCTTACTCCTTCCTCGACTTCTTCTTCTCGCCTCCCGCCGTGCTAACGAAGTTTCGAGCCTTAGGACTCACAAGATTCTGCTGATGGAGAGTTGTGTGGGGCTTCAGAGCTACTGGCGGAGTTAAGGCCTTGGCCGCCGCCCGGAGGTGATCGTGGCCGTCGCTACCGGGTCCTTTCGAGGGTTTGACTCCGACTTCCACGAAGGTTGCTTTGGTCGTTCCTTCTTCGCTCCATTCGCTTCTCCTTCCCCTACTCTTGCTTCCGGCGGTCCTTCTTTTTCCGATGACGTGGTGCAACAGTTTGATGCCACCCATCGGTTATCGGAGCCGACGCAGCACTGGGAGCCTATCGACTTCTTTTGGTGAAAAACTTGTGTAGGTTTTACCGCTGTTCCTTTTTGCATGCTCGTTTTTCCTCCGTCCTTACGCTTTATTTTTCTTTGTCTGTTTTGGCTCGATCTTTCTCTCGTGATCATTCTCGCTTCTTTTTCTCATCCGAAAATGAGAGAAAGTTGTCTTTCGAGGTGAGTGTTCTAAAGGCCGATCTTGACCTTCTCAAAATTTGAGTTGGAGATGAACGTCCGATGCACCAAAAGGAGGAGAAAACCCTTCGTGCCGGGTAATGGAGTCGGAGACCTGTATGAGTCTGCGAAAAATGAATGCAAGGTGCCGTGGGCTCTGCTCAGATATCTTGTATTTTGATTTCTTTTTCTTTCTTGACTTGTTCTTGGGTGTCCTGTCTAGTTCTCCGAGCCGAGAAGTGAAACTCTCGGAGAGCATCGATGAGATGAAGGCTCTAGTCCATTCTAGCCCATAACAAGGTGAGGAGGTAATTACTCATGCCGAGGAAGAACTTGCCCTTGCTAAGGTGATTAGGCGCGGAGTGATAGAGATCTTATGCAGGCCCAAAGAACTATTGAAAGCTTGACCGAGAAGTCTGGCGACGGCCACCGAAAATTGGAATGTTCTGTGGAAATCTTTTTCGATTCGAGAGCCGATGTTCTCCGGACTCTAGCGGATGATTGGGCAATCTTAAGCGCGATTCATTCCTCGGATTCCGGTCGTTTCCAAGAATTTGAAGAAGTGTGCCCAAATATGTACCAAAAATGTGCTAGCCAGTGTCCGTGTCCTTGCTCCGAGGCGCCTCTGTCCAAGATAGCAGAGGAAGTTGAAAGCCAAGAATACCTTGACGCCGTTGAGAGGATGGAGCACCGAGGTCGACGGTTTAGCCAAGAGGGGTTGCGTAAAATCTAGATATTGACTTTTCCTTTCGATGATAATGCCCGACCCGATTGGCCGGCTTCTTGTAAAGCTTCTTGTAATATCACACTCCTCTTTAAATGAAGATTCTTTGTTTTCGTTGATGTATTGTTTGCTGGGTGTGGTCGGAAGTTACTTGTCCCTTTGAGTATTTTGTCCTGTTTTCGTCTCTCGCTTCACAAAACGACTCTGTGTGTTATCCTCGACGAGACCCTCGATTTGTCGAGTGCTTTGTCCGCTGTTGTGACTTGTGTTGACACCGCGCTATGAGAAAACGACTTCGGCATAGAATGCATAGAATGTTGCCTTTTGAGTGGCGCTTGTACTTTTTCATGATCTGGATGTAGTGTAGCCCCGAGCCTCTTGCTTTTTGGAACGAGGGGTGGAGGGTCTTTAGAGTTCAGTTTTGGTTGACTAGTTTTGGCTTCATCGGCGGGCTCAAGCATGTTTTCAGCTATTTTGCTCTTTTGTTTGGTGTTAGCTTTTTAGCTACCCTCATCAAGCGGGCTCAAGCGTATTTTTAGCTATTTTGCTCTCGGTGGGAAGCTCGGTGTGCTTTTGACCATTTTGCTTTTTGTTTGGTGTTAGCTTTTAGCTACCCTCATCGGTTTGGCTCAAGCGTGTTTTCAGCTATTTTGCTCTCGGCCGGGAAGCTCAAAGCGTATTTTCACCATTTTGCTTTTTGTTTGGTGTTAGCTTTTAGCTACCCTCATCGTAGTGGCCTCAAGCGTATTTTCAAACTATTTTGCTCTCGGTAGGAAGCTTCAGCTTTTTCAGCCATTTTGCTTTTTTGTTTGGTGTTAGCTTTTAGCTACCCTCATCGGCGGGCTCAAGCGTGTTTTCAGCTATTTTGCTCTCGGCCGGGAAGCTCAGGCGTGTTTTCAGCCATTTTGCTTTTTATTTCGGGTAAACAACTCGTTGGAAGTCATGATAAGACATGCTGTGGATGAATATCATCTTTATTGATCATGAATATGAACAAATACATATGTTGTCGAAGAATATCGTCTTTCGTCGATTGTGAATGTTGGTCCCTTGTGGCTTGCATATCTTGTTTTTACGCGTAGAATCTTCTTAGCTGACTGATGTGCCATGTATTGCTTACTTCCTTTCCATCTTCAGTTATTAACTTGTATGTGCCCGGTCCGGTGACTTTTGTGACAATGAACGGACCTTCCCATGGACTGAGAAGCTTATGTCGTCCGTCAGTCTTTTGTATCCTTCTTAGTACTAAGTCTCCAACTTGTAATGATCGAGGATGGGTACTTTTGTTGTAGTGCCGCCTTAAACCTTGTAGGTATCTGGTGATTGGAGGGTGGCATTTACTCGACTTTCTCGAAATGTCGAAGTTCTAATCTTCTTGTTTGTTACGCCTCTCCTTCATCGTATTGTTCTATCTTTGGTGATGTCCAGATCAAGTCGGCAAAGCAAGATGGGCTTCCGATCCGTAAACTAGGAAGAAAGGTGAATGGCCTGTTGCTCGCTTATTTGAGTTCGTAGCCCCATACTACTTTTGGCAATTCTTCAATCCATTTGGATCCATAATCAATTAGTTCTTCATATAACCTTGGTTTTAATCCGGCTAGTATGAATCCATTGGCCCTTTCTACTTGTCCGTTGGCTTCTGGATGTGCAATAGATGCATAGTCTATCTTGAAACCACAGTCTTGTGCCCACTTTACGAATTCTATAGGCGTGAAGGGGAGCCTAGATCTGTGATGATTCGATTGGGCATGCCAAAGCGGTGCGTAATTTCTTGGATGAATTCGATCGCTTTGGTTGCGCTTATATCATGAGTGGTTTGTATTCAATCCACTTGGTGAACTTGTCGATTGCCACAAAGATGTACTCGAAACCGCCCTTTGCTTTCTTCGAGGGGTCCCACTTGATCCAAATTTCAGCAGAAAAAGGCCAAGCGGGTGGGATGCGAGATAAGATTGTGAGTCGGCACATGGGCTTGTCTTGCAAACATTTGGCAACCTTTGCATTTTTCGACAAGTTCTTCTCAAGGTTTTTTAGAGCGGTTGGCGAAGAGAATCGGTCATGAAATGCTTTTCCAACCGGTGTCCTTGAAGCGACATGATTTCCGCAAACAACTTTGAGTGTATCTCGTCTAGGATCTCTTTGCCTTCTTCAAATGAAACACATTTCAGAGTACTCGATGAAGTCGCTTCTTCTATAGAGTCTATCTCCTACTAAAACGTAGTTTTTGCTTCTGCGAACAACTTGGGTAGCTTCCGCTTTATCTCTTTGGTAGTTTATTTTCTTTGATATAGTCGATGAAAACTTGGGTCCATGAGGTGTTGATTACCAAGATCTGAACGCCTTTAGCTTTGAATTTCGTTGGATGTCTCACCGGGTTGTTTGATAGAGGAACCGATAGCTCTTCTTCTATAAATACTGTTGGGTGGAACCTTTGCTCTGTCGATCCGAGCTTGGCAAGGACATCTGCTGCAATGTTGGAATCGCATGCGTGTGTAAAATTTCTAATCCTTGGAAATATTTTTCAAGTTTCCGTATTTCAAAGACTGAGAAGCACCCATGTTTTCTTTTGTGCAATCTCAATCTTTGTTTACTTGGTTGATGACTACCGCTTTGAATCGCCATACACAAGTAATCTCTTTACTCCGAGGGTAATTGCCACTCGTAGCCCGTGGATGAGGGCTTCATATTCTCGCTTCGTTATTTGTAGCTTGCCATAATATCTCGAAGGACGACTTGAGTTGTTTTTCTTCCGGGAAATGAGGAGAACGCCTGCATCGGCTCCGCCTAGTTTGAGCGACCCATCAAAGTACATCTTCAAAGTGATCAAGGATTGTATCGATAAAGGCTGCTGAATTTACGGCCCACTCGGCCACAAAATCGGCAAGGGCTTGAGATTTGATTGCTTTCCGTGGGGTAAAGTCGATGTTAAGAGCTCCAAGTTCAATCGCCCACTTTGATATACGCCCCTGTCGCATCTCTTGTGTAAAATGTCTCCGAGTGGGAAGTCTGTCACCATGGTAATTTTGTGGCTTTCGAAATAGTGGCGAAGCTTATGTGAGGTGATAAGTAGGCGTAGAGTAGTTTTTGTACATGCAGGTACCGGATTTTTGATTCGAGACAATACTTGATGATGTAGTATACCGGTCATTGTCAGACTTTGTACACACGTCCTTCTTCTTCTCTTTCCACGATTATTGTCGTGTTGACTCTGATAGTAGTCGCCGCAATGTATAGCATCATGTCTTCATCTTTCCTTGGGGTGTGAGAATTGGTGAGGATGTGAGATATGCCTTAAGTTTCTTGAAAGCTTCAGTCGACCTCCTTTGTCCATTCAAACTTGTCATCTTCTTTAGTAGTTTAAAGAAGGGTAACCCCTTTTCTCCGAGTCTTGATATGAAACGATTGAGGGCTGCCATGCATCCTGTTAGTTTCGAACATCTTTGATAGTCCTAGGTTGCTTCATTTCTGTTATAGCTCGAATTTGCTTGGTCTTTGGCTTCAATCCCTGCCGACCGACCAAAAATCCGAGTAGTTGCCTGAAGGAACTCCGAATACACATTTATTTGGGTTCAATTTCCATCTCCATCTCTTCAAGTTTTCAAATGTTTGCTTTAAATCTTCAATCATGGTGTCTCGAGTTCTTTGTTTTTACCACTACATCATCCACGTATGCCTCCACATTTTCACCGATTTGATCTCCAAGGCAAGTTTGTATAGCTCTTTGGTATGTGGCACCGCGTTCTTTAGTCCAAACGACATGGTCTTGTAATGATAAGCACCGAACGGGGTAATAAAAGAAGTCTTGCTCGGTCTTGTTCTTTTAATGCAATCTGGTGATACCACGAATAGCAATCGAGAAAGGATAATGATGCGGACCCGGCTGTTGAGTCGATTATCTGGTCAATGCGTGGTAGCCCGAATGGATCTTTTGGGCAATGCTTGTTGAGATCCGTAGTCGGATTTTTACACGCCACTCATCGTGTTCTTCTTTTGCACAAGGACCGGGTTTGCTAGCCAGTCCGGATGAAGGATTTCTCCGATGAATCCGGCCGCCATCGGTTTTGTGATTTCTTTTTAAATCGCGCCTTTTTGTCGGGTGAGAATCGTCGTAGCGCCGCTTACTGTGCTTGGAGTTTTCATTAACATCAATTGTGGTTTCACCAACTCTCTTGGGACACCGGCATGTCGGCCGGCTTCTAGGCGTAAGATATCTTTGTTGTCCCGAAGAAAGTTGGTGAGCGCGAGTTCTATTTTGCCGAGAGGTGAGCACCGATGGTTCTTTGTCTTGGAAGTATCGCCGCTCAAATCGATTTGCTTGACGTCGGCTTCTTTTGGTGGTGTGATGATCTTTGGGCTTTTTAGCTGGTATTTCTAATTCTTCTTGGCTTATCTCTCGCAGCAATTGTGGCTATTTGTTTTCTCCCATTGTCGGCTGCGCTTTTGCATAATTTGGATTACTGAAACGTCATGATCAAAAGCACGCTTCAAATCGCTTCAAGAGAAAGGATACCGTTAGGTCCCGCATCTTTAGCAATAAGTACGGTAATGTGGTATTGCCATAAATTTTGCCGGTCTTTGGGCGTCCGAGGATCGCATGATATGATTTAATCAAGTCCGCAACCTCAAATTTGATAAATTTGCATTCGATAGTTCGCAGGAGTTCGAAAGTGACGGGTAAAGTAACTTGTCCGAGTGGCATGGCTGCTTTGCTCGGGTACTATTCCATAAAAGGGGTGCTTGTTGGTGTAATCATCCCAATGAGTTGTAGTCCCATCTTCCTTAGAGTTTCGAAAAGATGATGTTGAGTCCGGCTCCCCATCAATTAGTACTTTGGTGACAATCATCCCGCAATAGTTGGGTCTAAAAACCGGTGGGCAATGGCTGCGTTCCTCACGCTAGTCCATTGGTCTTCTCTTGAAAATTGGATTGGATATTGTGACCAATTGAGATACCTTGGTGTAGCCGGTTCTCTTTGTCATGATGGTTCGTGAGTGCTAGTTTTTCTTGACGCTTGCTTGTACAATCTGGAGCCCCGAGAAGATTATCGCTACCGTTCCCCTGGGTTTTGAAATCCTTTGTCCTCGTGGTTGTCTTCATCTTTCTTGTGATTGTCCTCTTTGGTGTTCTCCTTACTATCTTTTTCTCGTATCGATCATTGAAAGTGTAGCGATTTTCGATGGTGTGTCTCCGTTAGGGTGTAATGGGCAACGTATGTTTTCAATGTCTTCATATCTTCTGGGTTTAGAAAACTTCTTTGATTTGTCGGCCATTGCCACGGTATTGTCTGGTCTACGCTTTCTTTCTTGATGTCTGTTGCTTCGATGATTTTGCCTATCCGGGTTGTCTTGATTGCTTCTATCCGGAACCTTTCTCGTGTTTTTTCTTCTCGCAGTAATCATTTTTTCACTGCTCGTTCTGAATTCTTCATTGTTTCTCGGATTTTCTTTGCAGAAATCTTGAAATTGCCACCTTGCCATGATTCCATGAGAGAAAGCTTCAATTACTTCTCGTTCGGTGATGTCGTGCACTTGAGCCCGCAGTTCACCGAATCGCCGATAGTAATTCTCGAGACTTTCGCCTTTTGCTTGAGTCCTTTCGATTCGGCATGAGTGATCGGGTGTGTGATGATACATGCGAAATTTTCGCAGAAAGCTCTTTTGCAAGTCTTCCCAAGTTTCGATCGATCCCGGGTTCAATTTATCAAACCATTGGAGGGGCATCGCTTCCGAGTGCCATGGGGAAGAACAAGGTTTTAATATCATCGTCTCCTCCGGCTAGTTCAATTGATTGTGAATATATTCTCGAGCCATTGTCTTGGTTCGGTTTTGCCATCATACTTGGAGTGATTAGACGGTTTGAATTTGTGAGGTAATCGAATCGATGCCAACCTGTTTGCAAAACAGGGGAATCATCATGCGTGCCCGGCTTCCTTGAATTCGGATTCGGCTCCTTCTTCTCGCCAAGTGTTGTTTTGATGGGAATAATTTCGCGAGGTTGTCAGGTAGGCCCTCTACTCCTGGTCTTCCTTGGTTGTTCAAATTGATGGCCCCGACTATGTTCTCTCCTCGCTTTTTCTCGTTATGGCTTCCACTTTGGTCCAAGTCTTTCAAAAGCGGACTTCCTTTGATTTTGATCTTCTTGCCTATGGGTTGTTGATCCGGCGGTATTCTTGATCGGGTTCTCTCTTCATGTGTTCTTGGGATCGTTGACCGGAGCAAGTCCTCGAGCTGTTCGTACTTCTCCCCGTGATGTGAAGTTGCCCCGAGTTTTCTAATGCTTCTCGAATCTTATCGTAAGGCGACTCATTGCGGCGCGTCTCCCTTGACCTCTTGTTGTGATTTTCTTTTGTCGTATTCACCAAATTCGACTCGTATCTAGTCCGAGCTTCTCTACGTTTGCCGAGCGCGGTCTTTGGCGCCTTATTTCAACTTGTTTTCCTTTCTCGAGCCTCGTCTCGACTTTCGGTTTCTCCATCGTAGCCTACGAGCAAAGGGTGATATGTTGATTCTCGATTCATCCGATGACCGACATCGGGTGCTTCGGGGTTTAATGGCGACCGAGGGCGCCGAACCATCGATACTTCCCGGCGTGAGCTGTTCCGTTATTGTCGTTAGTTGTCATACTTGTCGAGAGTCTTGATGACTTCGCAGCGCCTCGACGTCAGAGATTGAGTCTCCTCTTGGTAAGGTAGAATAATAGTTGTTGTCGCAGCCGACTAGTTGGGTTTCGCTATCCTCGTGAGCAGATCTCGGCGATGGATGATCTGATCTTGCGATGTTATCGTTAGAACGAGGCCCTCCCGAGCTCCCCGTCGCTGGTATCCCAAGTGTTGATTTGAAAGACCTTTCAAAGCGTCCCCGATAGGATTTTGTCGTGTTGTCCAGCCCAAATGGAAAAGAACTCGGCCTTTTGAAAAAACTCGAGGGTAATCCGAGTTGTTTTGGTTTGTATTCGAATCTTGCCAAACAAGAACTCGACTTTTTGAAAGCACTGAATAAGACTTCATCTCGGATACGGAGCTTGAATTCGAGTCGGATGGAATCTTATTCGAATCAGTATTATGAGTTGCGCGAAATCTTCGATGAGAGTTGATCTATCGTAGTTGTTTAAATAGAGGATTCTTCATGATGATCCGGATCTTTGAGGAGATGACTTTGAAGCTTGCAGAAGTTGTTCCGCTTCGCAGATCCACGAGTCAAGATGAAAATCGATCCGTCGGGAAGATCATGTTATTGAGGTCCATTGAGCTCTCGGATGCAAAGTCGCCGAAAGCCCCTACCTGGCGCGCCAGCTGTCGATGTCTTACCACCGATAGCCTGCCACAGGGGTACCATGGCAGTATAGTTCGGGTTTCGGCGTATGCTTGAACTCGATGGTGAACGCAAGAGACAGTCGATTTATCCTGGTTCAGGCCCTCGATCGTAGATCGAGTAACGACCCTACGTCCAGTCGGCGTTTGCCTTTGCGTTGGATTGATTATGAAGTGTTCTCGTACCGATTGTCCTCTTTCAGGAGCCCTGCCCTCCTTTATATAGTCAGGAGGCCAGGGTCCTAATCGGTTTACAATGAGATTTCCTAGTAGGATTACTTAATAGTTCTATTACTGAGATTACATGGGAAGAATCCTAGTTGGACTAGATCTTCTCTCTCTCTTGCGGGGTATCCTATGGGTCCCGTATCGACAGTGGTATTATCATCAATCACAAAAAATGGGGAGATTGAAAGGATCTAGGCCCCTAGTTGGGTTTTAGTGATTAATGACAATACGTGATTACTATGACTAACGTGTGTTTTACAGAGGCAATTAAGTTAGGTCATGGTAATGGAGATCGATCGGGCAATCATGGTGGTCATGCCCCTACGATGGAAATCGTTTCGGTTTTCAAAGGATGGACTACAAGGTTAAGGATGGACTAGTTTTAAGTGTCGATTGATGTTGAAGAGACACTTAGAGTAGTTTAGGACTTTGTTTTTCCTTTGGCCGTATTATCAAGGGGGGTATGGACGAGTAGCTTGATCTAGGTGAGTCTAGTGGGTTAGGTGTGGTGCACACTTACTAAATCTAGCACTAGGTAGCTCCTAAAAAGCCCTTAGATCAATTGGAGCAAACTTCATTCACATATGTTTGAGAGTTGGAAGTGAATGGGGGGTCAAATGCTGACCGGACCTTGGTTCCGGTGTGACCGGACGCTAGCGCAGAGTCCGGTCAGTTCATTTGATCAAGGTGAAATCATCTGATGCGACCGGACGTTCAGAGGTGAGCGACCGGACGCTGGGTGCCAGCGTCCGGTCGACTCCAGTAAGGTTCCAGAGAGGGTTAAAAAGGTTACCGGACGCATCCGGTCAGTGCTGACTGGACGTTGTCCAGTGTCCGGTCACAACTTAAACACTGGAGGACGGGGTGAACTGACCGGAGCGTCCGGTCACCCCGTAGAGGCACATAACGGTTCATTTTGAACACGGGTGTATAAATACTTCCTCTATTCGTGTGAGGGGCACTTTTGCTCATTCCAACAGCTGAGAAACACCCTTGAGAGTGCCAAGAAGAGCAAGGTCCTAGCGAGGTGATTGAGATATGATAATCCCAAAGAGAGCCCTCATTAGTGAAAGCAAGAGTAGCAAAGTGTGCATCGACCCTTCTCATTAGGCTTGTTGTGGTCAAGTGTAAGTTCATGCTTGTTACTCTTGGTGATCGCCATCACCTAGACGGCTTGGTGGAGATTGGGAGTTTGGTGATCATCCAGCAGAGCTTGTGGATGACCCAACTCAAGTTGTGAGCGATTGTGGGTGATTCACCATGACGGAGTGTCGAAGAATCAACCTGTAGAGAGCACTTGGTCCTTGCGCGGATCAAGGGGGAGCTACACCCTTGCGCGGGTGCTCCAACAAGAACTAGTGGGGAGTGGCGACTCTCCGATACCTCGGCAAAATATCACCGCGTTCCTCCTTCTCTCTTTACTTTGAGCATTTACTTTGAGCAATTCAATTCTTGTCATTTACATTCATAAAATTACCATGCTAGAGTAGGATTGGAACATAGGTTGCTAAACTTTTGTGCGGTAGATCAATAGAAAGACTTTCTAGGCACAAGGGGTAAAGTTGGGCTAATTGTAGGGTTTAATTATTTGAAAGAAATTTAGAATTAGCCCAATTCACCCCCCTCTTGGGCATTTTTATCCTTTTAGGGATGTAGAGCACCGCCGTGCGGGTGCCGTGAGGGTTGACTCGGAGGTGGAGACCCCAAACGCCATCCGACAAGTGAACATGGTGAAGCTCCTATGGAGCATCTGGAGATTAGACTTTGCGGCGGGCTTGCTGATGTAGGTGCACCTTCCCAACGGCGCCCTATGCGAGCGGTTGGAGGCATGGGGCCATCGCCGAGAACGTGCTGTTGATCTTAAGGTACGCCATCTAGTTCGCCATGGATCAGCATGCACAACCCCTACCTGGCGCCCCAACCATCGACAAAAGATGCTCGATAGTCCTCCGAGGGGTATCCCACGAAGGTAGATTGATCGGTGGAGGTGCGCGTAATAGGAACCGAATGGTGACACAAGGTGCAGAGACAGCAATTTAGACAGGTTCGAGTCGTCTGATCGACGTAATACCCTATCTCCTGTGTCTTTGTTGGATTGTATTGAATATGAGATGTATGTAGATGTCGACTAGGGGACCCCTGCCTCTCCTTATATACTCTAGAGGGATAGAGTTACAAGAAAAGTATCTTATTTAGTACTATACAATATCTTGTGGTGCACGTTAATCAGTGTCGTGCACGCCTTGATCTTATGGGTTGGGCCACCTCTGATGGTGCGGCCCAAGCCTTGTCTTATGGATACTGGGGGTCATATCCCCCACAAGTATTGTGGGCGCCGTCGTTTGTCATACCAGACGAACACTGTGCAGCCTGCCAGGTCATGAACAGTAAGGTGGACGAACACTGAGCAGCCTGCCAGGGTCATGAATAGTAAGGTGGGCAAACACTGTGCAGCCTGCTAGGTACAGCAGGTCATGAACAGTAAGGTGTGATGGAGTGTCATACCCGACGGTGTGGGCAACAAGACTAGGCAGCGCCCATATATAGCCCTGGTGAAAGCTCTAGTTTGATTTTGGTGAATTGATGAAACCCTAAGTGCTAACCTAGTTTATCAAGTGATTATGATATAGCTAGCACACTCCAAGTGGCGAAGCAAATGAAGATCATAACATGATGATGGTGATGCCATGGTGATGATTAAGTGCTCGAACTTGGAAAGAAGAAAGAGAAAAACAAAAGGCTCAAGGCAAAGCTATAAATAGTAGGAGCCATTTTGTTTTGGTGATCAAGACACTTAGGGAGTGTGATCACATTTAGGTTTGATAGCCATACTATTAAGAGGGGTGAAACTCGTATCGGAATACGGTTATCAAAGTGCCACTAAATGCTCTAACTCATTGCATATGCATTTAGGATCTAGTTGAGTGCTAACATCCTTGAAAATGTTTGTGAAAATACGCTAACACATGTGCACAAGGTGATACACTTGGTGGTTGGCACATTTGATTAAGGGTGGTGAAGTTTGGGTGCAAGGGTAAGAAACTCCACCGACGGAGTGTCCGCCCGTAGAGTGCGAACAGTCCGACGCTGCCACCGGTGCCCTAGACAGAAAAGACGGAGGTCACTGTAAGTGACCGGACGCTGGTCTCGGTTGGACCGGCGCGTCCGGTCAGTGGCCGCAGAGGGCGTGCGTTTCGGTCTCATGACCGGACGTTGGGTCGCTCAGCGACCGGACGCTAGCGGGGTGCGTCCGGTCAGTGCTGACGTACGCTGACGTAGGGCGTACAGAGAAGACGTTGTGTGATCGGACGCTGGTTGTGTCTGGTAAAGCATGACCGAACGCGTCCGGTCGGAAAAATCACGTTTAGAACCTTACTGGAAACGATCGGACGCTAAAGTCCAGCATCTGGTCACTTTCTAACTGACACGTCCGGTCAGCAGACGACCGTTGAAATCTAACGAACAGTATTTGAAGCAGGGGACAAGTGGCGTGAATCACGTGATCGGACGCTGAGGGCCAGCGTCCGGTCGATCGGACTGGAGCGTCCGGTCACCCTGCGTTGTGCCCAGTAAAGGGGTACAACGACTCTATTTCATGGGGGCTTCTATTTAAGCCCCATGGCCGGCTCAAGCTCACTCTCTTGGCCATTTGCATTTACATAACAACCTTGTGAGCTTAGCCAAAGCCCTCCCACTCTTCATCATAGATTAAACATCTTTATGAGATTGAGAGTGAATCCAAGTGCATTGCTTGAGTGTTTGCATCTAGAGGCACTTGGTGTTCGTATTTCGCCGCGGGATTCACTTGTTACTCTTGGTGTTTGCTGCCATCTAGATGGCTTGGAGCAGCGAGGATCGTTGAGCGGAGGGTGGTGATTGTCTCCGGCTCCGATCGTGGTGATTGTGAGGGGTTCTTGACCTTTCCCCGGCGGAGCGCCAAAAGGTACTCTAGTGGGTTGCTCATGGCTTGTGTGATTCTCATCTTGCGTTGGTTGTGCGGCACCCTATTGAGGGTTTGGCGTATGAAGCCAATTAGCGCGTGAACCTCCAAGTTAGTGAATCACCACAACGAGGACTAGCTTGCCGGCAAGCAAGTAAACCTCGGTAAAAAATTATTGTGTTCATCATTGATTCCGAGGTGATTGGTCTTCATTGGTATCCACATTTGTGATTGATTGGTTCATACATCTACACGGCGGTATAACTTTCTTGATCACTCTCTTTACATTATCACAAACTAGTTGTCAAGCTCTTTAGTGTAGCTAGTTGTGAGAGCTTGCTTGGTTGGTTGGTGTGGCTCTTTAGTTAGCCTTTGAGAGCACACTAACATAGGGTAGTGTCATAGCTATTGTGTGAATAGAGACTATTTAAACTAGAATTATGGTAGGTGGCTTGCATTTTGAGTAGGCTAGCGCAACACTTGCCTCGCCTCATAATTGTCTAACCATTTTATTAAGTGTTGTTGTAGAAATTTTATTAGGCTATTCACCCCCCTCTAGCCATTAGGACCTTTCACCTTGGCAAATTTTACCGAGAACCGAACCGAAAAAACCGAGAACCGAACCGAATTTATCGAAAACCGAAATCTCGGTTCCCTGTTCAGTTCCCATTTCCTAAGAACCGAAATTGGTTCGATTAATTCGGTTCCTCCCTTCGGTTAATCGAACTAACTGAGGAACCGAACTCCCGCCTCCTGGAGTCCCGGCGCCCTCCTGCGACGGCCGACCTCCCGCGGCCCTGCATCCCCGCCCAGAGTCCGACACACCCTCCCGAGTCGTTGATTTTTTGGAAGCCGGAGTGGGTCGGTTAGTTCGGTTCGGAACCGGAACCGAACCGAACTAACCAAAGCCGAACTTTGTCGGTACCGATTTTTTGGAAGAACCGATCGGTACCGACTTTCCTGGGAACCGAAGAACCGAGGATTCGGTTCGGTTCGGTAGTACCGAATGCCCAGGGCTACCCGTATACACCCTCTCTCTTTTCTTTGACTTGTAAGGCCATCCCTTCAATTATAAAAGGGATGCGCTCTCTTCTAAAAAGACCAAAGGACTCAAGGACTCGAGGACTAGAGGACTCGAACAGCTCAATAGCTCAACATCTCTAGAGCTCGATAGCTACACAGTCTACATGCTTTCAACAGCTAATAAGCTTGGACACACAGAGCATACACTCCAATACATAGCGCATATTTGAGCATCCGTCACTCTCTTCCACTCGGTTCAGAGTTCGACCGGGCCTCTAACACCCCCCTCTCATTCCTTACTCGTTTGTAACCCCACATCAAACTTCAAGCACTTAGGCTCAGAAATAAAGTCACCAACCGATTGAAACTGGATGGAGGGCATGTTGCATGAACCAGTATAAATCCTGTGTCATCATGTGCTAGACCACATCCGATCACAACGCACGACAAAACTATAAATATTTACTTGTTAGTCATATTTCGCACCGACAATACCTAGAATGTGTTATTCTAATGGTGAGTTTCTAACCTCTGTTGAAGGCTCTATTGTGACACCATTTTATGAAAGTGGGTTTATTTTTTATGTACACTTCATATTTTACCTCATGAGTTCCAGAAGTAAGATGAGGTTAAGATTATGAAATAATCCTTGTGATGTATTCGATATACTTGTTAAGTATCTATATGCATATGCTTCCTGTGGAAAGCGTTTTTGGCATAGGGGGACAATGCTGTAAAGTTTAGGGGAAGAACTTCCCCATTAACTCTTGATCAAAATTTTAGAGAATTCAAAATGATATGATCCAGAAGGTCACAATTTATCCTGAAGACATATGTTGTACTCTTTTTTTTCTTGATGAGTTTTTTTCTGAAGTTTCTCATGTAAGGTTTTTAATGAGGCAACAATGTGCAAATGCATTAAGCGACAATGATGCATTCTTTCTCCATATTTTTCACATTGGGTGTTTAGAGTTTTAATGAGGCATGCATTTGTCATGGTATTCGTCCAAGGGGAGTGTTAAGAATTTCTCAATTAGAGGATTGATGGGCTCATACCATATATACCCTGATGGACTTCTACCATATATGTCACGGTGGCTACCATATATGTCATGAAGGCATCTATATAAATGGACTACATGTACGTCTATATTGACTAATAAAAGATGACTCCTCTCATATACTTCCTTTGTCCCAAAATAAAAGTCATTTTCGTTTCTCAATAAGTTAATTTTTTTTTAAACTTTGACCAATTATATATAAAAGAATATTAATATTTATAATACATAATTAGTATTATTAGATAGATCGTTGAATGTACTTTCATAATAAACTTATTTGAAGATACAAATATTACACGTATTTTCTATAAATTTAGTCAAAGTTGAGAAAATTTAACTTACACGTGTTCCATAACATCCTTCATTTTGAGACGGAAGGAGTACTTATGTTTTATGTGTTCCCGTGGGCTGTTCTTGGGATTGGAGATGGAAAAACGGAACCGACAATCCGTGAATAGGTTGATTCTCGACACCAGTCACCCACCTTGGCACCTTGCTGCTGCAGACCTGCAGTCCAGCACCGATCCGATCCTACCTCTTGTTTAGTTTTCCTAAACTCTAATTTGACATGTAAAAAAAAGCAGCCTTCATATAATTTTTTGGTACATGCATGGAATACTAAAAGTAGACGAAATTAAAATTGTAAAAGAAGTTTTTTCCATCCTATTAACATTTTAAACCTAATTAGTCGATATGGTTGAACAATTATTACTAAATATAAATAAAATAAAGAGAAATCGACACTATGCAAACTTTGGACGTCCAAATTCCGACCAAGGCCACGTTTAGTTGGTCACCAAGTTGGCGAATCGATTTTTAAATAGCTACGATTGTTCGTTTTTTTAAATAATAATTTCCAACCAATGACTAAAATAAAATTCTACAGAAAGACAAACTAACTAAACCGTCACATCAAACATTTGCAACATGTCGATTCGGTCGAACTCAATTTAATTGCACAATGTCAAAGTTAATTTAACGATGAACTAAACAGGCCCAACTAAACGCGCCCCTACTCCTTCCGTGGGACGTGGACCACTGGGTCCGCAGGTCTGTTGGGGCCGGGCAACTGCCATTGCCTTTGGGACGTGGACCAACGGTCGGGTCAGATGCCGGGGTCCGGCGCCCATCAGAGGGAGTAATACAGATGCAGTCCCCAGGCCCAAACGAGGGCTGTCAGCCCCCACCCGCCGCAAAAAGCGCGTTCCTCCGCGCCGAATTCCCATCTCCTCCGACTCCCCAAGGGAAAGGAAGGGCTCCCATCCGATCCGATCCGATCCCATGGCGATGGCACCGCCGCCGCAGGAGCCAATCCACCGCTAACGTAACCCAAACCGACCCATGGAAGGAGTAGGATCCTCCGATTACCCCCCTCCTCCTCCCACCTTCCTCCGCTCCACCCTCCCCCTCCTCGCCTCCCTCGTCGGCGCCAACCACACCTCCGCCCGCTTCTGCTCCCGCTAGCACTACACTAGCACCAGCACCGGACCTCTTCCCTTCCCTCCCCTCCCCTTCTCCACTCTCCCTCACCAGTGGCCGGCGGACCACCATGGACCCCTCCTCCCCGCCGCGGCGGTGCTCCCTCCTCCGCCGCCTGCTCCTCCTCGCCGTCGCCGTCCTCGCGCTCCGCCTCCTCTACGGCGCCTTCCTCGCCGTCTCCGCTGGGCCCGCCGGCTGGCCGCTCTACCGGCCCGCCGCCACCACCGCCACAACAGCCACGAGGACCCACGTCGTCCAGGCCGACGTCCCGTCGCCGGAGGCCTGGCGCACCCGCCGCTGGCGCAGGGCGGTCGAATACCACGCCGCCGTCATCGCGCCGCACCTCGCCGCCGGGGCCCTCTCGCCGGCATCCCGCGCCGTCTGCCTCGGTGGCGCGCAGGAGGCGCTCGCGATGCGGGAGCTCGGCGTCGCCAAAGCCGTCGCCGTCGCCAGGAAGCGCGCGCCCCCGCTCGTCGTCGCGGGGGACGACCGACGCCTGCCGTTCGACGCGTCGTCCGTCGACTTCGTCTTCGCGGGGCGCGCCCTCGACGCCGCCAAGCGCCCGGCCGACCTCGCCGCCGAGGCCGCGCGGATCCTGAAGCCCGAGGGCCATCTCGTCGTCCTCACGTCCAGCGCCGCCGACGCCTACAGCCTCCGCTCGATCCAGGCGCTCCTCCCGTCGCTCCGCCTCGTCCGATCTCGCGAGATCGACGCCACCCAGGACGGCGACTCCTCCACACTCCGAGAACTTGTCTTCCAGAAGAATCCTCATCCCACTGGCACGGGCACTTCATCAGTGAACAACTGCTCGGTTGGGGATCACAGGCGCCAGCTCCTCGCGCACGCCGAGCCACTGATCCAGGAAGAGCCACTCAAGCCGTGGCTCACGCTCAAGAGAAACATCAAGAACGTCAAGTACCTCCCGGCGCTGGCCGATATCAGCTTCAAGCGCCGGTACGTGTATGTCGACGTTGGCTCGCGCAGCTACGGCTCCAGTATTGGCAGTTGGTTCCGCAAGCAGTACCCTAAGCAGAACCACACATTCCAGGTGTTCGCCATCGAAGCTGACCCGGCGTTCCACTCTGAGTACGCGGCAAAGAAGGGTGTCACGTTGCTTCCTTATGCAGCCTGGGTCAAGAATGAGACACTCAGATTCGAGATCAGTGGTGATCCTGGAAAGGAGGTCGAGGCCAAGGCCAATGGCCGTGGCATGGGGCGCATCCACCCCGCCACCGGGAAGAAGATGTCCGGCGAGGTCAGGAGTGTCCCTGCGTTTGACTTTGCCGAGTGGTTGAAGCAGACCGTGACGGAGCAGGACTATGTGGTGATGAAGATGGACGTGGAGGGGACCGAGTTCGATTTGATCCCAAGGCTGTTTGACACGGGCGCAATCTGCTTGGTCGACGAGCTTTTCCTTGAGTGCCATTACAATCGGTGGCAGAAGTGCTGCCCTGGTGAGCGGTCGCCCAAGTATGAGAACACCTACGAGGAGTGCCTGGACCTTTTTAGCTCGCTGCGGGAGAGCGGCGTTCTTGTGCATCAGTGGTGGTAAAGTGCCATTGATTGGTAAGTGCTGCCCTGGTGAGCGGTCTCTGGTACAGACGTTTGGAGCGGCGTTATCGCAGTGGTGGTAAAGGCTTGATTGGTAATCTCTTCTCTGGTACAGACGTTTGGAATTATCGCAGCGCAGATAGAGTTCAAAGACAGATGACAAAAGGTTTTGACTAAGTAATTTATTTCCACACTGTATTCATTTTTCCTTGTAAACATGGGCAGTTGAGGAATTGAATTGTTTTACGCTGTTTACGATGTGTAGTTAATTAAAAAGGATTAAAGGAGTTGGTAAGGTGAAGTGAAGGGAAAGAAATGTACTTAGGGGTAGTTGCATTCCCAGTAAAAATCACTGTGCCTTGCAATTTGCCCCTGTTGAGCAAATAATTGGAATGAATTATCAGTGAATTTATTGACACACATGATTCAAAGGATCAGTGTGAACTGTTGACACTTCGATTCCTGCAGTTCGACATGCTACTCTGACATTGTTCAGTGTTCACCAGTTTGCTAGCAAATACACGACATTGTTTAGGAAAAGACAATTTCTTGCTGACTAGTGCATAGTAGTATTTTCAGATGTTAAGGGCACCCTAAGGCATGTTCGGCTGGTATTAAAACCGGCTGATAAGTCGACTAAAGCTATTTTATTGTGAGAGAAAAGTGTAGAAGGATGATATAGAGTTTGTGTGCACTGGAGATTGGAGCAGAGTGCAGACCCATGGTCTATGTAAATGTTTTTGCACAAGGTGGAAATGCTTTATTCATATCCATGTGGCCGTGGTTGTATTAAGATGTGTATTTAGTTTGTTGACTGGATCTTATCCTATGGTGCCGAGAGAGAATTTGACATTCAGGTAATGCCGGTAGCCTATTGCCCGCCTCCTGCTGCCTCTGTGAAAAAACTGAAAATTGTTTTTGTCAGAAAGGAACCTTGTGCTACTATCTGTTAGGCTTTCTGTAAGAAGCGGGGCAAGAGACGGCAGTTTTTTCTCGCACCCTGTTTTTTTTTTTTTTATTATTGCCTCAACCTTTGAGTACAAGTTGTAGAACGCAAGTTAGACCTACAGCTTATATGTAGGCTAAGAGCACACGGCAGTGGTAACTGGAATTATGAACAGGGAATAAATCCACTCCAACCCAGGGTCTTGTTTAGATTGCAAGTTTTTTTACTCTTTTTTCATCACATCAAATCTTTGGACATATGCATGGAGTATTAAATGAATAAAAAAAGTTAATTATACGTTTAATGGTAAAACGAGATGGAATTATGAACCAGTTAGACCGTGATGGGAGCGAAAATCGAAAACGCCACAAAATCCATTCTCGAACCCGGGTCTAAACGAAGCCCGAGTGGGCAGCCTGAGCGCACGCCCAGCTGACCAACCCACCTCGGTTCTCCTCGCACCCTGTTTCTGCCACAAAACAAAACAAAGTTGTATGCCCAGCCCAACGGAGGCGTCTACTGGAACTGGAATGTCTGGCCTTTTCTGTCGTTCCTTTGGATGCCCTGCCGGCATGGCATGCCTTGCCAAAAACGATGATGATTTTTTTTTTTGATAAGAAAAGAAAAACGATGATGATTGATGAATACGCTTCCGACTTGGACAGGACTTCCTCCAGGAACAGGAAGAGGAGTATGCTTCGCTTTGGCCATGAATGGTAGGCAGACAGCATCCACCAAGCTCTTTTTAGATTCAAGCACTTTCCATCACATTAAATTTTTTTTGGAGTATTAAATGTAGTTTTTAATTGTAAATTACGAGACAAATCTTTTGAGCCTAGTTAGGTCATGATTGGACAATAATTGTCAAATACAAACGAAAGTGCTACAGTGTCAGATTCTGATTCCTAACACTCGTCTAAACAAGGCCCAAGCATTTTTTCTTTTGGGGTTTCACAGATCGCTGGGGCCCGCGATGATAAAAAAAAGGAAAGACGATGGAGTTAAGGCGATGCCATTTGTTGGCTGGACACCTGGAGGGAGGAAAGACTGCACTGTGGACTCCACTCCACTTCCTCGCTTCCTTCCTTCCTTCCTTCCGCCCCCAACCCGGTCCACCTTCTTCACTGTTCAACGACCTGGTATACTCCACCGGCCGCCGCACTGCCACTGCCCATCCACACCTTCTTCCTTCAAAACTCCTTCTGCTGGTAACTGGTAAGGTAGCTCTGCTTTTCTTGGATGGGTTGGTTATCTTCATCTCTCTCAGAAGTCAGAACTGGGGCTGGGGTTTTCTTTAATCGTTGCCGCCGTGAGTCACTGGTAACCAAAGCCGAATCTTTGTTCCATTTCTGTTCAGTTAGCAGAGCATTGGTTTAGAGCAATAACCATTAACAAGTTGCGGAAAAAAAACAACTTCTGTCGATAGAAATACCTACGAGTCAAAGCTGGACTACTTTTCTAGCTACAGTCCCTTTTCTACTTCTGTTCTGTCCAATGAGCAGAGCATGCATTCTTTCTGTAAAGCAGATACATGGATACAACAATCCTTGTGCGATTTCTTTTCGCCACAGTTTTCTACTGAACCACGCTCTTGATTTTTACCATACTCTAATAATTATAATGCCTAACCTTGAACTAGGATATCTTGTGCTTTCAGAGTCTAAATAAGGCAGAATAAGTCAGTACCCAACAAAGATCCTCTCGCATAACTCTAACAGTACATTTGCTTATGGGCTGTTAGTGCGTCTCACTCACGGTGTCAGTGTTACCCAGATCTTTATCTCTAAAAAAAAAAGGAGTTTGTTTCAACACATGTGTACTACCATCAGTAAACAAGATGCATTCCCTGGGGACATGCTTCGCTACTGTCTAAGCATTCCATTTTGGTAGTGAACTTTTGTCTATGTTGTATTTGGCAGGCACTTGAGTTTGTGATCATGTGCTTCAAGTAATATTGCTGACAAACATGGTCAAGGGATCCACAGGCCACCACAACAACCCCATCAGTTCAGTCCGTAAGTATTAGTTTCAGCAGCTGCATTTCTTGTGCCAGCGATTGTTACAGGACAAAAACTTAGAATCTATCCGTTGCTTGCAGCGTTCCAGGCGTTTCATAACGGATCATGGCATGGAGTGAATTCTGTAAGGATACGGGATGGTGCTTTGCTTGTAAAATTTGTCTCCTCTGGATCCACAGTCCAGCATGATATTGATGGGTCCTATCTGCGCATACGTTCTAGAAAGGCAACTTGCTCTGATTGCTCACATGTTCTCAAGCCAGGCGCTGATGTCTGTGTATGGCAAGCGACTTACAGAGGAGAAACAAAAGATTCTGTATGCCACTTGACTACTTTATTTCAAGTCCACTACTCCACTTCCTTACATCTTCCAAAACTTTGCTATCCTTACTTCAATATGGAGAACGAATCTACCATTTTTGGTGTATCCATGTCATTTGATAGTATCATCTCACATCCGCTCTGTTCTCTTATACGCGCAGGTACCATTGTGCCGTGATGCAAGGCTCATCAAAATCAAGAGAAATCATCAATCGGATCGGTGCCTCTGCTTGTTTGCCGTTATTTTCTATAAAGACCAGTGCCCGGGCAGCAAAGAAAAAGTGCTATCCGGTACAATAGCTGACGTAGTGACGATAGACAATATTTGCATCTTGCAAAATCTCCAATCTGAGGAGCTCCAGGATGGAAGCGTGCAATGGAATTCTTCAGTGGACAGCTTCCACCATAATAGAAACAAGCTGATAAGTGCTAGATTCTCCCTAGAAGTCGCATACCTGATAGTTTTGTCTAGCCTGAGGGGAATGGAATTCAACATCAAGCTGGTCAACGGCAATATCATTTATCAGATCATCAAAGGAGACCAAGCACGGTATAGTATTGATTCCATGAGCATACCTCCAGGTTTTGGGAAGAACATGGACATAATATCATTCAAACCACGTGATGAGGCTTTACGCCCAATTATCAGAACAGTTCCAATCACTCAGGTTAAAGAAGAAAATCTCACAGAAGATGGGTGTATCGCTGTGAAGGGCGAATCTGATAGTGCACAAGATGTTGAAGTCTTGTATGCGCATGTGGACATAAGACGCTCAAAGCGTATGAAAACTCAACCAGACCGCTTTACTAGTTATGATACGCCTAATTTCAATTGTTCCTACAACAAGAAAGAAGCAGATGGACCATCTACTAAGAATGAAAATTTAGAGAGCGACTTGAGATGTGATTCATCAGAGCAGAGAGAATCAAGTGATGAAGAGGTTTTAGGAAATCCTGGGGTGAACAAAAAAGTTTCCGGGTCTTTCGTGGTCAAGGAAGACCCAAGGTCTATGAAAGGACAACAGAAGTACCCAGTGAAAAGAAATCAGTGCTCTTTGCCTATAAAAGAAAAACAAATCTCCATGGAAACAAAGAAGAACACAACAGATCAAGGGTGTTCAGATTCTCACATTCCACATACGCCTGCAAAGAATATAGAGAAGTGCAATCGTCCGACATTTCAACTAAAGTCATTTGCTTCGTCTCGAATCCTAGATGGCAATAGTGAACCAGTATTCTGCCAAAAGAGGGGTAGGAAAAGAAAGAAACACATGTGCCAAAGAGAGTACAAACGAATGATAGACCAATGCATTGGAAATATCCAGTGTGAAGTGGAGAGGGATTCTGACTTTAAGGTTGATGCCCAGATATTGAATGGCTGTGGACATGCTTACCAAGAAGAGGATTTTACATGGCCGTCTTCCGCTGATAGTCAAGAGGAGAAGGATGAGCTTGAAGAGTTGTGGAAAGAAATGGACTATGCACTGGCCACAGTAGCAATTCATGAGCAAAAGCAGGTGAGTGAAGCATGATTTTTCTTTTGTAGTTGCTGTGGAGGGAGCTTAACTTTGGGAACACGCAAACAGTTGCTTTCCTCTTTTTCTATGAACATACTTGTTCTACCTAGCATTATTTAAGATACAAACATATTTGTTTTTGTTGTCATAGTTAATAAAATGTTTGGACTTCCAGATGACAGATTCAGAAGCCAGTCATGAGAGCAATACTGATTTAGGAAAAAGAGGAGAACACTGTCATCATGACTGCATGCTGGACGAACAGCTTGGTCTGACCTGCAGGCCGTGCAATGTTGTATGCACTGAGGCAAAGGATATCTTTCCACCGATGGTAGCTTTAAACAGCAATCAAATTAGCAATTTTTTTCCTTTATTTTACATGGGACCCCATTATTGACTGTATGCATATTTCATTTTTGCGCAGTTCACTGGTAAGGACCACGAGAGGCCTGAATGGAGCCATTTTGGTCAGGATAATCATGTACTTGACCTTTCTTTTTTTGAGATTTGTGCTCCAGAATCCTCCAAAATTAAGGAATCTGGGAATGTGTGGGCTTCAATCACTGATCTTGAACCAAAGCTACTTGCTCATCAAAGAAAAGCCTTCGAATTTATATGGAAAAACTTGGCAGGATCATTACAGTTTGAAGAAATGGATGATTCAACAAGTAAAGGTGGTTGTGTGGTTGCACATACTCCAGGAGCGGGTAAAACTCTGTTGCTGATTTCATTTCTTGTCAGTTACTTGAAAGTTCACCCAAGAAACCGACCATTGGTCCTTCCTCCAAAAGCTGCAATCCATACATGGAGGAGAGAGTTTCAGAAATGGGGCATTTTGCTTCCGTTACATGTGCTTCACCACTCTAATAGAACAAGCAAACTGATGGGAGGTCTCAGTTCGAAACTGCAGGCGGTTTTAAAGAATTTTCACCGACCATCGTGGAAAACAATGCGCATCATGGATTGTCTGGACAAATTATGCAAGTGGCATGAGGAACCAAGCATTCTTCTCATGACGTATTCTTCTTTCTTATCGCTTGCGAAAGAAGACTCAAAACTGCATCACCAGGCGTTCATAACGAAAGTTTTGATGAACAACCCTGGGCTATTGATTATTGATGAAGGGCACAACCCAAGAAGCAACAAATCAAAGGTGAGAAAACTGCTGATGAAGGTGAAGACTGAATTCAAAATACTCTTGTCTGGTACAGTCTTTCAGAACAACTTTGAAGAGTATTTCAACACCTTATCTTTGGCCAGACCTCGTTTTGTCAACGATGTTATGACCGCGCTAGTTCCAGAATCAGAAAAGAAAACACGGAACAGAACTGGCAAACATCAAGAAGCACTGGCAAGGCGTATTTTTGTGGAAAGAGTGGGGCAGAAGATCGAGTCTAGCAGCAAACATGACAGAATGGATGGCATCTCCTTGTTAAATGATCTTACTCATGGATTCATCGATTCATTTGAAGGGACAAAACTGAACATTCTTCCAGGTATACGTGTGTATACCCTTTTCATGAAACCCACTGACGTCCAGGAAGAGGTCCTGGCGAAACTGTCAATGCCCTTGTCAGGCAATGTGCGTTACTCTCTCGAGATTGAGCTGCTCATCACAATTGCTTCTATCCATCCTTGGCTTATAAACACAACCAGGTGTGCTAGCACTTACTTCACGCCAGCATAAGTAGCTAGAGTTGAGAAGTACAAGCGGAACTTTGCTGTTGGTTGCAAGGCAAAGTTTGTGATTGATCTTTTGCACAAGTCCTCATTCAGAGGGGAGAGGGTTCTGATATTTTGCCACAACGTGGCCCCAATAATCTTTCTTGTCAAGCTGATAGAGATAGTCTTTGGATGGCGTCTTGGGCAGGAAATCCTGGTGCTGCAAGGAGATCAAGAACTGCCTGTGCGGTCAGATGTCATGGATAAATTCAACGGTGACAGAGAAGGGAAGAGGAAGGTGCTGATTGCTTCGACAACAGCCTGTGCCGAGGGTATCAGTTTGACCGGTGCTTCGAGATTGGTGATGCTGGATTCGGAGTGGAACCATTCAAAGACCAGGCAGGCAATCGCAAGGGCATTCCGACCTGGCCAGGAGAGAATGGTGTTTGTCTACCTTCTTGTGGCGTCTGGGACATGGGAGGAAGATAAATACAACAGTAACAGGAGGAAAGCTTGGATCGCGAAAATGGTCTTCTTTGGGCGTTATTTCGATGACCCATTGCAAAACCGTGTGACTGAAATCGATGATGAGGTTCTGAAGGAGCTTGCTGATGAAGATGAGACCAATACTTTCCATATGATAGTGAAGCAGGACTGAAAAAGAAATGGTAGAATATTATTCAGAATATCTGTTCCTCTGTCCTGGAGTACATGGTTACTAGTATGTGTCCTATATTATCGTCCCTCCCATGCTTTGCATTTGTCCTGCTATGCTATGGTCTATGGAAAAGATCAGCTTTGTAATTGTAGTCTGGTGGTTTTAGCTGGGAAAAAAATAAATATAGGGATCTCTTTCGTTAAGACTTCGAAAAATCTTGAGATCTCATGCTTTTGTACTGTATTAGTCCTAACAAAGATGTACTTGCCTGCTACTAGACTTGCATTATTACTACTTGATTATCAGCTATCTATGTCTTGATTTCTAGATTATTTTCTCATACTCCTTGTCTTAATTTTCTCCATCTTCAGGAAATTAAAATCAATACGCAACATGCTATGTAAAACACGTACTGTACCTGCCCGATGGAATGTCCAATTCACCATGGATAAAATAAGACAAAAATGAAATGAAATGAAATGTGCAGACACTAGACAGATCACCATGAGTATCTTCTACAACTAAAAAGAATAAAGTGTGGATATTTTTTGTGCGACATTTATTTTGGTTCGTCCGTCTGTCCACGCCTGCGATCCCACGACATCTTAATTACTGATTGATCGTGTCATTCTCCTTGATTGAATATTGACTGTCATGTGATAGATGAATCACGGCAAAATATGAAGTAGAAAATTATTGTGCTATCCATATACACATTGCATGTTTGCATGCACCAGCATAGATGGCAACGAGCAAAAGAAAAGAGAATTAACACCGAAGAAAAGAGAATTAAGACAAAAGGAACATCTTTGCATTACTGAGAATCTTGCCACATCTGCCTACATTTAATTACTTCTCATCTTTGCATTTGTAAAAGGGACAGCTTTTTCCTCCTTTCATTTGGTTTCACGCTCACGTGTTCCATTGCCCTCGCTTACTGTTTCTTGCGTGAACCATAGTTAATGTCATCTGTCTTCCATGGCTCAGCCTCCTAATCCCAAGAGAAGGTTTCTACCTCTCCATGACTGGAGATCCGGCCTACCAGAGGATCTCCTCGAGTCCATCAGGCAGCGTCTCGCGTCAGGCCACGACGCGGCGTCCTTCCGATCCGCTTGCTCCCCATGGCGTGCCGCCATCCCGTTCACGACCTTCGGGCCGCTCCTGCTGCTCCCGTTCGACCCCGACTCGGACCGCGTTGGCTTCTACTGTGTCCCGGAGAAGAAGGTCTTGTCCAAGACGCTGCCCGACGTGCGCGGCAAGGTGGCGTGCGGCTCCTCATGTGGGTGGGTGGCGCTCATGGACGAGGCGGCTTCCGTGACGCTGCTGAATCCATTCGCCGGTGCCCGTGCCCCCCGCATTGAGCTCCCACCAGCAGGCGAACACGTCGTGGCGGCGTCCTCATCGGAACGCATGTCTAGGGTCCACGGCCGGTGGGTCCTCCATCCCACCAATGGCTACGGGGACGCGGATGCTGCAGGCAGAGCCATCAACCTAGAAGACATGAGGGACGTGTTCTTCTGTGAGATCGTGCTCTCGGCGCCGCCTAACGCAACCGACCGCGAATGCGTGGCCATGGCCATGCTTGGGTGCTCCACGGAGGTCGCGTTCTGCCGGGTTGAAGTCGACAGCGCATGGACGCTGCTCGACACCAAACTGGAGTTCTCCGTGGGGTCCATCGTCCACTGCCAAGATAAGTTCTTGACGATCGACTGCACTGGAGAAATCTCTGTCTGCAGCAACAACGTTGCCGGCGCTACTCCAACCGCGACGTTGTTGCCATCGTTGTCGCCATCGCAGCTACCTGGAATCAAACGGTGAGCTGCACATTGTGGGTGCCATGGTGAGCACGTTACATGTGACACAAGAGCTTCACCTACAACAGCGCGATCTATAAGTGCAACCTCCACGACCGTACGTCGGAGTGGTCTAGAGTGAGGGACATCGGTGATCAGACACTGTTCGTGTCTAAACATTTCAATAAAAGCTTCAGTGGAACAAGTGTATCCAAGTACAAGGAGAACAAAATCTACATGTCTGAGCCATTGTATGGGGATCCATACGACTTGGTCCATCGACTGGAGATCGTTGATATTGCTACCGGCGCATCTGAAGTGAAACCCGTCTAGGAAAAAATGCAGGGTTCCGAGGCTCTAGGTTGGATTCGACCCAATCTCTGGAAGCTCTAGAGTTTGTGAGTCTGCGACGCCGCGCACTCCGTGACTATGTTAAATTCATAAACTTTGTTTTTTGGATTAAATGTCACTTTAACGTTAGTATTTAATTTAATAGTATTATTATCTTATCGTGCGGTCCGTGTGTTTTTAGTATAAATTGTTAGTTATCCCGTAGCAACGCATGAACACGCTACCTAGTGAATAAAAAAAACAATAAAAATAAAATTGTTTTTTTATCGGGTACAACTGGAGGCACACAATATATATACTCCACAACGCGCATACACACGTGTACATATGTACGCATACAAAAAAGAGATTGTGAGACTCTCTAACCTCCGATACGCATATGCAAAGAAGATATTGAGAAACACTCTACCCTCCAGTGCGCCCAAAACACTCGGTACCACCAAACCACTCGACCAAAGGCCTTTTGCAAGAAGAAAATTGTTGGAATGTCCGAACACTAATCAGATCACCGTGGCTGACTGAAATGAAATAAAAAAAATGCACCAGCCAGGAATCGAACCTGGGTCTGTACCGTAGCAGGGCACTAGATGATCTGTGTTGTTACGTGCTTTGCTTCTGCAGGTTATTTACTTCTCTACAAAACTAACACTATGTTCGGATCAATTTCGGATTCTTAAAACCAAATTTTTTGTCTCTAGTTTGTAGAATCTAGATTCTGAGCAAAAATTGGTGGGGTGTTTGGATCTTCAGTTTTTAAGAATCGGACTTCATTTATTGCTCTATGTTTCAAAAAAAACTGATAAAAACTGGGTATCAACAGCCGATTCTTAAGAATCTTGCAAAACTAGCCTATTTATATCCGGCCTGGTTTCCAAAGGTCAGATTCTTCAAAACTGGCAAGAACCGGAGGATCCAATAGGGCCTAAAACGTACGTATCCACCTTTGCTCTGAATGTGCCATGATGGACACGCTTGTGTGTAAGCAAAGCTAGAAAGAAAATCTTGTACAACAATTGAAAATGATGAAGAATTAGGATAAAGATACATATAAAAAATATTTCACATGCAGTAATCCAGTTGTATAATAACTTGGCCATAAGGACCAGGTGATTGGTTTCCTTTGGAAAAAAAGTGATCGATTTGACTATTGTGTTTAGATTTTATTTTTGGAAAAACGGTGTTTTTGCCCGTGTCCAGAAGTTCAATTGTGATTTTACCCTTATTTTTTCAACTTTGTGATTTTACCCCTGTTATTTTGAAACGAAGGAGCAGTTTGCCCCTGGTTTGGACGTCCGTTATTTAGAGGCTGATTAAACGATTTTAAAAAAATAAAACACATAAAATCATATGCGAAATGACCGAAATGCCCTTATCACAGTTATCCCATCCGCAGGCTCGCTCTCTTCGTTGCTATATCTTTCATTCGACGCGAAAGCTCCATATGATGAAGACCCATGACAGCGCTACTTCGGCGGCCGAGCACCCGTCGTGGCCGTGCGCCCTACTCCCGCCGCCATGGCGCTCCGGCACCCCGCGCTTGCATGACGGCGGCCCTCGGCGACCTCGCCCGTCGGTCATGGCGCTCCGGCAACCCCAAGATCGGCGCTGACGGTGGCCCTCGCGACAGCGCTTGGTAAATACCGATGGGGCAAATCCACCCTATTGGGTAGGGCGCGTGACATCGACGGGGGAGGCACGACCGACGGTTTTCAGCAGGGCGGGGCGCGCAAGGCGGCGTTGCGGTGGGCGCGGCGGTCGCGTTGGGGCTAACTTAGACGGGAAGGCCAATGCCGCGGCGAGCTCACGGCGGGGTGCGGTTAGGCGGCGTCGCGGCATGGCCGACGGCAGGCGCGCTACTGTTCTAAAGTCTTGCGCCAGTAGTCGGGCGGACGCCGCGACATCGCAATAGTGCAAGAATCGGGCGTGGCGGTCGAGCGGCCGCGTGCAAGGAGGGTGCCGCGGTCTCGTGCGGGGCTAGACGCGACTCCCGGCGGCGCCTGGCCGCGGCTCCCGGTGACGCCTGGCAGCGGGTCTCCGCCGCCTCTCCCTCCTTCTCCTCCTCCTCCCCACGCGAGCTCCTCCGCGCAGACCATGAAGCGAAGGAAGGTGGAGGCGTAGCGTTCGGACGGCGCCATCGACTTCGGCGGTCGTCTTTGGTGCTACCTACGACCCGGAGCCGTCGCCCTCCTGCGCCGCAGCGCATGCGCCAAAGGAGCCACCACGGACCCGACTGCCGGCTTGTACGCGCGGTGCGAGAGCTTTCCTCCGAGCTTACGCCCTGCCTTCCCCTGGCCAGGTGTGCGTGCCCTAGACCGCCGCCGTTTTTCTTGATGCCGTGGACCGCCGCCGTTGCCAACTTCCCGCCGCCAAGAACGGGCCAACCGAGTTCGCGACGTCGCCCTGGTGCTGTAGAGCCGCCCTGCTCGCGCTTTCGTGGACCGGAGCACGAGACCGAGAGCTGCCCGTGCGCTATCCACGCGCGCTTCCCCCAGCAAGCGTCAAGCGTCCTCGACGCAGCGCAGCAGCCCGGCCCGCCCCTCGCTCAGCGCCCGTCCCCGTACCCTGGCCACAATGACGAGCCTGGCGGCTAGGCCCTAAGCACCGCATCTCCGGTGGCCGCGCCATGGCCGGACGGTCGACCCCGCGCCGCGTGCAACCGAGCCTCGGCCAGACAGGGGCAAAATCGCAATTAGCCATAACAAATAGGGGCAAAATCGCATGGACATTCATGTCCTTTTGTATAAAGTTTAACACCGTTAGGGGTGGATGACGGAGCAGGGGCAAACTGGTGCTTCGTTTTGAAATCATAAGGGTAAATTCACAAAGTAAAAAAAAACAGAGACAAAATCACAATTTCGACACATCACAGGGTACAAACGCAAACGCAAGAGCCCCTTTATTTTTTGAGAAATTTACCTACATGGCCCTCTTAAAACTCAGGCTTCCTTTCTTGGCCCTGAAAAATTCCAACTTACCAATTTGGCCTCCAATCTGACTTTCGATTCCTTATCTGGCCTTTCCGTCAATTCGACCCTGTAACAGTGTTAGATGAGACGAAAAGTCAATTCTACCCCTGGATGCGAAAGCATCATTTTTGATAGTTTAGAATTCAGTTTTTGATATTTTATAATTCAAATTCTGTACTTGTACGTTTTGTAGATGCTTGTAAATTGCATATGTTTCATTTTGAGCATTATTTTCACTTCTTGCACATAATTTTAGAGCACATCATAACTACAGTATTAGCACGCATTTTTTCCCAGACATGGAGCCAATTGCACATATAAATTCAGTTCGCACATTTTTGATATCTCAAATAAATTCAGTTCGCACATATTGGACATCTAAAATAAATTCAGTTCACACATAAGTCAAATAAATTTAGTTGTCACATACACAAGCTAGTGTTACACACATGAGAAATCATAGGTTGAGCCTTCTTTTACTTCTTGTACTCATCGCTGGGCCAGCAGGCTGAGAAGTTTTGCTTCGTGTGCCCATTGCGGGGCTGTCAAGTATCACCTTTGGCTTATTTACCACCTCTTTGCTAAGCACTTTCTTTTTCATTTTGAATGTGACCTTCTTTTCAGCCTTGGCCTTCCTAGGTTGATCTGTGTGGGCAGGGAAATCAATGGAAAGTGCCTCGGGTTGATTGGAGTCACTCCTTGACCTGGACATGTGAATATAGGGCAGCAATGATTTTTAGCAAATAGAAATATGAACGATGAAAAAAATTCAGAGTTGAAAATAGTACCTTTTTGATGTGCCTGAGTTGGAGCTACCATATTTCCCCTTTTTCTTACTTGATATCTCCAAGGATTGGCTGTGGTGAGAGACAAGCAATCTATTTAGTATCTAAGACAAATAGTCATTCATGATGGCATAAATTCATATTTTCAGCACTAGTGATAAGTACCTTTTAGATGTTTTGGGAGTACAATCAACGGATTTTCTCTTTTTCTTAGCAATAGTTTCCAAGCTTTGACTATGGTGAGACAGTAGGAACATAGAATCAATCATAAGTTTGAAGTGAACATGGGAGTAAATTTGACATTGCAAGGGATATGAAATTACAAACCTTGGTGGAAAAGACATGGATGCAGATGGTGCTTCTTCCAAAGGCATAATGGAACTTTCAAAGATATTTGTTGTTTTTGCCCTCTTCTTTGGTTCTCCCTCTGCAATGTCAAAAATAAAAAGTCACTAATATGTCTTTTTAAAAGCGGAAAAAGAGTAGACAAATTATTGCTTGATAGCTTTCATAGCAAAGCAATGTCTTACGGTCTTCCTCGCTTGCAATTATGCCAATGATGTCCGTAGTCCATGCAAATAGGGCATTGATGTCTTTGGCCTTTACTCCTTTTCTTATCGAGCTATCTTTGTGCCTCTCTGTTTTAGGGCCTACCACCATCGGGCTTTAATAGAGGTGGGTGCATGAAAAAATCATGAGTAGATTTCGCCATCGAGTCTTATCGGGCATAGCAGGGATAAGTCGACTATATGCAACTCTAAACTTCTCAATGCAAGTAATACATGTCAACATATTGCTCTATTGGTGCATAGCTAAGTGATGTGATGAATGTGAGTGCATGCTTGCAAGGAATTCCAGAAACCTGCCACTGTCGACGAGAACATGTCCTCTCAAGTAGGTTAACCACAAACCTGAAGCCACTACCACCCATTGCTGTTATTTCACCCACATGTTCTCCGCATTCTAGCACTTTCAAGTTTAATTATCTACTGGCCTCATTCAATTTCTTTATTATGTGAGGTAGAATCAAGCCATCAAGTTTCTTTCCTATTTTTCTCCTTTGGTTCCACTTGGTCATAAGCAGTTGCCTAAACTTGTCCATGAAATCATCCAAGTTTAGGGACTTGTAATGCTTAATCCAATTGTTGAAAGACTCTGCAAGGTTGTTGGTTACGTAGTCTACCTTGAAAATGGTGGAGAATTGGCTCCTAGTCCACAACTTCTTGTGACACTTCCTTAGATAATTAGTTGCAGATGGCTTTGCTTTCTCCATTGCAACCCAATGTTTCTCAAACAAATATGGGTTCTATGAGTAAGCTGCTGCCCAAAGATGATCATTAAACATCTTTCCATGGAACCTTTTTTTGAAGTTGATCACCAAATGAAACATGCATTTTCTATGTTCAACCCCTGAAAATACTTCACCCACCCCTGTCATCACTGCCTGTCCAGCATCCGTGCATATGGCTAGACCTGGTGGTGATCCTATGCCCTGTCTAAGCTTACTCAAAAACCAAATCCAATTCTCGTTAGTTTCTGAATCAAAAATTCCAATGCAAACATGATACAACCAATTATGCCCATCAACAGCACAAGCGCTAGCCAGTTGCCCCTTGAACTGGCCAGTCAAGAATGTGCTATCTATTGCTAGGTATGGTCTACAACCATTGAGGAACCCATCTATGCAAGGTTTGAATGCAAGGAAGAATCTTCTAAATCTTATCTTTCCATTAACAGTATGATGGTCAATAATTACTAAGTTACCAGGACAAGAAACCTCAACTTGTGCTTTAAACCTATAAAGATTGTCAAATCTGCTATCTCAGTCACCATAAAGTTGTTTCAATGCTAGTTTCTTCCTATCATATACTCTCTTGTAGTTGATGTTTACCTTATGGTGCTCTTTAATCTTCTTTTGCAAGTCCTTTGCTCTCAAAGTTGCATCCTTTATAAGGAAGTCCTTCACTTTTGCACATATCCAATGTCTGGTTGCATTTTTGTGGTTCTTTTTCCTTCTTGTACTAGAACAAGCATGTGCACAAGTATTTCTTTTCACCTACAAAAGAGAAACACAAAGTCAGAAAAAGATAGCATAAAAGTAAAAAAACAGCATAAAAGATTGTACAATTACCTGCACAGTGCATTCGTCTTGAGTGGTAGATGCAAATATCCACCATGGACAATTATCTAAGTCCCTCCGCGAACAATATGCTCGAAACCGATTTGGTGCACTCTTTGCAATGTTGAACTCAAATTCATGTTTTATTGCATGCTGAGAAATAGCTAGTCTAAACTCTGGCATGCTATCATAAGTCGAGGCTACTACCATCGGAGGATCCTTTGTATCATATTCTACATTTGGAGCATAGTTTTCCTCATCATATGGCAACTCCTCTTCACATGGTAACTCATCTGACACATCCTCACCCTCACTATCATCAAGGGACACATCTCCACCCTCACTATCATCAGGGACATAGGCCGAGTCTCTCTTTCCTTTATCAGAAGAAGGCACAACTGCTAGACCATTAATGGGTTCATTCTCCAAGTACATAATCTCCTCATTAACACCTACATGTTCGTTCTGTGGTAGTGGATTTTTAAGGTAATCATCCTCAATCGGATCTGTGTTGGTGTTAACTGGCTCTGTGTTGGTGTCCACTGCCTCTGTGTTGTTGTCAAGCTGCCTTTCATCATTAAAATCCTACTCCGAGATTGGCTCAAAAGCATCAGAAGGACCACAATATGCAATGAACATGATGATAATCTTGCTCTTAGAGTGCTTACTAAACATAGTCATCAATTGTTGGTCAGATGTTATTTCTGGGAAGCTTTTTAGAACTTCATCATAATATTGAACATGGGCAACTTCCAAATAACCTGGTGGATACCTTTCTACCACTGATTCAACAAGATCCTTATAATTTGTCAAGTCCGAATCCACAACCATCTCAAAGCTAAAATATTTAATATCCTTTCTGCACTTCTTTCTGTTGCCCAACAATTTAATTTTCAACAAGAAACTTGAATTTGGATCAAATCTGCTATTTCAACAAGAAACCTAAGTAACGCAAACAAGATCTACAAATGCATGTCTAGTAATCGCAGGTTGAACAAAAAAGATGGACTCACCCGCCGAGCCAATCGGCCTCTCCACTACTTGCGGTTCATCGACAACCGCACCATTGGTGACGGGCTGCAGAGTCTGAATCGGCGTCGCTTTGAACCATGGGCAAGACCGCCGCTTGGTGCCGAAAGCGGTGGTTGGCCCGCTACCTCGACCGACGCGGCTCGCCTCTGCCGGCTAAACGCGTAGAAGATCCACCACTTGGCGCACGCGCGAGAGCGCCCATTGAAGGTCCGTCGCTGAAGGCATGACGTGAGAGCGCCGCTGCCTCATCGCGCGGCCGGCTGCCGCCTACCGCCGGTCGCTGCTGGAGCACCGGCCACTGGCGGTGGTGGCTCGCCGCTGGAACGCCGCATGGAGCGAACTGGCGAGAGCCGACACAACCTAGCGCTGAGAGCGCGACGCGCGCCCCGCCTCCTTTGGGCGAAAGTGCCGGCCAGCCACCGCTAGAGAGCGCCGACCCGCGCTGGCCCAGCCCGGCCTGGGAACGCGACCCTTCGTGCGGTCGCGCAAGGGTATTCATGTCGCGCACGGGTGGCCTTTCTTTGCCTCGCAAGTCAGCTGGAGGCTCCTTCACCTTTCGCCGACTCCGCCTCCATCCCATCCGCAGTGGTGAGGAGCTGTCCGCCTCAAGCTTTTTCCCGATCTGGTTTGAGTCGTGCGTTACTGGGAGAAAAGGAGATGTAGTGAAGGGTAATCATGTCATTTCGTATTAGTCTTCAGTATGACTTCACGGTGCCCTCAAACAAAACTGACGGGAAGGTCATACAAGGAATCGAAAATTAGATTGGAGGCTAAACATGTTAGTTGGAAATTTCTAGGGCCAAGAAAGAAAAAAAGACTGAGTTTTAAGAGCGCCTTGTAGGTAATTTTCTCTCTTTTTTTTTTAGAGTGGAGAAAGGAAAACCACCTGTGGCCTGTGCCGGAACCGGTCTGCCCTGTCCGGTGCGGCTCCTCCCGTATAAATACCTTCCCTCAGCCTCTTCCAGGCGGCGCCGCCTCCCTCCGCTCTCCATTAGTCCCTCGACGACACGAATAATACTGAGAGCTCTCACTCTCCCGAGCCCCATCCCTAACCTAGCCGCCACGCCAAGCACCTTCCCTCGCCTCCGATCCCTTCCTTTCCCCCACCGGCGAGGTCGCCGCTCGCCCGCCCAGGTAAGCATCGCATCCGTCCCACCCTCCCGATTGCTATTGCTTTGCTACGAATAAATACTACATGTGTTCTCTTTTCCGCGCCGTCTTCGGATTCGGCGTTCGCGATGAGGCCCTTACAGTTTTTGCGCAGGGGTTTCCTTGCTATGCTTCCATCCAAGAGGTCAGCGGGCGCCGACGGCGGCGAGTCCAAAAGGGCTAAGCTGGGGGAATCGCCATCCGCCGCCGCCGCCGGCGTGGGGACGGCCAGTAACGGCACCCGTAATGGGGCGGCGCCGGAGATCGACGAGGACCTGCACAGCAGACAGCTCGCCGTGTACGGCAGGGAGACAATGCGCCGCCTCTTCGCCGCCGATGTCCTCGTCTCTGGCCTCAATGGCCTTGGCGCTGAGATTGGTTCGTCTGCACCCCCTTTCCCTTGCCGTCCTACATTTTCAGATTCATGATGCAATGCCTGAATCCTCGTTACTGGAACGCAGAAAGAATACTAAATGGAGTAGACGCCAAGTTCCTGTTGTGAATTTCAGTGATTGTGATGTCTGTGCTTAGCATTGCTATTTTTTTTGGGCTCTCCAATTTTAGATTAACCCACATATTAAGCATTACATACCGGCTGATTCTAACAACACACCAACTTATTCTTAAGAAAAAACACATCAACTTCTTTCACGTGTTTTGTGTGTCACACTAAACAATTGTGTTGCACTTTTCCAGCAAAAAATCTTGCTCTTGCTGGAGTCAAATCTATCACCATACATGATGTCAAAATGGTGGGAATGTGGGACTTGTCTGGCAATTTCTTCTTATCAGAGCAAGACGTCGGAAAGAACAGGGCTGTAGCTTGTGTGTCAAAGCTGCAAGAGCTGAATAACGCTGTTCTGGTCTCTGCTCTAACAGAGGAATTGACTACAGAGCACTTGTCTAAGTTCCAGGTTCGTCTCTAGTCCTCAGTACTATCTTTCCATGCTTTTGACCTGCAGTATCCTTTGATTTTGATCCAATGAATCTGTGACGCTTTTCGTGGTTGCTGACAGTTTTATTTGTTTGTTGCCTGCTAAAGCATTACATTTCTGATTTCACACATTTCTTGTCTATTTGCTACAATTGCGCAGGCTGTTGTTTTCACTGATATAAGTTTGGAGAAGGCTTATGAATTTGATGACTATTGTCACAGCCACCAGCCCCCAATCTCTTTTATCAAAGCTGAAGTCTGTGGCCTTTTCGGTAGTGTCTTCTGTGATTTTGGACATGAGTTTACTGTCCTTGATGTTGATGGTGAAGATCCACATACTGGTATAATTGCATCCATCACTAATGACAGTCCTGCAATGGTATCCTGTGTCGATGATGAGAGGCTTGAGTTTCAGGATGGTGATCTTGTTGTTTTCTCTGAGGTCCAAGGCATGGCAGAATTGAATGATGGAAAACCAAGGAAGGTAAAAAATGCTAGGCCGTTTTCATTTAGCATTGAGGAGGACACAAGTAGCTATGGTGTTTATACAAAAGGTGGTATCGTTACACAAGTGAAGGAACCAAAGGTTCTACGTTTCAAGGCACTAAGAGATGCAATGAGAGATCCTGGCGATTTCCTTCTGAGCGACTTTTCAAAGTTTGAACGCTCACCTGTGCTTCATCTAGCCTTTCAAGCTCTGGATAAATTTAAGAAGGAACATGGGCGCTATCCTACCGCTGGCTGTGAGCAGGATGCTCAAACTTTCCTGAAGTTTGCTGCTGATATTAGTGAAGCATCTGTTAGTCCTAAGCTGGAAAACATTGATGAAAAGTTGCTCCGTCATTTTGCAAGTGGTTCTCGAGCTGTTTTGAACCCAATGGCTGCAATGTTTGGTGGTATTGTTGGTCAAGAAGTTGTGAAGGCATGTTCAGGGAAATTCCATCCGCTTTACCAGGTTTGGGTTTTGAATAATGTACCTTCTTTGTTTATATTGCCATCCCTTATCCTTGTCTGATGAAACTCCACCTTATGCAGTTCTTCTACTTTGATTCTGTTGAATCTCTCCCTACATATCAGTTGGATCCCCAAGATTTGAAGCCTTCAAATAGCCGCTATGATGCTCAGATTTCTGTATTTGGTTCCAAGCTTCAGAAGAAGATGCTAGATGCAAATATTTTCATTGTGGGTTCTGGCGCTCTTGGATGTGAGTTCTTGAAGAACCTTGCCTTAATGGGTGTCTCTTGCAGCTCAAAGGGAAAGCTAACTATAACAGATGACGATGTCATTGAGAAAAGCAATCTGAGTCGCCAATTTCTGTTCCGTGACTGGAACATTGGGCAAGCAAAGTCTACTGTAGCTGCAGCCGCCGCCATTGCCATCAACCCCAGCCTCCAAATTGACGCTCTTCAGAACCGTGCCTCTCCTGATACCGAAAATGTGTTCCATGACACATTCTGGGATGGACTGGATATTGTCATCAATGCCCTTGATAATGTTAATGCTAGGATGTATATGGACATGAGGTGCCTGTACTTCCAGAAGCCACTACTGGAGTCAGGGACATTGGGCGCAAAGTGCAATACGCAAATGGTCATTCCTCACCTTACTGAAAATTATGGAGCTTCAAGAGACCCACCTGAGAAGCAGGCACCCATGTGCACAGTCCATTCTTTTCCACACAATATTGATCATTGCTTGACATGGGCCCGTTCAGAGTTCGAGGGTTTGCTAGAGAAAACACCAAATGAAGTAAATTCTTTTCTGTCTAATCCTGCTCAATATGCTGCTGCCATGAGGAAGGCAGGTGATGCCCAAGCAAGGGAATTACTTGAACGCGTCTCTGAATGTCTTGACAAGGAGCGATGCAATACATTTGAGGACTGCATAACTTGGGCCCGATTGAGGTATGTTCATGCTTTCTATTGTCACATTTCTTCAATTCTTCTGTATATGATATATGTTACTATTTTCTTCACTTCTGTGGGATTCCACATCTTCCTCTTACCCACCTTATGATAAATGAATTATCAGTTTTATGACATTGTACTGCTAATTTAACCAACATCTGTTCAAGTTGATTCCCTTTGTAGCTGAGGACTGTTTAAAATTTAAGAAGTGTTGTACTTTGACCAGACAAATTTAATTTCTTTATCTTGGACGTGCATCTGTGTTCCTTCAGTTTTTGTGCAAGATTAACCGATTTCATTTTGTTTCATGTCAGATTTGAGGATTATTTCTCAAACCGCGTGAAGCAGCTTACATTCACTTTTCCTGAAGACGCTGCTACTAGCACAGGCACTCCTTTCTGGTCCGCCCCAAAGCGCTTTCCCCGCCCTCTGCAATTTTCAGCCACTGATTCATCTCACATCAACTTCATCATGGCTGCTTCAATACTGAGAGCAGAGTCATTTGGGATTGCTATACCTGACTGGGCAAAGAACACGAGTAAGCTGGCTGATGCGGTCAATAAGGTTGCTGTTCCTAAATTTGAGCCAAAGAAAGGGGTGAATATTGTGACAGATGAGAAGTCTACTAACCTTTCTAGTGCCTCAGTTGATGATGTTGCTGTTATTAATGATCTTTTGACCAAGTTGGAAGAATATGCCAAGGGCTTGCCTCCAGGATTCCAAATGAAACCTATCCAATTTGAGAAGGTTAGTATTCCAACTACATATTCATTCGAATCTAAGGTTTAAGAAGTTCTTTGAGATGGGTTCCCCAACTAGTAATATGTTTCCTATGGTAATTTCTGTTGGTCTTTTGTAATAATAAATATAAATATTTCTTTCGTCTCAGTCCAAGACTCCCATGAGATGCTACGGGCTTATGCTGGGAATCTGGTCGTTTCTGTTGGTCTTTTATAATAATAAATATAGATATTTCTTTCGTCTCAGTCCAAGATTCACATGAGATGCACGGGCTTATGCTGGGAATTCTGGTTCCTGAAAGTTCAAGTGATATCTACCTAATATTTCTTCCCATTGATCAGCACCATAAGTATTTAGGTCTTTATAATGATAAATTTGGTCCTTCTGTGTATAGTCAGTTTTCTTTCTGATGTTATTATCTACTTAATACTACTTCTCTATTCATAATGAACAAGCAATACATCAAGTTCCATTTATCAGCACCATAAGTAGTTAGTACAATCTCACTGCTTATTTTTTTGAGAACAGGACCCATTGTTGCAAATCATGATTTCATTTGTCTCATTGGTGGTTGGCTGTCCTGTAGTATGACATGCTTGCTTTACTTCCTTTGTGACACATTAGGATTTTGTTTCTTCCAATCAGATGGATATGTAAACACGAATGTTGCAAACTATCGCATGAAATAGCTGGTCTAACATTCACTTTGCTTTTCCAGGATGATGACACTAATTTTCACATGGATTTAATAGCTGGGCTTGCAAATATGCGCGCAAGGAACTACAGCATTCCTGAGGTTGACAAGTTGAAGGCTAAGTTCATCGCTGGAAGGATCATCCCGGCCATCGCAACTTCAACAGCCATGGCCACAGGTCTCGTGTGCCTGGAGCTATACAAGGTCATTGCTGGGGAGCACCCCATCGAGGACTACCGCAACACATTTGCCAACCTAGCTCTACCGCTGTTCTCCATGGCCGAACCAGTTCCGGCAAAGGTTATGAAGCATCAAGATCTGAGCTGGACCGTATGGGACCGCTGGACTATCAAGGGCAACTTGACTATCGCTGAACTCCTGCAGTGGTTCAGTGACAAGGGCCTCAGCGCTTACAGCATGTCCTGCGGCACTTCTCTGCTGTACAACAGCATGTTCCCGAGGCACAAGGAGAGGCTGCAGAAGAAGGCTGTTGATGTCGCCAGGGAGGTGGCAAAGGTGGAGGTTCCTGAATACCGGAAGCACATAGATGTCGTGGTAGCATGCGAGGATGATGATGGGAATGACATTGACATTCCTCTCGTCTCAGTTTACTTCCGCTAGTCTGCATCTGAGGCCAAGCCGTAGGAAGATTACTGCATTCAAAAACTCGTCTCTAGCCCACTCTAGTGGTGTCACAGCCTAGATAAATAATCACCGTCACAGGTGTAGAATAGTTGGTTGCCACATTGGCGATGGTAGCTCGGCCTCTATCCTGGTATCTGATTATAAGTTACTCTATTTAGCATCCGTTATATGATGTGCTGCTCATCAAATTGGTTTGGTGTGATTATTAAGGTACACACACTGGTTAAAGTTAATCGACAGGTAACTTGAATTTGTTTTGTTTCTTTTGCCTGCTTTATTACTATTTGTCGATTCGATTTAGAAAACTGTGGCTGATGCTGACGTTTGCAACTGGGAAATTGTTATTGTGTCTGTGATACTGGCCTAACGATTGTTGTTGTGGTGTGGAGATAGGATACCGCAAAGGTTGTTTCCTTCTTTTTCTTTTTCTTAAAAAAAAAAACTAAGGTGCTTCTGTTGCTACATGCTTTGGCTGGAAGCCTGGAAATGGAAACGCTGCTCCTTTCATTTACAGTATAAGCAGGTTGGTAGATTTGTATAATGAGTGCAGGCAATCATTACCCAACCAACATGATGATGCTCCTGGATGATGGATTTGATTAGCACACGGCATGTGCGGCAGAATCTTCACTTGTAACTTATTGTATCTCACTGCACTGGTGCTGCAGCGTCTACTAGTCAGCGCTACTTGTAGGAGGAGGACGACTCCGACCCCGACCTAACTATCGCTAGAAATGAAGCAACTGGTTGCTTTCCTGGTTGGATAAAAAATCGTCCCGTCGCACGTCTTCTATATAGTTTACATAATATAGTTTTGTTACTGCAATTTGCACGTTCAAGGTTAGTACTCGGCTTGGGATTCTACTTCTACCATTCCTTATCCTAATCTAATACTTTTCAGTCCCAAAATAATTATATATCATCACGCATTTGAAGGAGCTTAACTAACTCTAAGAAAATAATGTTAATATATGTATCTCTAAATAAGTTCATGCTTGATTTATTAATGATACTTATTATGCACCATAATTATTAATACAATTTGTATATATTTATCAAACTTAAAAAAGTTTAACACATCTGAATATGTAGTTATTTTAGGATGAAGACAGTACTCCGTTAATTACTCTAGATATTTCTTACAATGGCCTCTTTCCAGCAGTGATTTTTTTGCCTGGTTTTAGACTTGAAGTGTTACTGAAGCTCTTGTAGCCACAAACTACTAGCTGCAGCCCTTTCGCAGTAGAGTCTGCAAATGACTAGCTACAATAATTAAAAAGTGCACAGATCTAGTGAGATTTCAATTTGGAAGACTAGTCAATCGATACATCGCTCATTTAATTCCACCCTAGAAATTGTTAGTTAACTTCGGGGTGGGTCCATTGCATTGCATTACCGACATAGTACTACTTAGTAAGATCCAAATGATGAATGGAGAATACGGTTGCTAGTCATGGTCAACGGTTGAGGCGTCTAGCGTTCTAAATTTATTGCTGCGCCATATCGCTTTCGTGGCATTTCATGAGAAGCAAAAGCAGCGATCTTCTTCTGGACCTTAATTACTACTCTTTCCGTGTGAAAAAGAACGTAACTACAAAAATTGTACAAGTTAAAATAGCTTAACTTTGACCAAATTTGTAAGGAAGAATATAAACATTTATGTCTCCAACTAGATTTTACTCAAAAATACATTTCATAATTAATTTAATGATATTTATTTTGTATAAAATATCAGTACTTTTTTATGTAGCTTTAATCAAGCTTTAGGTCGCTTGCCTTCTCGAAAAATGAAATTTACCTCCTTCTGTGAACAGGAGAGTATACCATCCAACATGTACCATCCTCGAATTTGTGCATCATATTATTTATTTTTAACTAAACAATCTTAATACGGAGTACCTTCTATTGAGGCTTGAGCCCATCATTTTGTGTAAACTACACAAGAATTATAAGAGGATAGGACGGAGGGCCTCGGTGCAAATATCTTCCTTTGCGCCACCAGATCCACACGACACGCTTGTGGAAGGAAAAGAAGGAGATGATCAAGAAAATGAATGTGAGGACGCGATAAAATACTACTAGAAACAAAGAAAAATGCGATAGCTGCCAAGCTGTGCGGTCGCTTTCTTCTTCCTTCGTTTGGCCGCGTCCAAGCTGCTGCCTTTTGTTCCCTGTCCAGTCCTCAAAAAATCAAAATAAAAAATTGCTGCCTTTTTCACGTTTTTGTTTTTTCCCCCCTTCCCTACCCCTACCAATGGAAAGGAAAGGAAGGACTAAAGGAGGCTAGGGCGCTAGGCGCATTCACGCGTTTGCCCTGTCCCCTCCTCTTCTTGCTCCTCCCTCACCTGTCCCCGTTGCCAGATGGAGCCGCCTTTGCTGCTCAGGATTCTCCTGCCGCTGGCTTCTCTTTCTTGGCTGCTGCTGCTGCTGCTCGCCCGCGGTAGTGCAGGTCGGTGCCCTCAGATTTTGGTTTCCCCTTTGTTACTAGCCTGCCTTGTTTTTGTTTTGTTTCCACTGATGCTGACTGCCCTCATGAATTGGATTGGTTTGGGCTGTGCAGCGACTGGAGTTCTAGGAGGAATCGGTGCCGACGAGGACGAGTGGAGCAGGCAGCCTGCTGCTGCTGCTGCTCATCTCATTTTTGGGTGAGTGAGTGGTTGGTGACAATTGCTTTTCTTTTTGTTCTTGTTGTTCTTCGCATAAACAACATGCTTTCTATTTCTAGCAGCTTGGCCATTCATAATTTTATTTGGACAACTAGTAGACATGGAATTGAAAGAGTATGCATGTTTACCTGCTGATTGTTGCGATAGCTACAGCGTATTGGCATGAACTATTTGGATGCTACTGCACTAGAGCTTAAGAGCTGATTAAATGCCAGATTATCAATCGACGGGTTGGGTTGGTGAGGCACACATGAGGGGTATACTTTGATTTCCTCACTAATCGAAGAAGCGTCATAACAGTAGTATCAGCAAATTTGCTACTTTTTCGAGAATTTGCCTACAAAGCGGCGTGAATTCATCATGTGCTGGAGTTTGGCACACCGTTTATATGATGATACGGAGTATCATCTATTGCGTACAATAGATTAGACTAGCATTGGCAATATACGGTTGTGAAGTTACATCTCTGCGAGGGTTTTCAACTCCATTTCACCAAATTCTGTTTTGCATTCTTCTCTTGACTTTTGTTTTCAAGCAATTATTTTTCTTCTTGTACCAGAAACTCCAGAAATGTGCAAGCTAGAAGATTGCTGCAGAGTGGTAAAAACGAGCATCCCCAACCACCTACACATGCTCCTCGTCCTAATCCTGTTCAGAAGAAGCCAAAGACAAATGAGCGCCTGCACAAACGAGAACATCATCAACATAAAATGCATGCTCCATCACCCTCACCTTTTAGTTCTCCGCCTAAAGCCTTGCCATCACCATCTGCTTCTGCACCTCCAATATCTTTTTCAGGATCTCATCATCCATTGGCAGCCCCTAGCCCTTCACCTTCCATCTCTCCACCACATAAACATTCCTCGAGAAAGTACAGTTTGGTCGCTGCAGGGGGTGCAGTCTTTGTTGTCATGGCTGCAGCTTCTGTTATGTACTGTCGAGTTAAGAAGGTGGGCACTGTGAGGCCATGGGCCACAGGGTTAAGCGGGCAACTGCAACGAGCATTCGTAACAGGTAATTTCTTTCTGTTTTGTGTGCATTCCTTATGCTTTTCTATTTCAGTTTGAACTTAAACCATGGCACGATACTCATGTTCCAGGTGTACCTGCGTTGAAACGATCCGAGCTGGAAGCAGCTTGTGAGGACTTTAGCAACATAGTTGGTTCTACGCCTAGCTGCATGCTGTACAAGGGGACATTATCGAGTGGAGTTGAAATAGCAGTTGTGTCAAGCTCAGTAACATCCGTGAAGGATTGGTCAAAAGAATGTGAATCCCACTACAGGAAGAAGGTAGCATGCTACTTACCTCATCTATTCTGTGGTTATAAAAAAAGACGAGTGTATTTTTGCAGAATCCACACTTATAACTGAATCTCCATTGCTTGATCAGATCACAAGTTTATCCAAAGTTAGCCACAAGAATTTCATGAATCTACTTGGCTATTGCGAGGAAGATACTCCTTTTACCAGAGCAATGGTTTTTGAATATGCTCCAAATGGAACGCTTTTTGAGCATCTCCATGGTAAGTGACTTCCAGAAACATCAAAACTTTGTCCACAGCAGTGCGTTCATTCGCCATAAAATAGGCAATATGATTTCTGTTATCTGGATCTCGTATTTTTGGTTGAAAATATATCACGTACTCCAGTACACCTGACAACATGTTTGATTGCATCGCAGTTAGAGAAGCTGATAACCTGGACTGGGCGACACGGCTGAGGATATCGATGGGGATAGCTTACTGTCTGGAGCACATGCACCAGCTGAATCCACCTGTTGTGCCAAGGAACTTTGACTCAAGCACTATATACCTCACTGATGACTTTGCTGCAAAGGTCTCAGACCTTGATTTCTGGAGCGACACTGCCACCAAGGGATCTGATTCCAGTTCAACCACTGACGATGAGTTCTCAGTTTCAGACATAGATGTCATGGTACATCAGTATGGCATGCTATTGCTGGAGATACTAACTGGAAAAGTTGCCTACTCCGAAGAGGAAGATGGGGTTTCACTGGAACAGTTGGCATCTCGCTACTTCGATGGCAACATGCTCCCTGCGGAGCTGATTGACCCGAGCCTTGGTTCGTTCCCTCAAGAAGCCGCGCACGCAATGTGCGAGGTCGCAAGGTCTTGTGTGGACCCAGACCCGAAGAAGAGACCAACGATGGTACAGGTGGCTGCTAGGATGAAGGAGATCACCATGCTGGGACCTGAGGGAGCGACTCCAAAGGTGTCGCCGCTGTGGTGGGCAGAGCTAGAGATCCTCTGAAGCTAGCTGATGAATGGTGAAACAAACCACCATCTGGATGCAGCGATTCATTCTCAGTCTCCTCCCGCTGTGATTGGAAAAATTCTTTGGTTTGTTGTGTTGTGGTTGCGGAGCCTGAAGAGTTAAATTACCTGTGGTTTTTCTTTTGCTTTTTTCTTGGTAGCATTGTATATGTGTATATATCATCAGCAGCAGCAGAAGCGCTTCATCAGACTAACAGTAAAAGTGAGAAAGCATATCATCAGCAGCAGCAGAAGCGCTTCATCAGACTAACAGTAAAAGTGAGAAAGCAGCAAAAAGGGAAAAGTCTGTCTTCCAATATACTACTCCTTCAGTCATTCCAACTTTCTTGGAACAAGCGCCCTATTAATATTTCATGAGGATTTTTCCTCCACCCTCCTGATGATGAGATTGAAATCCCCTCCAACTACAACAAGCATCTCACCATTTAAGATTTCAACCACTCAATTGTAGTAGCATCTGCTGTATTTCCTTCTTCTACAGAATTCTCAAGCACTATATTATGTACATCCCAAAGCAATTTTGACCAATTAATAATAAACATAAGTAAATATATTCGTATATATTTCGGGTGCCGTCCAAGGTCTCTGTATTTGCTATGAAAGCCGCCAACAATGGCCTGCCGACCCGGGTCAATAAGAAATATCGTCACCTTGCACAGCAGGATGTTTGTCAACTATGTGGATCAAATGAAGATGTCTTTCATGCTCTCCTGGTCTGTCCGCATGCTGTGGCACTCCGTCAGGCAATGTGGGACCATTGGTCTTTGCCTCTGGAAGAACTTATCAAGACAGGGCCGGATTGGCTGCTTATGCTTGTGCTAAACAACTCTCTGGAAGTTCTGGCGAATTTATCTATGCTTTCTTGGCATACCTGGAGCATTCGTAATAAGGTGATACATGAGGGTGCTTCTCCTTTCATTGCTAGTTCAGTTATCTTTCTTACTCGCTATATGCAGTCACTGTTGATCGTACGACAACAAGGCGATTATGCAGATTTGAAAGGAAAGCGTGCCTTGGAGCCTGCAGGGCGTTCCAGTGCAAAGGTTTCAGTTGTTCACGGGACTGTTCGATGGAGAGGGCCGCCTCAGGGGACTCTAAAAATTAATGTGGATGCTGCTTTCAACCAACTGTCAGGAGACACCGCGGTGGGAGTGGTGATTCGAGACTGGGAGGGTTCCCTAAAACTAACTGCATGGCGAGTAATTTCTCATTGCAGGGACGCTGAGGAAGCAGAGGCCAGAGCATGTTTGGAGGGCGTCCGTTTGGCTCTCCGATGGCCTAACATCCCGATGATTCTTGAATCGGATTGTCATTCGGTGGTTACCAGGCTTTGCTCCAAAGGACGGGATCGCTCTTCTATATGGCCAATCATCGAGGAGGCGCAGGAAGTTGGTGGCCAGCTAAGTCGTCTGGCGATCAAGATTAGCTGAGGAAGCAGAGGCCAGAATAATTCACGCTCGGCATACAGGCGTGAATATTGCATTTATTCTCCGGTTTTGCTTTCCAAATGAGGCCACGTTGGAATTTTTGATGCGAACATCTGAACTGCACTCTGTATGCCGAGCGCGTGGAGTACAGTCCGTCAGCTGTCCACTTCCAAGTAATGGAGTCAGGGACCTCGGGCTGCAGCTGAACACTTTGGATTCTGATCCATAGGCCGACGAACTCCTGGAGTAGTACTGCTGATGTGATTCTCGTCCGTAGTGATCTGATTCAGTTACCATTGCTTAGTTCCTGACGGACCGATCTGTTCTTACGGCGTACCAGCATGAATTGGTGCGGCACTAGGTATCTGGGTGCCTCCCGTCTAGCCAATTGTGGTGCCAGAAGCATGCTTTGTTGCCATTGCCAATTGTGACCATGGTGGAAGCATTGAAAAGGAGACGAACCATGTCTTGCATGGCACTTCCGTTCCCACCCAAGGTTTTGGATCATCTCCCCATTCGTGCCAAAGCCAAACCTCTCCAGGTCGGGCACTCCCAATTCACTCAAATCCTTCGGCACACAGACGTTGCTCCCCAAACCAAAATCCCAATTTACTAAAACTAAAACACAAATGGAGAGGAAAAGATTAATTAATTAATTACTACGTCAAGCTAGCGTCGTGCTACACAAGTCAATGCAAGTCAATGATGGATGGGACCAGGATCATCCTTGATTTCCTTCCCACGCCGGGCCGGCCGCGCTTAATTTGCTCGGTCGTCCCTTAGCTTCTCCGATCCATCCTATAAATAGAAAACCAAATCTATCCATGCATGTATCCGTCTGCATCTCGTTCGGATCGAGCGAGGTGACCCCTTCCTCCGATCCATCCATCAGCTACTCTCCGATCCATCGCTTTCGATCGTTTCCATGGACACCAGCGGCATCGGGTCCGTGGACGGGCACAGGCCCGCGGCGAACGGCGCGGTGGCCTGCCCTGCATCCGGCGTTCCGGGCTGCATCATGTCGTCGGCGTCCACCGGCGGGGCGCCTCCTCCTAGGGACGCGACGCTGGGCCGGCACATTGCGCGGCGCCTGGTGCAGGTGGGCGTGAGCGACGTGTTCGCCGTGCCGGGGGACTTCAACCTGACGCTGCTGGACCACCTGATCGCGGAGCCCGGCCTCCGCGTCGTCGGCTGCTGCAACGAGCTCAACGCCGGGTACGCCGCCGACGGGTACGCGCGCGCCCGCGGCGTGGGCGCCTGCGCCGTCACCTTCACCGTGGGCGGGCTCAGCGTGCTCAACGCCATCGCCGGCGCCTACAGCGAGAACCTGCCCGTGGTGTGCGTGGTGGGCGGGCCCAACTCCAACGACTACGGCACCAACCGCATCCTCCACCACACCATCGGCCTCCCGGACTTCTCACAGGAGCTCCGGTGCTTTCAGGCCATCACCTGCCACCAGGCCGTCGTCAACAACCTGGAGGATGCGCACGAGCAGATCGACAGGGCCATCTCCACGGCGCTCAGGGAGAGCAAGCCCGTGTACATCAGCGTCAGCTGCAACCTGCCGGGACTGCCGCACCCGACGTTCGCGACAGACCCAGTGCCATACTTCCTGGCGCCAAGGTCGGTCGGTCGTTGTTAATTGCATTGCGTTAATTATTGTTCTTTGTTAATTAGTTGAGAATGAATGAATGAAATCATTGCATAATTTGCATTGCATGCATGGGCTGCTGCAGGCCGAGCAACCTGATGGGTCTCGAGGCCGCCGTCGAGGCCACCGTTGCGTTCCTCGACAAGGCCGTGAAGCCGGTGATGGTGGCCGGCCCCAAGATCCGCGTGGCCAAGGCCGGCGACGCCTTCGTGGGGCTGGCAGAGGCCAGCGGGTACGCCGTGGCGGCCATGCCGTCGGCCAAGGGCCTGGTGCCGGAGACGCTGCCCCGGTTCCTGGGCACCTACTGGGGCGCCGTGAGCACGGCCTTCTGCGCCGAGATCATCGAGTCCGCCGACGCCTACCTCTTCGCGGGCCCCATCTTCAACGACTACAGCTCCGTGGGCTACTCGTTCCTGCTCAAGAAGGACAAGGCGGTGGTGGTGCAGCCGGACCGCGTCACCGTCGGCAACGGCCCCACCTTCGGCTGCGTCATGATGAAGGACTTCCTGTCGGCGCTGGCCAAGCGCGTGCGCGCCAACACCACCGCCTACGACAACTACCGGAGGATCTTCGTCCCCGACGGGCAGCCGCCCGAGTGCGAGCCCGGTGAGCCCCTCCGCGTCAATGTCCTCTTCAAGCACATCCAGAGGATGCTCACCGGCGACAGCGCCGTCATCGCGGAGACGGGGGACTCGTGGTTCAACTGCCAGAAGCTCAGGCTGCCAGACGGATGCGGGTACGTATAGTACGTCGTCTTCCCATTATGCATGCATCATCCGAAGTGGCGATAATTCTATATACTAATTTAGTAGCAAGCTACAAAATAAGTTAGTCTGTAGCCACCTCTATTTACGATAATTTTATATACTAATTTATGATAATGTCAATACATATTTACGATAATTATGTTACTATAACACATGAGGATATTTATCATGACATTATAATAAATCACTTAATAATGAGTTACTATAATCATGTAAATTAACGTAATAATTATCGTAACTCAAAAGTGGCTACAGAATAAATTATTCTATAGCCAGCTGTAGAGTAGTAGTTCTAGTATATTCAATAGCCAGCTACAAAATAAGTTATTCCGTAGTCATCTCTTCATTTACCATAGTTTTATATACGAATTTACGATAATGTCAATATATATTTACGATAGTTGGGTTACATAACACATGGAGATATTTACCATAATGTTACAATAAACCATTTAGTATGGAGTTACTATAATCTCATAAATTAACATAGTAATTATCGTAGCTCAAAGTGGCTACATAATAAGTTATTTTATAGCCATATATATATATATATATATATATATATATATATATATATATATATAATCGTGCAGCTTGGCGCTCCATGCTGGCAACCATGGCAGGTACGAGTTCCAGATGCAGTACGGCTCCATCGGCTGGTCCGTGGGCGCGCTGCTCGGGTACGCCCAGGGCGCCCCGGACAAGCGCGTCATCGCCTGCATCGGCGACGGCAGCTTCCAGGTGACGGCGCAGGACGTGTCCACGATGCTCCGGTGCGAGCAGCGGAGCATCATCTTCCTCATCAACAACGGCGGCTACACCATCGAGGTGGAGATCCACGACGGGCCCTACAACGTCATCAAGAACTGGGACTACACGGGCCTCGTCGACGCCATCCACAACGGGCAGGGGAGGTGCTGGACCGCCAGGGTGGCCACCGAGGAGGAGCTCACGGCCGCCATCGCCACGGCCACCGCCGACGACAAAAAGGACTGCCTCTGCTTCATCGAGGTGGTGGCGCACAAGGACGACACCAGCAAGGAGCTCCTGGAATGGGGCTCCAGAGTCTCCGCTGCAAACTCCAGGCCACCCAACCCGCAGTAGAAACATTTCAGGGCAGACATCATATATATCACTCCAAGCTACCGACTCATCATGCGTGCATGTCTCTTCCTCTTCTTCCTAGATATATTGGAACTCTCATAATAAAGTCGCGATCGCGTTCTTTCATCATGCATGCATATATGATTATATAAATACTCCTATAAGCGAAATATTGACATTGCACTTGTGTACTCTAAACGAAACACAAATCCTGTTTGGCGATCGTTGTTGGTGCCGAGCGAACGTGAGCCTCACCGCGGCAACACAAACCTGACTGCAAATCTTCTCTCTTTTTTTTATCGTTTTGGTGTTCTATCCGGTTGAAACGTGTCGTCCGCGTATTACAGTTTTTTTACCTTTTTCCTTTTTATTATTTTTATAAATGCAAAAGTTTGTCCGAATAAATTATGTAAAATAAAAAGTTATTAGATGACAAGAACTTATGCGTATAAGTTTGTTACTCGTAAAAGTAATATACAAAAATTGCTCTAAAAATTTATGTTGAGGAATTGTTATGATAAAATGTCTACTGATAATTATAAATAAAAATTAGCTTATGAAAGTAATGTAAAAAAATGTCATGATAAGTTGTCTATAAGTTGTCTATAAAATTGTTATACTCAAAAAGTTTGAGACTTTTTCCTTGTGTGTTATTAAAACTATATCAAAAAATTTATGATAAAACAAATGATGTTAAATTTGTCCTGCAAAAGATCTCAAATAGATCTACAACTTTCTTTGTTATACTTCAAAAGTTTTGTGTATAATTTTATTTTATTTTTTTTTTCTAAGAACTCATATACAGTGATAAGTTTTGTTTTGAAATATTATACATAAAGTTATAGAATTACTTCTTCAAAAGTCTTGCCTGAAATTTTGTAATTTTTCTAAGAACTTACAGTGATAAGTTTTGTTCCGCGAAATATTATACATAAAGTTATCAGAATTACTTCTTCACAGTTGCCTGAAATTTTGCAATAACATCAGTCACCAGCTTAGCCCAACCACCGCGGACACTCACCTGGCCGGCACAGACAAGCCCAACTCTCTTGTTCCCTTCCTTCCTCCCGATCCTGGCCCAATGGCAAGACTGCAGACCCAAGGGTAGCCGGTCCAAACCTCCCTTCCCTTGGACTCGCCGCGTCGCACGACTCGTACTCATCCCATCCACCGCCGCCGCCATGGCCGACGAGATTGACAAGAGGCCGGCCTCCGCGGGCTCTCGGGTCCACCCCGTGCACGTTACGGAGGATGACGACGGGGAGGAGGGCGAGATCGCCACCGACGCCCCCACGCCGGCCCTCCCCACCGCGCACCCACTCGAGCACTCATGGACCTTGTGGTTCGACAACCCACAGGGCAAGAAACAAGCAGGACGCACGGGGGAGCTCCATCCGACGCATCCACAGGTTGAAGACGATTGCTGCACCGTTGGATTAGGATCCAACGGCTCTCCAGCATGTTCGGTTGGCTGGTTCGTATCGTTGCTGGTTCGTTTACGTGAGAGATAAGTACCGCTGACTAGTTCATATGAATAGTGTCCATGTGAGGGGCTGGCCAGCCAGCCCAACCAACCAGCCCCAGCCGAACAAGCGCCTCACCGTCGCCTGATGGATATGCGGTGGTTAGGTGACTGTGTTTAAGACACACCCAAAAGTTATGTGCATAACTTTACAACTTTCTCTAAAAAAAATATGGTCATAAGTTTTGTCGACAAAAAGTAACATGCATAAAAGTTACGAGTACACCTTTGTAACTTCCAAAAAAAAAACAAAAAGTTATGATTTTTTTTTTGAAAATAAAAGTGACAGGCCTGGGATTACTTTTGTAACTTTTAAAAAACAAGTGCTGAAAATATTCTTTTTCCCCAAAAAAGAAGAAGAAAAGCACAAGTGCCGAAAATATCCTAGTGGTCATTTGCTGATTAGCTGACCTGCGAGCAAAATATTGTTGGCAGAAAAAAAAGAAAAACAAAATATTTTATATACTTCTCCTAAACGAAATACTGTTGGCAGGGGGGAAAAAAAAGAAAAGAAACGAAATAATGTTGGCAGAACTCTTGTTGGCAAGGAAAAACGAAATATTTTTGGTAGAAACAACAACAACAACAAAGCCTTTAAGTCCTAAATAAGTTGGGGTAGGCTAGAGTTAAAACCCATTAGAAACAATTAAGGTTCAAGCACGTGAATAACTGTCTTCCAAGCACTCCTATCTAAAGCTAAGTCTTTGGATATATTCCATCTTTGGTAGAAAAAAAAAAAAAAAATACTTTATATACTTCTCCTAAACGAAATAATATTAGCAGCGAAAAAACTAAATATCGTTGGCCGGAAATAATGTTAGCAGGGGGAAAACCGAGATATTTCTGGCAGAAAAAGAAAAAAAATACAAAATCTACCGTGTGGCTGCTGGGATTCGAGCCCAGGTCTCTACGGCCACAACGTAGAATTCTTACCACTAAACTACAGCCACTTTGATAGCTTAGGGGTGTAGGGTGTTATTTGTAGGAGGAATCATGTGTGCACGCAAATCATGTATTGCATGTGAGGAACACTATGGCACACATGTGGGGAGTGGGGACTACGTGGAAACAGATCATATATTACATGAGAGGAACACTATAGCACACATGTTCGCACTGTGTGCAAGCAAATCATACATTACATGAGAGCAGTGCGCGGAGCTTGATGGCAAAACAAGGGGAGGCCATCAACACTAATTTCTTACTTAATTTGCAAATTTATTAATTTTAATAACCAGTTTAACAACTACCCAAGGGAGTTTTCAATCAACAAGGAAGAGCCATGGCCCTCTTTGGCCTGTCCGCCATAGCATGAGAGGAACACTATAACATTCATATTGGCATTGTGGTGCAAGCAAATCATACATTGTATGAGACGAAAACTATAGCACGCATATTGGCATTGTGGTGTAAGCCCATCTTTTTTATGCTAAGATTCCGCGTGCCATAAAGGTAGCACAAACTCAGAGAGATAAATCTTGATCGGATCCAATTTATTTACCTATATCTAATATTAAAGTATGATTTTTTCCCCTTCATCTGTCGGGATCCATCACCCCTCACTCACACCTCTATTCTTTTATCACTTACTTTGACCCTTTTTCCTTCACTCTCACCTCCTTTCTTCCATCCTTTGGTTCGTCACCTCTCACTCCTACTCTTCTTTTGTCCCTCGTCTCCTACTTAGTTCAAAGCTACAGAACTTTCAGTAGCACCACACCACTCATGTTGTGTCGTGGGCCGTGGCTAGCCGAACCCAAGCCATGTGTTTCATCGCAGCTTGGCACACACACGTATGGCTAACCTTTCACCTTTCTAACCTCACAATAGATGTAGATAATAACATCCTATTTAAACCGAGTCAATGACTACTACAAAAATAATTTGTACTCATGCTTCCTATTTTTTAGTTGCCATTCACTTACTGTATGTTTGGTCTGGAGGCTGATAAAAAATGGGATGAGCGATTCCTAATTTTATGTTGTCTGGTTTTGGGGCGACCAAAGACAGAGCCGTCTCATTTCCCTCACAGGGGGCGTCCTCGTCTCTGTTCAAGTGGTGTTCCTCCGTCTCACTCTTTGTTAGGGGTGAAAGTGGTGCGGATAATTCTCCGCCCTGATCCGAACTGAATCCGAATTTTAAGGATATGGAGAGGAACTTTTAATATCCGCGCGGATATGGATAATCCGAATCCAATTCTGTGCGGATTATCCGATGTTTAGAATAGGATATCCGATAATTCTCTTCCTAGACTAAAACCTAGAAAAATTTAGGATTTAAAAAAAGTTTGTTAGTTGAGAACTATTAGTTTGTGATGTTGTTGTTTGACGTTATAAATTTTGAATTGAGATCTTGCCTGCTGCTATTACATATTGACTAATAACTTATCATTTGTGAGTGAGGATAACTTGTTAAATGTTAATTTTGTCGGTGTGATAGCCACAACATGGAATGCAATATATGATTATTGTCTACTACTTGCTATTAAATCTTTACAAATAATTTTTTGACAAGTATAAAATTCTTTAAGTATGCACATATTACTCGACTATTTAAATCCATATCCGATCCGCTTCCGCTCCATATCCATACCATCCGCTCCGTCTCACTCTTTGTTAGGGGTGAAAGTGGTGCGGATAATTCTCCGCCCCGATCCTAACTGAATCCGAATTTTAAGGATATAGAGATGAACTTTTAATATCCGCGCGGATATAGATAATCTGAATCCAATATTGTGCGGATGCAGGATAGAATATGGAATCGGCAAAATCCGAACGATATGGATTATCCGCAAATTCTATGCGGATTATCCGATGTTTAGAATAGGATATCCGATAATTCTCTTCCTAGACTAAAACCTAGAAAATTTTAGGATTTAAAAAAAGTTTGTTAGTTGAGAACTATTAGTTTGTGATATTGTTGTTTGACGATATAAATTTTGAATTGAGATCTTGCTTGCTGCTATTTCATATTGGCTAATAACTTATCATTTGTGAGTGAGGATAACTTGTTAAATGTTAATTTTGTCGGTGTGATAGCCACAACATGGAATGCAATATATGATTATTGTCTACTACTTGCTATTAAATCTTTACAAATAATTTTTTGACAAGTATAAAATTCTTTAAATATGCACATATTACTCGACTATTTAAATCTGTATCCGATCCGCTTCCGCTCCATATCCATACCAGTTCCGACATCTAAAAAAATCCATATTCGCATTCATATCCAAGTATTATCCGCTCCAATCCGAATCCGACAAAGAAAAACGGATTAGGATATAGGAAAAGCCGCTCCGGTCCATTTTCATCCCTACTCTTTGTCTCTTTTGTCGTCGGTGCATCGCCTTGGCCTGGCGGAGGGCACAGCTGGAGTGTGAGCTCGGGCAGAGGATAAGCTTGCAAGGCTGCAGGCGGAGGACGAGCTCGCAACTCGAGAGGCCACAAGCGGAGGATGACCTTGGGCGGCTGCGACACAAGGCAAGCTCGGACATGGCTGCCAGTGGGTGGATGAGCTTGGCCAACTTCCCTTGACGTGGAGCTCGAGAGTCAATTTCTCATCGTGTAGACATGCACTTTATTTTAGTTTGTTTGCATAACATCTCATTGTGTATAAGATCTGGACTTTATTTTCGACTCTATATGATCTTCCAAGAAATAAATACGTCCTAGACCTATTTTTTTCTTTCATTTGCAAACAGAGTACGGTAGCATTACAAGTTCAATTTGCATAATTTGTTTGGGGAGTTAATTGCTTTTTCTTTTCCTGCATTGGTGAAAGACATGTACATTTCACCTACTCTGGCTCTCTCAGATATTATCAACTCAATTAGAAACTCAAACAATCAATGATCCTGTTATTTCATTCTAATGAACATGCATATGTAAGGACACAGGGTCTCACTGAAGGGGATTCTGATCGTTTTGGTGAGTGTATCTACTATACCTAGATAGAACCAAGGCCCGGCGACCCTGGGGCTCTGCTCGGTGACGGACGTGGTGAGCAAATAAGGGCAGTGCACCACCGCTGCAGCCTGCACTGTACGTGTCAGCACACTGCAGACTCGATTCAGCTTCTTCTCATCAAAAGTCTCACGGAGTGATAGTCATGCAGCGCAAACTCAGACACCATGCATGTAGCTAGTTGCTAGTACTAATTAATAATTGACTTTGTGCTTAATAATTAAGTTATCATTATTGGTCAGTTTCAGAACTTTAGTTTCATAGGGCATGTTTATATATTTTCTAGCTACAAATTGCCACCATTTATGACTCTCATAATCTATTTCTTTATAAACTCTACTATATGATGATTTAGGACTTGTTTGAATGCTCTATTCACCTCAATCCACGTGTGTTAATCCACCCCAACACACATGAATTGAGATAGATACATAAGCATTCAAACAAGGCCTTATGGAATACCATGTTTTTTTTCTTAATTTAAGTATGTAAAACCTTAGTTCTTTGAGTACAGTTAAATATCTATTTATACCTATTATTCATAATATATATGCTTAAATTTACATGTAATTATCATATGCTGCTATTGGAACTTAGGTCCACGATACCACCCGCTATCCACGATCCAGTACCTCGACACCAATCCGCTATCAACCCACTATACGTTATTTAGTACCTTGATATTCGCCCAGGCTCTATAAAATTTCTGGGTCCACCACTGAATAGGAGAACCCCATAAGCAGATTTTTCAGGCTTCTCAGCGTGCCACGTCATTACGTATTACTCCCTCCTTTCAGTTTTCAGAAATCATCGTCTACACATTACGGCGCTGGCGCTGGCGCGGCTTTTTCTCAGGCAAATGCGTGCGTTACTTTGCATGGCTGCATGCAGCGTTAATGCATTTTCCATCTGCTTACATTCCGCATTGCTTCCCTCCTATTTTTAGGTTGCATGCAAAACCAGTTCGTTGGCATTCCTCCACTTTCCCTTGCCAGGCGTTAGCGTCTTGGTCTTCATGAAGCGTTAATGTACGAGGATTATAAGTATTTGGACCCGCCACAAACTCTTCCGAGTGAAATCCCTGCCGCAAATTATCATATGCCTTTTCTCTGTCCCAGCACCACAAATCTCTTCACCTTCCATGCATGCCCCATGATCTCCAATACAGCCACAAATGCACTTGCAAACCGACGATACATATAGCCGCGGCCAGATTCATATTTAAACCCAATGCATCCGCCTGCTCACATTGCCATCTCTGGCATCGGCCTCCACTCTGGTGAGTGGCTATCCATTGATCTGGCCTTCAATTGTAGCCAGTTTGGCACCATCGTCCATGACTCCATGTCAAGCAAGCTTGGGAGTTCTCTATCCTATTGTGTAACTGTAATGCAACACCATACTGTCCATTTTCACCAATTCTCAAAGGTGAGAGTTCCCTTCATTCATAAATGTGTATATATTTTATCAGACTACTACTAATAGTTACTCTGCAAGAGTTTGATCTTTTGTTTGTTTGTGTCGGCACGAAAATGTGTCAATCGTGCGGGCACAAGAGCAAGTCGGAAAGGTCTACTCGATGGAGCTGGAGATCCGCTTTGGCTTCAACGCTTGGGGTTAGTCGATCCGGCGTATTCCTTCCGAGACGATGTCGATCAATTTGACCCGCAATTGATAAGAAGAGAAAGTTTATCAGTAATTTAAGGTGGAACGTGCCAGTCTATGCCCAGACAGTTCCAAGTGTGCCGCTTCGGGAGCAGCCATACGGGAAGAACGATTAAATAGCCGATACGCACAGAAATCGGCTTTTACGGATCTGTAAAGCTCGTGGGTAGCGATTAATTTTATGTTGACAGGTACAATACACATATATGTAAATGAGATCATCAGCTAGGTGTATATTACCATTATGAATCATTGAGCCGATGAATCTAACGAGAAATGATATAACACGCGAACAAATCGACTATCTAATACAAATGGATCTACAGACGCTCTGAATCTAATCTGTTACCATCAACAGTGAGGTTCAACCGGATCGATGACAGCTATGATGATAATAACAAACTAAAACCGAAGAATCCGTAAAACTATCTACACTTCAACAGACTTTGCGAAAGACATGCTATACGTGAAGGCTCGGATGAATCGACTAAAATAGCCAATTCAGATGAAGAGAACTACATCGTGTGAACAATCGACTATTTCACGTGGACAGACCTATGGACTCATCAGACCTAACCTGCTATCTCTAACAGTGGGGTTCGATCGAATCGATGCAGCCGTGATAGGGACAACAAATCAAACCTTTAAAGTAAACAGATCTATTCATGTTCAACAGAATCATGTAAACACACTGTAGGCGTTAATGCATAAGCGATCGGCTATTTAGCCGATGCAGGCATAGCAAACAGTTAAGGTCGCGTCTGATCGAGAACAAATATACTAACTAGCATCCTCCAATCTAAAGTGCTATCAGTGGGGATCGACCGGATCGTTACAGCCATAATAGTGAACCGTAGACCAAATTCAACTAGTCAGCAAACCTCCTCAAGATCATTCGTGTCTTAGCCGCATACTATGCACGATCAAGATCGAAATAGAACAGCCGATAAAACATGAATCATCGCTCAAAGTAAGAAATATCATGTTGTAATAAAGCAAACGGTGGACTAAAATGATATAAGGCCAATCTAGATCGATCTCGATCGGGTAGGTTGATGTTGTTGCAAGCTAATAACGATGAAAACATCAGCAATATCGGTAACTTAATAAATCTACCCAAAGGTTGCTACTCTTAGGTAGAGGCGATAACTTGACCTTAATCTAATTCGAGCAGTGGAGGTCGATCGGATCGATACAGCCGTATTTAAACTAGACAAGAGTCGATAACTAGTTTATACCAGAGTCATAGTGGAGGTCGACCGGATCGATGCAGCCGTATGAACAAAAGTATAAGCCATGACGGTACTTACAGACAAGCCGGAGGTCGGCCGGACTGATGCAGCCCTGCTCACTGAAGAACTCGTCGAGATCTACTCTACTCCTACTCTTAAGGAGTGGCTGGAGCCAAAAAAAGTAAGTAACTTATATTTGATTGATTGTGTGTCATTTACAATAGCCGGGGTCCAATATTTATACCCGAAACCTACGCATGAATCGTACTTAAGCATGACTCGTTACAATCTTTGGCATAAGAGAAAACATTTCTAATTTAAGATAATTTGGACCCTAATCTTTCTCTTTTTGTAGAGTCCAACATGTTTTTTCCTGACGCCAACCGCAGCTTTTATCGTTATCTACTGCGCTATCTGAAGAGAGCCGATTCTAGTACTACATTCGAATCAGCTGATGCCGACCTTTATGCAATCTATTCCTCGATGACACGATCTTGGGAGCTTTTGAGTTTCTGCAATTCTTCTTCCCAAATTTTGGTGTAAACACGTGCCCCCTAATTTTGGGATAAAAGTAATTTTATTCTAAAATTATCATGCTTGTACCCCCGATAGGTCCGTGGTCACTTACTTTGACCATTTTTCCTTCACTCTCACCTCTCTTCTTCCATCCTTTGGTTCGTCACCTCTCACTCCTACTCTTCTTTCGTCCCTCGTCTCCTACTTAGTTCAAAGCTACAGAACTTCGAGTAGCACCACACCACTCATGTCGTGTCATGGGCTGTGGCTAGCCGAACCCAAGCCATGTGTTCATCGCAACTTGGCACACACATGTATGGCTAACCTTTTACCTTTCTAACCTCACAATAGATGTAGATAATAACATCCTATTTAAATTGAGTCAATGACTACTACAAAAATAATTTGTACTCATGCTTCCTATTTTTTAGTTGCCATTCACTTACTGTATGTCTGGTTTGGAGGCTGATCAAAAATGGGATGAGCGATTCCTAATTTGATGTTGTCTGGTTTTGGGGCAACCGAGCCGTCTCATTTCCCTCACGGGGGGCGTCCTCGTCTCTGTTCAAGTCGAGTTCCTCCGTCTCACTCTTTGTTAGGGGTGAAAGTGGTGCGGATAATTCTCCGCCCCGATCCTAACTGAATCCGAATTTTAAGGATATGGAGATGAACTTTTAATATCCGCGCGGATATAGATAATCTGAATCCAATATTGTGCGGATGCAGGATAGGATATGGAATCGGCAAAATCCAAACGATATGGATTATCCGCAAATTCTATGCGGATTATCCGATGTTTAGAATAGGATATCCGATAATTCTCTTCCTAGACTAAAACCTAGAAAATTTTAGGATTTAAAAAAAGTTTGTTAGTTGAGAACTATTAGTTTGTGATGTTGTTGTTTGACGATATAAATTTTGAATTGAGATCTTGCTTGCTGCTATTACATATTGGCTAATAACTTATCATTTGTGAGTGATGATAACTTGTTAAATGTTAATTTTATCGGTGTGATAGCCACAACATGGAATGCAATATATGATTATTGTCTACTACTTGCTATTAAATCTTTACAAATAATTTTTTGACAAGTATAAAATTCTTTAAGTATGCACATATTACTCGACTATTTAAATCCATATCCGATCCGCTTCCGCTCCATATCCATACCATCCGCTCCGTCTCACTCTTTGTTAGGGGTGAAAGTGGTGCGGATAATTCTCCGCCCCGATCCTAACTGAATCCGAATTTTAAGGATATAGAGATGAACTTTTAATATCCGCGCGGATATAGATAATCTGAATCCAATATTGTGCGGATGCAGGATAGAATATGGAATCGGCAAAATCCGAACGATATGGATTATCCGCAAATTCTGTGCGGATTATCCGATGTTTAGAATAGGATATCCGATAATTCTCTTCCTAGACTAAAACCTAGAAAAATTTAGGATTTAAAAAAAGTTTGTTAGTTGAGAACTATTAGTTTGTGATGTTGTTGTTTGACGTTATAAATTTTGAATTGAGATCTTGCCTGCTGCTATTACATATTGACTAATAACTTATCATTTGTGAGTGAGGATAACTTGTTAAATGTTAATTTTGTCGGTGTGATAGCCACAACATGGAATGCAATATATGATTATTGTCTACTACTTGCTATTAAATCTTTACAAATATTTTTTTGACAAGTATAAAATTCTTTAAATATGCACATATTACTCGACTATTTAAATCCGTATCCGATCCGCTTCCGTTCCATATCCATACCAGTTCCGACATCTAAAAAATCCATATTCGCATCCGTATCCGAGTATTATCCGCTCCGATCCGAATCCGACAAAGAAAAAAGGATTAGGATATAGAAAAAGCTGGAGTGTCCTCCGCTCTTTGTCTCTTTTGTCGTGGGTGCATCGCCTTGGCCTGGCGGAGGGCACAGCTGGAGTGTGAGCTCGGGCAGAGGATAAGCTTGAAGGCTGCAGGCGGAGGACGAGCTCGCAACTCGAGAGGCCACAAGCGGAGGACGACCTTGGGCGGCTGCGACACAAGGCAAGCTCGGACATGGCTGCCAGTGGGTGGATGAGCTTGGTCAACTTCCCTTGACGTGGAGCTCGAGAGTCAATTTCTCATCGTGTAGACATGCACTTTATTTTAGTTTGTTTGCATAACATCTCATTGTGTATAAGATCTGGACTTTATTTTCGACTCTATATGATCTTCCAAGAAATAAATACGTCCTAGACCTATTTTTTTCTTTCATTTGCAAACAGAGTACGGTAGCATTACAAGTTCAATTTGCATAATTTGTTTGGGGAGTTAATTGCTTTTTCTTTTCCTGCATTGGTGAAAGACATGTACATTTCACCTACTCTGGCTCTCTCAGATATTATCAACTCAATTAGAAACTCAAATAATCAATGATCCTGTTATTCCATTCTAATGAACATGCATGTAAGGACACAGGGTCTCACTGAAGGGGATTCTGATCGTTTTGGTGAGTGTATCTACTATATACCTAGTAGGAGCACGAGCGGACCCAGGGCCCGGCGACCCTGCGCGCCTGCCGGGGCTCTGCTCGGTGACGGACGTGGTGAGCAAATAAGGGCAGTGCACCACAGCTGCAGCCTGCACTGTACGTGTCAGCACACTGCACACTCGATTCAGCTTCTTCTCATCAAAAGTCTCACGGAGTGATAGTCATGCAGCGCAAACTCAGACACCAAGCATGTAGCTAGTTGCTAGTACTAATTAATAATTGACTTTGTGCTTAATAATTAAGTTATCATTATTGGTCAGTTTCAGAACTCAAGACTAAAAAATGCAGCCAGCCTATACCTACGAGCTTACGTAATATATATTGGGAATTTTTTTTAGCAATTCAACGTATAATTAATTTTAGTTTCATATGGCATGTTTATATATTTTCTAGCTACAAATTGCTACCATTTATGACTCTCATAATCTATTTCTTTATAAACTCTGCTATATAATGATTTAGGACTTGTTTAAATGCTCTATTCACCTCAATCCACGTGTGTTAATCCACCCCAACACACATGGATTGAGGTAGATACATAAGCATCCAAACAAGGTCTTATAGAATACCATGTTTTTTTTTCTTAATTTAAGTATGTAAAACCTATATATATGCTTAAATTTACATGTAATTATCATATGCTGCTATTGGAACTTAGGTCCGCAATATTACCCGCTATCCGCGATCTAGTACCTCGACACCAATCCGCTACCAACCCACTACACGTTATTTAGTACCTTGATATTAGCCGAGGCTCTATAAAATTTCTGGGTCCGCCATTGAATAGGAGAACCCCATAAGCAGATTTTTCAAGCTTCTCAGCGTGCCACGTCATTACGTATTACTCCCTCCTTTCAGTTTTCAGAAACCATCTACACATTACGGCGCTGGCGCGGCTTTTTCCCAGGCAAATGCGTGCGTTACTTTGCATGGCTGCATGCAGCGTTAATGCATTTTCCATCTGCTCACATTCCGCATTGCTTCCCTCCTATTTTTAGGCTGAATGCAAAACCAGTTCGTTGGCATTCCTCCACTTTCCCTTGCCAGGCGTTAGCGTCTTGGTCTTCATGAAGCGTTAATGTACGAGGATTATAAGTATTTGGACCCGCCACAAACTCTTCCGAGTGAAATCCCTGCCGCAAATTATCATATGCCTTTTCTCTGTCCCAGCACCACAAATCTCTTCACCTCACAAATGCACTTGCAAACCGACGATACATATAGCCGCGGCCAGCTTCATATTTTAACCCAATGCATCCGCCTACTCACATTGCCATCTCTGGCATCGGCCTCCACTCTGGTGAGTGGCTATCCATTGATCTGGCCTTCAATTGTAGCCAATTTGGCACCATCGTCCATGACTCCATGTCAAGCAAGCTTGGGAGTTCTCTATCCTATTGTGTAACTGTAATGCAACACCATACTGTCCATTTTCACCAATTCTCAAAGGTGAGAGTTCCCTTCATTCATAAATGTGTATATATTTTATCAGACTACTACTAATAGTTACTCTGCAAGAGTTTGATCTTTTGTTTGTTTGTGTCGGCACGAAAATGTGTCAATCGTGCCGGGCACAAGAGCAAGTCGGAAGGGTCTACTCGATGGAGCTGGAGATCCGCCTGGCTTCAACGCAGGGTTAGTCGATCCGGCGTATTCCTTCCGAGACGTGTCAGTCAATTTGACCCCGCAATTGATAAGAAGAGAAAGTTTATCAGTAATTTAAGGTGGAACGTGCCAGTCTATGCCCAGACAGTTCCAAGTGTGCCGCTTCGGGAGCAGCCATACGGGAAGAACGATTAAATAGCCGATACGCACAGAAATCGGCTTTTACGGATTGTAAAGCTCGTGGGTAGCGATTAATTTTATGTTGACAGGTACAATACACATATATGTAAATGAGATCATCAGCTAGGTGTATATTACCATTATGAATCATTGAGCCGATGAATCTAACGAGAAATGATATAACACGCGAACAAATCGACTATCTAATACAAATGGATCTCTGAGACGCTCTGAATCTAATCTGTTACCATCAACGGTGAGGTTCAACCGGATCGATGACAGCTATGATGATAATAACAAACTAAAACCGAAGAATCCGTAAAACTATCTACACTTCAACAGACTTTGCGAAAGACATGCTATACGTGAAGGCTCGGATGAATCGACTAAAATAGCCAATTCAGATGAAGAGAACTACATCGTGTGAACAATCGACTATTTCACGTGGACAGACCTATGGACTCATCAGACCTAACCTGCTATCTCTAACAGTGGGGTTCGATCGAATCGATGCGGTAGTGATAGGGACAACAAATCAAACCTTTAAAGTAAGCAGATCTATTCATGTTCAACAGAATCATGTAAACACACTGTAGGCGTTAATGCATAAGCGATCGGCTATTTAGCCGATGCAGGCATAGCAAACAGTTAAGGTCGCGTCTGATCGAGAACAAATATACTAACTAGCATCCTCCAATCTAAAGTGCTATCAGTGGGGATCGGCCCGGATCGTTCTGACCATAATAGTGAACCGTAGACCAAATTCAACTAGTCAACCAAACCTCCTCAAGATCATTCGTGTCTTAGCCGCATACTATGCACGATCAAGATCGAAATAGAACAGCCGATAAAACATGAATCATCGCTCAAAGTAAGAAATATCATGTTGTAATAAAGCAAACGGTGGACTAAAATGATATAAGGCCAATCTAGATCGATCTCGATCGGGTAGGTTGATGTTGTTGCAAGCTAATAACGATGAAAACATCAGCAATATCGGTAACTTAATAAATCTACCCAAAGGTTGCTACTCTTAGGTAGAGGCGATAACTTGACCTTAATCTAATTGACGGTGGAGGTCGATCGGATCGATCTGACCGTATTTAAACTAGACAAGAGTCGATAACTAGTTTATACGAGTCATAGTGGAGGTCGACCGGATCGATGCACCCGTATGAACAAAAAGTATAAGCCATGACGGTACTTACGGACAAAGGAGGTCGGACTGATGCATGTACCGCTCCTTTGAAAGAACTCGTCGAGATCTACTCTACTCCTACTCTTAAGGAGTGGGTGGAGCCAAAAAAAGTAAGTAACTTATATTTGATTGATTGTGTGTCATTTACAATAGCCGGGGTCCAATATTTATACCCGAAACCTACGCATGAATCGTACTTAAGCATGACTCGTTACAATCTTTGGCATAAGAGAAAACATTTCTAATTTAAGATAATTTGGACCCTAATCTTTCTCTTTTTGTAGAGTCCAACATGTTTTTTCCTGACGCCAACCGCAGCTTTTATCGTTATCTACTGCGCTATCTGAAGAGAGCCGATTCTAGTACTACATTCGAATCAGCTGATGCCGACCTTTATGCAATCTATTCCTCGATGACACGATCTTGGGAGCTTTTGAGTTTCTGCAATTCTTCTTCCCAAATTTTGGTGTAAACACGTGCCCCCTAATTTTGGGATAAAAGTAATTTTATTCTAAAATTATCATGCTTGTACCCCCGATAGGTCCGTGGTCACGGGTAGAGAATCTTGATCTGGGGTCTACTGTCTGTCACCATCTTTGCCAGCGTATGAGCCCATGCTTTAAAACTTTACGAGAGTATCATTGCTTCACGGGCGCTTGGATCCATCTTTCAGGCCGACTATAAAATGTCTATCTGACTCTGGCGAGAGCAATTTAACAACTCAGTTATGTTTCTCTTCTGCTTGCTTTCTCGAGTGCCTCTGGCTCCGCTAGACCCTCCATGGTCTAATTCCTTGCTATGAGGATCTTGAGTGGTTAGAAGAATTATTGTGCATAGGGTGATTGTGTCGCTCATCTTAGCGCCTTGTCGAGCAAGAGGATCAGCTACTGCGGTTAGAAGAATTCTTGTGATATTACCTGAGTTTTCTCTCCATGATCGCAGAGCTGTTCTAGTGTTTGCAAGGGCTAAAATATGTGGACACCTTCCCCTTGTTCGCTTCATCAAATGTCCATCGGAAAAACCACAGACTTCTTTCCCACAGTTTCCCAGCCACCAAGAAATCGGTTGGGCATCTTTTAAGCAGGCGGCCTTTCCCTTTCTCCTGATGCAATTTTATCAATAGGCCGATGTGACTTGGTTCATGATGACCTTCGGCCTTGTGGGGATCCAGACTCCCTTCAATCCAAAGAAGCCTTGGTGGGTTGATCGCTGGTTAATATAAACCTTTCGTATCCATCCCACAATATTTTGTGATTATGGGAAGCAATAAGTCCGAATCTGTTATCTCTTCGTGATCCGTCCCCTGAATTTTTTGAGTGTCGATCCATTTCCATATCTGACTTTAACTCCATAACCTTGGCAAAGTCTATCCACTCACCTTCCTGGGCTATATATACGGGCCACGGCTGTGGATCGAAAAACAACTTGCTTTGTCCAAAACCTTTTGTGTCTTTGGTGCGATTTCTGCTTTCCCATAGGTTTGAGATCATGGAGAACAACAAGAGGTCTGCTGAGGAGACCTTTAATGGATCTACGTCATCATGCCAGTGCCTTCGTCATCAGGAGGGTGCAACTCGAGATGCCCCCACCGTCTCGGAGCATAGGGCCGACTCCGCTCAGCCTTTGGGGTCATCCTCGTCAACAGCTCGCCGCCAACTCCCCTGCTATCCAAGGAGACAGATCGACAATGATGATTTGCTCGCCTATATCGATCGGGCTAGCTAGAATCTCACCGACTGCCTCTCCCTTGCAGAATCGGCTCTGCCCATGGTTCGATGCCGATCGCCTTTCGAGGCCGACCCGGTGGAGGATAGGTTGGCCAAGGCCGAGGCCAGAATTATGGGTGAGATGCCTACCACAACTTTCTGTCTCTTCTTAATTTTGTCTTCAAGATCTTGATCATCCCTCCCTTGAATCTTTTAGATCTATCGGCTCAACTAGAAAGCCTCCGATTAGCTGTGAAGCACGCGACGGGAGTCATCAATGCTAGAGGCGCCATTCCGGTGTTCACTTGCACGACATCCCGAACCGTGTCAGGGAGGTCACTCTTCATGGTGCTGCCATGGCATTGGCTGCTGCGCAAGCCCATTCTGGCCATGAGCTTCGGCTTCTTCCCCATGGTTTTCCAGCCACGACACACCCTAGGATCATGAGCGCCTGGTCAAGGATTTCTTCGATGCCGCCAACTCTGTAGCCCTTACTTCCTAGGCCGATGATATAGTAAACTAAGTGTTTTCTAGCCTGTAGCTTGTAATAGGTGATATTAGCAAACAATTTCTTAGTCTTAAGTGATTTTTCTTTTGCTTCGTACTTCACGTTCCATACATCAATTTATCCGTGTTTGCTTTGCTGTTATAGGCGATACATTTTGTACCAGTTTTTCCCCCTTTGGGTTTATTTTTTGAACTAGAGGCGACACCCTTCTGGTATCAGCTATTAGAACCGATGATTGAACTAATCGGCTGTCAAGTATTAATCCAAATGCTAGGATAATATTTCTTTAGATATTTTCTATTGATTGCTCTGCCAAACTCTTCTCCTCCTAGTGTTTCCAGAACATAAGCATTGCCAGACGCACAACGTTTAATCCGATAAGGCCCTTCCTAATTAGGCGACCATTTGTCGAACTCACTGTCCTTTGACCTGATCGGCAATTTTACTTTTGAGACTATGTCCCCTTCAGAAAATTGCTTGCCCTTGACCTTTTTATTGTAATATTTTGCAATCCTTAGTTTATTGGCTTTGATATTCTCAAGAGCACGTAGTCGATGGCAACTCAAGTCCTCTAAGTCATCTATCATAAGATTCTTGTAGACTTTGGCTGATAAATTATTTTACAATATGACTCGCCTCGATCCAGTTCGAATTTCCTAAGGAAGGACTGCATTATGACAATACACAAGTTCATAAGGCGATGTTTTAATCGATCCATGATAGACCATCCTATATGCCCATAATGCCTCATTAAGCGTTGAATGCCACTTCCTTGGATGCTCCTCAATCTTTTTCTTGATTAGCTTAATCATAATCTGATTGGATGCCTCTGCCTGGCCATTAGCCTGAGCATAGTAAGGAGAAGAATTTAGTAGCTTAATTCCTATACTGGCAGTAAAATCTCCGAACTCTTCTGATATGAACATTGTCCCTTGATCGGTAATGATGGTTTGAGGAATTTCAAAACTATACACAATGTGCTCCTTGATAAAATCAACCATGTTCTTTGAGGTTACCGTCTTCAAAGGAATTGCCTCAACCAACTTAGTGAAGTAATTCGTTGATACCAATATGAACTTATGTCCTTTACCTGAGGGCAGAAAAATCTAGCCAATTAAGTCAATTCCCCAGCCTCAAAATGGCTATGGTTTGATTATTGGATTCATAGCTGATGCAGGCGATTTCTGAACATTACCAAAATGTTGACATTCCTGACACCCCTTATAATATTCAAAACAGTATTCCAATATTGTTGGATAAAAATATCTAGTTATGCGAATAATCCATTTCATCTTATAAGCCGATTGATGAGCTCCACATATCCCTTCATGCACTTCGCCCATTAACACCTTAGCTTCCTCTTGATTTAAGCATTTGAGCAACACCCCATCGAATGTTTTGAAATATAGCTGATCATCCAGTAAAACATACTTAATCGATTTATATCTTAGCTTTCTGGTAACTTTTTGTGATGGATTGCTGAGGTAATCGGCTATTTCAACTCTTCAATCATTATTCGAGGTTTCACTACTCAAGACTTCTTGAAACACTCGATAACCTGACACACTTTGAGCTAAACGATTAGCCTCTTGATTCTGTGCTCTCGGAATATGTTGAAAAGAGACATGAGGAAATTCTTTGAGCAACCTTTGACACTCATCATAATATCCCCTCAGAGTATCTTCTTTGCACTCATATAGGCTGATCAACTGATCAATAATTAACTATGAATCTCCAAATACTTTAATTGTCTCGGTCTTTACTTCAAAAAGAAGTTGAAGCCCCCTTAAGAATAGCCTCATATTCCGCTTGGTTTTTGGTAATCATTGGTTCAGTTGGAAGAGCAAACTCGAAACTTGCCCCCCGAGGTGAAATAATAACCATACCAATGCCACCACCTTGCTTGCATGATGCCCCATCAAAGAACAACATCCAGGGTATCGGCTTCACATAGCCAACAATTGGCTTATGATGCTGGGTGACAAAATCGGCTATTACTTGCCCTTTGACTACTTTAGCCAATTCGTACCTCAAGTCAAATTCTGACAACGCAAGAATCCACTTTCCCATTCTTCCATTTAATATTGACATTGATTGCATGTGTTTGATCACATCAGTCTTGGAGACAACTGTACACTCAACCTACAACAAGTAATGTCGTAACTTAGTGCAAGAAAAATATAAGCATAAGCATAACTTCTCGATGGGAGAATATCTTGTCTCTGGATCTAGAAGCCTCCTACTGAGATAGAAAACAACCCGCTCTTTCTCTTCGAACTCTTGCATCAGGGCCGATCCAAGTGTCTGGTTATCGGTCGATATGTACAACTTAAAAAGCTTACCTTGCTGAGGAGGGACCAGCATGGGCGGACATTTCATATATTCTTTTATTTCCTCAAACGCCTTTTATTGAACATCACCCCATTTAAATTCTTGATCATTTTTCAACTTCAACAAGGGAGAAAACTGTAGAACTCTCTCCGACAAATTTGAAATAAACCTCCTGATAAAATTAATTTTGTCAAATAAAGATTGTAACTCTGTTTTAGTAGTCGGGGGCACTGCCTCATCAATTGCTTTTATGTTTTTTTGACCAACTTCGATTCCTCTCTCGTGGACTATGAAACCCAAGAATTGTCCAGCTAATACTCCAAAGGCACACTTATTAGGATTCATCTTGAGACCATGTTTTCTTGTGCATTCTAGAGTCTCCCGCAAATCAGCTAGATGTTCCTTGTACCCCTTGGATTTTATCATCATATCATCAATGTAGATTTCAACAATCCTGTCGATCAACTTATGAAAAATGTAATTCATTGTCGTCTGATAAGTTGCACCGGCATTCTTCAGACCAAAGGTCATCACAACCCACTCAAATAAACCGATTGTGCCAGGGCACCTGAAAGCGGTCTTTGCTATGTCTTCCTTAGCCATAAAAATTTGGTTATATCCTGCAATGCCATCCATGAAGCTAATAACCTTGTGCCCGGCTGCTGCGTCTACCAACATATCGGCTATCGGCATCGAATAACCATCCATGGGTGTGGCCTTGTTTAGATCTCTGAAATTGTTGTAAACTCTTAACTTTCCATTCTCCTTATACATAGGAACAACATTCGATATCCACTCTGCTTATCGGCACGGTCGGATAAACTTTGCTTCCAGTAACCTTTCAGTCTCCTTTTTTATATCATCATGTACGTTTGGGTTGAATCTCCTCGAAGCTTGTTTAAACGACCGATATCTAGGTTTGATTGACAATTGATGTTCAACAATTGTTCGGTCTAGACCAGGCATCTCATATTATTCCTAGGCAAAACAGTCTTTAAATTCCTCTAATAAATCGACTAACTCTTGCTTATACTCAGGATCCAACTTGGCACTTACATACGTCGACCTAGGCCTATCTCCAGAACCAATATCTACCTCTTCTAATTCATCGGCCGACGTGAAGCCATGTCCTAGTTTGCCATCTGTACCATCTATTGAATTATCCATTAAAACAAATTTTCAAAGCCGACCGCTTGGATCAGCTGTTGGCTTTCATTACTAATCTTAATGAAGCCTCCTTCCTACAACTTACCAGAAAAGCATTCGAAGTCTTCTAGCTCCCAAAATACTGGATCGGTTGTTGCGATACTCATAGATTCATCAGCGCGAACCAGCTCGACATCGTCTCCATGTCATTGAATCAAACACTGATGCATGGTTGACGACACACAACAGTTTACATGAATCCAATCATGACCAAGGAGTAAATTGTATGACCTTTTCCATCAATGACAAAGAATGTGGTGAGCAAAGTCTTACTTCCGATTGTCAATTCGACATTCATTGCCCTCCGGGTCTTAAACGCATTACCCTCAAAATCCTTAAGCATCATGTCGGTCTCAAATCAAATCTCCTGGCCCCTTACCAAGTTTATGAAAAGTTGTGTAAGGCATAAGATTGACAGAAGCAACCCCATCCACCAACTCTTGTTCATCGGCTTCCCATCAACAAAACCTTTTACATATAAAGCTTTTAAGTGTCGATGCTTGACCGGCTTATCGAATATAGCCTGTTGTATGACTGTCAACTTGGCAACTATCTCTTCATACTCCGATTCATCAAAATATGAGTAAACTTCTTGATCTGCTGGAGCTCTGAATTCTGATGGCAACAGAAAAGCCATTTGAATATTAGCCGATGGCTGCCCTCTATCGGTTGTTTGCTTAGCACGCCACACTTGAGGTCTACCAAATACATGAGCCTATTCCAGTTCTCTATTCCTTAGCCGTTGCACTCTTCTTTTCTGGCTTCTCGTCAGACCTCCTGGACACCATTGGCCTTCCTGCCAAACATATTCTTCCTCATTACTATCTTCTCCATGATCAGCCTAGTTTTGATCGACAACTCGCTTTTCGAGCTGATCATGAACACTTCTATTTTTTAAGCGCTGATCCATGTTATTATGATGATATGCATCTTGAGCATGGATAGATCGGCGGTTGGCTTGAGATTGCCTAAATTCCCAATATTGTTCGCTGCACTCTGGACAGTTATTTTTGGTAGGCAATTTCAAACCTTCGTTCCAGCAATGTCTGAAGAAAGGATAATTCCAATGTGATTCGGCTTGTTTTCTTTCGTACCTCTCTTTTTCCTATTGACGCTGGTATTCTTGCTCTTCTAACCAACAATAATAATCCTTTTTCTTCTGCCGCTGCCATTTATTCAACAAAATTCGAGATGTAACACGTGGCCTTGTTGTCCCATCCTTTGACGTTTCTTCCTGCTCATATCAGCTCTTTTGTTGGTCACGATGTCTTTTAATTTCTTTGTATTCATCAACCGATATTTGTATCTCGGGATCGACTGTTCCGGTTTCTCTTGATCTAACAGATGTTAGGACTTTAGTCTTCCCTTTGAACAGCCTAGCATCAACCATATTTTGATGTCCTAGGAAATGATTATCATCAACTTTTATCTTTCGAGGCGTATCAAATTTGAGCCTTCCTTGCTGAATAGCCTCTGTATATGCTGCCGGAAAACTCTGCACTCATTAGTAGAATGAGAAGTGGTGTTGTGAAATTTGTAGAACTTTTTATTCTTCAACTGATCGGGAGGTAACATCATATGATTGTCGGGTAACTTGATCTGTCCTTTCTTGAGCAAGAAATCGAAAAGTTTGTCTGATTTTGTGACGTCAAAATCATAGCTCTCTTCGATTCCTCTTCCCCAAGGATTTGACACCATTACTGTCTTCTTACCCCAATTCCACTGGGCCGCAGCGACCTCTTCTTCTTCGTCATCCTCATAGTCGTCATCGACTGGATATGTGTTATAGACTTCGGCCATTGTGGTACTTTTCTGAAATCGGGTATCTCTGCGCATATTCTGGAATTAGCTATTAAGCGCTGCCACTAGTTGAGCCAATTGACCCAAGTTGTCAAATTCTTATCTGAGCAGCTTTTCTCTCCATGTTGGCAACATCCCCTGAACGGCCAAAGCAGCTAGCCGATCATCAACCAAGTTTAATGAGAAGCATAAATTTCTAATCTCTCAGAACCTCTGAAGAAACTCGGTGCCCGATTCATTAGTTCTCTACCTTATAGTTGTTAAATCGGTAATCTTCTTTTCTCCTGTCCCAGTGTAAAAATATGTATGAAATTTCTTCTCTAGGGATTTTATAACTAAAACATTGTGGGAAATTAGCGCCTTGTTCGACAACGTGGATACATGGCCTAATACGTTAGTCATTAAGACCTACCCGTTAACTAGTAGTGTAATTACATTTTAGAGTTGCGATTATCGTGATTATTTATATTTCTGCATCGTGTCCACGAATATCAAAATAGGCACAACGACGGACCAAAAAGTCATCTGGGGAAAACAAGAGCGGCAAATACATGGATGGTCATGTCACCATGATGGAATGCTAATCTTTTGGTTATATCTTACTCAGGCAAGCCCCAGTGCATAACCTCTATTATTTTGCACTTTAATTTATGCTTGTGCATTAAGTTTAAGGAGTTGAATGAAACCCACTTGCATATATATATATATCCTTATCCTATGAGTTTTACTAGTATGACAGGATCATGTAGATTGCTATGCTTCAGGATTCCGGTTGAAGTTGGGTGATTTACTGTCACTCACAAGAGACCGGAAATATATTATTATTGTTATTATATTATTATCACCTGTAATATATATATGAAAGGAAATGGAGATCGGGCAGGGATATTGTCCGGTTCATAAACCTAGGGTCCCTCATAGACTGGCTTTCCAACAAAGGCTCGGCCCAGCAGACAACATTGTGAACGACGCACAACTCCTGGGCCAGCCCAAATACCTAAACGACAGGCCAGAAGGGCGATCCAATCTCTGACTGGGAGGCCTGGCCGAGGAGGAACGGTGCCCGCTTTCAACTCCGGCCCGTCTCTCCGACCAGAAGGCTTCAAAACCCCCCTCATGATATGTTAACGCCCACTGAGCCTTATGTTCCATTTGCGCCTCTAACCAGGCCTTTCCCACTTCATTTACCATCTTGTCTAGTTCTCTCTTTGTCTTCTTAAACTGGTGCTCTGTACGTACACAATATAGAGCCTTTACCTTGTCACATACCTCCTGCTTCCTCTGACGCCGCCAGAAATTAGCGGCAAAGTGTCTCATGCATCATCTATGCACTAGAGGCGGGAACCCATCTATATGCTCAGCTGCAGCATTAAGAAGCCCTGGGTGACGGTCCAAGATCAAACATATAGTCCAAGATGGGCCTAGCACTTGTACACGTAGAAGCCGCATGAACCATGACCACCATTCATTGTTCTCTCCCTCTGCCAAAGCAAATGCCATGGGTACTATCTGGTTCTCAGGATCAACAGTAGCAGCCATCATCAAGGTGCCCTTGTACTTTCCTATTAGGAAAGTGCCATCAACAAGTACGACTAGCCGATAAAACTGGAATGCATATTCTGTTTGCGCGAACGACCAGAGCACACGATAGAGGACATGCCTCAACGGGTCCCGAAAACACATCCCTTCGATGTCCACAAACCATTTCAAGCCAGGGTTGTAGTAATGCATTGCACATAAGATGCGGGGCACCCTGTTGTACGCTTCCTCCCAACTACCCCGACGAATCGCTAGGGCAATTTGCTTAGCACGCCAAGCCTTTCCGTACTTCACATCATACTTAACGAATCCAGATATGGACTATTGTAAAGAAGACACTGAAATGTCATTATTGTCATCAATGAGCCCCAATATACGATGGGCAAGGTAACGTGTAGTGAGCTGATGATGATTTTCCTTCCTCCTATTTGTTAGGCAAGTGTGGGGTTCAACAACTTTACTTATCCTCCACTTTCCATCACTCTATCTCTTTCGTGCATTTAACCTCCACATACAACCGTTTTTGCATATGACGTGGTACCTCAAGTCCTGGTCCGAATGAGTGACATTGTACGACCTATGGTGATACACAGCATAGTCCTGAAGGAAGAGCTTAATCTCTGACATTGTATTGAATATCATCCCCTTCCTAAGGGTTTCTTTCTCATGGTCATACAATGATTTCCTACACATCTGGAGACCGGTGTCATAAACTGCCATATCTGTCATGCTGACATCCCTATAGTTCAAAATGCCCCTAAAAGGTACGTTCATTGACCTTAGTTGCTCAAGCTCAGTCGTTGTGTAAGGTGGTGGTGGAACATACTGCTGTGCTTCGCTAATTCTGCCCCATGAATCATAGGGGGTATCATCTGCTGGCAAATCTGTGACTAGTCTACCCTGAGCCTGGATAGCATGCAAAACCATAGTTGGTACTGGTAATGGCATACCATGTTTAGGTACTGGCATGGCATCAACCGGTATGGGCATAGCATGTCTATCTCCCTGGTCACCATCTGAATCGTCTGAATCACTGCTAACTACATCACCGATCCTGTCCGCCTCCTCCTGCTCCTCCTCTTCTAGTTCGAACTCGTTCACATCAAAATCATTGCATATACAACCTACTTGACTTGAATGAAACTGCTGTTGCGTCAACTAACCGTCCAAATCCATGTTACCCTGAGCTGCTTCCCCTTCGACCCCCAATTCTTGCTCATTGCCTCCAACACCGTCAATAGACGGCCCGTCCTGGACACCCTGCATCCTGTACCCATTCTCCACCACCACCTCAGCCATGGGCACATTGGAACCTTGGAGCACCCTAGTGTAGCGGGACTAGTGAGCAGGGTCGCGCAAGGGCATGAGGACATAGTGTGCCCTAGTCTTCCCAGTATCAAACCTTTCCTTCAGTGTGAAATCACCGCCAAACTTTGCATTCAAACGAACACAAAAGTCGTTGAAGTTAGGAGGTTCATCAAACCATTCCAATTCTTCTTCCATATCCTTAAATATACCATCTTCTCTCCTAACACTTCCTCCATACAAAACTCTAACACAACAATCCGTCTACAAAAGCATTTCAAGAAACTTCATCAATTCATCGAAATCGTCGTACGTAATGTCCAAAGTAATATTAATACTTATTCTAACTATAACTATACTAACTAATCTAATATTAACATCTATATAAGGCTAACTACAACAACTAATATATAACTAGACTCACTAACTGTACTAACTAACTTTACTACCTATACTAACTTACTATATTGTCTATACTAATTAAACTAACTTTACTAACTATACTTTACTAATTATACTAACTTTATTTATTTTACTAACTTACTACACTAACAATGTCGATTCAATCAACAAATACACTAGAGGAGTACCTCGCGGCGGCGGCGCTCGTCCTCGCGTCGGCGACGCACTAGACCGGGCCGAGAGGCGTGGGCACTGGCCTCGGCGGTGGCGGCAGGCGCGGCCCCTGCAATGAGGGCGGCGGCGCGGCAATGAGGGCAGTGGCGGGCGTCCATGGCGCGGCGAGCAGCCGCCGTGTGTGGCCACAGGGCACGGCGGTAGGCCGGAGGGGGTGTTGCACCGGTGTGCGGACGCGGTGGGCCCAGCGGGCGGCCGACGGTCGTGGCGCGCCGGCATTCGTGGCGCGTGCGGGCGCAGCGGGAGTGGCGCGCCCGACGCAGGTGGCGTGCGGCCGTGGCCGGCGGCATGCGCGGCGGGCAGGCGAGGCAGCGGGCGTGGGATTTTTTTTAGTTTTAACGCTTTTTGTAAACTAATTTTAAATCTAACACTGTTTAATTTTTTTTCCAAAACTAACACCTTTGGCCACGCCTATTTCCCTGACGCGGCGAAACGCCTGTGCCGCGCCATGCATGGTGACGCGGCGAGAGGGTTGACGTGGCGACGATCGAAGCGCTGACTGGTGATGTGGCAGGGTCTGCCGTGTCATCGATCTTGGCTCGGCAGAGCTCGTTCACCCCACCGGCACCAGTAGGTGGCGGCAGGAACTGCGGCCGCGTGCGTTGTTTGTTTGTCCGCGCCAAAACGTCGTGAGACTTTGGATTCTTCTCCCTTCCTGCCACGGTTCCGCGCGGGCGCTCGCCGGTGGAGCACGGCGCCACAAAGGCTGCAGGCGAGCGAGCAAAGCCTGATCTGACCTTACCTGACCGAGTGGGAGGGCGCCATCGTTCGAGAGCAGCAGGAGTAGCGGCAGCGGCGGCACTGCGGAAGGCAGCAGAAGCAGGCCCAGCTTCCCTGAATCATGAAGCATGACCGTGTTGGCCCCCTCCACCACGCCACGTCTCAGCTCGCCGACGAGGCCGCGTAGCCACATCATCGATCCATGGACCATGCTACTCCGTACTCCAACTTGCACGGCGGCGGCGCGGCGCGGCGCTCTGACATGCCGCTCCCAGCCGAACTGGAACTAGACCATATAAATTTTAACAATAATGACATAAAAAAGGTGTTGGAGAATTTCTGATTTACTACCAAAGCATCATACTTTACTGTCATTTTAATTTTTTCTAGCTAAACTATCTGTGTTAAGGATGACCCCTATTTTAAATTACCACATAAAAATATTTTAAGAGTTGTTTTCATATGCCAAAATTTTTATGTAACCTTAATTCAATTATTGACAAGATATTTATACATAGAATTGACTAAAAAAGAAGTCAAAATACCATCTTTGTGAAGATTTTACATAAAAGGATATAAACCCTCATTGAGATTAATAAAAGCCACATGAGCAACAATATATATTATGCCAATGAGTTAGCAGCTTATTTTCTACTAAAGATCTCCTGAAGTAGACACTAAGAACACTTGAACTAAGCACCTTTGGTACTGTTGCATGTTTTCCATGAATAATATCAAACAATGAAGGGTATCAAAATTTTTAAAGCTTGGGTAGTGGCCACTCAGCATATTCAATCTCTCGAGATTTAGAAATTAGTCCTTCACATCCATGAGGCTTGACCAAGTCCCCCACTTTCTAACTAAATTGATTTAAAGTAATATTTCTTAGGTATTTTTTGGATCAAATTCAAATTTTGCCATATGCACTCCTCATTGAACAACTTAAAAAGCCATTTACTTGAAAGGCATTTGTTTTGCATACCGAAGTTTTGAATTCCCAGCTCTCCTTGTGTCGGTATAGAAAGTGACCAACTAGTAAATATTTGTAGTTTTGTCATACGTTGTGATCGGAGATGGCCTAACACTCAATGACACAGGGTTTATACTGGTTCAGGCAACGTGCCCTACGTCTAGGTGCTCGAAGTTTGCAGTGGGGTTACAAACGAGAAGGAGGAAGAAGGGGTGTGTAAGAGGTCCGATCGGCTCCGGTCGGAAGGGCCGAGAGCGACAGGAGCTCCGCTATGAGCTAAGTGCTCAAGCTTGTGCTTGAGGTCCGAACCCGGCGGTTCTGTGGTTGTTAGCTAGTGAACTTGATCGATGTTGGTTAACTAAAAAGACTAAAAAAAGCTCCCCTTTCTTGGAGGGAGCGCATCCCTTTTATAGATAAAGGGGATGGCTTTACATGTGAGAGGGTGAGGGTACGTATGCTACTGGGCTTTGTTGCCTACGCTGGCGGATACAAGATAGTGGTAGGCGCCCACAACACTATTGATGTCACTGTAGAATGTCAGATGCATATGGGAGGTTGCGTTGCCTTCTTCAGAAATGGCAGATGTCGGTACTTGCAAATACTATTGATGCCTAGAGACATGTGAGGAGTTTCACCACGTTCACCTGGTACGGTAAATTCCGGCGCCCATAATACTATCGATGCCCAGAGGCACGTGGGGGCCTTACCGTATGGGAGTTAATGGTGCCCACAATACTGTAGAGGGAAATGTCGGCGCCTACAATACTATTTGTGTTAGGGCGGTTGCAGAGTATTGTACCTGCAGGCATACAGGGTATGGTCCCTGGTGCCGTGGTTTGACTTGTGCGCCCTGGCTTGCTTTCTCCGTTTGTCCCCTGGTCCTTTCTGAGCGGGCGCCCTAGGTCGAATGGCCCTAGTCGGCTCTGGTCGCGCCAGTCGGAGAAGAGCGGTGAGCAGGGTTTCTGTGAACCGTGATCAGAGACGCGGGGTCGGAGTTAGAAGTAGCGCTTGGGCCAGGCCTTCCGATCGGAGAGGCCGTTCGGAGGCGGATGGAGTCTGAAGCGAGCGCTCTGGTTGGAGAGGTGGGCCAAAGTAGTCGACGAGCGGGCGTTGTTCCTCTTTGGCCAGACCTTCCGGTCGGTGACTAGACCGCCCTTTCGGCCTGTTGTTTTAGACTCTTGGGCCGGCCCATGAGTTGTGTGCTGTCTGCTTGGGCCTAGCCATAGCATGGAAGCCAATCCCCGAGGGACCCTGCATTTATGAGCCCGACAGGAGCCCCCGAGCCCTCGGGCGATTCGAGCATAATCGTCTAGGGGATTTTTATTTTTAACGACAGGTGCGCGCGAGCGCACCTGCGGGTGTAGCCCCTGAGCCCCCGGGCGGTTTGGGCAGAACCATCTAGGGGGTGTTCGGTAGCGGGCGTGTGTGCGTGTTTTTAGTTGGGATGGAGTTAGTTTAACCAAGGCGTCGTTGTGCAGCCGAGGCGTTTAGTTGGTTGAGAGATCGAGACAGAACTCACTGATCCTGGCGTCGATGCGCGCCGTGGGATCGGGCGAGGAAGTTAGTTTGGACGAGACAGAGCTCACTGATCCTGGCGTCGATGCACGCCGTGGGTTCGAGCGAGGGAGTCAGTTTGGACGAGACAGAGCTCACTGATCTTGGCGTCGATGCACGCCGCGGGATCGGGTGAGTCAGAGTCGTGGGGCGAGATTGGGGTCATGGACCCAGGTGCTTTGGAGTGCAGTCAGAGCGTAGCTGGATGGGGTGAGATCGGGGTCGCAGACCTAGGTGTTTTGGAGCACAATCGGAAGCGTTGCCGGATGGGGCGAGATCGGGGTCGCAGACCCGGGTGTTTGGAGCGCGGTCGGAAGCATAGCCGGATGGAGTGAGATCGGGGTCACAGACCCGGGTGTTTGGAGCGCAGTTGGAAGCGTAGCTGGATGGGGTGAGATCGAGGTCACGGACCCAGGTGTTTTGGAGCGCAGTCAGAAGCGTAGCCGGATGAGGCGAGATCGGGGTAGTAGACCTGGGTGTTTGGAGCGTAGTCGGAAGGGGCGAGTTCGGGGTCACAGACCCAGGCTTTTTGTGTCTTGAGCCCCCAAGCCCTGTTGGGCCTTAGTGAGGGTCGGTGTGAGTGGTGTGCGTTACCTCATCCTCGATTCCTCACAACCGAAGGGGCTGAGTTTTGTCGCTTGTCCCGATCGCTCGGGCTCGAGTGACGCGCTCGGTGAGTTCGCTAACGGGTATGATCGAGTGGAATCCAAGTCCGTCGTTCATGATGTGGTAGGCATAGCCCTATTGTGACATTCCACTACTCCTTTACCTGCAACTCGGCAGATGCCTGGGTCATTTCGGAGACCGACCCAGGTGGCCTAACGGCCTCCCCTCGATGAAGATTCTGTGAGCTTGGTGAGAGGTTCAGGATCAAAGGAGAAGGTTGAGATGACCCGGTCTGCTAGACTGGATCAGGGCTGCACGGGGCTCATCTATGTTTTTCTCTCCTAGCTCTGTTGGTTGCTCATGTCGAATGAGGCAACCACCGCTTCGTGACGCAACACGGAGCGTTGTGACGCATTTCGCTGCACGTGCGATGCTTAGTTCTCGAGCCCCCGGGCGATTCAGGGCCCGAATCATCCGGAAGGTACGGGCGTATGGAATGAATGCGCGTATGGATGTATGAAATGATTATAAGGAAATAGAGGGGGTTGGTAGTGTTCACCTTGATGACTTGAGCGACGGGGTTTGGAGAGCTTCAGTCAGAAACGTTTGACCGGGCCCCGTGCTCGTTGTTCGTGACGGAGTCGGCATGGCCTATATGGGATGTCCCTTTGCTCCTTACCTGTCTCTCAGTGTCTATCCTAAGTGATTTGATCGACTCAGGGGGGCCCGATGGTCTCTCGCAGCGGAGATCTTGTTTTGGGTTTTTCCAAGTCTAGCCTGGGGAAGCAGGGAGCCGCCCGTGTGCGGTGGCGCTTTGGTTCTTGTGCTCGGCGTGCGGTAGTGGTGGGCCATGCCCAGGCCACGTCCCATCCGATCAGGAGTTGTTCCATCGGGTAGGGCACATCTCGTCGATCAGGGTGTGTCTCATCGATCAGGGTGCATCTCATCTGCATTAAATAGGAAAGAGAGAGAGAGTTTCTCGCTCCACCATTTTGCCTTCCCCGATCGGCGTGCCCTTCCCTAACTATTGTTCCCTTTTCCTTCAGTAGGAGAAGGGAGAGGGTTTTTCGCCCCGTTCTTTTGCCTGTTCCTCATCTGTCGCCACCTTTCCTCTTCCTTCTTGCTGTGAGCGTTCCTGAGAGCCACGGTGGTTTCTAGGAAAGAAACAGGAGAGAGCGAGGGAGAAGAGAAGAACTCACCAATCATTTTGTGATCTTGGAGCAAAATGTCGAACTGGAGGTCGTCCATCATGAGGGAGTCGGTGTTGAAGGCCTTCGTTGAGAAGGGGCTCCTGCTGCCGAAGGAGGTGGTGCACTGGAGGGTTCCTGGGAGGGAGGAGTTCCCGCAACCTCGGCCCAACGAGGTGGTTTCCTTTCTCACCTTCCACGAGCGTGGGTTAGGATACCCCGCGCACTGGTTCCTGCGCGGGCTCCTCAATGAGGGGGGTCTAGAGTCGCCTTGGCCAGGTGCTGTAGCTGAAGCCCAAAGAGAGGGTCGAAGGGAAGCCCGTGCCTTTCAACTCCTCGATCGTGTCCAAACTGGTATGCTTCCTTCTCTTCAGTCCGCACTTCTTCCTTTGCTTTTCCTATTTTTTGATTGGGAGTCACATTTCGCAGGGGCTAGGAAATTACAAGTCCCGGCCGCACCTTCCCAAGGGTCCGGAGGGCGTGGCCTAGCAGGCCGCTCAGAAGGAGGCGGCAGGCGCCAGGAAGAAGAAGAAGGCCGAGGTGGCCCACCGAAAGTACAAGAAGGAGAAGGAGGTTGCCCGGTGCGTGAAGGCCAGGGAGAGAAAGAGCGATGTCGAGTCCAAGCTTGAGTCGGAGGATCCCACGGATGTGGATGACATGGTTTTCTCTGAGGAGGAGGAAAGTCGGGAGGTCGTTGTGACCTCGGTGGAGCATCATGACCCTACGACGATGTCTGCTGGTGATGAGCAAGAGGCTGCGTGGTACACGGTGGCTTCCACGCCAAGGAAGCGCGCGGCGAGTGCGGACGTCGTCGGTGAACAGGCGACAAAGCGGACGCGATCACTGTGCCCTTTGGTGGCGGCATCGGTCTTGTCGCTGCCTGTGGCGGATGCGGTCGAGCAAGCCGGGTGGTCCGAGGAGCGGACTGGCACTTGTGCGTCACTGGGACCAGTGCCAACGCGTGACTCACAGCTGGGGGAGGCCCCGCCTACCGCAGGCGCGGTCGAGCAAGCCGGGCGGTCTGAGGAGCAGACTGGTGCCCGCGCGTCGTGCGACTCGCAGCCGGAGGATGCCCCGCCCCCTACTCCGGTTGGGGAGTCCTAAGCCGAGGGTCACGGCGATCTGTAGGGCGGGCAGGAGCCGGTTGGGACGACTCCGTCCCGGCCAAAGTGAGGGGGCGTGGGTCGTAGCACGGGAGCGGCCCGTGCCCTGCAGGCCTATCGACGTCGGGTCTTTCCTTTAGACGCGTACCGCTCGCCTCCCGGTACGTTTTTCCTGTGTTTCTTTCCAGTCTTTTGCTGTTGGGTCTTTTTGGAGTGTGACTTACCTGCGCCCTCTGTCATTGGCCGGGCGATGACGGGGTTGAGCATCACCCCAACTCCCGTGCAGGAGGCATAGAGGCCCACCCTGCAGCGTGTCGCGGCGAGTGGCGGGGGGAACAGGGTGGCGGCAGCGAGCCCTTCCCTTCTGGGGGCGGTTGCTGCCACAATGACAGCAGTGGTGTCGGCATTGGCGGTGATTCTGGTGCCAACGGCGAAGGTTGCGACGGACGTAACCCTCGCGGCCCTTCCTCCACCGTCCACGACGGAAGAGGAGAGGGAGACCGAGCTCCCTGCCTCACCGGGTGGAGGGCTGCACGGCTCACCCTCATGGTTGGAGCCGAAGGCGCCGGGGGAAAGCGCAGGCGGGACGGAGTCAGAATGCCCGGTGGTGATCCAAGCAACCGAGGTGGTAGACATCCCATCTGATGACGAGGCGGATGATATGGCGAAGCCGTCGGTGTAGTTGCGGGAGCTGGCGGTGGTCCAGTCGGAGGCTGGGCCCTCTGGCGGGTTGTCGGAGGGTGACCTAGAGTGGCCCTGCCCTGAAGACCCGGCGAAGGTGTGGTTCGTCCTCTGGGATTCCCAGGAGTGTCAGCTCTGGGACATCCTTGGGGAGCAAGGGCATGCCGTGGTGTCCGAACTCGCCGACCTATCCGCGAAACTCGAAGACGCCCAAGAGCGGGTTAAGTCCGCTCAGCAGTTAGTTGAGGTCGACCTATAGCTCGCCGTGGAGGTGAGTTTTGCGTACTTGTCCTTGACCTCTGAATCTTTTGTTGGTTGTCTTAGCATGCTTGTTTTTCATAGAGTCTGAAGGGGATGTCGTCCTGTAAGTCCCGCTTTCTCCAAATGGAGCACGCCCGGGTGGCTGAGCTTGAGCGTTAGCTCATCGCGAGTCCTAGGACCGGGCGACCGAGGTGACCGTGGCATGAGCAGAGGGCAGCGTGCAGCCGAGCAGGCAACTACCGCCGAGCAAGGGCTCGAGGCGGTGAAGGCCCGCCAGGCGGAGACCGAGGTGGGGTTGCGGACGTCCCTGGCAGAGACTGAGGTGGCGCTCCAGAAATCCCTGGAGACCCTTGAGTCAGAGCAGAGCATCTTGGCATCGGAGCGGACCACCCTGGAGTTGGCACGGAAGTCCCTGGAGGTGGAGCAGAGGGCCCTAGAGGTGGAGTGGAAGGCCCGGTCGGAGGTGGACCAGGAGGTGCTCGCGCTCTGGGGCCGGGTGATGGGGACGAAGGACGTGAGCGCCCGGCTGCGTGAGCAGGTGGCCTGGTAGGCAGAGGATCTCTCCACCCTTGAGAACTTTCGCGTCGGTATGTACCCTTTCTATTTCTCGTTGTGTTGGTTTTTCCTTTAGCCTGTTTCTGAGCTTGTCGCTCTTCTTTTAGAGCTAGGTGGAAAGGTGAAGATGCTGGAGCGGGACCTGGAGACGATCAAGGCGACCTTTAGCTGGAATGCAGAGGAGCTGGCCAAGTCCCATGAAGAGCGACATGCTCTCAAGGGGGATCTTGACTAGATCCGCAATGTTGCCCAGCTCGTTGTCTCGGAAGTCTTCGGGTCGGCGCCAAGCACTAGCGCGCCTACCGTCCAGCTGGCGGAGGTCCCGGATGTGGTCCGGGACCTTATCAGGAGCCGGCTGTTCTACGGAGCATTGGGGGTACTGACTTCAGCGGCGACTCACCACCCGAACCTCGACTTCGCTGCTATCTGCAGTGGGTATGCCGAAGGCTTGAGCATGGAGGGCATCCAATCGATCGGGGAGAGCTTGCTGCCGCACACAAGGTCGGTGGCAGAGCAAGTCTCTACCCAGTGGGTGATGGACGTCCGTCATGAAGACATGGCCAGAAGCATGCGTGGGGAGGATGCTACCCAGCCTACGGACGGCGCGGAGCCTAGATCAGAGGTGAATGTCACCCCGGTTTTGACCGAGCCGAATGTCGTGCCGCCGGGGAGTGAGCAGCCCACGCTTTCGTCGGTCGCACCGACAGCAGATGCCGTCGGGCTGGTCCAATAGCTTGTAAAATATAAGTAGTTTAGTGAGTGTAAAAAGTTTAAGTTCGTGGGGGAGCCCCTGTGTAAACATTCCTGTGTGCTTAATGACTACGGTCTGTTTCGTTTTCTATAATGGAGTCACTCCGTTCGAGGAAGCTTATTCCCCTTTTGTTCCTTAGTTTTTCCTTACCATAATTTTGTTTTTTATTCTTTCTTTCTCATACCTGCCCATTTGTCCCGTAGGCTGCGACCTTGGGAGCCCGGGGCATGGCCCACGAGGCTCGGCTGCTCGTAACCGTAGGGAAAGGCGGGGTGCGATCGGTCGGAATGTTTTTAAAGCAATGCTACATAAGGCAAATTAAAGGAACAAACTATCCTTTTGGTTGGGTAGGAAGGAATTTCACCATACGATAGTAAACAAAACAGAGAGGTAGTAGTGTACAATAGTGGAGCCCCCGAGCGCCCCGGGCTAAAAAAGTGTTCGGGTCGGGGTGCTTTTATAGGAGCATAGGCTAAGTAAACAATGGTAAGACTAAAACTTAGGGGAAAAAGTGGCATAGCTGTTCCAAGCGTTCGGAGAGAAGGGCGTCGTTATCGTCCTTCGGTCGGTAGGCGTCCGGCTAGATCACTTCATCCTTCAGTCGTCCGGATCCTTGCCCGCTACGCCCCCTTTCACGGTCGCTGCTTCTTTGCCTTTTACTTCCTTTGGCCTGCCAGCCTGCCGTAGAAGGCGCTTGAGGAGCTGGCAATCCTTGTAGAGGTGTTTTACGGGGTAGTCGTGGTTGCTGCATGGGCTCTCCATGAGCTCATGGAAGTGGCCCAGAGGGTCCTGCTGGGGCTGTGTGCTCGCATGATCAGCCGTGGCGACCAACACAGAGTTGGCCGGTTGGCGGCGATTCTTTCTGTTCTTTTTCCCCCTCTGCGTGGAGGGGCCCCCGTCCTGATCCTGGCGCTTGGCCTTGCCTTTGCCCCGGCCTCCATCGGAGCGCAACGGGGGCGGCGTTTGTTGGAGGTTTTGGACAAAGGTCCTCGGTCCTAGGCCATCAGGGCTGGGACTTCGGTCGCTACTGCGTGTGTCTCGGTTCGGTCCGAGCTGCGCATATATATTTGGTTGGTGCGGAGCGGTCGTCAAGTCAAGACAAGGTGCCAATGCGGCCTCCTGTGCCACGCTCGGCGATTGTAGCGACGATCGGGTGGAGCGACCCATCTGCCGCGTCCCCGTTCCCCAAATGGGGAGCGAGGCCGCGAGTCGGCGTCGCGATACAGAGCACTCTGCTTGTTGAACAGCGGCGGTCTCCACTAGTGCCCGGAGGTTCCAGTGGATCGCCTGTTCATGAGGGTCGTTTGGCTCGGACAGGCCGCGCAGAAGCATTGTCGCGGCGGCGATGTTCTGATTGGCCCGAGCGAACTACGGGGGATCGTTCCCCCTGTCCATGGTGTTGTGCTGGACCCAATGGGCACGACCCCGAGCGCCGCTTGCCGGTCTACGCGCATGAGGCGTGACGTGGTGCGCCGAGCGCGCTGGCGCAATCGGTGGCTGATGCAGCCACCGTTGTTGTAGTTCCTCCCTGTGCTCACATGTGAGCTCGGGGGTCTCCGCATGAGGGTTTGGAGGGGTGTGAGTCTACAAGGACTTCGTTACCCCAGGCGACTGTCCTAGAACGTCTGCCATAGCGCACTCCCGGGACGGACGGTGGCTAGGTGCCACGTCGCCGATGCTGGAGCCGTCACTCCCAACGTCGTCATCCATGAGGTCGAGAAAATAGGTGGGAGCGTAGCTCGCCATCCCCATGAATTTAGACTTGAGAGGGGGTGGTGTCGGCATCTTTTGGAGCCCCCAGGCATACACGTTCGCGGGGGACATGAGGCCGTAGGGGAACCGGCCGTATGGCAGCCGCGACGGGGACAACAGCATTCCTCCAGGTAATTGGCGGAAGATAGAAAATAGCAAGTAAATAACAGCATGTACGTTACTCACAGCGGGGTTTGAGCAGAGAGTTTGCTCGGAAAGAAGTGCAGATGCCGCGTCATCGAAGTCGTGCGTCTCGAAGTTGATGGAGGGCGCCCCTCCGACGGGTGCCAGGACGTGAGCCTCCTCGCGGAGGTGTAGTACACCGAACCGGTCGGCGACGAAGTCCAGGCTTCCAAAGAGGAAGGCCTAGGATGGCTCGAAGATGGGGGGAGCCCACATCCCAACAGGTAAGAGTGCAGGAAACTCTAGCGAGCCAAAGCGAATCGTATCGCCCGAGCCCGCCACGACGAGGGTGGCGGAAAACTGGGCCATCCGATGACCAAAAAGTGTTGAACGTACAACGTCTTCCCCACGGACGGCGCCAACTATCGGTACAGAAAGTGACCAACTAGTAAATATTTATAGTTTTTCCATACGTTGTGATCATAGGTGGCCTAGCACTAAATGACACAGGGTTTATACTGGTTCAGGCAACGTGCCCTACGTCCAGTTTGGGTCGGTCAGTGACTTTATTCCTGAGCCCAGGTGCTCGAAGTTTGCAGTGAGGTTACAAACGAGAAGGAGGAAGAAGGGGTGTGTAAGAGGTCCGGTCGGCTTCGGTCGGAAGGGCCGAGAGCGACAGGAGCTCCGCTATGAGCTAAGTGCTCAAGCATGTGCTTGAGGTCCGAACTCGGTGGTTTTGTGGTTGTTAGCTAGTGAACTTGATCGATGTTGGTTAACTAAAAAGACTAAAAAAAGCTCCCCTTTCTTGGAGGGAGCGCATCCCTTTTATAGATAAAGGGGATGGCTTTACAAGTGAGAGGGTGAGGGTACGTATGCTACTGGGCTTTGTTGCCCACGCCGGCGGATACAAGATAGTGGTAGGCTCCCACAACACTGTTGATGTCACTGTAGAATGTTAGATGCATATGGGAGGTTGCGTTGCCTTCTTCAGAAATGGCAGATGTCGGTACCTGCAAATATTGTTGATGCCTAGAGGCATGTGAGGAGTTTCACCACATTCATCTGGTACGGTAAATCCCGGCGCCCATAATACTATCGATGCCCAGAGGCACGTGGGGGGCCTTACCGTATGGGAGTTAATGGCGCCCACAATACTGTAGAGGGAAATGTCAGCGCCTATAATACTGTTTGTGTTAGGGCGGTTGCAGAGTACTATACCTGCAGGCATACATGGTATGGTCCCTGGTACCGTGGTTTGACTTGTGCGCCCTGACTTGCTTTCTCCGTTTGTCCCCTGGTCCTTTCCGAGCGGGCGCCCCCGATCGGATGGCCCTAGTCGGCTCTGGTCATGCCAGTCGGAGAAGAGCGGTGAGCAGGGTTTCTGCGAACCCCGGTCGAAGACGCGGGGTTGGAGTCAGAAGTAGCGCTTGGGCCAGGCCTTCCGATCGGAGAGGCCGTCCGGAGGCGGCTGGAGTCCGAAGCAAGCGCTCTGGTTGGAGAGGTGGGCCAAAGTAGTCAACGAGCGGGAGATGTTCCTCTTTGGCCAGACCTTCCGGTCGGTGACTGGACCGCCCTTTCGGCCTGTTGTTTTAGACTCTTGGGCTGGCCCATGAGTTGTGTGCTGTTTGCTTGGGCCGAGCCTTGGCGTGGAAGCCGGTCCCCGAGGGACCCCGGGTTTACGAACCCGACACCTTGTATTTCTGGCTTAAACGGAATACCCCATTTAACTAAACGACACTTCATTTTGTGTTGATTCTTTTTCCAGAAAAACCTCACTCTATAGTCTATTTTCTTAAATACACATGGGACCTTAATGAAAAGAAGCATGAACAAAGGTAAAGTTAACAGAATCAAATTAATTAGAACAAACCTACATCCTACTAACAACATTTTTCCTTCCTAGCAACATAACCTCTTCTCGACTGTATTATCTATGGTCTTCAATCTTCATTGTTAAGTTTCACTTTTATGTTAATTTATATTTGAGAATTGTTTCACTTAATAGAATCTTTTTGGGGATTCTTCTAGGAAATTGGGAGTTTATTGGAAATTAGCTAAGTCTGAGAACTGAAGTGGCTTATATTACAGAAAACCCTTTGTTACTGATTAACTGCAGGCTTTCCTCTACAATGTACCACATACTATTGGCTAATGGAAAGGACATGTTTGAAATGGATTAAATCAACACATGAATCAGAGTGTTCAGATATCCCTTTATCATGACCTCAAATTCCAGGAGTTTGTCTAGCTGTTGACTGTGTGCCAAATGCCCACATGTTTCTCTTTGCTCTCTGTCTCTCTGTACCAGAGCTCGTGGCTGAGTTCGTAGTTGTAGGTAGCGATACAAGCTGTGTAGCTGATACAAGCCATGCCGACGCGGACGGGCACGCCTGTTTCCAGTTCGGCTGGGAGCAGCAGGTCAGAGCGCCGCCGTGCAAGTTGGAGTACGGAGTAGCATGGTCCATGGATCGATGATGCGGCTATGCGGCCTCGTCGGCGAGCCGAGACGTGGCGTGGCGGAGGGGGCCAACACGGTCACGTGGTCCCCGAGCGCGGGTCGGCGGGGGCACGCCGCAGTAGACAGCCTAGTGGTGCCGCCGAACGCAACGCTTCATGATTCAGGGAAGCTGGGCCTGCTTCTGCTGCCTTCCGCTCGGTCAGGTCAGATCAGACTTTGCTCCCTCGCCTGTAGCCTTTGTGGTGCCGTGGCAGGAAGGGAGAAGAATCCAAAGTCTCACGACATTTTGGTGCGGACAAACAAACAACGCACGCAGCCGCAGTTCCTGCCGCCTCATGGTCGGGGTCAACGCTTCGATCGTCGCCACGTTAACCCTCTCGCCGCGCCACCATGCATGGCGCGGCATAGGCGTTTCGCCGCGCCAGGAAAATAGGCGCGGCCAAAGTATTAGTTTTGAAAAAAAATTAAACAGTGTTAGATTTAAAATTAGTTTACAAAAAGTGTTAAAAATAAAAAAAAATCTGGGCGCGAAGGTGCGGCGGGCGCGGCAGGCAGGCGGGACTGGGCCGCGGCCCTTTTAGCCGGCTCTGCCACGCCACCGATCAGGGCGTGTCACTACCACGCCAAGACTGGTGGTGCGGCTGACCCTGCCACGTCACCGGTCAGCGCCCCGGTCGTCGCCATGTCAACCCTCTCGCCGCGCCACCATGCATAGCGCGGCACAGGCGTTTCGTCATGCCAGGAAAATAGACGTGGCCAAAAGTGCTAGTTTTGAAAAAAAAATTAAGCAGTGTTAGATTTAAAATTAGTTTACAAAAAGTGTTAAAAATAAAAAAAATCACTTTGGTTATGAGTACTACGTACCATGGACATGGAGTGACGACGACAGTTCCGCCGACGAGGCCGAGGATGATGATCAGGAGGTGGACGACGTGAAGTCACTCATATTGCATATTAGGCCTTTTGCTTTTACTAGTGGAAGCAAATTGTATGCATAATATGATCATAGTCTTCAATAGTTTGAAAAACTAGAGACATGATCCACTCATGATTAGCCCGAAGCTATATGAGTTTATTTCTTGTTCATAAAACTCCTAAAGAGTGAGCCATGAAGAATGTGCATTTCTTTTCACAAGATATTCTTATCGAAGATCTTTATAGATGTAGTACCTTAACAACAGTAAGGCATAATTTCCTTTGATCTATAATGAAAGCAACCCCTAGTTGAGGTTCGGTAAATGCTTCCATTAGTCCATAGGATAAAACCAATGTCAATGTCTATTTTCCATGTGGAATAAAGATGTCATCAAGAGCGAGTTCATAAGACTCCTCTAAAGTCAGTATCCACAACATGTGACAGATTATTGATTTAATTAATTTACACCTAAGGTAAATTAAAAATCACTATGGTGATGTTGTATCAAATACAAAATTTAGGGGGTTCCATATCTTATCACTTTGTTTTGGATAGTTGGAGGTAGTCAACAAAACTGTATACCTTCCAACAGTTAGAGGTAAACACAAGATGTGTAGACCTCATGAACAAATCATTATTAATGTTGACACACATATTGTAGATAATGTCTATGTCCAAAACATAGAGTAGATCTCTCAGTAGCAGGCTATTAAATTATTGCTATAGGCACGGTCTCTGGGCTGATATATTCGTATAAATATACCACAGTCAATGTCTAAACTCTACTACCTGTGTGTAGCCTTTAATAATGAATGATGGTAGACCACAAAGGTGTACCATTCTTATATTTATAAAATGCTTATTTAGGACAACACATTGTAGGTAGTCATCAAGTTTAAATAAACATGATGTAGACCTCTCAGTAATGGGTGGATACTCACTGCCATAGGCACGGTCTCTGGACTAAATAATTCAAGATAAATTAAGCGCAGCCAATGCCTAGGACTCCATTACTTGTGTTAGGATCACAAATGTATCCAAGATACGAATATAACAATTTTGCATAATCCATCATTAATTAAGAAATGCTTAATTAAGATGATCTACCATTGTTAAGAAGTAATTCATGAAAAATTTACTAAATTAACAAGGTCAAGAAAATACAGATGTACTAATAATGTTAAAGTCATACACTAAAACATAAAACTTACTAAGCACATAGTGCTATAGTTGGCAAGTGGCATAACTATGCAAATCCCGTAGGAGCAAAGCAAAATCCACTTCCTATGTTAGCCTTACTAGCAAAAATGGTTTGGCTGTCATTTTGCTTTTTCATTTTAGGCTCATATAAGCCTAAAATCATCCAACCTTAATTAACTATCAATTAATTAAGATGATCGATTTTGTTGTAATTAGAATTAATTGCCGAAGATCAAAATCGACAACTATGTATGTTTAGGCATGAACAATTTCCTGGTCTAAAAACAAAACAATGTATAGGAGTAAAAACTCTACCATAAGTCTATGACTGAAATAGAAAATTATAGACACGGAAAAAATGTCTAAACATTATCATAGTAAATTCAACTACAATATAATATCATGATGCAATTTATGAGAATTGATGTCTCAAAAATTATCTACTTACACCAGGTAAATATTTTGCATCATGATCCGTTTAAACTCAAGGTCTAAAATAAGCATTATATCAAGTATAAATGCAATATATTGCAGTGATGGTATCCAGGGGCTAATCATAACGATACAATACATTAATAATCTAGTTACTTGGATTATCATGTAAATCACAGAAGAAAAATGGGTTTTTGTGCAAAATGCACAACCTTATCTCTTCCCACGGGAAACGTTTCTTCCACGGACGGTTACTGGAAATCGGCCTTACGTCCGTGCGTGCGTGCGCCGCCGCTCGGCCTCAGGGCTGCCGCCGCCGGTGCTTGGAGCCGCCGGCCATGGGGCGCGGGGCTCGCCGCGCCCCGCAGGAGCAGGGGCCGGCCACCGGGCCAAGGCGTCCACGGGCGAGGAGGCCATTGGGTTGGCCTCCGGCTGCCACGGGCGAGGGTGTCCGCCGCCGCCGCACCGCAAAGGTTACATGCTGGCCCAGAGGGCCGACCATGAAAAGAGAGGTCATGGGGCACGGGCCGCCGGGGAGCAGGCGTCGCGTCGTCGCGTGTCGCCAATCGCGGCGCGAGGCCGCCTGCCACGGGACCACGCGTGCGGCGCTGGCCCTACCGCTTAGGGCCGCGATAGGCGCAGGCGGCGAGAGGCTCTCCTACCGTCGCTTCGTGCATCTTGGGGCCGCCATGAAGCCGTGAAGCGTGCGGGGACGGACGGGTCAGCAACTAGGAACTCGCCGTGGGGAACATCGTCGTGTACTCCTGTCGGCACCGGTGAGACCTGCGTGCTTTTGTTCTTCTATGTTGCTGTGGAGGCCGATTCTTCCTCTTGCAAGTCCCCGATGAACTTCTCCGACGAACTAATTTCCTCGGCCATGAAGAACGGCATCATCGTCGCTGAGGTCGTATGGCTTGTTCTTGCAATGGATGCAGCGACGCCCCGTCGAGTCCCTCGACAACGATGCCAGCAACGTCTTCTCCGGCGAACTGCTCTTTGGTTCCTCCTCTTGGCGTCAGCGGAGAGCGAGCGTGTCTGATAACGTCTTAGAAAAAAGAGAACGAGAGAGATCGAGTAAGGCCCCGTTTAGATCCAATTTTTTTTTTTGGATTTTGACTCAATATAGCATTTCGTTTGTATTTGGTAATTAGTGTCTAATTATGAACTAATTAGGTTCAAAAGTTTCGTCTCGCGATTTCTTACCCAACTGTGCAATTAGTTTTTTTTATCTACATTTAGTACTCTATGCATGTGCCGCAAGATTCGATGTGACGGATACTGCGTAAAATTTTTTGCAATCTAAACAGGCCCTGATACAAAATGATTCTGGGTTCTATTCCGATTAACAGTACGTACGTATATATAGAGGTTACGGGGACGGTTACCAACATCGAAAGAGAGAGGGGTTGAAAAGATACCCTTGGATTGATTTCTAATTAAGCACTAAATAATAATTTTCAATAATAATAATAGATTTATAAAAAAATTAAGTTTCTCCTCCCGTCGTAACGCTCGGACACGTTTGTCCTTTAAAAAACACGCACTGACATAGGCCTAGTTTTGTATAATAAATACAGTTCATATATACCCCGTTCGCTGGTCTGAAACTTGGCTGAAAAACACTGTTTCGACTGAATTGTTGTGAGAGAGAAACACTGTTGGCTGCTTTGATAAACAGTGCAATGAGAGGAGAACCAGCCGGCTGAACTTTTCAGTTCAGACCAGCGAACACCTCATATATATATATATATATATATATATATACAGTGAAAATAATAATAAAAACTACTTACCCCGTTCGGCGATTCAGCTGTGCACTGAAAGATTCAATTCCTAGTTGAATTGCTTGAAACCTAAGAGATGTTGGAAACGAAAAAGGAAAACTCACGGCCAGGAGCCTGCGTGCGTTGCAATCCAGGACAGGACCGGAATAATCTTGGAGACCGATGATAGATGATTGGACTATAATATAATTTCAATCCGGTGTACACAAACTCTCTCGATCGGGTGTGTATATATATCCTCGACCAATCCTACGTTTTTTTTAAATTACACAGTATAACGCAGATGTTCATAACACACGCACAGTCATCCCTATGAAAATACTCACACAAACCCTACTTCTATGAGCTTCTTCGAAGACTAGGCTAACAAATACTCGGAGTTGTGATTGAGAAAGTCTACATATGATCCTTGAATATTCGCTCCCACGGAAAGACAGATCTAGGACATAAGGTTCTACCAAGGCTCTTGTACCTACTAGACTACACACCTTTCGCCCAATCCTTGCATGTTACATTATCATTTTCTTCGATATCTCATGGCTAGTTTGGTCGGAGGTAATTAAAAGGAGGGATTGAGTTACATGAATTGTACTTTATTTATTTGAATCTATAACACTATGGCCCCGTTTGATTGTTTTATAATCCGTATTTTTCAGCTTATTTTTTTAGCAGAACAGTGTTTTTCTCTCACAAACAAATCAGCCGGAACAGTGTTTTATCTTGTTTTTTTCAGCGAATTGAACGGGGCCTATGTTTTGTTTATGTGCAACATGTCATATTTGAACCGTTATGTATTTGTATTACTATATTGCTATAGTTTCCCTTGTCAATTATTATTAAGTAGAGAAAATGTTTCCCAAATATGTTTTAGAGCTTGTATTTTTTGTTGTTGTGTTACGCCCTGTTCGCTTGGCTTATAAGCCGTACTTTTTCAGCCAACGAAAAATATTTTTCTCTAATAACAAATCAGCCAACAGTACTTTCAGCCATGGCTTATCAGCCAAGCGCACAGAGCATTAGCCAGAGCATTAGCCTCTGATGAAAAAGTCCAGTTAGGACCGAAATCGAACTGAAATAATTGAAAGCCGAAATGCTTAATTCTAGATTTTTTTCAGAGCGGTCTGATTCTCATTTTCTAGTACCCGGATTTCAAGGAACCAAGTCAAAACTGAAGCCAAAAGACGAAATACCGGAGAAAGGACTAGGAGGCCGAGTGGTGGAGGCTGACTGATTTAGGCCCGTTGGCCAGCTGGGGTTAAAGAGGATCTTTTATTTTATTATTATTCTATAAAGGTTTTTTTTCATATTGATCTTAAAGGAGTAAAAAACTCACACATATAGATTCAATAGATTATTATATGAAATTCACAAATTATCGGATGAGCAGAATCGTGAGACAAACATGCGTAGCGCCAACGTCATGTTTGATTTAGACATCAAAGCAGATCTCTGCCCGCTTTGCATAGGAAGACGAGAACCTCACAACCTCTTCTTGTTGCCATGCACAGTATCATCACTCGGTTCATTACTTAAAACATATTCCGAGAGTTCATTAATCTAGGTGGTATACCATAATAATTTTACGAACCACTCATATATTTACTCTACATATTTGGTACTTAGATCATAATAGAAGCCACCGAGGTAATGAAATTTGAATGGTCGAGAAGTGTTCTATTGCAATATTTCTCATTTATTTATCTTTTATTCCTTCGCAACAAAAAAAAAACATGTCATTTGTTTCGAGGCAAACTATCTTTTATTATAAATAAAGTATGTTTATAATAAAGTACCATATTTATAATACAAAAGGGTATCATTACATTCGTCAAAATACTTTTATTTATAAATATATATCTATCTGGTGTTTATAAATGTTCACAGTTTCTCTATGACCAAACATAAATTATTTTGACTTGTACATTTTAAAACTAAAGTGAGAGAGTATTATTTATTTTATTTTTTAAATAAAAAGGGAAAAAATGAGTCCCTTTGGCCATCTGTTTGCGGCCGACTTGCAATTTCCTTTTACTTCTACGATGCGAAGCAACACCCTCCGGAAGTCCAGTCCCGGACATCTTCTCCGATCATCCCGTACTGCCGCCGCCGCCGCCGCCGACACCACCACCACCTCCTCTTGTCGCCGTCCCATCCACTGCCCCTTTCCCGCCCTGCCGTTTTGGGTGGTGCGAGATGGCGCTCTCCGCCAGCGATGTGCCCACCATGTACACCGTCCTCGTCAATTCGCTCAGCGCCGACGAGGCGGCGCGGCGCCCGGCGGAGGCAGCTCTCGCGCAGTGCGAGACCCGCCCGGGCTTCTGCTCCTGCCTCCTGGTAAGCCATTCCGCCTCTCCCCGCACTCTCACATCGCATCCTGGTTTCTTCTAGGGCTTGGCTTCTCGCCACCGGGTGTCCGATCTACGGGGCTGCTGCTTCAACTCCTACCGACCTATTTCTCTGGTTTGCTGCTTCGCAGGAGATCATCTCGGCGAGGGGATTGGCTTGTCGGGAGGATGTTCGCCTGCTCGCCACGGTGTATTTTAAGAACAGTATCAACCGCTACTGGCGGCATCGCCGCGATTCGTAGTGAGTCCCGATACCTCTTCCTTAATTCTAAGTGATTGATTGATTTCCGCCCCACCCCCCTTCTGAAAATCGTAGTAATATTGAAGCCTTGCAATTCTTTTGGGTGGCAGCATTTTTGATATTGTATATCACTTATATGTTTAATCCCATTGCCACTTCGGTTAGAGTCATTGCCAATTCGAGCTTACTAAATCATGGAATACTACTAGCTGGTCTCAAGAGGAGCCCTGAGCTCCAACATTCATATTGATTAGTTCCCTGTCACCTCTTTGTGTACTAAATAGTTCTTTAGATTTGTTGGTAATCCAAAAGCTGCACTTTTAACCGAAATTTCTGCTTGATAATTTGATGTTGCATAGCATAAATGGCACACTTCTTCAACTGCATGTTAATAGTTTCTGACATCTCACTTACCAGATTAAAATTTCTTTGGTGCAGTGGAATTAGCAATGAGGAGAAGGACCACCTTCGGAAAAATCTTTTGCTAAACATGCGTGAGGAAAATAGCCAGGTGTGCACTATAATATGCATCCAGTTTGAGTCATAGATGGTAGACACATATAATGCGTATTGACGAGGCTGTATTTTCTTAATGCTGTAATGTAGATTGCACTGCAGCTAGCTGTATTAATCTCCAAGATTGCACGCTTGGATTACCCAAAGGAGTGGTATGTATTTGCGAAACAACTACTATCAGCTATCTTGCACATAGTTCGATTTGCGATTCAAGGCTACAATGGTTCCTCACATCTTGTCATTCAGGCCAGACCTTCTCTCTGTATTGGCACAACAGCTGCAGTCCGCTGATGTTCTTGCTTCACATCGTGTGTTTATGGTCCTGTTTCGAACTCTAAAGGAGCTGTCAACTAAACGGCTTGCTGTGGATCAGAAGAATTATGCAGAGGTAATTTCATTTTTCATTTTATAGAAGCCACTTATCCATGTGTGTCCCTACTCAGTTGTGTTTGTGTTTTGTCCATTGATATTTTTGTTTCATTTTATAATATTGTTCTGACACTGACTTCATAATAGCTTGTTGCCAGTGCCCCATAATGCATGAGACACAACATAGCAAACTCATATTATTTCTGGTTTTTCTTATTTGATCACATCAAGGCATCTCAAGGGGTTCACAGGTGGATTGTCATAATGTGAGCTTTTCACTATTGTCAAGTTATTGAATTGATCGAGAAACATGCCTTCCGTATTCCATAGCATCTGCAATTGTGTCACCGTTCCACGAAATTGTGAATATGTGTTGGAAGTTTTTTTATGATAATATTCATTGTAATGAGATATTTACTTAAAAAGTAAAAAAATGTTCACAAACTAAGCAGCACATTCTTACACATCTTGTTTTCTTATGTAGATCACTGGCCACTTGTTTGAGTATACCTGGAACCTTTGGAAGAGTGATGTGCAGGCTATATTACAGAATCTTTCCATGCTCTCACAGAGGAATGACATAGATTCCATTTTGGAGCAATCCAATGACCTTGCTTTGATTTGCGACCGGTGGTTGCTCTGCTTAAAGATTGTCCGGCAACTAATTTTTTCAGGTTATGCTAGTGACTCAAGAACTGCACAGGTAATCATATTATCTCCTTTGCTCATAGTCTTGCTGCTACTGAATGTTCATAAGCTGTTCCAGAAGCAAGATCTGCAACTAGCTGTTTACCTTTGTAGGAGGTCTGGCAGGTCAGGGAAGTTTGTCCAACAGTTTTGACTGCCATTAGATCCCTTCTTCCATATTGTAAGTTAATATTTTACTTGTACATTGCCTCGAATGCCCTCTTTTACCTATGTAGTTTCACCTGGGCATTAATTCTAACACCCTGAAATTGCTTTGACTTCATCAAATTTAGGCATTAGTGCAGTACTGTTTTGTGATATTTTTTTTGCTTCATTATTAAATATATTACTTTGAAAATGCTATTGATTAGAAAACTCAAAGAGTGATATTGTAGTCATGTGTAAATATGCCCTGTTAACCACTTCTCTCTGATCACAAGTAAATTGTCTGTTGTTGTTCTTTACTCCACAGACGACTCCTTCAAAGACAAGCAAGCTAAACTATGGGACTTTGCAAAAAGAGCATGCACTAAGTTGATGAAAGTCCTCGTTACTCTACAAGGCAGACATCCATATTCTTTTGTTCACCAAACTGTGCTTCCTGCTACAGTTGACTTCTGTTTGAATATGATTACAAATCCTGAACAGACTGGCACAACTTTTGAGGAGTTTCTTATACAAAGCATGGTTTTGGTTAAATCAGTACTGGAGTGCAAAGAATACAGACCAAGTCCCACAGGACGTGTTATCAGTGAAAATGCACAGCCTTTAAGTCTGGAGCAAAGGAAGAAAAACTTTGCAGCAGTGGCTAGTGACATGCTGAAGGCCGTTTTGTCTGGTGATCGAGTTGTGCTCCTTTGCAACATTTTAGTAAGGAGGTAGTATTTTGATTCCTTGGCAATCATATAATGAACCTTGTCAAGTTTAAGTAAGAGAAAAATACAACTTGTCTCTTGTTAACCGAGTAAAGTATGCATTAATACTGAACAAACTGGTGAGCACATCATTTGGCCAGCAACCTAGATTGCTGCACCAACGCATGCTTAATGAATCCATCTGTGTCTATTACCAGTAGAACAGGCGCCATTGAATATCTTGTAATTTTTCTGGTATTCATATTACATCTACAATTCTACACACAGGGTGTTTTTTTCATTCGTAGCTCATTTTATATTTTTATTTAGGATTTTTCTGGCCTTCAGGTACCTTAGAAGTTTGCAATTCTTTTGCAGATACTTCATTTACACAGCAAAGGATTTGGAAGAGTGGTCAGAGAATCCTGAGTCCTTCCACCATGAGCAGAATTTGGTTCAGTGGACCGAGAAAAAACGGCCATGTGCTGAAGCCCTCTTCATTGTTATCTTCGAGAAGTACCGAGAGGTGTGCACATTTAATTTTTCATTGTGGCCGTGAGTCAATTGAATGCTTTAATGCTCACATGATCATGTGTCACTTCAGCTTCTAGCTCCAGTTGTTGTTTCTGTTCTTCGTGAAGCTATGGCTGTTTCTCCACCACAAGAAACAGATGTTACTGCTGGAATGCTTTTAAAGGATGCTGCCTATACAGCCGCCGGGCATGTTTATTATGAACTTTCGAACTACCTCAGTTTTAATGAATGGTAGGTTACTAAGTTTGTACCTTTATGAGTTCTTAATGAAAATGATATCAGTCTTTGTAGAGCCGTTTGCAGACGCTCTTACATGTTTGTGTTTAAGCATCTTGTGTTGAGCATACTGACAAAGCATTATTGGGAAGTTGATGGTCATAGTGTGTTCTAAATGATTGCATTCCTATTCGTTTTTCTCTATTTTCTACAGGTTCCATGGATCTCTATCTATAGAAATTTCAAATCATCACCCCAATATGCGTATCATTCGTAGAAAAATTGCATTGCTACTTGGGCAATGGATTTCTGAGGTACGTTTTCTCTAATATGAATATGATATGATTTCAGAAAACCATATATGATATAGTTTACTTTCTGCACAGCGTCTAGGCTTAGTGGTTTACTTTATATTTGGGCTCCAACATTTGTTGCTCTGTAGATCAAGGGTGACACTCGGAAATTGGTCTACCGCGCTTTGGTTGGATTGCTGCAGGATAATGACATAGCTGTTAGGGTATGTTCTACCTCTGCAATTCCTTGGCATTATGAGTGTATAGTTGTACCTACTTGTTTTAATTGTTTGTTCATTATGTTCAACTTTCAGCTAGCAGCATGCTCTTCTCTGTGTTATCTTTTCCAAGAATCTTGCTTTTCTGAAGTAGATTTGTTTGAGTGTCTTCCTACATGTTGGACAATGAGTTTCAAGTTGATAGAAGACGTCCAAGAATTTGATTCAAAGGTTTGTATCTCAAAAGCACAATTCCTGTTCTCCTTCAACTTCTTTTTAACCTGATTTCCCTGTACGCATTGGAACTTCATGTTGTGCTATTAGTCAATACCATGCCGAGTAAAAGTTAGTCAGGAAGCAATGAATGGTTACATTAGGCAGAATCTAGTTGGTAGCTTGTGTTGCACACCAAATCTTGTACATCTAACTTTATGAATTTTCAGGTTTGTCCTCTCTCCTAATTTTTACCTATTTCTTTGTAGGTGCAAGTGTTGAACTTCATTTCAGTTCTTCTTGAACATGCGGGAGACAAGGTTATTCCATTTGCAAGTCAGCTATCACAATTTTTTCAGATGGTATGGCTCATAGATTTCTGTCTGATAAACTTTCTGTTTGCTGCTCTCTATTCATTTAGAATATCCTTTGGGGAAAGCTGAGTTCGCATAGTGCTTCTGACATACATACCATCAGTTGCTAAATGTTACACTAGAAGGGTCAAAGGGAGATAAAATGCCAACTTCTCTGGCAATATGCTTTATTCAGGTTTTGTGTCACAGTTTCAACATCTATTGCTGACTATCAGAGAAAACACATGAATATTACCGCGTCATGTTATATAGATTTGCCCTTGATAGTATCTGTTATCAAGTACTGCAAGGGAGCAAGTTCGTGTTTGCCCCTTTTTTCACAAGAAATAGAATCACAATATCAAACTTTAGCGGGGGCTGGTTCAATGCTATCAAGGGCTACCTAAAGTTTTGAGAAAAGGGCTCAATACGTTGATCATTCTAGTAGCCTGGGAATTTGGAAACATAGGAACTCTTTTGTTTTTGAAGGAGCTACCCTGTGTCCAGGCTGTTCTGCACAAAGTGGGAGAGGAATGTATCCTTTGGTGCTCCGCTGGAGCGTCGGCTCTCAGCTAACTCCTCTCTAGGTTGTTCTCCCCGTGCCATCTCTCCTGAGGAGATATTTTTCTAGTCGAGGTTGTATTTTGTTTAAGTTTTATAATAGTGTAGCTGTAAGCCCTGCTTCCCAGGCACATTTAGTGTATTTAAGTTTTTAGTTAATCTATGTCATTAAGTCCTTGGGTAGCCCAAGAGTTGTGCGGGTACCCAGGCAGATATTCTGTCTAGTTAAAGCTCTAGTGAGCTGTATGTAATCAATGCAGTACTTATCCTCTATATATTGCAATGCGCACTGGGAGAGTTGCCTGGCTGATTATTTCTCTGTTAACTCCAACATTTGGTATCGAGAGTAGTTTAGACACCTTCTCACCTTCTCATCTTCTCCATGACGTCAACCTCCTCTGGCGCCGGGCTAGGAAGACCAAGGGAGCCACCGAGGCGAGTGGCGACCCTCCTGGCAGGGCTTGCTACTGGCAAGGAAGCAGAGGAGGCGCGGCGGGCTGGCTATCAAGGCGGCACAAAGAAGTGCGCAGCAGTTGAGGCCAGTGGAGGCGGCGGCCGTGACAGTGCAGCAGAGCATGCAAGCGAGATAGCAGCAGAAGGGAGATGAGGAGGAGGAGGAGGAAGAAGAAGAGGAGGACCGGAGGAGCGGTGCGCCATGACTCCGCCATGGGAGAAAGCGCCGTTCGCATCACCACCGCTAACGTGACCGAAAGCGTCGTGGCGGCGGTCGCTATGAGTCGCCGCAAGGCGGGGTGGTCATCATGATTCCGGCATGGCACATCATGGCCAATCTTTGGACAAGACCAATTATTATGAGTGGAGCAGACGATGAAGCTCGGGATCGCGCGCCACCCTACTGGGAAAGCTGTCGAAGGAGGCCAGTGCGATTTACGACGGCAAAGCGAGCTCTGGAGGTGATCGTCGCCGCTTGTGCCCAGGAGTTGGGGCTCCGCTCCTCGACAAGGCGACGGCAAAAGAGGCATGGGATGCCATCGCTGCGACTCGTATCGGTGTGGACAGGGTCCGCCGAGCGACGTTGCAGCGACTGCGTCGGGAGTGGGAGAACATTGACGTCAAGCCTGGCGAGCCGGTGGAGGATTTTGCCCTGCGGTCGTCAACTCGCACCAAAGATTTGGTGCTTCATGGAGACGAGGACATCGATGAGGCGCGTGTTGTGGAAAAGTTTCGCGCACGGTGCGACCCAAGCACGCTGCAGATCGTCGCCGCCATTGAGCGGTTCCTCGACTTCGAGGGCGCCACGCTTGAAGAGGTGACAGAAGGCTCAAGGCGGTGGATGACCGTGAAGCGCAAGTCGTGATGAGCCGGTGTCCATCAACGGTGAAGTCTGCTTTGACATCGAGGAGAAGCGATGGCATGCGCGCGTTGAGGAAGGAGAAGAAAGGTGCGAAGAAGTCGGGCGGTTCTGGTTTCAAGAACCAAGTATGGTGGTGTGAGGACCCACCATGAGGTGGACGCGGACGGGCAGAGGTCTTTGGCCGTGGGGCGACGTGGAGAAGGCAATGGCGCGCCGCCGTGTTGGCCCCAACACGTGTCTCAACCGCCATCGGGAAGGGCATTAGGCGCGAATGTCCCCACCGGCTGCGTGATGGAACAGAGCGCGCGGCGGGGAGGAAATCATGGTGACGCGGGCGGCGAAAACCGTGGAGGAGGCCGTGGCGGCGGTAACCAAGCCGGGCAGCAAGGAGGACATGAAAGGCGTGCCCAGGTTTGTTGAGTGTGAGGAAGATGCGACTCGTTTCTGTCTCACGGCTTCATTGAGATGGAACAGAGCACGCAGAGCTCAACTATATAGCGCAGCAGCGTTGAGTTCTTTGAGCCACGGCGCGTGCTTATCCTGGAGCAGATGATGAAGAGATGGTGGGCGGGTGGTACCTTGATTCAGCGCAACACACCACATGACCGGGCGGCGTGACTGCTTTTCGTGACCGAACACGGACGTTCGAGGCACGGTTCGGTTCGGGACGCGCCCAAGGTGGAAATCAAGGGCGTTGGCTCAATTGTTTTTGAAGCAAAGACCGGTGAGCATCGTGTTCTTCATGGAGTTTATTTCATTCGGCGTTGAAGAACTCGATCATGAGCCTCGGTCAACTTGATGAGAATGGCTCAAAGGTGGTGATTGATGATGGAGTATCATGGATTTGGGAACGCAGCATGATCGTCCATCATCGCCAAGGTGAGGCGTGGCGCGAACCGGTTGTATGTATCAGATATGAAGACAAAGACAACCAGTGTGTCTTGTCTGCTTGCAGGATGAGGAGGCGCGGCAATGGCATGGCGTTTTGGGCATCTCGATTTTGAGGCCCTGCGGAGGCTTGGCAAGGAGGAAATGGCAAGAGGGATGCCAAAGATCGATCATGTTGAGCAAGTGTGTGACACTTGTGTCACCACCAAACAGAGGAGGCGATCATTTCTGCTGCGAGCAACATATCGTGCTCGGGATCACCTTGAATTGGTGCATGGTGATCTCTGTGGGCCGATTACACCAAGAAACTTCGGCGTGTAATCGCTATATTCTCGGCCGCTTGTAGATGATGCCACACGATTCATGTGGGGCGATCTTTCTTTGTCATCTAAGGATCTTTGCAGCAGATGCTATCAAGAAGGTGAAGGTCTGCTGCAGAGGTGGAGAGTGGGCGTAAACCGAAAGTTCTCGCCTGATGATAATGGAGGAGAGTTTATCGCTGCGAAATTTGTCGCTTATTGTGCCAATGAAGGAGTCAAAAGGCATTATGAGTGCTCCTCATTCACCAATGAGAATGGCGTGGTGGGCGAGAAATCAAACCGTGGTGGCCTATGGCACGTGCCTTACTCAAGCGGCGCCGGATGATGCCAAGTTTTGGGGGAGGCGGTGATGATCTAGCTTTGTGCATATTACGAATCGGTCACCAACCAAGGCTCTAGGTGATGTCACTCCCTATGAAGCATGGCATGGCCGAGCACCCACCTTGTTGGCCATCCGAAGGTGTTTGGTTGTGTGGCATATACTCGCCGCTTGTCTCATTTCGTGAAACTTGATGATCGTGGTGAAGTGGAGTATTTATTGGCTATCTTTGAAGGAGCAAAAGCCTATCGAAGTTTTGATCCAAAGATCTCGATGTCGTGTACGTGTACCGAGATGTGTTTTTGATGAAGGAAGAGGTTGGGATTGGACATCACCAAAGAAGCAGAATACGTCTGGGGCAGTTGGTAGTGATTTTGTGGTGGAATTTCCTTGGGAGGAAGAAGTCCTCGAGTGGAGGTTCGGTGCAGATCACACTCATCTCCTCATTTCCATTCTCGCCTCACCTGAAGCTTTCCCAATGAGCAGAATCGGTGCTTGATGCAGGAGAAGAGGTGTCTGAGACATCCGAGTAACGCCTTCACCATCACCAGCTCCAGCCTTGACCCACAAGTGGAGCACGTGACTCCTTGGAAGATGATGAGGGCGGTGGATACTTATCACAACGACATTTAGCAAATTGCGCTATCGTACCATAGATGGCATATTAAGGGAACAGAAGTTTACCGCGTAGCAGCCGCTTGTTCGCAGAGCTCCACCTCACCCACTGGGAACCCATTTCTTATATGCAGAGGCAAAGATGATCCTGCATGGCGGTGCAAAGAATGAAAGAGGAGCTGCTGTATTTGTTGAGTATAATGGCACTGGAGCTTGTGTCTCCCCGAAATTTGTGGCCATCGCCAATTTCTCTAAAATGGGTCTACAAGTGAAGAAAGATGAGAAAGGAGATGTGATCAAGCACAAGGCTCGGCTTGTTGCTCGTGGGTTTGTCTGACAAGAGGGTGTTGATTATGAGGATGTGTTCGCTCACATGCCGCGCATAGAATCAAGTGAGGCTTACCGCTTGCTCTAGCTGCCTGGGAAGGATGGACTGCTTCATCATATGGATGTCAAGTCGACTTTTCTAAATGGAGAGCTCAAGGAAGAAGTATATGTCCAATGACCACACTGGGTTTGCTATTCCTGGGAAGAAAGCAAGGTATATCGCTCAAGACAAAGCTTTGTATGGGGCAAGAAGCAGGCACCTGTAGGCGTGGAACGCTAAGTTGGACTCTACTCAAGGAAATGGGGTTCAAACAGAGCAAACATGAAGCAAAGCGACAATTTCTGGGAAAGGTTCAGAGGGCTCGGTGTTGGTTGGGGTCTATGTTGATGATGATCGATCATCTTTGGAGCGATCAAAGATGAAGTAAAGGCTTTCAAGGAAAGGATGAAATCCACCTTTGAGATGAGTGACTTGGGTTTGCTCGGTTTCTACCTTGGCATTGAAGTGCGACAGAAGGCAAGAATGGGACCACCATGAGGCAGACTCACTATGCCAAGAAAATCCTAGAACCGGGAAGCATGTCGATTGCAATCCAGCCAGCCTACACCAATGGAAGAGCGCTCAAGCTCAAGCAAGCATAGCAATCGCCAAGGAGGTGAATCCAACTCAAGATAGGAGGTTGGTTGAAGCTTGAGATACTGGTTCATACCAGCTCGATTTGGCTTTCTCTGGGCTATGTGAGCAGATTCTTGGAGAAACCGACCACCGAGCACCAAGCAAGCGATCAAGAGGGTCTTTGAGGTACTTGGTCGAACATTGGACTATGGTCTGCAGTTCAAAAGAGCCCCAAATTCTGCTAGGTTTGTGGGCTACTGTGATTCAGACCTAGCCGGTGATATTGACTCAGCAAAAGCACAACAAAGTTGTCTGTTCTTCTTTGGCAACAACTTGGTCGGTGGCAATCTATCAAGCAGAGGGTGGTGGCTTTGTCTAGTTGTGAGGCTGAATATGTGGCTATGACTTCAGCAGCAACACAAGCCCTGTGGGTCATCAAGATTGTTGGCTGATTTGTTGGGAAGAAAGGTGGAGACTGTGGAACCGAGGGTTGACAACAAGTCTGCAATTGCACTTGCTAAGAACCCCATCTTCCATGACAGAGCAAACATATCGAGTTAAGCAACATTTTATCGTGGATTGTATTGAAGAAGGCAAAGATCGGGGATTGAGTACATCCCTACTGGTGATCAATTGGCGAGACATTCTCACTAAGGCTTTGGGCAAGGCCAAGCTTGAAGATATGAGAAGCGAGAATTGGCATCAAGCGAGATCAAGAAGGGTTGAAGCAGGTCTTAGGGGAGAATCAGAGCTGTAAGCCCTGCTTCCTGTGCACATTTAGTGTATTTAAGTTTTAGTTAATCTATGTCATTAAGTCCTTGGGTAGCCCAAGAGTTGTGCGGGTACCCAGGCAGATATTCTGTCTAGTTAAAGCTCTAGTGAGCTGTATGTAATCAATGCAGTACTTATCCTCTATATATTGCAATGCAGTCGCCTGGGAGAGTTGCCCTGGCTGATTATTTCTCTGTTAACTCCAACAAATAGGTGCTAACGTAATGTAAGGGGTTGGGTCTTGGAGAGGCCTCTTGATATCTCCTTGTACTATTTTTTCTTCTTAAATGAAATGACACTCAGCTTTCCTGCATTGTTCGAGGAAAAAAAAAGCTTTGGTTAGGGCAAAAAGAACTTTGTTGAGGCCTTGCGGGACTTTATCAGTTCAATATTCAGCGATGCTGATTTTCCTTTGTGGTTCAAATTATTTAGTTGCCTAATTTTGTTTTCCTTTTCCAGATATGGAATGAATCTGCGGGTGAAAGCTTGCTACAGATACAATTACTAACATCACTTAGAACTTTTGTTTCTTCGCTTGGATTCCAGTCACCTCTTTCTTACCACATGCTTATTCCTATACTGCAAAGTGGTATCAATGTCGACAGCCCTGATGCTCTTAATCTTCTTGAGGACAGTGTTCTGGTAAGTGATTCTTAACCATGTTGGCATGAACACAAGCACACGTGCATGCACAAAATCTCTAATATTCAGAATTCATACTGCAGTTGTGGGAAGCAACCCTTTCAAATGCCCCTTCCATTGTACCTCAACTTCTGGATTTATTCCCTTATCTCGTGGGCATCATGAATAGAAGCTTTGACCATCTGGAGGTTAGAACTTACACCCCTAAAAAAAAGAAAGGAAACCTCTCTTGGTTCAGAATAAGGCAGTGTGTGCAAGTAGTTCTATTCAGTGTGATTGGGTTCTTTTAGTGTGTATGTGGGCTTTCTGTCCGCCCCCCCCCCCTCTAAATAATATATCATAGTCCTAGAATTCAATAGGATACCTTAAGTGAGGGTTATAAAAGGCCATTTTCTTTACCCCATAATATATCATAGTCCTAGAATTCATAGGATACCTTGTATTTCACGACGGAGTAGGATATTTGTTAGTCTACTTCACGGTTCAGAAAGATGTGAAATGGTGAATTGATTTTTTTTCCTCATTTGTTAATGGTAACTTGAAGGGCGGGCCTGGTGCAAGTGGTAGAGTCTTACCGCCTGTGACCGGAAGGTCCCGGGTTCTAGTCGTGGTCTCCTCGTATTGCACAGGCGAGGGTAAGGCTTGCCACTGACACTCTTCCCCAGACCCCGCACAGAGCGGGGGCTCTCTGCACTGGGTACGCCCTTTATTTGTTAATGGTAACTTGCTGGCAAGTAGATCAATTATCACCAATTTAGCCTTACCATTATGGTTATTTACTTATTTACATATTGCTCATTAACTTTGGTGCTGTTATATTTACTTATTTTGTTGATCTCATCTCGGCATACTATCATCTGGAGGCGGCAAATGGTCCAGCTTCTGCTTATTCTACCAGCTATGTATTGCTGTTAGCTTTTAGTTTTTAGTTAGTTTGTTTTTTTACCTCATATACATCCATGAAAGGACCAATTGAGTTTTGGCACAAGACCAAAGTTCTTCATAATCATACGATCTATTGTTCTGGTGAAAGTGGAACTTCTAAAAGCAACTTCTCTTAGCTGTTGCTGCAAATTGAGTGATATGCAGTTTTAGATTGCTCTTATTTGTATTTGTGCTATATTTGAGTTTATAAGTTTATTTTATTACATGCCATATCTCCAGATTTGGAGATATTTATTTGCTTTGACTCTCAAATTATATTATTTTGCAGGTCACAATGAAAATAATTGAGGATTACATAATTTTTGGTGGATCAGAATTTTTGAAAAGCCATGGTGCAAGCCTAGCTAACATCATTGATACTATTGTTGGAAATGTCAATGACAAAGGACTTCTCACTGCGCTTCCTATTGTTGATCTTCTTATTCAGGTTACAATACTTTGTCCTAGTGAAGCAACTCTACTTTCCCGAGTAACTTCTGGTGATGTTGGTTACTGTGAATTTGTTGGGACAAGTTGATGTGAGGGAACCTAGTTTTCTACCGTACTAAATTTGCTGTAACCATAATTTCATAGGCTAGAACTACAAGGAAACGGTTGGTCCTGAATATGCAGTGCTGTAGTTAAGGAGCCTTGTGCTGTGAAGAATTTCTATTCATTGACTTTTTATCTGCCCATCAGGTCATAAGGTCCTGTAATTGAATTGTCTAGACCTATATCTCAAAAAAAAAACTTGTTGCAGTTAGCTTCCTTCTTTTGCTGAGATCTAAGTTTCTAATCAGAGCTTCTTGGTGCAGATCTTTCCTCTGGAAGCTCCACCATTTATATCTAGTGCTCTTCAGGTACTTATAAACTTGGTCATGTGTCTGGGGTGCTCCAATGACCCTCCATTTTTCATTACATTGTTTTTCCATTTCCATTGATCTAACTTGTGCGTTCATGACAACTTCTAGAAACTTACCTTCATATCGTTGAGTCAAGATGATGGGCAAAACCCGTCTAGGACAACTGTCCGGGCATCCTCTGGGGCGATTCTTGCTAGGCTTCTGGTGATGAATACAAACTTTTCGGCACAACTATTATCAGAGCCTGCCCTTTTGGCAAGCATCCAACAAGCTGGGATTTCTGTGAACAATAATCTGCTTCTTTCTTTAGTTGATATGTGGATCGACAAGGTACTTCCTTCAGCACTGTTCGTTTCTTGGAAATTGGGCACCTTGTTCTAAAGATTATTTTTTCATGAGGTCGTTTTAAAGATTGGGATACCTACATAGTTCTAGTGGCTAATGTTCTGGGCTCTTTTGATCCCGCCATTTGACTTCAATATGTGTACAAGGCCCCGTTTGGATGCTCCTGGGGTTATAAGAATCCAGATAGTAGATAGTGATTTTGGATAGAAATAATCTAATCTGTTTAGATTCCCAGATTATACTCTGGATAATGGATGCGTACAAGCTAAATGTCTAAAATTCCCTTGAGATGGTTTTGTGGATAAAGTTGAAGCAAGGGCAAAATTGTCTTTTCCCACCCACATATAGAAGGGATATTCGACTATAGCCTTGGATTTCTCAAACACATACCAGAATCCCCTAGAAGCCCTTTCGTTTGGATAGGATTCTGGTTTTTTTGGCCTGATTGTAAAATCCTATCCGGATACAAACGAGCCCTAAATTATGCTGTGCATTTGATGTATCTAACCTGTTCTTGTTTCAACATATATCCTGACCTGATGATGCTGGGGTTATGGTTGTGTTGTCAATGAAACTTTTCTGTTCATACAAAACCGTGCTTGTGTCTATTCATACAATGATTGAATACTTGATATCAGCCTCACTTTAGTATTTTTGACGTGTTTTAGCTGTTGATATGCGAGTCTTGTAAATTCTGGAAGAGCTCAGTGGTTTTTGTGGTACTATTTTCACAAGCACTATGTCATTGGACAGGTAGATGATGCAAATGCTATACAGCAGAAGGAATATGCAATGGCGCTTTCTATAATTTTGACATTACAGGTACCTCAGGTCATTGACAAACTTGATGACATACTGAGGTAAGATGTTTCTTGGGCATTTAACTGAAACTGAAAGTCTGCCTTGTTGGTGGTTGGGACGTACTAATGAGTTATATGATTTAATGCAGTGTCTGCACTACTGTCATTATAGGAAGCCGTGAAGTAAAGACTGAGGACGATACTAGGTATCCTTTCGTCCTTCATTTTAATACGATTAAGGCTCTTTTATTTGTTGTTAAACCTTTGAGGCCTAGATTATTCTGTCAGCAACTCTTGATATAATTGTTTGCAGTGGCGATATCACAAGCTCTTCATGGATAGGCAACGATGGTTCAGGTTATTCCAATACTTCAAGCAAAGAGCTGAGAAAGTGCCAGGTATGGCATGCTTTACCTGGCTGTTCATTTCCAAATACATACAGGTTTGTAAGGGCACTGTTTCTGAAAGTTGTTTGTTGACTAGGTAAAGGATTCAGATCCAATCAAACAAGCATCACTAGAGAACGTGTTAAGAGAGAACTTAAAAGCATGTGCAGTTTTCCATGGGGATGAAGTATTCAATGCTGCCATTGGCAGGATCCATCCATCTGCGTTTGCTCAGCTGCAGCAGGCCCTGAATACTGCATAAGATGTGCATAGCTGCTACTTGATTGTTTGGTGATAAACTGATATTGAACCATTAGGTGGAGCAGGCATTGCTTCGTGAGGCACCATGAGCATATAGTGTGGTGGGTGATAGAAACACAGTAGGACCTACCAAAGCCTTGAGTAGTTCAACAAAAGGCTGCATGCTTCGATGTATGTAACATGGTCCTTGCTTCTTTTCAGGTGCTGCCATTTGAAGCAGAGCGGCGATGTAGCATACTGTTGAACATGGCATGAGTTTTTGATGACACAGAAGTGCAGAGTGCCTAAGCTACCAAGCTTATGAGCGTGTAGGGGGTATTATGGATTGGTTGGTTATTTGTTCCTGAATTTTGTCTCAGGGCAGTGATTTTCCGATGTCTGGGACCACCGACCGTGAGGTTTAGTTGGTGCCGAGATATGATTGGGGCTGGGTGATTGTTGTTCGGTGTGTTGCAGGAGAATTGGATTTGGTCGGTCGTGTGGATGGCCAGAGTTTTTATAGCTGTCCTTCCAAGATGACTGACTCGAGGTCCTGGGTTCAGTTTGTTCATTCATACGTTTTTTTTTCCCTCCTGGTAAAATCAGAAATCATGGCCAGGCAACCATCCTACTTACTGGTGACCCCGAGGTGGTTGTTTGAGAAGGACCTTGTCGTGTGAGAAATACAATCCTATGGTTGTCCTGGAATGCAATTTTGTTTTACGTTTATGTTCCGCAGGCTTCATGCTTTCATGCTCTTGTGTTGTGCCTAAGAATTAATGATCGAGATGTTTGCATTGGATTTCCTGGTGACTAGCCCATTTTGGTTTGGTCATTCTTACATTTAGGGAGTGGTTGGTTAGTTTGGTTTGATGGGGAGACTGGAGAAGACATGTACTCTACTTGTGAACAACTGCGTGCTCCATTATCAGGCTTGTTGATTGATCCGACGCTATATACTACTCCCTCCATCCCAAATTGGAAGACGTTTGATTTTTTTAGCCCCAAGTTTGACCACTCGTCTTATTCAAAAAATTTATGTAAATATAGTCAAATTTAAGTCATTCTTGAAGAATTTTTATTAATAAACCAAACCACGATGAAAAAAAAATGATATTTTACACAATTTTTTGAATAAGGCGAGTGGTCAAATTTGATGTTAAAAAAGTCAAACGTTTTATAATTTGTGATGGATTGAGCACATCTTTTCTTGCTGAAATTAGTGCGTCTGTATACAGTGAATAGTCTGGGAGTATATGAGCGTTGTCGCTTGTCGGTCCCCAGATGTGTCCGCCTCACAGTGCCCTCGACGGTCGTGCGCGTTTTGTGTGCAGATCCTGTGCCATGATCTTCTTGGTCATGATGGCGGCGGCCAACTCTGCGGCACGGCACTGTTGCAATCGAATTGTAGCCATGTGAACCAGAAATGTCGACTGCAATGTGTTGCTATTTGTGTACAAAGTGTTGACTGCAAGTATAATGATATATAAGTCTGAACGGAACACTGCCTCCTACTCCCTCCGTCCCATCTCATCTAAAGTCATATTTTCAACTTTCACCAAAATATATAAAGATAAATCACTAAATGTATTTCATAATAAACTTAATTAAAGATATAAATATTGGTAATGCTTCTTACAAACCTAATCACCTTAAGAAAGTTTCACTAGCACGAATCTATAGCTATACTTTGTTTGAGAAGGAGAGAGTACTTTAGAATATGAAAGGCCAGGAAATACAAAAGATGTGCAAATCCAAGGAATAATTTGTTGGTCATTTTTTACATTTGACTGAACCAAACCCAACTAGATTGGCATGGCAATGACAGCACACTTAAGGGCTTTTCTAAACTCATAGCTCCTGGAATATAAATGAAGAGTGAGTTTTGTCTGATGTCCATCAAAATATATTTAACCTTTTACTGTTTATTAGCTGGCCAGAGTTGCCAAACGGGTGAGCAAAGAAAAGCTGGTGAGCTGTAGGAAGGGAAGGCCGGTGCGCTCATCTCATCTCCACCACACCACACACATCGCACGGCTCCAACATCAATCACCATTAATTACCAAAAGAGTAACCCCTCTCTCATCAATCACCATCGTCATCTCACCACCCAGAGAAACACAAACAAATCACAGCTCCCACCACGGCGCCGCCGCCACCTCCTGCCCCACCGCCACGGCGGCCGGTGCAACTCCCTTCGTCGCGACCATTGCGCGCGCAGCCGCCCTCCTCCCCACCGCTCGGCTCCTCCTGCGCGGGCGCATGGCTTCCTCCGCCGCCGCCGCCGCCTTCGTCGTCCTTCCCTTCCCCTCCCCATCGTCCTCCGACGACTCCGACGACGCCAATACCCTCCCTCCCCCGCCCGTGGCGGAGCCGGAAGTAGCCTCCCCGCACCGCCATCCGCCTCCACAGCTGCAGCAGCTGGAGCGCGACTGCAACTTGGCAATGAAGGAGCTGGCGCGCGCGGGGGACGTCGACCAGGTCGTCCACCTCTTCTCCGACCTCATGCTCTCCGCCACAAGCGCCGGCGTCCCGCCCAGCGTGCTCTGCTACAACACGCTCCTCAACGCGCTCGCGGAGGACGGCCGCGCGGTGGAGGCCCGCAGGGTGTTCGACGGAATGCTCGCGGCGGGCGTGGCGCCCAACGCGTCGTCCTTCAACATCCTCGTCAAGCTGTACGCGTGGCGGACCGCCGAGTTCCATCTCGCCTACGACGAGATCCACGCCATGCAGCGGCACGGGGTGGTGCCCGACGTCGGCGCCTTCTCCACGCTCGTCACGGGGCTGTGCCGGGCGGGGAAGCTTGACGAGGCCTGGGGCGTGCTCGATTGGATGCTGCAGGAAGGGTGCCGCCCCATGGTGCACACGTACACGCCCATCGTGCAGGGCTATTGTCGTCAGGGCCGTATTGAGGAGGCTACCAACCTGATTGGCTTCATGGAGGAGGCTGGTTGTCCTCCCAATGCGGTCACTTATAATGTTCTGATAAGGGCACTGTGTGACGATGCCAGATTTGATGAGGTCAAGCAGGTGTTAGCAGAGATTGAAACTAAGGGCCACAAGCCCAGTACGGTTACCTATAATATATACATGGATGCTCTTAGCAAGAAAGGCATGGCTAAGGAAGCACTCAAGCAGTTTGAAGTCTTGCAAGGTAAAGGGTTGCATCCCACAGCTTTTACTTTGAGCATCATTCTAAATTGCCTTTGCTGTAACTCAAGGTTTTCACAAGCCATTCCCATCTTGGAGAGGAGCACAGAGTTAAATTGGTGTGCTGCTGTTGTCGCTTACAACACTGTGATGAGCAGACTGTGTGACATGGGAAGATGGCCAGCTGTTCTGGAGCTCTTGGCAAACATGATCAAGAAATGTATCGTACCAAACTCACGCACGTTCAACATTTTTATCCATAGTCTTTGCATCGCTGAAAAGCTTTCTGTAGCCAAGAAATTGGTCTATAATCAAGGGTTTCCTGCAAAGGTTGTGACATACAATACACTCATCCATTCATTTTACTTAAGTGGAGAGGCCTGTGAGGCGGAAAGCATGTTTGCGTACATGACAGAAGTAGCAAATATTGCTCCAGATGAAGTCACCTATACCATAATGGTTGATGGATTATGCAGACAAGGAAAATTTGATAAGGCTACTAATTGTTTTAAAGAGTCTCTCAAGGATAGACTGTCAAAGGATCTTCTTACTACCCTTCTAAACAGGCTTGCTCGCAGTGATAGAAATGGGAACATCCTTGTTACATTCCAAGAAATTGAAAGACAAGGCTTTGTCTGTGGTTACATGATATTTGAGGATACGGTTAGATCAATCTGTCAGGTTGGTTTTCGTCAGCACATAAAGATGTTTAATCTGCAATTTCTGCTGGATGGAATGTTGGGACCTGGCAAGGAAGTGTACCCAGTGCATAAGGGCTAAGGAAAGAGATAAATGATCGCAAGAAAGATGGCAACTGGTAAATATATCTTTCAAATTTGTCGTCAAATACATCTGACTAGTGCTAAGTGCTTCCAGATGGATTAACAACATTACACATTTCTATGGAATAGTGGCTGGTGGGTGGTCATGATTTTGCCTTCAAAGTGCCTCAATTTTTTCCCATCATGAATTATTGTGTATACATTAGATTTAATTTGGAAATATTGGCTCTATCTAAATGCCAACCTTTTCTTGCTTACAATTGCAGATGAACTTCAGTTCACTCTCAGAGGTACAGCCAAGAATATACAATTACATTGTATGTGTCACAGTATCCAGAATGTGGGAGTTCAGAGGCAAAACAATGAAGAGTAATTCATCTATTATATAGCTTTAGCTATTCACAAACATAAACACAGCTGTAGTGGGACACTTAAATGATAACAGTCTGGCATTTCACTTACCAGATTAAAATTTCTTTGCTGCAGTGGAATTAGTAATGAGGAGGACCACCTTTGGGAAAAATCTTTTTCTAAACACACATGAGGAGAATAGCCAGGTATGCACTAGATAATATGCATCCAGTTTGAGTCATATGATGGTAAACACATGATGTGTATTGATGAGACTATATTTTCTAAATGCTGTAATTGTAGATTGCACAGCAGGTAGCTGTATTAATCTCCAATATTGCACGCTTGGATTATCCAAAAGAGTGGTATGTATTTATTATACAGGTACTATTAGCTGTGTTGCACATCATTCAATTGGCGATTTAAGGCTACAATGTTTCCACTTTCCACGCATCTTGTTTCTCAGACCAGACCTTCTCTCTGTATTTGCGCAACTGCAGCCTGCCAATGTTCTAGCTTCCCATCATGTCTTTATGGCTCTGTTTTAAACTCCGAAGTAGCTGCCGACTAAACGTTTTGCTGTGGCTCTGAAGAATTATGGAGATGTAATTTCATTCTATAGAAACCACTTATCCATGTGTGTCCCTACTCAGATGTGCTTGTGTTTTGTCTGTTGATATTTTTGTTTCTTTTTATTTTGGCCTGAGCCTGATTCCATACTGGCTTGTTGTCATTAGGCACATCGTAGAAAACTCATATTATTTCTGTATTTTCTTATTTGAGCACACGAAAGCATCTCAAGGGATTCACAGTGGCATTGTCATAATATGAGTGTTTCACTATTGTTAGGCTGTTCTTGAACTGATCAAGAAATATGCCTTCCATATTCCATAGCATCCATTTTTGCACCGTTCTCATGAAATGTGAATTTGTTCTGTTTGTTCTTGTAGTCCTATTCACTGTAATCTGGTATTTGCTCAGACTAAGCAGCATGTTCTTAGGCATATTGTTTTCTTGTGTAGATCACTGGCTACATGTTTAGGTGTACCTGGAACCTTAGGAAGAGCAACGTGCAGACTTTCTATGCTCTTGCAGCGGAATGACATAGATTCCATTTTTGGAGCAATCAAATGACCTTATTTTAATCTGCAACTGATGGTTACTATGCTTAAAGATCGTTCGGCAGCTAAAAGTTTCAGGTTATGCTAGTGCCTCAAGAACTGTGCAGCTAAGCATATTATCACTTCTGCTCATAGTCTCACACTCACTGCTACTGAATGTTCATAAGCTGTTCCAACACCAAGATTTGCAAGTAGCTGTGGGGGTCTGGCAGTGGCAGGCAAGGGAAGTTTGTCCACCAGTTTTGAGTCTTTTTACAGGCACTAAATCCCTCTTCCATATTGTAAGTTATATATTGTATACTCCTACTTGTTATATCTTCTCTTGACATGCGCCCTTTTTCCTTTGTAGTTTCACCTGGGCACTAATTCCAGTACCAAGAAATTTCTCTGATTATCCTGACTTATCAAATTTAGGCATTACTGTATTGTGATATTTTTTTATTGGTTTCCTTTGCTATTTGGCTTGGCTATTTAATCTACCCTTTCGATTGTTCTATTGGCCAGAAAACTCAGACCATTCCTTCAAAGACAAGCAAACTGAACTATATGGGACTTTGCAAAAAGCTCACGCACTAAGTTGATGGAAGTCTTTGTTGCTTTACAAGGCAGACATCCATATTGTTTTGTTCACCAAACTGTGCTTCCAGCTACAGTTGACCTCAGCCAGACGATGATTACAAATCCTGAACGGACTGACTACTTGTGAGGAGTTTCAACTGATCAATGAAAATGCACTGCCTTGAAGTCTGGAGCAAAGGAAGAAAAACTTCGGTACTGGGGCTACAGTGCTACACGCTAAAGGTCGTTTTGCCTGGTGATCGAGTCGTGTTGCTTTTCAACGTTTCTTGGCAAGCATATAATTCATGTCAAGCTTATAAGATTAAGATAAAATACTAGTTATCTCTTATTTACTGAAACGTTTGCAACTGCTGGACGTACAAGCAGTTGAGCAAATCATTAAGATAAAATACCATTTTTTGATGCAACATAGCATAATTTGAAGTAGCATTAGCCATGAGAAGTATAGTAGATTGAGAAGCTGCTTTGCAAGTTCATATATACTCCATATATATATATTGGAAAGTAAAGCGCGTCGCGTTATTAATTTAATCTATAAGTATAAGTCGTCGCTCATCGCCGATAAACTGACAATGAGGACGGTGATATCGTCGGTGGAGCCTCTGGACGCCGCCAACTCGACCAGCCGCCTGCAGGCCGCGGAGAGCTGCTGGCCGCCGGTGCAGCACAGCGGGCGCGCGACGTCCACCGCTTCTTGCGCGTCCACCTTGTCCCATAGGCCGTCGGAGGCGAGGACGATGAACTCGCAGTCCGCGTCCACGGGCAGCGTGGTGGTGTCCGGCTCCGCCAGCACCCATGGCTTGAGGTGCCCGTCGCCGATGCCCCTGGACACCGCCAGCGAGCCCTGCACCCGCCACGTGCCGCGGCAGTCGATGACGAAGCCGCCCTGGCTCTCGATCCGGCGGCGCTCGTCCTCGCGGGACGCGCGGTGGTCGGAGGTGAGCGGGTTGGCCTTGCCCGCGCGGCATAGCACGGCGCGGCAGTCGCCGGCGTTGGACACAACGAGGCGGCCCTTGCGGAGCAGCGCCGTGACGGAGCAGGCGCCGCCCGCCCTGGAGGTGGAGGAGAAGTCGGCGTCGGTCCTTAGGTAGGCACGCGTCACGGCCTCCTCGACGGCCGTGGTTGTGTTCGTGCTGCAGGTGCGCGTTTGCTGCTGCTGCTGCAGCAGCTCCTGCGCCATGATCCTGGGCATGTTGTTGGCGGCGAACTCGGCGGCGGCCTTGCCACCGTGGCCGTCGAACACTCCGAAGAAGGCCGTGTGGGGGTCTCCCCCGAGGCCGGCGGCGGCGACGTGGCGGTCCTCCATGTGGATCCGCCTCCGTCCCTTGCCCTTCCGGCAGTAGGCCGCGAAGCCGTGGCCCGCGGTCTCCTGGGTCTCATGCCCCGCCTCCTCCTGCTGCTCCTGTTCCTGTAGGGTGGTGACCGCGGGGACAAGGAGAGGCGGCGGGCGTCGGCGGTTGACGAGCCGCGACGGCGACGGAGTTATGGCGGTCGTCGTTACGGCTGCAAACTGCTGGTGGCTGGTGGGCTTGCATGGCGACGGGGAGCAGGGGACCTCCCTACGGTGCTGGTGCTGGTGCTGGTGCTGGGCCCGGAGGAGGGAGGGTGGTCTGAGCCTGAGCGGCGAGCCCGGGAGGGTATGGATATGGTGGTGCGGCTCCGGCGTGTCCTTGTTGAAGGAGAGGAGGGAGGGCGGGAGGCGGCGGGACGGGGAGAAGACCGGCGAGCCCGGGTTGGGGTTGGTCACCGCCGACGCGGAGAAAGGCATGTTCGCCGGGCGGAAGTAGTAGCCTGTTAACGTATGGATGAACACAGTACAGTAGTACCAGTTGTTAGGACTAGGAGTATGTTGCCTTTGCAATTTGCATCTGCCCTGCCGGTCTCTCTCCCAGACTCTCACTGCAGTGTATATATAGCTAGGGGACGGGGAGGAGTAGTGGTGTGTGGTGGTGTCCCTGTCCCTGTCCCGGCCGGTGCAGCGACGGCGACCCGGCGCTAGTTGCACTAGTGCATGCCGCAGGAGTCAGGACACTCCAGACAGGATCGTCGGAAGCTGAGCGGCGGCAACAAGGAGGGATAGAAGAAGGAAGGAAGGTAGCTACTAGCTAGGGACGGACGGCCGTCGACGGGGACGTGGCGGAAGAATTGAAGCAGTCTACGACATGGACGTCCTGCCAGCCATGGCGCGCCGTGTGTCCGTGTCTGTGTCTGTGTGAGCGAGTCAAAGGAGATGGATGGAGCTGACTGATTATGATACAAGTGGTACATTGGCGGACGTCGGCGACGGGCGACAACGGGCACGGATTGCAGCCACGCGCATCCCTGCAGTGTCGTGTACCCATCCTAGCCAGCCACCTGTGCGAGTGCGATCGACGACCTGATGATCGATGCACACCACCACGATGGCGGCCGGCCCACGCCCACGCCCACGCCCACGCCCACTAGCCCACTAGTAGGGCACGCACTAGCTGTTGCATCATCGACTTGCTCCTGCTGATAGCGATCTGTCGGCACAAATTATATTATTAGACGGGCGGTCGTCCCAGAGATTAATACAGTACTCCGTATACAGTAGCATCATAAATTTAAGAGCGAAAAGGTTTTCCGTCCTTCATCACAACCGTTCATTAGGATCCAACGGCCTCAATATCTCATGATGTGACAAATTAGACTAGTTTGTGTAAGCATGATACGAAACTTCATCCTAAAATGAATCAGTAGGATACGATAGTGTTTTCATGGTCCAACCATTTTCTTTAGGTCAAGGTACGGTGGTAGAAAAACAAATTTTATGTACACCACCCTCTCTCATGTCCGTACGAGTTCCATTGCTCAGGCATGTTACAAAGTCCGATCCTAAAATGATTTGGAACACAAAACATGACCATCGGTAAATCTCTATACCTATATCCATACGAGCAGTCTCTCAAACAAAATGAAATGTATGACGTGATCGCTAAATAAATACTCCAATCACCAATTAACCATGCAACAATATTACATGTTCCGTTACAGTCGTTACAATGCATAGCGTATAGGTATGCTAGCCCCTGAAAATCAAGGACCTATTTTATCAAAAGAAAAAAAAAATCAAGGACCGATTAGTGGGCAGGTCCAATGGTCCGTAGACCGTAGAGAAAAAGGATACGGTGGCCCACGGACTGTCTTGTCGTGATGGGCTCTAATGAAGCCGCCTGGTTTTCTACCAGGATTCGGCGATGCCCAGTTCTGTACAACTAGGCACGGACACTTTGGTGTGCCACTGATGGTTCATCAAAGTATTTAGTAAATTATTATGTTTTTTTTCTGAAGGCTGAGTAACTTACGTTACTTCTCTATATATGCAAATAAGTCACTAGAATTTTAAAATATATACAGAGCAATTTTGATGGCTTCAAACATATTCCCGCTGTTCGGAGAACAATACAATTCTAGCAAAGTGCGTACCGTACCAAGCCATTCAGAGTTTGATCAAGTTTATTAGAAGAAAAAAAAACAACAATTATAATACCAAATAAATATTGTTAAGTTCTCCAAAAAAAACTACATTTTAATAGTGTACTTATTTATTATCGTAAATATTTATACTTTTTCTTATAAAGTTAGATTTTACATAGTTTGATTAGGGACTCATTCTTTCCAGGATGAAGGTAGTAGTTTCCTCTTTATTCATTCGTACAGAGATTGTAGTTAAATGTTATCCTCCGTCCGTGTCAACCAAACTAGTGCTCCGTACGATTATTGCTCTAGCAAGTCGGTGTGAGCACGTGTACCGTACCAATTGATCGATACTCCGCTATAGAGCATGGACACGTACTGCTACTAGCCTACCGGGGATAACATAACACGCCATCCAAGCTAATTGGCCTTCGCTAATGATTTGTTTATTTCTGGTCAATTTTTTTTAGCAACTATTTCTAGTCAATTAACATTTGTCACGGGTATCCTTTCAACAACTAGCCTTCATTTTTTTGAGATGGGTAGCGCATGTTACAGTTTTTTACTTAAAAAAAACTATCTCATAGTGCACGATAATCTAGTAGAGGTCAAAAGATTTGAAATTGTGTGCTAGTGTTATCCCTGGATAAGATTTGAAGGTGCCACTAATAAGATTCTGCCTTTTGAAACACATGACCAGTCAGTAAAAGCTAAGATACTTCACTTGCTGCACTTATCTTAGTTAACTACTACCCCCTCCTCATTTGGATTATTATTATCGCTCTCGATCTTTGCACAAGCAAAAGCAAAGTCACTATCTTCCGCCTAAGTTGTAGCGTCCATCCAAATGTGGCAAATTCGGATTGAGTAGTCAAGTATTCCTTGTCCTCTCCAGTCCCTATATTATCTATATAATAATTCTGCCTCACATGCTTTGTCTTGCAATCTTTTCTTTTCTTCTCCTATCCTTTTTTTTTTCTAGCTACTTGTATATGTTCTTATTTGGTTGTGTTGTGACCACACAGAGAAAACCAGTACTAGCTAAAACCTAAAAGTATGAACCCAAACTTTGTGTAAACCACTAGTTCTTAATAAATCGACGCTAATAGCATTTGTTTCTATATGAGGCTACATACATGAGGGGAAAAAAAAACACCGTTCGTTTCGCTGAAATGTTGTGAGAGGAAAACACTGTTCGTTCGCTGCAGGTATTGCTAAAGTAGTGCCGCAAAACAAGGCGTAAATTTAGCGTGATTGGGCAAACAACAATATGTACCACGCATCACAAAGTCACCATAACTAAACACCATCACCAGGTGCTTTAACAACATATCACTGCTAACAAAAAGCCTTTACATGAAGTCAATGTCGCGCTGAAGTTATTGACTGTATATGTGTTTCCATATAAAACGAAAGAATATGCTTCCTGTGATATTATGCTCTGAAAAAGTACATGTAGCATGTTTTTGGAAGAGGGAAGAGGGGGAAAAGAAGAGCGAAAATGAATTTGTTGGTGAATAATAATATTCCAAGGTGCCCCCGGAGAGAGATTCGTCGCGTAGAATAGAAATGGGGGACCCCACCGAGCAGTGACTGAGGCAGTGACCCACCTCCCCTGTTGCTAGCGGCAGAGCAGGCCCGGCGGTTTCCCCTGGCATTCGGCGCCGCCGCCTCATCAAATCACACACAACAACACAGCCCGTCAGCCAGCCGGAGCCCAAGCCCCAAGGTTGGCGGCGGCGCGGCGCGATGGAGTCCCCCTACGCTCTCCACCTCGCCCTCGCCGCGCTCGTCGGCGCCTCCTTCGCCGCCGCCTCCGCCTACTACATGCACCGCAAGACCCTCGACCAGCTTCTCCGCTTCGCCCGCGACCAACAGCGCCGCCGCAACCGCCTCCTCCCCGACGGCGACGAACTGGAGGACGGCGAAGACGACGAGGACTATCCTCCGGCGCACAGGGACCACGATCGCCGCACCCTTCCCATCCCGCCGGGCCTACCGCCGCTCCACACCGGCCGAGAGGGTAGTACGCCTCCCGCTCCTTTTACTGTTTCTCGATTCGATTCGATTCGATTTCTCATGTTTTTGACTCATGGCTGCGTACCACCTCATAGTCACGTGTCACGTGATCGGCGCGCTAATGCGCTCTACGGAAGTTTAGCATCAACTGCCGATTCGTATCGTATATGGGAATGCACAATGTGCGCGATAGTTTGATTTGTTCAGTGTTTACTGCACACCCCCTGCTTGTTTTGATCTGGACAAATAATTGATGCTCCAACTTAAGTTGCTATTGAAGTTGATGACCTCGCGTACCTACTAGGTGTACTGTATCCTGATCCACACTGGCCACTGGCTACTTAGGAATCCCGCCACCCCCCGCGCACCCCAAAGTGATTGTAGAATGTTGAAACTGTGTCTTGATGACGACAGGGGAAATCGTAAAAACAGGATTTAGGACGTGGAAGATCCTTCATGCAAGCATATGGTTAACACTTAGAATGGATGTAATATGAACCAGTTATCCTGCTAATGTCTGTCTTCTTTACCTTTCAGGTAGGCCAGTCATTTCTCCAGGTTCGACTAAAAGAGTTGGACCTATTGTTAGACCGACTACACCCAAATCCTCCGTCCCCACTGTCAGTGCATTTGATAGAATTGAAGATTCAGATGACGAGGAGGATCTTGTCCCAGATGCCAAGAATGATACCCCTTACTTGGCCCCAAACGGTGCTATTGTAAGTGTCAGATCTCTATGCTACTCTGAACAAGTGATACCAATCTGTCTGCTAGTTCCACTAGAATTGTATCTATCAATTGCATGAATTCTTTGACTTGAGGATCTTCACATTTTGAGCTTTGTTTAGCTAAATGCAACACGGCTCAAAATCCGTGTGATTCCGGGAGGTTCAACTCACTGTTGTATTTACTATTTAGGCCTTGGACTAAGTTACACCGGTTATCAAGTAGAGTTTCTTAGTCTATGTTGCAATGCAAGTAACATATACTGATTAATTACCACACATATATTGTTGTGAGCAATGAGCATGTTTAGTTGTGTATGTAGATATGAATCATGGTACCATCTGTCTATCCTGGGCTGGTCTACAACTGCAACAGTATGATTTACACTGTTCATTTGGTAAAAACTACTTTAAACTGCTTATGACATTATAAATGGAAATTTATTCTGTTTTCTGTTAATGTCATCTCACTACAAATTGAAGTGTTCTTTTATGTGTTCTGCAACTTTGCTGTGCATTTTCTCATGTGCTGCAACATTTTTTTTTTCAATGTAGGGGCAATATTATATTTTCCTTGCAAATGTGTCCTACTTATACTGGTATTATAGACTAACAGTGGTTTCTTTCATTTTTGTTCTTTCTCTCAGGGATCAGATCTCACAGATAAAGCGAGCCAGAATGGGGAATTAAAATCAGCACCATCAACGCAGATGATTAGATCCCATAGTGCAACTGGCAGTCTGCATGCACCCCAGCTTAACCCAATAGCAGCTGATATACTTCGAAAGGAACCTGAACATGAAACCTTCAGTAAAATCAACATCACAGCTGTTGGTATGTACCACTTTTTTTGTCCTTTTATCTATTTGGCTGCACCTTTCTTAAGTTAACAATATTGCTGTTTCCTCAGATGGTGTTTTTCTAATAAAAGAACTAACATGTTCAGCTCATATGCTTTGTTTTTCCTCTGCATATATGTACACATGCCTATGTCTTTTTTTGGGGGGGTGGGGGGTGGTTGCGATTGGGAGGTTACTTCTATTCACTGAAAGGTCGAGTGTGGCAATGTACTTTATTCTATGAATGAATTCACTCAGCAAGCACTATAATCCTTTTGTTGCCCGTGCTCCGTGTTATTTGCTATTTGTCATTACTCTTACACTCCCTTCTCCCCCCTTGCAGAGACTCCTTCTCCTGATGAAATTGAAGCATACAAAGTTCTTCAGAAATGTCTTGAGCTGCGTGAGAGGTACATATTCAGAGAAGAAGTTGCTCCTTGGGAAAAAGAGATCATAACTGATCCTAGTACCCCAAAACCTAACCCAAATCCGTTCAATTATGAACATCAGGCTAAAACTGATGTAAGTGCAGCTCTTCAGATATGAACATGTTGACTAGATGGATATTGTTTAAGATAATTTCCTTTCCCCTAATTATTTTCTTTCTTTCAGCACCATTTTGAAATGGTTGATGGCGTCATTCATGTGTACCCCAATAAAGATTGTGAGTAATAAAGGAATTTCATATCTTTTAGTTTCTATACATCTACCTTCATGTGACTTGGTTTAGGGTACACTGATCATTATCTTTATCTATGTCTTTACAGCTAAAGAAAGACTCTATCCAGTTGCCGATGCAACTACCTTCTTTACTGATATGCACTACATCCTTCGTGTGCTGGCTGCTGGGGATATCCGAACCGTGTGTCATCACCGTCTAAATCTTCTAGAGCAGGTAATTCTTTGTGTTTTGTTATTTCAACTGCATGCTCTTTCTGCATGAGTCTTAGCCAATGATGTTCTGATGACCAAGCCTGTTCATCGAAGCATGCGATGGTCTATGTTGATTCATTTGTATATGGTGTGTGCCACTTTGGTTCAATTATTGGGATAACTGATCCTAGTACCCCAAAACCTAACCCAAGTCCGTTCAATTATGAACATCAGGCTAAAACTGATGTAAGTGCAGCTCTTCAGATATGAACATGTTTGGTTGCTTGCCTTGCCTGGCCAGGCAACAATCCAGGCCCTCGATTTCTAGTGCTTGGCGGCCTGGATTTGTTGCCTGGCAGGCATTTGCCTACCAGGGTTCAATCCAAACAGGCTCTATAGTCCTTTTCTTTTACTGAAAGCTGTGAGGTAGTTACTCACAGTGAGAGTCTTCCGTTCTGGAGAACAAGAGCAAAATATTTACAAAGAGACAAATTAAAGGGGGCTACTAAGACAAAGCAACTACAAGGTTATGAGTGGGGCTACTAGGAATACACATCCACATACAAGCTAGCTTGATTCATAAATCTTACTTGATTCATGAATCTTACTGAATAATATGGTGCATGCATATATTGACTCTTGCTTATGTTCACTCTTGTGTATGTCAGAAATTTAATCTTCATTTGATGGTCAATACGGATAGAGAACTGCTTGCTCAGAAAGCTGCACCTCACCGGGACTTCTACAACGTTAGGAAGGTTGATACTCATGTTCATCACTCAGCATGCATGAACCATAAACACCTGTTGAGATTTATCAAGTCTAAGTTGAGGAAGGAACCTAATGAGGTACGTACACTTTTTTTTTGGTTTCTGAAACTTCCCTTATTGTCTCACGTCATATCTAATAGTTCTTCACCTGAGATCTGGGATGTGTTCTACATCTGACTTGACTCCAAAATTGGAATTTGTAGGTTGTAATCTTTAGAGATGGGACCTATTTGACTCTTAAGGAGGTTTTTGAGAGTTTGGATTTGACAGGGTAACTTCTAGATTTGACTTTTCTTGTGTAAAGTCTTTCAGTTACCAGTTTTAGCGTAACTCATTGATTTCTCTGCCAGGTATGACCTCAATGTTGATCTCTTAGATGTCCACGCTGATAAGAGTACATTTCATCGTTTTGACAAGTTCAATCTGAAATATAATCCATGTGGTCAATCTCGCCTGAGGGAGATCTTTTTAAAGCAGGATAATCTTATTCAAGGTACAAATATTTTGTGTAGATGTCTCTCTGTCTCAGTTGTGGTGCAACTGTTATTCACATGCCGCATTTATCTCATGGTCAATGTAAACCTGACAGGTCGCTTCCTTGCTGAGCTGACAAAAGAAGTATTTTCTGACCTTGAAGCAAGTAAATATCAGGTGTGTTATTCTTTCATAACTTGTTTTCTAAGTACTGGAACTAGTGTATCTGATTAGTGATCTTTCTAGTATGCTATCTTATGGATTCTAGCTATTCATTCTTAAGTACCCAGCTAATGACTCTTGCAATTACCTTCATCAGATGGCTGAGTATCGGATATCTATTTATGGGAGGAAGAAAAGTGAGTGGGACCAAATGGCAAGTTGGATAGTGAACAATGAATTATATAGCGAGAATGTTGTTTGGTTAATTCAGGTTGATACCCCCATCCCCCTTCTTTTGTCCGAGTGTGTTCAGTAACCAAATATGCAACTCTGGCTAGCCCACAATGGAACAAGAGTATAGTTTATGTGCTTTATTATTTGTTTCATTTTTTTTCTGCAGATTCCTCGGATATACAATGTATACAGGGAGATGGGCACAATCAATTCATTCCAAAACCTCCTTGACAATATTTTTCTCCCTCTTTATGAAGTAACTGTTGACCCAGCTTCACATCCTCAGCTCCATGTTTTCTTAGAACAGGTTAGTGGAAATAATGTCCACCGAATGGGTGGTTTCCACCTGATATTTGTTGTATTTTGTTAGGCATTATTTACATCATTTTCCTTTATTTACTTCAGGTTGTTGGGTTGGATTTGGTGGATGATGAAAGCAAACCTGAAAGACGCCCAACAAAACACATGCCAACACCTGAGCAATGGACTAATGTTTTCAATCCAGCCTATGCATATTATGTGTACTATTGCTATGCCAATCTGTATACACTGAACAAGGTACATCTTTTTGTGCATGGAGTTCTTCATCATGTGCTCATTTAAGGATAAGTAACACAGAAAATCCTCTGCAAAAAAAAAAGATAATAGTGTCATTGTATTTTTTCACAAAATAAATTTTAGCTTGCAGTTAGCTTCTTGTTCAACATTCATCGGGTTAAATTACAGTGGTTGATTTGAAATTTGTTGAGTGTGCAGCTTCGTGAGTCCAAGGGCATGACAACAATCAAACTGCGTCCACACTGTGGGGAGGTATGTGCCTAACATAGACTATAAATCTCCAGATTGAACTTGAACATAGTGATCTGATTATTGTTATCTTCAGGCTGGTGATATCGATCACCTTGCTGCAGCGTTTCTTACTTCACATAACATTGCTCATGGGGTGAACCTAAAGAAATCCCCTGTACTTCAGTACTTGTATTATCTTGCTCAGGTTAGTGATAGTATTTTTGTGTTGACTGAACATCCATTGGATTTTGATATAGTTGCTTGGGAGGAACTAATTCATTATCTTCTGTCTGGCTGTATACAGATTGGTCTTGCAATGTCTCCCTTAAGTAACAACTCACTGTTTATCGACTATCATCGGAACCCTTTCCCAACATTCTTCTTAAGAGGTCTTAACGTGTCTCTTTCGACTGACGACCCTCTACAAATTCACCTGACAAAGGAACCTTTGGTTGAAGAATACAGTATTGCTGCTTCAGTAATGTCCCTCCCTCCATCCCTCTATCTCTGTTATCTGTTTTCCCACCCAGATGTTCTTAGTTTGGATTGCTTGTTGCTCTTGGCAGCTTTGGAAGCTGAGCTCATGTGACTTGTGTGAAATCGCTAGAAATTCTGTCTACCAGTCCGGTTTCTCTCACAGGCTCAAGGTATAAACTACCGATTTATATGGCCATTTGTTGTGGGTCATGGATGGATTTTCCATCTCTTTTTTCCCCCTGAGCTCTAACATTGTCTGTTTTAGTCTCACTGGATCGGGAGAAACTACTACCAAAGGGGTCCGGAGGGCAATGACATCCACCAGACAAATGTTCCTCACATCAGGGTTGAATTTCGACACACTGTATGTACCTCTGTATTTAAATGGTGTGTCTTCATAAGTTAGCTTGTATCTGTTTATGATCTATCTTCTCCTTACCCTGGACTGCAGATCTGGAAAGAAGAAATGGAGCTGATACATTTTGGAAATGCTAAACTACCCGAAGAAATTGACAGGTGAAGAGTACGGGAATTGTGATTGCCGTAGCAGTGAAGTCTGGCAGTGGCTGTGATCGGGGAGGAGAAAAGGTGTCGACATGATCCTGCCTTTCGATGAATCTCTTATTTGCAGAGGTATATCATGACTATGTTGTTGCCAAGGCCTACTAGTATACTCACTCCGTGCCTAGGCCATACCATCTATGAAGAATAAGTCAGAAAGCACAAATACACTCCTAGTATTTAGAAGCGTTGAATCTGCCATTAGGTGGGAGGCAACGCATCATGTACTTCGTTACGTTTATACTTTATAGACGTGTGTAATGGTGGGTGGATTGACGAATGTCTGTCATCTAGTATTTGTTAGCCAAATTGCATGATAAATTAATTAGTTATCCAAAAAAAACTTATGTTTTATACTTTTAAAAAAATCTTTATTAGGTAAAGAAGTGAGTAGGCGCACCATGTAAATACAATGAAATAGGGGTTACTGATGTGTTTGGCTGTTTGCGGTGGTAGGGAGGCAGGTTAGGTGCACATGAGCGGAGGAACAATATTTTTTCAATCAACAAATTAGCGAGCGGTACTTTTTACTTTTCTTTTCAACGAAGCCAACAGGGCCGGCTAGCGCAGTCCTCTCCTGCAGTGCATCAGGCGGAACGGAATCTCGTACAGGCTTACGTGCAGTACTAGGTTACTACTATACTAGCAGTATTATGAATTGATTAGCATGGCACGGGCAAGCTTTTGGCCTTTTGGGATGGGAATGGATGGAGAATTGGAGATGGACCACGACTCGCCACCGCCTCCCTCTGTAGACCATAGACGGAGGAGGGCAAAATCTGCAGCTTTTTCTTGATTTCTGCTTGCCAGGCCACAGTTTCTTCTTGATTGAATAATCATCATGTGTGGGGTGCTGCTTGACAGATGACTTTCCTAGTTGACATGACAAAAGTAGTACGTAATGTATGTAACAGTGATACAGGAAGTGAAAAAGGATTAGAAAGGTGCATGCCTAAATTGAATGATGATCTTGTTTCTCTCTCTAAACTAAAAGAACTAAAAAGGAAAAGTAATTGCTACTGCTAGCCACAATCATAATTAAATCAGAGATTTTCTTTTTACAGAAATTAGAAGAGAAGACCTGAGCTGGTTGTTCCCTTGCATTTCTCAAAATGAAACGAAGAAATGATTAATCTACAGTAGGTAGGTAGGTAGGAGGGGCCAAAAATGGAAAATGGTTAGTGATCCTGGGACGACGACGACGAGGGCGGGCTTGGGGATATGATGTGCGCGTAGAGGAAGTGGTTCCAGGTGTCGGGGAGGCCCGGGAGGCACCAGTGGATGCAGTCGGCGTAGGTCTTGGGGTCGGCCTGCTGCTCCGGGGTGAGCAGCTTCCCCTGCCGCAGCGTGTGCACTGAGGTGTGCGCGTCCTTGCGCAGCTCCGACAGCCCCGTGATGTCCACGAACTGCACCGGCACGCGGCGGAGGTAGCGCGCCAGCACCCCGCGCGCCACGCCGTGCAGCCGCCAGTCCGTGCCGATGTCCAGCCACCCCGTACGGTTGTTGCTGATCGGCTGCGTCTCCATGGCGCACTTGATCCCGCCGTTGTTGCCCCACGCCCACGGCCTGCAATGCAATGCAATCAGTTGTAATCTGCAGCAATCAGCATCACATTCCCTTCCCAGCCTCCCAGGTGTTAATGTACGTATTTAGTATTAGAGTTCGAGCTAGGGGGAATCTTGTGGAACCGAACCACTGGTGGTGCTTTTTCTCTTTTGTTTGATTTGATGCAAAGAAAAGATTCATCTATAGCTAGAGCTTTTGCGTCCCTCCATGGAATCTAGTGGACCACCCTCTTGCTTACCCTTTTGCGTCCTTGGACAGATAGGCATTCCCTTCCTCCCTCCCTTTCAAAGTTTCAAGCACTAGAGCACTCCAAATAATCTACAGAGTGGAAGCTGCCTTTGTGTTATTAATAATTTAGTACTACTAGGCAAAGGCAATCCTCCTAAAATTAACAAGCAGTAGCTTGGTTAGTTCCTCGTGAATTGATTCCCCTGGCCTGCTTGGGAAGCAGATGCAGCAGATCCATGCACCATGTTGTATCCGTGCGTTTCTCATCCAGTCCAGCTGGAGTTGGGCAGTTCCTCACGCTTCATTTCCTGCTGCTTACTCAGCAGAGCTGGCCTCCAGCTGCCTAGTACTCCTAGTAGCTAATAACGAGAAGAGACGAGACGAGACCAGAAAAGCACACACTCATCCATGGAACGGAATGGATGGTCAAACTGGAGGAAGCCCAGAAGATGGAGGCCAAGTCACGGCATGTTTCGGTTACCCAAATTGCCAGGAAGCCCTGTGATGTGATTTGATTCCCCAATTTCCAAACGGTGACGCTAGTGAGCAGACTAGCAGGCATGGCACACCGCACACCTACTCTACTCCTACCTACCCAGCACGTACTGTATATACACGACCAAAGGAGGAGGAAAAAAACAAGACGAAGATGAAGGCGTGGCGTGATGTGTGTGCTTACGTGATGTGGTTGGGCGACATGCCCATGAAGAAGACTCTGGTTCGGTTAGGGTCGATGTGACGGTCGACCCACTTGGCCCACGTCTTGAGCACCTCCCGGTACGCCACCGGCCGGTCCACCAGCGCGTACTTGCTCCACCTCTCCTTTTCCTGCTGCTGCTGCTGATGGCCACGGCGACTAGTGCGTTTCCTGAGCACACATTACATTACATTTCATTTCATTTCATCTCAACAAACACACTACACTACAGAGTGTAGACAGACAAGTAGTAATGCAAGGTAGTAGCAGTAGTAATCATCATGTGAGACGTACATGACTTTCATCTCGAATGTGTTGAGCCACCAGATGTATGAGTTGAAGACGAGGTAGTCGACGCCCTTCCAGTTCTTGGCATGCTTGGCGATGGCGCGCCAGGCGATGACACGGTCCATGACGCTGTGCACCTGCGGGTCATCCGAGTTGGACTCCACCAGGAAGGGCGCCCAGTAGAACTCCACGGTGGCGTTGTAATCCTGCCATTAAATTTGCATTGCATTGCATTGGTCACCATTAGGATATAAGCGCAGCATACCATAGCATTGCATTGGTGGTGATGCACAGTCAAAGATGACAAGCAAGAAAGACGAGCAGAGCAGCCGATCGATCGATCGATCCATCCATACATACATGCGCCGTAAATACGTTGAGCGATCCGTTGTTGACGAACTTTTGCAGGGTCTTGTGGCCCCAGGGCACGACGGACTGCACCAGGCACACCATGGACTCCCACTGGTTGCGGTTCAGCGAGTCCCCCACGAACATGAGCCGCTTGTTGCGCAGCCGCTCAAGCAGCAACCGAGCATCATACCTGGACCATCACATGCATCACACAGCAATTAATTAATTAATCTCTTCCATCCATCTGAGTTAGTCGGATGACATGGATGCAAATATGCAATGGCACCGGCGGAGCCACGATAGGGCCATCCTGGGCGCTGGCCTCCTTGCTCGGGATAGATTTGCAAAGAGAGCCTGTGTCTTGAGTAGCATGCATGCACACTTAAAAGTTGCAACTACGCACACACATCTGCATCACTGCATGGCCTAGCTACATGTATTTATCTACGCCACAACTAAACTTGAATTAGCTTCTTTTTTATTCTAGCTGCTTTCATCTTGATGATGCTAGGAGTATATTTCAACGCATTATTACAAAACTTAATTAGCATAGAGTATATTTCAACATATTATTACAAAACTTAATTAGCATTTGTGTTTAGCTCATCTGGCCGTTTTAAATGAGTACTGCTGTTGTTTCCCCTGTTTGCATGCAACTGCATTATAATATTTCACTTATATTAGTCTGTTACTTTAGTACGTCCATTTAGCTCTCTTGTTCTACTTAAGAAGGACAAATGACAATTAGCAGGAGTTCATCTTGCAACAGCTTACACTCATCATGTAACATATAGTAGACTGCATATGCATTAATTTGTCTATTAATATATTTAATTTAGCTTACAAACTCCTCCACTAGAATTGTATAGCTGTGTTATATAGAAAGAAGATTATGCCTATAACTAGTGATTAGTCACAAGACAAGAATTGGGCCGCCCTTGAATTCTAACCTAGCTCCGCCACACAGCAATGGATTGGAGCGAGGAATAAATGAAGAAAACGATCGGCAAGGGATGGCACGGTCCATCCAGATTCCATACAACAAGTGAAGTGATGCATGTGTTGTGTTGGGGACTAGGACTACTGCACTTTGGGTGGATTGGAAGTTTGGAACTCAACTGACTAGGCTCTGTTGGGCTCGTCGAAAAAATGGCTGATGCTGATACTGATGCTGATTTATTGTGAGAGAAAAATACCGTTATTTCGCTGAAACGGTACGGCTCACAAGTTCAAAGTGAATAGGGCCTTGCCCCCCTATCTTACCTAGAATAATGTGTGGGAGAAAGGACCACAATCCCAATCCCACAAAACCAGGCCAGGCATGATTGACAGCTGTGAGTGAGTGAATTCGAAACAGCTCCAGGTCCAGCCAATATCAAACAGAAGGACCCCAAATAACATAAACTAATCGACTCAGATAGAGAAAGAGGTGGAGTAATGTACTACTAGTACAGGTGATTAAGCAATGCCCTAGAGGATGTGTAGCAGTAGTAATCAGCCTGTTCAAGTGGCTGTAGCAGTATTTTTTTTCCACATAAATTAACTAACAATATTTCTTTACGAACCAACGTCGATACAAACCACCCAGCCGAAAAAGCTAAATAACCTTACGTAGTAGTACTGTGAACTGTGAAGTAATGTAATGGTGTAAAAAATCCCAGTTGCCACCGCAGTAATAATAATAAAAAGACCAGACTAGACTGAGGGCTGAGGCGCGTGCGTGCATGCAGCAGTGTGTCGGTGCCGATGGATCACGATTACCAGCTGCAACACTCTACTACTGTTTTTTCTAGTAGTAATAAATTCTGCGGCATGTGCGCTAGTACAAGTACTGTTTACTACTGCTAGTGTGTCCCATGCGTATAGTCTAGGGGCACATGGGGATCCGAGATCTCAAATCTACTAGAATTTTGACCGAGCGAGCGACGATTGTTGTTTTACCAGAGTCTATTCCAAAATGTGCATTTCATCAGACGAATCACTAGTTGAGATGGCAATGTTCCTCACTGGAATGGAATTGCAATGCAACTGCCGGACGACTAACGAGGATGAAGCCGAAGAACGCAGGGCAGGAATGGAACGGTCAAAAGGAAAGAGGGATATCAGGGTGGGTGCCCTGCCTGCCTGTGATTGATACAAGAATCATTTCACTCATGATACGGAGAGAGTGCAATACGATGTACTCCACGCCACGCGTTTGGATAACAAGCAAGCAAGCAAGCAAGCGAATTACAGCTTGGTCGATGAAACGAAAACACAAGCACAAGCGAGAAGACTAGGACAGGATAGAATTGAATCAGATGAATTTAATGATTGCCGCAAAACTGATGAACCAGTTCATCGTCAATCAGTCACACGGCGCGCATAGTGGAATGGAAATGGAGGAGGAGAGCAGGAAGAGGGGGGTACCTGGGCAGGTCGCATCCGTCGGGCTGCCACCGCCACTTCTGGTACGAGTCGTCGCGGCGGCCGTTGCGCATGCACGTCACCTGCTCCGTCAGGAACTCGCACTCCGACTCGCGGTACAGCGGCGCCTGCTCGCCGGCCGCGTCGAACGTCCAGCGCCCCCGGTACAGGTCGCACCCGGAAATGGCAGCGGCATCGGCAACGGCCTGCGGCGGCGGTGGCTGTTTCTGGGTTTGCTGCTCCTCCTGCCTTTTAGTATTCTCGACGAGTTGCTCCTCCGCCACTACTCCCACTCCCACGGGGAGGGTCAGGGGCTGCTGCTGCTGCTTGTGCTGGGCTTCCTTGCGATCTCGATCCTCCTGCTCCTCGGCTTCCCGGCGTGCGTGAAGGGCGTCCGCCTCCACGTCCTGGTGCGCCGCCTCCTGCAGCACCCGCAGGTCGGGTGACCTCGCCCGCCCGGAGACGTCGACCTCAGCAGCGGCTGTTGTTGTTGCTGAGCTGGAGGCGCTGGAGCCGGAGGCCGCCTTCATGACGTCCTCGTTGTAGAGGAAGATGGCGACGAGGAAGACGGAGACGACGAGGCCCGCGAGCGAGAGGCGCGCCGTGGGCCTGCGCGCGGTCGGCTGCTTGGCGGCCGGCGGCACGGCGGCGGAAGCGGGCTTGCGGCGGTGCTGCATCGCATCCGAGGGCCGAGGCGATGATGATGTGATCTGAGTCTGATCTGATTGATCTCCGTCCGCGCACTGCCCAGCCCCAGCCCCAGCCTGCCTGCCTGCCTCCCTCCCTAGATTAATCTATCTATCTACTATGCTTGGTTGCTTGCCTGTTTCGGTGGAGCTGCTGGGACTGGAGTAGGATTAGCAGCAGCCAGCAGCAGCAGGGGGTATCCAATCCTCCCCCCTTGCTAGCTAGCGACTCCTAAGGTAAGGTAAGGTAGATGCCAACTAAAAACTACCACAGGATACAATACAACGGAGGAATTGGATTGGTTTGGATTCACGGGACGGGAATTGGTCTTGTGCGGAGGTCGCTTCGCTTGGCTTGGTTTGGTTGCTTCTTCTTGTTTGGGTTGGCAGGCGCTTGGCCAGCCGGCCGCCTCACCCTCCCTCAACTTGTCTGTCTGTGTCTCTATTGCTGACTGATGGATCTCGCTCGAGGAGCAGCGCAGCCGCAGAGACAGGGGAGGAGAGGCGAGAGGAAGAGGAAGGCACAGCATCCAGAGTCAAAAAAAGGCAAGAGAAAGAGGAAGAGGAAGGGGAAGAGAGGAAGATCCCCCCTGTGTCCCCTCCCCGTCTTCTCTTGTGTTTTTTTTTTATTATTTCTCGTATACTGTATGCCACCCTCGATCACAAGACACAACTTATCAAAATCAAAAAAAAAAAAAGATCACAAGACAAAAAAAAATGGTTGTGGGCCACACCAGATGCGTCCTGCTGCTACCTCCTCCGCACACGCAGGCTGAGGCTGAGGTTACCAAAAATAATTCCACGACTAAATAAAATTTCAACCCTGCGACTGCAACTGCGATGCGAGATTAGTCAACAAACAAAACTTAATAATAATAATCTCTATTTCTATACCCCTCGATGGCTCCGTCCATGGCTCCGCCCAGAATTTCTTTCTTTCACTAATTGAGCGCCCGTGCATTTCTACGGATAAAACATCTCATAACATACAACCATACAAGTAAATATACGTAGAACCCCGTGTCATCACAAATAATTAACATTAAAATACACAATTCAAACTAATTTATTTGAAATAAAGAAACCAGTACGATGTTATTAACTTCACCCAGACAGAGGAAAAAATAAGCAACAATTTATTGTTTTTTTATTTGTGAGACTAATATAACGTTGAAGGTAATCTCGTACACCTTTAGATATGTTGGCTACGTTTTGGTTCCCTGTGTATGTGAGTAGGTGTAGCAAGATGTGCTTCCTCGCTTCGTAGTTATCCTACCAGATTTTTATACATATATGTAGTTAAAATGTATGTAAGTGAAAAAAGGAAAATCATATACAAATGATAATACTCACATTATTGCAAATGGATGTTTCTGTCCTTTTGCCATTCCAAGTACGCATGGCAAGGAGAACATTATAACCACATAAGTCCCAGATAAGTCACATTATTGCAAATGGCGGACGGATAGGAAGGAGCCGGAGGAAGGGGATGGCCTCGTCAGCGAGAGGAGAACGGGCTGACAGGCGGCCTCCGGCTGTGTTTGTGACTCAGGGAGAGGGAGGCGGCGGGATGCTGCTGCTCCTTGGCCTGAGAGGGGAGCGCGCGGCTGAGAGGAGGTTGGGCCGGACTGGGCCAGAGAGGGGGGACCGAGCTTTTCTTTTTATTTCTTTTTTTCTTTTGTAAATTCATTTGAAAATCAAAATCAATTGTTTTTTGAACCAAATAAATTTTGAAATTCTCTTAAAAATGTTTATAAAACTTTGAAGCAGATAAGCAAAGAAGCAGAGAGAATTTGCTTGTTTGCATACTCGTGTAATATTTTTTTTCTTTTGACGGCAACCGACGTCATTCGCTCATTTGGTAACAATTTTTTTTACCTAAAAAGCTAAATATTAATACGAGAGAAAAATATATTAGAAATACTATAATCAACTGGTTTCAATTATATATAATATGTACATCCAATCAATAACATGTCAACAAGTCATAGCTACTTGTCTCTCATTTCTTTCTGATTTCCTCTGTTACCTGAAATTCAGATGGATACAAGAAATGTCAGTAATAAAGGACACAAATGTAAGAATATAACAGTTGTGCAGAGCAAAAGACAATACCTTTTCATGGAGTGAGGACCTCTTTGTAGACAATATTTTTCGTGTATGTAACATTTATTTTTGTCTTTTTTTTCTTATCCTTCTTATCACTAGGTGGGACAGCAAGGATCCTAATGTTCGATCTGGCAGTGGCTCTAGATAGCGCAACATATAGCTGACTATGAGAGAATACCTGTTCAGGCAAATACACACCAGAATTAGGGATAGTCTGTCCATGTGCCTTGTTAGCCGTCATGGCAAAACTGAGTCTACCAGGAAATTGCTTCCTCTTGAACTGGAACGGAACATCTCATCATCCGAGGGGCATAACGGAATTCGTGGTAGGAAGATTCGCTTTCCGGCATGGTCTCCGACCATAATTTCCACATCGATGGTATTTCTTTGGAACCCTCGAACCACCAGCCTAGTTCCATTGCAAAGTCCACCCGCAGAGTCGATGTTCCTTAGCAATATGATCGGGCACCCAATCTTGAGCTTTAACACATGTTGAATTGAAAATAATAATTGCCCTTCTATTTTGGTTACCTCCATTAGTAGTGTTGGTCTTATCAACCAAGGGTGCAGGAGAGGCACTATTTTCCATTGAATGTACCCATAATTTAACCACTTGTCTAATACAGTAATCATTAGTTGAAGAATATAAAAGATGACACATGTATAAATATAAATATTCCAAAAATGCTAAACGCAGTTTAACCACTCGTCTAACATGAAGCACAATAGTTTGAATATACTTGTCGGTGTTTCGAGCAAACACCAACTAGTAAATTTATATTTGTTGCGCGTTAGGCTCGGATGGTGTACTAAATGACACAAGGTTTATACTGGTTCGGGCAGAATATCCCTACGTCTAGTTTGCCGCTGCTCGTGTTATTAGTACCGAAAAAAGTTCGTAGTAAGGGGTACAAACGGTCGAGAGAGGGATATGTCCCAAGTCTCTGATAGAAAGGTCGAAAGGATGCCAAGAGCCCGGTTGCTGCTTGGCTATGTGTTGTGTGTGGAATCGATCCGTCCCCTTAGTGGGGTGTCCTGCCCTCGCTTTTATAGACCAAGGGGGAGCAAGGATTACAGATGGGAGAAAGAGAAAAAAACCAGAGGGTAGAGAAGGTCCTTCGAAGGAGTCAGGTCTTCCTTTCCCCTTGTGCCTGCCCTGCTGACATGGCAGATCGTGCCCTGACCTCATTCAGCAAGTGGGTACGTCCCATTCTACACCGGCGAACGGTGCGACGTGCTAGGGAGCCGAGCTATGACCCTATGGGGAGTAGACGGAGAAGTGACCATACGTCCGTCACTGTAGATGATGTGAGTTCTCTCTTGAATTGTAGTGGTTGTCGTATGCTTGTGTCAGGATCCGCGTCCGAGGCCTGATGGCAGCGCCCACAATACTGTAAGACAAAAGTCGACGCCTACAACACTGTTCGGGCTCTGTCATGCCTGAAGAGCTTAAAGCGCCCGTTCCGTCATATCCTGACGGTACTTTCTCGCGCAGCGCAGGGGCATGGTCCCTGTGATCTGCGGTTGACTCGAATGTTTCATCTTACCTCAGGCTCGTCATTATGAAGGAAGCAGGCGCAATCGTCGGGCGAGACGGAGAGCCCCACGTACCGCCGGGCGAGGCGGCGGAGCCCGACCCTCGGACGTCGGGCGAGGCGGAGTCTAGCCCTCAGGGGTCGGGCGAGGCAGAACCAATCTTCCGTCGTTCGGGCAAGAAGTGTAGTAGCGTTCTTGTCCGACCGGAAGCGTCGACGTTCGATGGTTATTAGCTCCACCTTATTGGGTATCCCGGTATTAGGTCCCCGACAATACTGTATAAAGCAAAACAACTGTATAGGCTTGGTATACATAGGTTGGCTAAATGAACCTGCTGTCATCATTGGTTTATAGATCATTCTCTACTCCATCAATGAGGTGATATTTGCAAGAGAGGTCAGCGCTGTGTTTTTTTTTTTGAAAAGGTAGCTGCTACACTGTATAATTATATATATTGTCTCGTATTTTGTACTAAATTTCTGTTGTAAACTGTAGTTTCTGATATGCTCTAGCATGCACTTAATAGCTCTTGAACCAACCAAACACTTTTTTCGAACTGTAAATACAGCATGGAAGGCCCTTGTAAAAGCAGCTTGTATAGAGTGCTTTTTATGTTATGTAGTCAGGTATGAGGCCGCTACTTAGTTTTAGATGTGGCTACACAATTGTTGGCTACTTCCTGCCATTGCAAAACCAATATATCTTAGTAGTTCAAAACTTGAATTTTATTCTACAAACAATATTTTTTCCTATTGGCTAATGGCCGAAAAGCTAAAATCAGCAGAAAATAATTAGGCTCAACGAGGGTAAACTGCTGAATGGCATGCAATTCATAAAAGGGTTTAGTAGCCAACACATATGCTTTTTTGGTAACCATGAATTACAAAACAAAAGAAAGATTGAACTACATAATACTAACCTTGATGCTCTCTGTCAAACAACCTAGGCCAGATGTACCTGCATATGAATATCACCTCTTAGTAAATGTACTACAAAGAGGGCAGATTATATAATTCAAAAAATAGTAAAACATGGATAAACAGATCTGGCAGTAGCTCCCATCTTAACCTGACAAACGGGCCTAGCCGAGCCCAGCCAGGAAACCTTTAACTGTTTATGCATGTTTCTCTCTTGCCTATCCTCGCTCGCTGTTTTTTTCTCACTGAAATTTTTTTACCCATCCACGCCTATACCCGCCCGTCCCTGTTTTGTATCCTGAGTTCTTAACTGGATTGACTACAGTAGCCGCACCAATCTTTAGTTTCCATAATTAGATTCTACCACCCATCATATTTTTCATCATTCACGACTATTCATTACTTAAATATTCACCGTCTTGAAACTATAGGAGTAATGTTTGTGCTGTGTATCACCCAACCAATTATAGCTAGATCCAGACACCTATCCTGTTACTCTAGCAACCAGAAATGCACAAACAACCAAAGTGAATCTTGTAATGTGAAAATGGAAAAAATGATGCACACCAAAACATTTTCATCTCCAAAGAAAAGCAAGTTGCATGTCTGAGCAGGTATTCATCTTTACAAATTAAAATTATCAATTTGTATTTTTGTATAAAAAAAGATTGCTTCAATCTCTGCATGTGGACTTCAAGTAATTAGCATAAAGGCATAAAAAACTACATAAGTGCTTTTTTTTATCTCTTGTATCTACATTATTTGTTTACTGAACCAAACCCTGCAGCTAACAGATGATTTTTCAATGTGTTAGTCCTAGCTGAATCCAAAGCACACGGGATAATACCATCTTAATTCCAAAGCACGTCGCACACATGAATCTCTGATTAGCATGCATCTGCAACCCATCCATACAAGAAGTAAGGCGCAAAGTCACAATTTGTGCAGAATTTTTAAGGAGCACCCATGGTAAAATTCTAACACTTATAGGGACTTAAACGAAGCACCAAAGCGGTAGTAATTGTGAAAAAGATAGCTGGACGACAAAAGGAAGCCTAAGAAAATGGTACCTTAGAAGACTGGGCTCTCCATTTTATGATAATCTTCAGAAATCTTCATTGCCTGATGCAATGAATTGGCAGCAGTAATTGAAAACTTTGTGAGATATCATTACAAAATTTATTTTAGCAGTCCACTGAGATGTGATTCTAATTTATGGTAATGGCAAAGTAATAATTGTTACCTTTGTCTTTATAAAGTCCAACAGGTGCACATAGAGCCAATTGGAAGTTATTTCAGATCACTGGAAAATTTTCAATACCATGAGAAAGCATGTTTGGAGTCTATCTTACTATGACAGGTAGCACTGAGAAAGGAAGACAACTGAAGAGCAAGTCACGAAGAAGCACAACTGCACAAGTAAAAAAGTGGTGGGTGCTCTTATATCATCAGGAAGGGATAGCAACTTCTAGCAGGTGACTTCACATGACGTGAGAAGCTAATTTCTATTTTCTTCCTTGATACAAGGTATATTTACAGAGAAAAAAAGCCAAAGCCAAGTCTGCACTTTTAAGAGTAATAGTGAATTGATTGACATTCTGTATAATTAAGCCTGCACTTCTAAAAATGCCAGAAAAGAATGCAGCGAAGTTCATATAAGATGACACAAAATGAAAAATTCAGGGAACATTGTACTTGTACCCATGATTGGCAACACTTTTTTTAGCACAAATTACTCATTGTATCACATGATACTACGCTTTTAGAAGCAAGCGACGGGGTATTGCAAAGAAGCAAAGCAACAGGGTATTGCAATTCCTATTTGCGTGCTGTGCCACAAATACAAAAGGTACTGAATTGAATTAAATAATTAAAAACATGACATCTTAAAACCTGCAGGTCGCAGCTACTAATTTCTATGTCTAGCCCGATGCCGTCCGTAACCCCAGTGCCCAATCATCGATGGTCAGGTGAGGGGCGTGAGGCACTGCTGGGTGTATCACGAAGCCAACGGACTTTGACAGCCAAAATTAAATGGGGAACTCTTCTCGGTATATGCTAATGAGGCCATTCCATCAAGTTAGACCTAAATTAGTTTGAATAAGCTGAAATTCATGCCTCATCTTCTAACTGGACATCATTTATCATCTATTGTCCAACCAGAGAAGCCAAGCAGGAGCATTGCACACACAGGGAGAATAATGCATTGACCAGAAAAAAAAGAGTAAAAAGAAGACCTGGTGAGTGAAGGGATGGGGCGACAGAAGGCGAGTTGGGTCGGTGGCCTGACCTTGACGGGTTCCTGCAGGGCTGCAGCCGCTCCTCACCGATCGGCTGGGGGGAGCTATGGTGTCCTGGTAGAGGAGAGGGCCGACGAGGCGACGGCAGGTCAGGGCGGCGGCTAGTCCTCGCCAAGTTCTTGCAGCCGGGCGAGGCGGGGGTGCTGCTGCTGCTCGCAGGGCGCCAGAGTGATCGAGCTATGCTGGGCGGCGGCGTGGACGAGCTTCGGTGAGGGTGCTGAAGGTCGATCTGCGGTTGTGCGGGCGGGAGAGAAGACCTGGACGTGCGGGCGACCTTCAAGTCGTGCCCTTGCGGCGGTTGCGTGATACAAGGAGTGGGGTGGTGGGTTATCTCGGGGCAAGGAATGATTAGTGCTCAAGGCGGGGGATTAGCGTGCGATGGTTTTTCTTTTTCTTTTTTATCGTGCGGTGGGTTATCTGGGGACGGGATTAGCGGTCAAGGCAGGGTATTAGCGCGCGAGGGGGACGATTAGGGAGCGGTAATGTCTTTTTTTTCTTTTTATCGTGCGGTGGGTAAATGAATATCTAAAAACGGACGGGATTAGGGGGGAAGGAGCCAAAATAGTGGCTTCTCCCGGGTATTAGAATTTTGCCAAACGGGGGACGATTAGGGAGCGGTAATGTCTTTTTAGTCGTAGAGGTAGAGATATTATCGGTGCTGTGCAGGGCCATGCAATGCCACGTCATGTACTCCTCCTCCTGTCTTCTTTTATTTTTTGGTTTGTTTTTTCCTTGCTCCGGCGACGTTACGGTGAGGTTTAGAGAGATTAGCTTTGGGAGGAGGGACTTAAGGATTTTATTTTTAGATTTTGGACGACTCGCACTCTTCACCTAAACCAACGTTTATATATTTTTTGAAAGATAAAACCAACCTTTATATACACATACAGTAACACATTTATTTAAACGCTAACCATGCAGCATCCATGTCCATTTAATTAATCGTCCGCTGCTATTCACTCCATTTAAACTGATACGTAGATTACCGGCTGCTTAGGCTAGTCTCAGCCGGGCTTCCTTCCAGTTTTCAACACATCCATATTTTAGAAATAGTCTAGAAACTCTTTACTCTTATAAAACTTTTATCTTCTCTCTCTTCATCAATACAGTGTCATATCAACATATTTAATGCTTATGAAACTATGTGAAAATCCCATTGAGACTAGCCTTACTGTTCAGTTTTTGGTCTTGTTCGTTTGAATTTATCAGCCTGACTTATCAACCATGGTATATTGTTTTTTTCTCGTAATAAATCAGTGAACAGTACTTTTCAGCCTGACTTTTCAGCGAAACGACTAGGAGGAGCAATATGATAAATTTCCATGCATTAATCAATGGATGGATGGACGCATAACCTCTGTCGTTCTCAACTCATTGCTGCAGCTAGCATGATTGGTTGATTCACGTATTCCGCTATCTACGCCATCATGCATGCATGGTGATATGATTATGCAATCACATATATACTACTACGCATCACCTTCAACTCCTTTCCTTCTCACTAGATTGAGCCCACCACTTTGCATCATTGTGTTCCAGCTTGTGCGTCAAACCAGTTATGGACTTTGCAACATTATTATGCTATATGCATATACGAGCTACTCTATTATCTTCTTCTTAAAGGATAAAAAAACCCTTCAACTCAAACCATGACTAAAATAAAATACACAGACCCGACATGTACAAATCTCAAAGCAATGAAGTAACTACAAATTTGTCAACATCACTCAATCTTGCTATCATGCACAAATGCAAAAAAAAAACACTGAGGTAGAATTGAGAAAAAAAAATGGGTCGCATCTCTAAAAGTTCCCAAAATCCATTTCTAATCTTGACATTTTTGTAAGATTGAAAAAAAAACATTTTCCAACAATTCCTTATCTCAACTCCTAGTTTTTTTTCTACACTTAAGAGAATCTGCCTATGTTAAATCTGCAATTCCTTATCTCAACTCTGCCTATGTTGTCTCAACATAGCAGGTCCCAAGCCCTGATAAAGGAGGAGGGTTGTGATAGGCGTGGCGAGCCAACGTTAAATCTAGCCATTCTAATGGAGATGAAACCCGAAAAATAACATACCCTAACTTGTTTGGGACTTAAAGGCTTTGGTGTTGTTGTTAAGAGAATCTGAAAGGATCAAGATGCCCAAGAGGGAGGTGAATTGGGCTAATTCTAAATTTTTACAATAAGTAAACCCTACACTTAGCCCGTTTCACCCCTTGTGCCTAGAATGTATTTTTATTGTTCTTTTGCACAAAAGTTATACACCCTAGGTTCCAATCCTACTCTAGGTTCCAATCCTACTCTAGCATGGCAATTCTAGAAATGTAAAGACATGAAATGAATTGCTCAAATGTAAATGCTCAAAGTAAAGAGAGGAAAAGAAACACGGCGATGTTTTCCCGAGATATCGGAGAGTCGCCACTCTCCACTAGTCCTCGTTGGAGCACCCGCGTAAGGGTGTAGCTCCCCCTTGATCCGCGCAAGGATCAAGTGTTCTATACGGGCTGATTCTTTGACACTCCGTCACGGTGAATCGTCCACAACCGCTCACAACATGACTTGTGTCATCCACAAGCTTCGCCGGATGATCACCAAACTCCCAATCACCACCGAGCCATCTAGGTGATTGCGATCACCAAGAGTAACAAGCACAAACTCTCACTTGACCAAGACAAGTCTAATGAGAAGGGTGGATGCACACTTGCTACTCCCTATGTACTAATGATGTCATTAATCTTGGATTATCAAATCTCAATCACCTCACTAGGCTCTTGCTCTCCCTTGCACTCCAAAGGTGTTTCTCAGCTGAACAAATGGGCAAGATTCCTCCCATAGATGAGTGGAGTAAGTATTTATACCCCCTCATTCAAAACATAACGTTTGGAGGCTGAGTCATCACTCTGTGGGCTGACCTAACGCTCCGGTCGGGGTGACCGGACTCTCCGGTCAGTTGTACCCATCACTGTGTTAGAGAGAGCTGTTAAGCTCTAACCGAACTCTGACCAGCGTCCGGTCAGCACCAACCGGACGCGTCCGGTCAAGAAAAAACCTTTCTGGAACCTTACTGGAGTCGACCAGACGCAGGCACCCCAGCGTCCAGTGCTCCTCCACTCAGTGTCCGGTCAGTACCAGAGCGGTTGCAGTTGATAAAATAAACTGACCGGACTCACCCTCCAGCGTTCAGTCACAACCAGGCCAACGTCCGATCAGTATCAGACGACTGTAGTTGATCAAATGAGCTGACCGGACTCACCCTCTAACGTCCGGTCATAACCAGACCAGCGTCCGGTCAGTCATTTGACACTTTATTCACTTCTAACTCAAAATCTTATGTGAATGAAGTTGGCTCCAATTGATCCTAGGACTATTCCTGAGCTACCTAGTGCTAGGTTTGACAAGTATACACCACACCTAACCCACTAGACTCACCTAGGTCAAGCTACTAGTCCATACCCCCCTTAATTGTACGTCCAAAGGAAAAAACAAAGTCCTAAACTACTCTAAGTGTCTCTTCAACTCTAAATGACACTTAGAACTAGCCGTCCTTAACCTTGTCGTCCATCCTTTAAAAACCGAAACGAATTCCATCGATGGGGGCATGAAAACCATAATTACCTAATCAATTGTCATTACCATGACTTAACTTTAAAATTGCCTCTACAAAACACACGTTAGTCATAATAATCTCGTGTCGTCATTAATCATTGAAACCCAACTAGGGGCCTAGATGCTTTCAGAATCGATCCAATCGCATGGAAATATATATGCACGTGTATCAGTCGACCAATCTGGGGTTGGAAGGATGTGGGGAAGAATATAGGGTAAGGATAGAGTTTCTAATGCAAATGTATAAGAGACAAAAAAAGTATAAAAATGGAAATAGTTTGGGATTCCTGGTGTAAAAATGTCTTTTATATCTTAGGAGCGAGATTTTAGAAATTGTAAGAGGAACCCACAAAATATGCTCTCACCTTTAATTATAAGTCACTTGGAAAACTCATTGATTTACCAATTATTTTTTATAAATTATTGGAGATGCTCAAAATTCCTGAAATTGAGCTGCTTAGACCATGGCCGGAATGGTTTATTCTGTTGCACATTCTAAAATCTGGTGTAAACACCTTGCTAAGTCCCTATGTTACTTTTTCATTAGTTTGCCGGGTGCCACTCACATTGCTTATGGATGTTTCAGAGTTATACTAAATTGTGGGTCTAAATTGTATTCTATGGATTTAGAGTATTTCCTAGAGTTTATAAAGTCCACTCTTAATCTTAATTTTTTTGACAAGATTAAAATAGCCCGCTCTCCAACAACTCCCTATCTCAACTCCAATCGCACAAAAATATACACACGTTTATCGATGGAGCAATCTAGAGGTGGAAGGATGTGGCGAAGAATACGGAGTAAGACAAGGTTCACAATACAAATGTATAGAACATAGATAGAATAGAATACAAAATACAAATCACATAGGATCTAGAAAATGGGGTTCTTTTATCTTTCATATAAGAGAGAAGAAATATAAAAAATGATTAGGGTTTTTGTAAATAGTTCGGAATTCCTGATGCAAAATTGTCTTTTATATTTTATGAGTGACATTTTGGCAACTCCAATCCCAACAAATATGCTCATAACTTTTTAGGCACTTAAAAAGCTCATTGATTTATTACCAATTATTTTTTTAGCCTCTTGGAGATCTATATACTCTTATAAAGCTAAACCCCATTAAATGTTTTCTCTCTTCATGCAAGGTGTCCACATCATTCCCAACTAAGTGTCCCACTAACTTACAATTCTTTCATGCAAGCTATCAATGTCATCCCTTATTAATTACAAAAAATGTCAACATCATCTCTATTATGTGCAATACTTTTAATCTCTAATCTATTAAAGTAAAGTCATTTATCACCGCTATTTGTTTCATCACCTATTTTTCTATAATGTGATCAAATATTCTATTGTTTTTTCTTCTATTAGCCATGTCATTCCTTATTAATTACAAAAAATGTCCACCCATCTCTATTATGCGCAATACTTTTAATATCTAATCTATAAACGTAAATTCATTTACATATGCTATTTGCTTCATCATTTACTCTTCTATAATGTGATCAAATATTCTATTGGTTTTTCTTCTATTAGCTTGGTGATTTTTTACCCGATTTAATAAAATAAAATAACATGCAAGTCAAATTCATACACACACACACACACAATATACAGATTTATTTTTAAGAAAATCTCACGGCAACGCACGGGGCATGCTTCTAGTTCTCTTAACAAACATATCTATACTTTATTTGTTTTTTCTATCGTCTATTAAAACTTATAATAAATCTCTTGTCGTTCCCTCCAGCGGCGCCGGACCTGGCCCTAAGACTCCTAGAGCCTAGGCCCTTGTAGTTGGCTCAATAAATCTTTATACCCCATATAATTTTTAGGCCCATAACTCCAGGCCCAACACCTCACCCGATTGAGCCTCCAACAGCGACTTCAAGTCTCTAATCAATATTTTATTCAATATTTGAATTGGATTGGAAACTGAAATGAGAAACATGGACGATGGATCTATAGATTCTTCACAACGATCAATCATCAGATCGATTTAAAAATGTATCTTCGTTTTAGTTATTTCTATGCGTGGCATTAATGGGAGCCTACAGAGTAGGGTAGAGGTGTTATGGGCAATTTTGACTGTTAGATAGAAGCACTAGCCTTTGAACAAATCCTGTAAACTTTTCTGTGTTTATTTGGACATCGATCGTAGCATCTACAATGCAACGCGATTCATGTAAACGGCACAGCAGTATTTGGCTCAGCTAGGGATAGCAGATGTGCAAATGGATGTTGTTGAACATCCGGCGCACAAGGGTCCAATGTCTGAACAATGGAAACACAGGTACTGTACGGTCCAATGTTTGGACTTTGGAGGGTGTCCATCAGCACTTAAAATAAAAAGATAGCGTCGTGACAAGGCAAGGACTTGCTTCCAACCGAGCTACGCTCATCTCACTTCTCTTTCTTGTTATATGTTCGATAACGGAGAAAAAGAATGCACAATTTCGTTGGTGAAGCGTCATCAACAAGGGTGGATAAATTAACTTTGCAAGTGCGCACACAACACACATTCTTGAGTGCTTTGCAAGTGGATATATATTAACATGAATTTTACAGATGATACGCATGCGCGCATGCATGATTCTAGGCTTGTAACAGTACAAAAAATAGTTTGCTGACTACTAGTGGGATGGAAAACCTTAATTTCAAAGTTTCCCGCTGCGTGCAGCAGAGCATCAAGATCAGTAACAACAATGTCGATCGACAAGAAGAAGAATTAATGAAGCTAGGCAAGCAGACTCTTTTGGCACATGGTGGTTCCCTGGAAGCTCAGGATGGCGTGCTCCGCCGCGATCTCCATCATGTCGGAGTGGGTCATGGGGTGGAAGCCCAGTGAGCCTGTCCACATGGGCAGGAGCTCCGGCACGGCGGGCAGCACCAGCCTGCGGACGTCCACCTGTCGCAGCACCTTCTGGAGCTCCGTGACGAGGAGGTGGCACATGCCCTGGCGGCGGTGCGCGAAGCGGGTGCCCACCAGAGGCAGCTCCGCCACGTCGGTCCCGAACACCCGCAGCGTCCCCACGGTGATGAGCTCGCCGGCTTTCTCCAGGCCCACCACGTAGTACCCGCGGAAGTTGAGGCGGCGCAGTTCCGACTCTCGGTTGAAGACGATGTCGGCGGTGAGGTCCGTCTGCGTGCGGGGCTCGATCAGGGTCACGAAGCACTCGTGGAGCACGTCCAGCGCGGAGCACAGCTGCCCGTGCTCTGCGGCGTCCGTCGTCTCCTCCTCCTGCTGTTGTTGTCGTCGCCGCCGGCGCAGAATGTTGAGTGATACGCCTTCTACTGCAGTGGGGATGGCCGCCGCAGCAAGGCCCTGCAGATGCTGGAATACCTTGCTACATTCGGGACTGCAAAGCCACGGCCAGTGTCCTTGTTCCTCTAGTCGCCGGTACCACTCCGCTGCGCTGTCTTCTTCTTCCTCGGAACCTCGGCGTCTCACGCATCCCACATGACATTCACGCTCGCATTGCTCGCAGTAGATGATGGTCTTGTCCGTGAACCCAGCGGTGGTATCGTGATCGAAGTCGCTGCCGCCGCACACGCCGCATCTGCATGACGGACAGAACCAGTCGCCCTCCGGAGTGGCCTGCAGGGCAACGCAGGCGTGATGGAACGCCGACGGGCAGTTGTCGCAGAGCAGCAGCTCGCCGCCGTCGTTGCAGATGGAGCACACCGAGTCGCCCTCCGGGTCGCTGCATTTCTCCTTCACCCTCACGCCGCCATTCCTAGCCGCGACGACGGCGACGTCGCGCTTCATTAGCTCCACCAGGCACTGCGACAGGGACCTGTCGTCCTTGAGGAACACACATGCCCAGGCCTCACGGCGGTCGGTCACGGTCCCCCGGCGTGCGGTGGCGTGTGCCGCGAACTCTGCCACCGTGAAGGTGTTGTTGCAGCACATGCATCTGATCCCCTCGCAGGTGATGAACCCGTCCCTCGCCGCCGGCCCGTGCCTCGCCGCCCTGTACGTCACCTTGTCCCTCGGCACCACGATGTCCTTGTCGATGAGCACGGACAGGAGCGTCCGCGAGCGACGCTGGCACGCCGACGCCGACGCCGTGCTGTTGGGCCGCAGGACGCGCGCTTGGCTCTTGGAGGCGGTTGCTTTCTTCCTCCTCTTCTTCCTGGTCAGGGTGGTCGTGGTGATGGATTTCTTGATCAGCTGGGTGCCACCGGCGCCCACCACTTGACAGCACGTTTCCTTCTTCTTGATGGTGGTGCATTTCTTCATCGTCACGTTCACGGCGTCGTCGCTGCCGTCGCCGATCAGTTCGGATAGTTTCCTTTTCTTCCTGATCATCACAACCGGGCGGCAATGGCTGGTGCCGCCGTCTTCGTCTCCAACTCTGCTGGGGCGCACAGCACGCAGTATGGTGGCAGGAGTCGCATGCACCCGGCGTCTATCAATCTTGCTGCTGCTGTTGGAAGCCGAGGCCGAGGCCGTCGTCGGCAACGCGGCTTGCCGGCTGGTCTTGAAGGCCTGGCAGGCGGTGTGGAGGGAGATGTAGGAGCGTCCGGTGGGCGCCCTGTAGCGCAGCTCCTCCCTGCCGTTGCTCTTGAGCTTCATCCAGAACGTCCACCCGGTCGACAGGAGGTGCCTCTTGGCGCTGTCGCGCAGACGGTTCGCCCTGCGGCCCCTGGCCCGATCGTTTGTCGCCATGAGCGCGATGTACTCGGCAATGACGGCGTCCTTCTTCTGGTCGTTATTGCCGCCGTCTTCCTCCTCCGCTGGCTCATCGTCGTCTTCCTCCTCCGTGTCATCATCGACTTCCTCATCGTCGCCTTCTTCTTGCTCCCTGCTGCTGCCCCTGCTGGAGTCCTTGGTCTGTGGCGGAATAATCTGCTGCTGCTGCTGCTGCTGCTGCTGCTGCTGTTCAAACTGAGAGGCGGAGGCGGCGGCGGCGGCGGCGTTATCGCTATCGACGATGAGGTGAGAGGCGGCGGCTCTATCGATGATGAGGTCCGGCAGGGAGCAGTAGGACTTGTCGTCATCTGGCGCCTTGTAGCGGAGCCTCGTCAACATGGCGGCGTTGGGCCTGGACAGGATCGTCCACCCCAGCGCCAGCAGGTGCTTCTTGACCGCGGCCCTGAGGCCCTCGTCTCTGCGGCGTACGCGGGAGGACAGGTCCCTGCGGCCGTGGTCCGTCTGGAGCAGCTCGGCCACCTGCGGCGAGAACTCGGCGTCCAGCACCGCCGGCTGCCATGGTTTCGAAGCGGCGGCCGCCTTGGTCATGGTGTATGGTGATTTGATCGACGACGATACAGTAAGATCTTGTGCCCAACAAGAACCACCACTAAACAAGGAATAGTACTCCGCTGCAGCCTAACCTTATATAGAAGTAGAACCGAGACGAGACCGCAGGAGAAGATGAATATGGAGTTCGACACGGTTACGGTTGCGTTGCGGACTCCATTGAATTCAATTCCTCCAACCTCAATCTCAATCCGTTAGCGGCAAGGAATTAGGAACGCAACAAACTCAAGAGGAACTCGTAGCCTAGTAGTCACAACAGACCGGACGATCGGGTTCCGACTCTCTCTGGGCCCATGGAAGCCCAATTCGCACCAACAACGGCCCAATAATCACTCCTCTTCTTTCTACCTCAGGCCCACTCGGTCTTCTTCCACGCCAGTACGCCACCGTCCAGCCGTTTCGACTTCAACTTGGAAGCAGTCAGCGACTCACCTCGCCGTCGCCGTCGCCGTGCACATAGATGTTCGCCAAGCGGCTCTTCCACAAGGCACTCGTGCATCATCAGGTCCCTCCCTCCCTCCCCACCCCCATCCTCCTCCCTCCCTCGCTCCATTCCATCTTTCGATTTCATCCAACTACCATCCAACTACCTGCCGCGTCCTTTCTGCTAAAACTACACTGGCAGCTCAGGTTTGCGGAAGCGGAACCGGAATCCGCCCGGCGTCGATGCTTGTCATGGCTTCACCACACCTTGCTGCTTCTGCTTCTGATTCCGTTGCTTTGCTGCTGTTGCTGGATTGCTGCAGGGAGGGGGAGGATCAGCCTCAGCACCGGCATCACCTGGGGATGCCATCCAAATGGACGCGCAGATCTCGACTCACTGCGGGGTGCCCTACACAGCATCACTGCTCGCCTTCGATTCCGTCCAGCGCCTCCTCGCTGTCGCAACTCTGTGAGCTCCCTTCCAAACTTCGCCTTCACATCACAATCAACCCTTTCAACTAAACCACTCGCACACAGTTCATTCCATTGTCAACTTGACCTTTGCTAATTTATGCCCCGCCCCCTCCGTATCAGTTACTTGCGATTGCGGTATAACAGAACAAAGAAACTACTTTCCCTTTGCATAAACATGGAAACAAGTTCTTTAGTTTCTCTTGTTGTATATGTCTCAGAGACCTAGCCCTTATTTTAATACATTAACAAAGCTGATGGTAATTGTATGGAGATATTTTCATCACTGCTGTGCTTCAATCTACCATACTGTTCATTTTAACCCTGTCTATTGTTATGTAGATGCTGATAGCTTTTCTGCGCTCCAAACTGCAGGGATGGTAGGATAAAAATATTCGGAGGTGATAACATTGAAGGCCTCTTTATATCACCAAAGAGTGTGCCATACAAGTTTTTGCAGGTTACGCTGTTAACTATTTCTCTTGTTGTTTATTATGTACAACAGGCAACATCAAGTCCAAGTTGTTTTTTCTTTTTTGGTTTCAACGAATGTTTTGCTTCTTTACAGTTTATTACAAACCAGGGGCTTTTGGTTGCAATTTCCAATGAAAATGAAATCCAGGTGAGCCATTGACAGATGCCAAAGTTTTTCTGCATTCAAACTCTTTTTTTTTTCTTCTAGTTTGGGGATTCTGGAGCCTGGAGCTCATATGTTAACGTCATCTATGTGGTGCTCATGTGTTGGTTCATACTGCAAGTTTCTTTATTATATGCTCTTTGAAGACAACCTGTGAAAAAAAAAGTGACTTGGCCAACCTAGGAGGAACTACCTAGCCCCTGAAATCTATAAGCATGTTATTTATTAGTGTTAGTGACCATTTTATATATCATATATATCTGTCTTGTAGGTATGGAATCTTGAGTTCAGGCAACTATTTTATTCATCCCAGTGGGACGTCAACATTACTGCTTTTGCAGTCATAGAGGGGACCTTTATGATGTAAGCTACAGAAACGACTACTTATTTATTTTAATATCATATGTACTTGGTTTGGCTTTTGTATTCTAAATTCTCGCTTTGTATTCAGGTACCTTGGAGATGAGAATGGTCTTCTCTCTGTATTGAAGTATGATGTAGATGATGGGAAGCTTCAAATAATGCCATACAATGTTCATATCCATTCTTTAATCGGTATTACCTCTACGCCTTTCTTGCCAAATGTTAACTAGAACTAGAATGTTGCCAAATGTTAACTAGAACTAGAATGTTTCTTCCAGTTGCTTCATGTTGATGCAAAAAAACTGGTGGTGTTGCTGCTGCATGAAGTTTAAATGTTGAAGAAAACTCCATTCCTGAGCAAAGATAGTTATAGTATGTTACTAAGTTTTCAGCACTCAACAGAAATATATGATGTTAGTCACAATTGCATAAGCAAATGATTTGAGTCAATAGAAATTTTAGTGAACTTGAGCATGCCATCAATATTCATAACTTACTGCAATTTTAGTGCAACTTGAGCATGGCCATCAATATTCATAGCTTACTGTAACTTTCTGCTATTTATTCATTTACTTGAACTAGAAGCATGCTTACTGTTTACGCATTGAGGTTCAAAGTTAATATCTTAGCATTCAGTTCTTTTATTTTTTCACAGAAAGAGCTGGTGTTTCGTTACAGGATCCTCAACCTATTGTTGGAATACTGATCCAGCCTGACACTTTTGGGACAAGGTAAGGTCTATGTAACTTGTAGAACTTTGGTTGATATCCACTAGTTATTTTTGGGATCTTTACCAACAGATCTGTCGATAGGTGATAGTATCGAATATTAGGATGGTCAGACTTCGCAACTCAAAAATAGATATATGGAAATTATGGTACTATCCTCAGTTCATCACTTTGTTTTCTTATACATTAAAGCAATTAAGGGATCCATAACATGTCCTAGAATACCATAAATAAGGTTTTTATGCAAGAAAGTTTGAAAGAAGAACGATGGCTTTGTTTTCACCCGTTATTCTCATGTAGATGTAGAGGAAAATTTATTTTGTGAACCTGGAGCACTGAAGAATATTAGCCTTTATGCAGGTTGCTAATTGCATATGAGAGAGGGTTGTTGGTTCTTTGGGATGTATCTGAGGACCGTGCAGTTTCTGTTAGAGGCTACGGGGATTTACACATTAAGGGTCAAATTGATGGTGCTCAGAGGGATGCTGGTGAAGATCAACTAGATACTACTATTGATGACAGTGAAGAAGAAAGAGAAATTTGCTCTCTTTGTTGGGCATCGAGAGAGGGCTCAACTGTTGCTGTGGGCTATATAACAGGAGACATACTTCTATGGGATATGACTACAAGATCGTCTAGACAAGGCAAGCAAAGTGACGTTTCATCTAATGTTGTTAAGCTACAGCTGGCCTCAGGGAGTCGTAGGCTTCCTGTTATTGTCTTGCATTGGTCTGCTGGGTCAGCAATACATTCTACAAAGGGAGGGCATCTTTTTGTATATGGCGGTGATGATATGGGATCTGAAGAAGTTCTCACGGTTTGCCTATTTTTTCTTTCTCATTGTTACGATTTCCTTTCTTTTGCATGCCATCTTAGAGGCATTGCTGTGCACAATTGATGCCTTCTTAGGTTAACATTGTACTTTTTTGCTGCTTTACAAATTTGGTAAAATGAATTCCTAGCTCAGTGAACTCAAATCATAATCACCTGGCTGTGAGACGTGTTTAGTGTAGAGATACAATACTAGCTTGGCATGGCAACATAGGCAACATGGGTTTGTAAGAAACATGATCAACCATGAGAATTTCCTGCAATTATAAAGAACTGTTTCCCAGGCAGAACCCATTTTGTAGATCCAAATAATTCAGAAGATATATTTTTTTGCTTCAGGTCTCAGTAGTCAAATAATAATGTATACATACCTATCAGAATCACTTTCATGAACATGGAAGAACATAATCTTTTTAATTATTTCCCAAATCTTGCACTGCAGAAAACTTGGCCTCCATCAGTGACAAAATTGCTCATTCTCTTGCAGGTTCTTAGCCTGGAATCGACTGCTGGATTAGAATCAGTGAGATGCATGTCACGAACAGACCTCAAGCTTGATGGATCCTTTGCTGATATGATTCTTATTCCTGATACTGGGGTTCCTGATAAAAGCAGAACTTCTGCACTTTTCATTTTGACAAATCCTGGACAGCTGAATTTTTATGATGGTGGTTCTCTATTTTCTGTGCAAAATTCAAAAGAGGGAAACCCTCTACCTGAAGCACAGAAATTTCCAGTTGCAATTCCTACCATTGACCCCAACATAACGGTCGCTAGTCTTTGTTCACTAACCGAAAGTGAATTTCCAAATATTTCATTGAAGGTGCATTCTGCTTAAATTTGGATATTATACTCTTATATCATCATTACTTATGTAAGACCATTTCGCTGTGGAATTTCTGTAGAAATTTTGTGCTAGGAAAAATGCTGGGTGTTTCATACCAGCGAACATGAAATGGCCTTTGACTGGTGGGGTTCCAAGTGAGATGTCGCTGAACGAAGATCATGCTGTTGAAAGAATATACATTGCAGGCTACCAAGATGGTTCTGTGAGAATATGGGATGCAACATTTCCTGTTTTAATGCCAATGTTTGTCTTGCATGGAAAGGTCAGTCTCATTTATATTTATATTATTACTTGCATTATCCCTCATTGGCTTATAACCAACAGATTAACCCCAATAAAGTTGTAACAATTCTTTGCTGCAGGTTGCTGATGTTAATTTGGATGGAGCAAATGCTTCTGTATCATCTCTAGCTTTTTGTTCACTAAACATGACTTTGGCTGTTGGGACAACAAGTGGTCTGGTTAGATCTTGTCAAATTTGTGGGCTGGTTGAAAGGTTGGTCATTGCCTCATTGGTATCATTTTTAATAACTATTTTCTATATCATTCTTTGTAGGTGTGCATCTATAAACTTCGAGAGCACACTGGGGGTTCAAGCTTTCACTTTGTGAGTGAATCTAAGCAAGAAGGTAAATATTTCAGTATGGGACCCTGATGACAGATGCCTAAAGTTTCGCCTAGTGATTTAACCTATTTAACAACCCCCCCCTTTTGTTTTGAATGGCATACATGTTTTCTGTGTGAAAGTGTGTTGCTGCCATCCTTGTATTTTTTGAGCGAGAATACAGCAGGGGAAGCCTCCACTGTAATGCTGCCATCCTTGTAAAGACAGTGTTACGCCAATTTTACTTCCTTTCACCAGCACATGCAAGATGCCTGTCATGTCTGGTAGTCTAACAAGCAGCAGCTATAACATGCTTCTTTGGTGGATGAGAGACAGTAAATGGGTACTGTCACTTACCTGAATGCTTGTTAATGAAATGAAAAAAATCGAATAGTTATGATTGGGCACTTTGCAGCGTAAACCTTGCTTATGCATCAGCCATCAGCTACCATGTCCAACATTGACAGAACCTGCTCATGTTATTTTTCACAGAAAGTTGAAATCACTTGTTCCTTTGCAAAAAATTGTAGGAAGTTCTGTAGTAAGCCGGTAGGGAAACTCATGCTAGGCCTATAAAGTTCTCTCTTTGAATACGCTTCATTATATTTTCATTAATAACAGACACTCTTCTTGTTTTTTTACAGTTCATGTTGTTCATCATGGGAAGGGATTTCATTGTTATGTTGCCTTTTTGTCATCAAATTCCTCAGTGCGATCTCTTTTATTTACGGCTTCAGGAGAGCTCCTTGCCGCAGGCTATCAGAACGGCCAGGTACATTCTTCCTATTTTTGTAATATAAATCATGTCCTTATTCCTTAAGATTTCTGAGATTGCACTATTCTCTTGAAACTTATAGTAATAAACTGTTATTAATTAATCCTTATGTTCTGGTCTGTCTTCTTAAAGGTGGCAATGCTTGATCCAAGTGAGCTATCAATTCTATTCACTGTAGATGGTGCATCAGGAACAAATTCTCCTGTTGTTTCCTTGGGCATTTACAGTGTTGCGGCATCTGCTGAAAAAGCAGACCAGTCAAAGAAAGAGAGTCCTCAAAATGCAAAGTTACCCAGAGATGTTCTTCTTTCCTTGACAAAGGATGCTCGTGTTACTGTACTTGACTGCACAACGGGTGTGATGATAAATTCACATATCATACATCAGAAGCAATCATCAGCTATTTCCATGTATGTCATAGGCAAGTGATTACTATCATTGCATTAAGTAGTCAGTTACCTTTTTTTCTCCTTTAGATCGATACCTAACTTTGCAAGCTTTTGCATCTAGATGCCTTCAGATGAGAAGCAAACCCAATTATCAGAGGACAAAATTCCAAGTCAAGATCAGGCAGGAAAAGAGGGCAAGGATCTTGACAGAATAGAAACACAAGGAGTTGAAAAGCACCTGAAAAATGCTTCCCAGCTTTCACACAATGGTGGTTCAGATTCACTTGTGGTGTGCTGTGAGGATGTTTTGTTTTTGTTATCGCTGGCATCATTGATTCAGGTGTGTACTTGGCTTTTATTCTTGAATACGCAGGAGAGCTAGCTGCGTGTCATCGCATTAAGAAGAAGAAACCCAGAAATACAACTCACCCAAATCACACACCTCTCACACAAATCAAATATATGAACTGCTTTATGGAGCTTCCATACTTCCACATCTTACTGGTGATGTTCCTTTCCTCATCAGGGAAGCAGCAAGCATCTACAGAAGACGAAACTTACAAAACCTTGTTGCTGGTCAGCAGTTTTCAAGAATATGGATGGCAAAATTTGTGGGTTGATATTAGCTTATCAGACTGGCATTATAGAAATGAGGTAGTTACAACTTTGCGATGTCTTTTCCTTGTTATACAAGATAATATGGATCATCAATGCAGATTTTACATGTTGACTTCAGGTTTATATATTAGAAAAGGTGTCCTGTGTTTACATCTGAACATATGCTTCAACATAGGGAAAAAATGTCATACTACAAGTTTTTTGCTTCACTGCTTGAACCGATAAAGATAAAAGCTGTGAACACTCAACATTGTCGTCATCTATATTTGGTGCTCAGTTCTCTTCTCTCATCTGGTTCATATCTATCTCACCATGTAGAATTCCATGTGAGTATTTTTTGGTATAGATAAGAAAAGATAATCTTAGATTTCAAACCCTTGCAGTTTTCTTGGATTTAAAAATGACATTTTTTTGAGAACTTTGCATCTGTTTTACTTACTGGCATATATATTTATACATCCGTGCAAGGGATCGGTGAAGTTTGCTCAGACCATTGACAATTTTACTTTATCATGGGCAGATCTGTGCCAGATCTGGCTATTGTTGCTGAGAGCTCCTTGATGTCATTATTGAGATGGAGTTACAAGACAGGCATGGATAAATCAGCGAGCTCCTCAAATGGACAAATTACTTTGGTATTTTTTCCCACTTGCCCCTTTAACCTAGTTCCTGAGGGTTTGGTTGGTGGGTTTCAGATTGGTGTAGTGAACTTTAGTGCCTAGTATGTGTGGTAATTTTGGTTTATATTCTCCATTGTTGTTGCCACACCCATATCGACCTTATTTTACCCAAACAGAGTACGGATTTTGGTACCTAAAATGGGTGTCATGTTTTGTTTGTGGTGAGCATACTCAAAGGTGGGTTCACCAATAAAATTTGCAACTTATCTGTTTATTCCTTTCTAAAAAGGAAACTAGGGTGCGCCTGTACCATTTGGATTTCGTATGTATTTAGAATTTAAAGAAAAAACCTCATTTTCCTGACATATACTCTCACCAGGTAAATGGATCTGAATTTACAATTATCTCTCTTGTGGCCTCAGAGAATGACTTCAGGTACTTGACCTTTTTGGCATTGTTGTACTGAATGCTGTTGAGCAGTAGATCTGACTGCTGATCCTGTGGTAATAGGATTCCAGAATCTCTGCCATGCCTTCATGACAAAGTACTTGCAGCAGCTGCTGAAGCAGCTATTAGTTTCTCAACTGATCAGAGAAGAAAGCAGGTATCCATTCATGTCTTCTCGAAATTGAGCAGAAGCTCGTGTACATTTTGGCTTCACAAGAAACTTCATGGGTGCAGAATCCTGCAGCAGGGATTATTGGTGGCTTCATTAAAGGAATGAAAGGCAAGGCTGAAGAAAATGCAAAAATGAGAGAAAGTTTGACTATGCAAACTCCAAGTGAACAGTTGGAGTCAATTTTCTTGAAAGAACCATTTGCTGAACCTTCAATACCCGATCTTGATGATCCGATAGAAGAATTGTCAATCGGTTCTCTTTCTCCTTCCTTATGCATCTTAAAGCAAGCATTTATCTCAAGTGCTCCCTTCCCTCTTGACTTGGGAGTATTGAATGCAGATGACATCGAGATTGACGATGAAGTACCCGTAGCCCCGGCACGAGCAGCGTCCTCTACATCCCAAGGGAATAAGAGAACAGCAGGTTGGAGACAATACTAGTACACCTTCTGTTCGAATTACTGAGGGCTATATTATCTATTTAAACTCTGTGCATGTTTGTGTTGGCAGTAGAGGAGGAGAGAGCGAAGCTGTTTGAAGGGTCAAGCAATGTTGATAAACCGAGAATGAGAACTCCCCAGGAAATTCTAACCAAATATAAGTTTGGCGGGGTAAGTCATGAACATTGCAATTGGTCATGGTTTTTGCTGTGTATGGGAGCTAAATGTAGGTCCATTGCAGGACGCAGCAGCAGCAGCTGCTCATGCGAAAGATAAGCTGATGCAGAGGCAGGAGAAACTGGAGGTGAAATAGTTGCTTCCAGACTACAGCTGATATCGCTTGTCTTCTTTGCAAGCCCATACTCGGAGCAATATCAAACATGTCATTCTGTTTGTTTGCTTTTTTTTTTAACCAGAGAATAAGCCAACAAACCGCGGAGCTTCAGAATGGAGCGGAAAACTTTGCTTCCCTAGCGCAGGAGCTTGCTAAAACAATGGAGAACAAGAAGTGGTGGAAGCTATAATCTGGTTTTGTACGTATGTTGTTGGACACTCACACCCATGGTGGAAGCTATAATCTGGTTTTGTACGTATGTTGTTGGACACTCACACCCATTGCATGCCATCCGCCGGGTGCTGTACATTAGTATGACTCGCAAGTGCAGTTTGCAGAGGTTTCCTCTGATACGAATCGGGTAGCTAGTTTAGCTTAGGAACGTTGTGATGTGCTGTGTACCGTGTTACACACCAGCATTATTACCATGTAATAATCTCTTTGTGTCCGTATTAAGCGTGCGTCCCGTATCCACTTGGTCATTCTTTTTGGTTTTTGGTGATGTAAAGATAAAAGAGAGAAATAAAAGGAACCCGCTCCTGGTTGCATGAGCGAGCCAGCGCTGAAGAGAGACTCTTCTTTTCGGTGGTTTTTGGTTTGTTTGGTTTCAACTAGTAGTAATCTAAGTCTAGTGTACTCATCTGTGGCTTATTAATAATCTGTTTGGCTCATCTTGTATTATATTATTAAAGAAAAATAAGAAACAATTGCCAGGGAACTGCAACAGTACAGCAAGTATACTGTTCGTGTTGTCTGGAAGCACGCAGTGGCAGTTCACATCCCCAATAGTTTTGTTAAGTACTAGTAGTAAAAAAAGGTAACATTTGCCAGTTTGTTTTTTTGACACAAACAGTTGCCAGAATGCCAGTTGAGTGTGGCACTGACAGTAGCGACAACCCCCTCCTGTCCGGTAAGGGCGTAAGGCGACCTGGGCTGGGCCGATGGATCGGAATAGGATCAGCCACCCATTTCCAAGCCGAAGTGAGGAGAGCAGAGAGCGCCAACCAGGCTCCTCTTCTTCAACGGCAGAGGCAGAGGAGCTTGCCCAAGCGGCGGCTGGACCTGGAGAGCCGCCATGGCACGCCTGCTCCTCCCCGTCTCCGTCTCCGTCTCCGTCCCTGTCCCAGTCCCCATCTCCGCTAGCATTGTGCTGCCGTCGTCGTCTAGTACTGGTACTAGTACCGCGCGGCGCCGAGGCCGCAGCGTCTGCGTCCGCGTCGCTGTGCCCGCCACGCAAGGACAAGAAGGACCGGCGTTTGACCCCGCGGCGGCGCCACCGTTCGGGCTGGCCGACATCCGCGCCGCCATCCCCAAGCACTGCTGGGTGAAGGACCCCAGGCGCTCCATGGCCTACGTCCTGCGCGACGTCGTCCTGGTGCTGGGTCTCGCCGCCGCCGCCGCGCGCCTCGACAGCTGGCTCGTCTGGCCGCTGTACTGGGCGGCGCAGGGCACCATGTTCTGGGCGCTCTTCGTGCTGGGACACGACTGCGGGCACGGCAGCTTCTCCAACAACCCCAGCCTCAACAGCGTCGTCGGCCACATTCTGCACTCCTCCATCCTGGTGCCATACCACGGCTGGTGTGTATTCTACTGTACTGAACTGAAATAGTAGTGATTCAATTCAAATCAATTCTGATGCTGCTTCTCGATCACTTAGCCGATCGACACAAGTTTGACAATGCAATGCAATGCAAGGCAACTCTGTCTATCTATTGTGCAAGTGCAGGCGGATTAGCCACAGGACGCACCACCAGAACCACGGCCACGTCGACAAGGACGAGTCATGGCATCCCGTACGCCTCCTGCTCCTGCCCTGCAATTATCTTGCATTGCATGTTTCCACTAATAATCTAGGATGATGTATCAGCTCCCCGAGCGGCTGTACAAGAGTCTGGACAGCGTCGTCCTGATGCTGCGCTTCAGGCTGCCCTTCCCCATGCTCGTCTACCCATTCTACCTGGCCAACAGGAGCCCCGGCAAGTCAGGCTCCCACTTCCACCCGGCCAGCGGCCTCTTCCAGCCCAGCGAGAGCAACGACGTGCTCACCTCCACGGCTTGCTGGCTCGCCATGGCCGCCCTCCTAGCTGCCCTCACCTTCCTCATGGGCCCTCTGCAGATGCTCAAGCTCTACTTCGTACCCTACTGGGTTTTTGTCATGTGGCTCGACTTTGTTACCTACCTGCACCATCACGGCCACAATGACAAGCTTCCATGGTACCGAGGAAAGGTAACTTCACTCTCTCTCTCTCTCTCTCTCTCTCTCCCCCCTAATATAGCTACTTTACACCAGCAGTAAAACTGCTGAAATAGAATTACTGACTACTACGCGAACTAATATAAAGGCCCTGTCACAATTCAGTGCAACTTGAAGATAATATATGCAAAGATGCATGCAGCCACATATATAAATCAGACTGTTGTTCACAGCTGCAGCTTTCAGTTAATTAATTGTGCTATACTAATGCGCTAGGAATGGACCTATCTTCGGGGTGGCCTGACGACGCTCGACCGGGACTATGGATGGATCAACAACATCCACCATGACATTGGGACTCATGTCATCCACCATCTCTTCCCGCAGATCCCACATTACCATCTCATAGAGGCGGTAAGTATAACGACTAAATCTGATTCAGCATCCATCCATGTCTGGCAGATTTTATGCCATCGCATATGTATATCAGTCACTGAATGATGATGGCTGTGCGTGCAGACAGAGGCAGCCAAGCCGGTGCTGGGAAAGTACTACAGAGAGCCGCAAAAGTCTGGCCCTCTCCCCTTTCATCTACTTGGTGATCTGGTTCGGAGTTTGAGACGTGACCACTATGTCAGCGACACAGGGGATGTGGTCTACTACCAAACTGACCCAAAACTGCATTAGCTGCGAATCGCAAGCATTGGAGGCTGCTGGAGAGATCAATGAGGCAACACACTTGCATTTAATATAATAAGAATAAGTCAAGTCATTCTTTGGGCAAAACAAAGCTACAGTACAATTTCCAAACGGGGAAGAGCAATGCCAGTTCCCTCTAAAGAGTAGACAAACTATGATGCACCATTGCTTTACTATCTGATAGATCTCAGGGCTCGTTAGGACATTAGCACATACTTAGCTGGCACTATTGCAAGAAAGCAATGCCAGTACCTTCACTTACTGCTGTCCTCAGATATGCGGTACATTATTTGACAATACAAGTGGCAGTCATGCTCACTACCTGCGCCTTAGATCTCTCTGCAAAAGGAAAACAAAAGAAAAGCTTTAAGTTGGAGACATGGAGCTCTTTTCCTGACAAATCATGTATTGCTGCTTGAAGATGATGATGTGTTTATTTTAAAGCGAACATTCTGACAAAATAAATAAATGCAGGGAAATAGAAAATGAAGTACCAAGTCTTCTTTCTGGTTCATACACTGCAATGTATTAAGCTATTATGAATTGTATCGGGTCACCAACCAAACAGAATAGAATTATATATGTACCAACTTTCTGATATGCAACTATTTTGTGCGCAACATCTTGGATTCTTAGGGCACATTTTGATGGGGACAGCAACCTCCTAGAAGCCACAAGCAAGTTGAAATCATATCAAAAAGGGAAGGCTTACTCTTGGGCCACGGTCTGTAACTGGTGTTGCTCTGCTCCCTGTATTATCTGCTTGCTGAATCATCTGTGGACTATCATGCTTATAGAATGCCTGCAAAGTTCTCACCATGAAAGGGCGGACAATGTTCACTTCCATTGCAGAGAGATTTTTGAGCTGCAAGAAGGCAAACAAGATGAATAAGGTATTGTTGGTGTCAGATCAATGAAGCAAGAAGTTAAGCTAGTATAGGAAACACAGATAAATACAGGGGAAATGGTAATTACATCCAATTCAATAATAGCTTTGATAGAACGACAGTTGTTTTAGCATCCTCAGCTCTTAAGGGGGAAGGGAAATGTTACCTTTACGGCATGGGTGCGTCCAGATATTGTCTCTAATCCAGTCTCAACCTTGTGGAATCTGACATCTCTGATGTCCTCAATTAGAGATCTCACCTGTGTCACAATCAAAACTAGGAGTAAGCATATATATATATTTTTCAATACAATTAGGACTTACAAGACACAACTAACAAATCTGCACCGAGATTGATTAAACACTCACCAGGTATGCATCTGAGATGTCATCACGAGCACTGCAGGAAACAAACGAGAGCGGATTAGTTTTAGGTGAAAAATGTGCTGAAATCGAAGAAACAGGGTGATGCAGTAGATATGGGTGCTCACTGATCAAATAGCAGCTTAGAAATTTCAATATAGTGGAATGGTAATGGCTGGAATTCTCGAGGCGACTCTCTTTCCGCTTCCAATACCTGTGTCAAGCGGTCTAGTAGGAACAAAAGCAAGCAACAGATGCTTATGGCTGTGTATGCTTGAGCAGGAATAAAAGGGGAGCAAGCAACAAGGAAGCACTGACCAACAGTCATCCAGTCCGGGGTGCGGATGGTACACTTGCTACGCTTCTTGAGCGCGACGGCGAGCCAGAGCGGCACCTTGGTGGGAATCTGTGGGAAGAAAGGCCCGAAATCCCCCTGCACGGCGGCGGCAGCAGCAGCGCGAGATGTAAGAATAGGTGGGGGATGGGGAGTTGAAAGAGATGGAAGTGGGTGGTGGCGGCAGACGCACGCAGATCATGTTGAGGGCGTCCATGCGGATGTTGGGGACGATTTCTACGATCTCATCCTCCGCCACGAACTCCACCTGCAGCACAGACACGACAAGTCCAAAAATTGGGTTGCATCGCACTTCACTTCCCTTCGACGAAGATAGTTTCTGTCTGTGGAGTGTGGAAGGGAAGGGGTTGGTTACCTCGGAGGGCGAGAAGATGGAGAGGTGCGGGTCGGACTGCCCCGCCATGAATGTCCGCCGCCGGAACACACGAACCTGGCTGGCGCCGGGACTCGGGAGAGAGAGGGAAATGGAGGCGCTGCGGGTCAGAGGCGGCGAGGCGAGAGCGGAGATCGACGAGGACGAGAGCGAGACGGCCAGACGGGGAGAGGAGGCTGCAGGCCGCTGCGCCTCTCTAAACTACAGCCCAATCCGAGGGCCCAAGAGCCCATCCAACAACAGAGCCCAACAGCCGCTGCACGCAGCTTCAGTTCGATTTGGTATAGTCGCCGCAGCGCACAGGCACAGGGCCGACGGCGGCGGGTGAGGCAGCGGCGAGGCGGGGCGCCGCGGTTGCCTTCCTCCCTGCTCCTGCAGTCCTGCTCGGCTCCGGAGAGGTTATTAGGGTTTCCATCTCATCAGCTTTGTCCCCAACGGAAACAGAGGAGGGCGGGCTAGTAGGAACCCGATGCTGGCCGCCCGGAACCCCACTCCGCCGCCCCATGACATTGCTGCGCGCCTCCACCACCTGCGCGACCTCCGCAGGGTGCCGCTCCCCAACCGCGTCGCGCGCATCGCCGACCTCCACACCGATGAGGCCAGCCCCGTGCGCAAGCTTGTCGCCGAGTGAGTTCATCCACTTTCGCCATTCGGCTTCATTTCTAGCTTAAATTACCCATAGTTTCACCTCCAATGTATTCGGCTTGTGATAAAGTCATTGAACATCAAATAACTAGTATAGCCCCCTGTATCGCAAATGAGTTTGCTCCTAAAATGTGCTGATTGCAGGCGGAATTAGGTCAAACCTATACGTGAGCACGCTTAAAAATGCTCTGTTACAGTATTTATTTGCTCATGTTTTTTTACTCTGCAAAAATTCCCCTGGCGTAGGATCATTGGTGAGCTTGGGTCAAAACACATGGCGTATCTACCTAATATGATCCCTTGTTTGCTGCACCTTCTGAATGATGAGACGCCTGCAGTTGTCAGGCAAGCTGTTAAGACAGGAACCAGCTTGTTTTCCAAAGTACTCCAAAAGCTAGTTATCGAGGTAATTCCATTTCCAGCATTTCCATTTTCGAGTTGCCTTCCTGTGCAAACATCTGTCTCAGTTTGCTGGTTTCGGATCCAGGGTTTATTCTCCACTGGAGGGATTGATGATGCACTTAAATCGTCATGGGAATGGCTTCTCAAGTTCCAATCAGTTGTCTCGCACATGGCATTTCAGGCGAGCCCCTCCTTTCTTTTAGTAACAAATAACCCTATCTTCTCGGCCTCCAGTTGTCTCATGTGAAATTTCAATGCCAGGCCATCGGCAATGAAGGTGTCAGGTTACTAGCTGTTAAGTTTGTTGAAAAAACAGTTCTTATGTACACACCAGATCCTAATGTCCCATCTGATCCGCCAACTGAAACTACAGAAGGTGCGGCTTATGTTTCCTTTCATATGGAAGTGAACATATTCTCCATGTTTAGGAACTGTTGGGTGCATGCTGATTTAGGCATCTGTAAAACATTTGCAGATATGGGATTCAATGTAGCTTGGTTACGAGCAGGAGGTCACCCTTTGCTTAATGTTGGGGATCTGGCCATGGAAGCCAGCCAGAGTCTTGGATTGTCGCTAGAGCAACTCAAGTCTCCTAAAGTAAAGTCACTCAGTACTTCCATGATCATCGTCTTTGTTACTAGGTTTGCCTCTTGTTCACTTGTGTTCTATTATCTTTCTGTATATTACAGTTTGTATTCGAGTCGCGGTCTCCTCGCATTGCACAGGCGGGGGTAAGGCTTGCCACTGACACCCTTCCCCAGACCCCGCACAGAGCGGGAGCTCTCTGCACTGGGTATGCCCTTTATATTACAGTTTGTACCAGCTGCCGAGCAATTAAGTTTTCTGTGGATGCTGTGTCATCTATTCAATTAGTCTGTTGAAGTATTGCATGCTATTTTGATCTTTATGTATCATGAGTTTTCTCCTTTTTCTTTCCCCCGCTTATTTCTCTCTCTTCTAACATAAACTTCTTCCAGTCTCTCAGCTATTGCCCAAAGAAGGCCTTCCTTTTATGGACGCATACTGCCAGTTTTACTTTCCTTGGATCCAGCAAGTTCCATTATTAAATTGAGAGTCCCGGGTGCATTCCATGCCTTGAAGAGTGCCTTCTCTGCATGCCTGAAATGCACACATTCAAGTGCTGAGCCGGTATTTCTTTAAGCTTCGATGATTAACATACACTTTTGTATTGACTGGTACACTCGAGATGTGTCCCTTTGCCCTTATTTCTATATATGCAACAACTGGAGTTAACATATATGTTATCTACGGGATGCTATGTTATGTTCTATAGACAGTCTAATTAGGATTTTTCTTTGAGACTTTTACCTCTACCATTATAAAAGATGGTCGTTTCCCACATGCCACTAAAAAGTTGGGCCGCACCCATGCGCCATCCACCTAAACTTTCTTGTCTCCCAGGCCATTCCATCCACTTTGCACTCTAACGGAGGGAAACGGCATGGAGAAAAGACCTGCTTGCCCTGAGGCCATAGAGGCTGATCAAAATCACCATTGTCCTTCTGTGCCACTCCCTGGCCGAGCTGGGCAGTTGTGTTGGCGCAAAAAAAAAAAAAAAACTGGAGTATGTACGTGATGCATGAACATATGAATTAATGTGCACCTTTTTTTAATGCCAAAAAAACTGGAGTATGTACGTGATGCCAACACAAGAAATGAACACAATATATAATAATAATATTTAACACAATATATAATAATAATATGGTTCATAGACCAACATTTGGTCACTGGTTTTCAACACATTAGCTAAAGTTTTCAACATGTCACCAACATTACAGCAGGCACATAAGTGCTTCATCCAGACATTAAGTTCTAGTCAAGCCAAAATGAAATGATGCCAGCAGGCACAGCAAACAGCAGTAGCTCATGTACTACTCATCCAAAAGCAGGCACCAGGCACAGCTTTAGCAAAACAGCCACAAAAGCAAATGAGGCCAAAAGACATCCCCACACAACAATCAGGCAGACACCTTTCATTCCAGCATTACCTTCTTCTTGCTCCTGGTATTTGAAGCTGGGCTGGCTGGGCTTGCTGGTACAAGGGGAGGCTTCTTAGGTGTCAGCTTCTTCTTCACTCCTATCTTCATCCTTGGTGAACTCTAGGGCAGAACAACCTCCACTGGTGGTGTCTGCACTGTTGCAGTTGATGCTTGGAGGGAGACTAGTTCATTGGAACCAGTTCCAGACCTGTTACTATCAAATACCAGTTATTGGAACAAGCTTCATTACAATGGGAAATTGCAGAACTATAGGAAAAACATACCTGCCAGATAGGGTGTTTGGAGTTGTTGATGGTGCAGTGCTAGCTGATGCCTTCTTTTTCTTGGAAGTTGTTGAAGAAGATGATTTGCTCTTCCTCTTCTTTTCTGCAGCATTGGCCACTGCCTCATTGTGTGGGAATACCATCCCTGTTGATGGAGTGGCCACCACAAGGCTAGTCTCTGTATTGGTACTAGCTGCTTTCTTCTGCCTTTTCTTTGGGAGACCTCTGCAAAAGACAATTGTTAATAGAAAATGTAGTTCAGTTAAATGATAGTTTCATTTATGTAGATGTATTTGATTACCTTTCTGCCTCCATTGCAGCTATGTCTGTTGGATCCCCATTCTTGCAAGTGTACCAGTGATGCCCCAATTCATGGCATATGGGACACTCATGTTTCTTCTTCTTCTTCCCACTTCCTCCCTCCAGAGCCCCTTTCATCCTATTTTTCCTTCTTCCTGCTGTTGACTTAAGCAATGGAGGGTGCATGAAGAACCCATGTGTGGCTTTGGGCCACATGGACTTGTCAGGAATACATGGGACAGAGCCTGCATAAGCTTCTTTGAATTTCTGGATAGAAAAGTACTCATCTACATGGTCTTCTAGTTTTGCTCTGGGAATTGAAGTGATGTATGCATAATAGCATGTTTGCGTGGTATTCGACCCTTGCCAAGCATTACATGAACATGTTCTATTACCTAAGTCAACCACAAACCTAAATGAACGCCCCCTTAGCACAAACTTCTGCAACACCTTCAAGTGAGCTTGTGATCACTTCTATGTCAAGGTTGAAACTGTCTTCTCTCAACTTCTTCACAATATGAGGTAAAATCTTGCCTTCAAATGTCCTTGCCACCCTCTTCCTATGATTCCACTTGATCAATATCTTACGTCTAATGGTGTCCATCAAGTCATCCGGTGCTTCCCTTTCTCGGGCTTTATCCAATTATTGAAGGACTCACCAAGTTATTAGTGACATAGTCCACCTTTGAACTAGTGAAGAAGCGGCTCCTAGTCCACTTTTTTCTTGTGAGTCTCTTGGAGATATACCATAGCCTCTGGTTTGGCTTGAGCCATTGCACGATAGTGTTTATTAAACATGTATGGGCTCCATGAATATGCAACTGTTGCCCATAAATGATCATCAAAAATCTTTCCACAATACCTCTTCTTGAAATTTTGTACTAGATGATACATACACTCTCTATGTTCACATCCTGGAAAAACCTCACTAACTCCATGCATCCTTTTGTCCACAATCTGTCTTTGAAAGTAAGTCCATCTGGGCTGCCTATTGCTTCCTTGACCTCTCCATGAACCACACCCAATTCTCATTAGTCTACGAATCAATGACACCAATCGCATTGGGAACATCCGGTTGTGCCCATCTCTTGCAGACAGCAATGCATGGCGGCCCCTAAACCTCCCGATTAAAAATGTACTATCTCATCGCAAGATATGGTGCGCAACCTCTAAAAAGCCATCAACACAAGCCTTCAATGCAAAAAAAAACAGCCTATTAAACCTTATCTTGTTGTTGATGGTGTGGTGATCAATGACAAAAAAAAGTACAGGACTGCTTTCCTCTAACTGAGCCTTAAGTCTAAATAGGTTATCAAAGCTTTTGTCCCAAGGCCCATACAACTTATCCATGGCAAGGTTTTTACCTTTGTACACTCTCCTGTAGGGCACACCTTTGTACACTCTCCTGTAGGGCACCTAGATCCCAAATTCAGCATTCAACTTCTTCTGCAGTTCTTTGGCACTTGTGAGTCCCATCTTCCTTGACCAATCAATTACTTGATGACACACCCATAAGCTGTGTGACTCCTACATGCACTCTCAGTCCTCCTGGCACTCGGATGATCATGGCCAAATGGATTCTTCTTCACCTAAAAAAAAAACAGTCCTTACAATCATTAGGCCCAAAAAATTAAATGAATGTACATTTGGTAAAAGAGAATACCTTTACAAAGACGCCCATCCTTGGTAGTTGATGCATGAATTCTCCATCGATGATGACCAATTCTTCCTTGAAGCTGCAGACTTGCCCTAAACCTCCCTGTGTCACTAGCCTCAATGTCATAATGGATCTCACGTCTCACACGGCATGAGTAGCTACACCAATCTAAAAGCATTAATGTCTGAATACACGAGTGCCCTCTCGCCATAGGAGGTCCTTCTTGTCATAGTCGGCATCAGGCATTTGTTCAGGCTGTTTATCTTTAACAATATCATCTACATCCTCTATTTCATAATCTTTCTCATCATCATGATCATCAACATCAGACTCTTCATCAGTGTCTGATTCAGAGGCCTCAGGGGTAGCAGGCTGTCTTGGCTTATGAGGATTGGAAGGTTCGGGATAATCAGGACCAAGGTCGAGATACAATCCTTCATCATCAACACCCACATGCTCATAGGATGGATTTGGGTTTTCAAGTGATTCATGTTCAGGCACTACAGACACGCTCTGGGTGTTTTTGCTTGGTTCAGCTATGCTAGGACAGTGGACTGAAGGGGTGACTGGGGCTTGAACAGAGTGGGCATTGTCACCAAACTCCCAATCAGGAAGCTGAGGCTCACTAGTTGGGCTAGTATATGCAAATGTCAAGTAGCAGCACTTCGAAGCCTTGTTTTTGGCAAACATTTCAACCAAGTCTTGGTCTTTGCAGACTTCAACATGGAGCTTACTGTCCAGACACAAATAAAACATTCGAGCTACATCACTGTGCGTGGGAGGACACTTGTCGACAACGGACCCAAACAAATCTCTGAAGTTAGTCCGGTCAGCATCCACAACCATGTCCAACGAGTACCACCGACCACGCGCATTGGGAGCAACAATCCGGATTTCTAGGTTGAAGCTACTGTCTGCGTCCATCTTACATAGGAGCACGCAATTTTTGGACACACTAAACATTCAGAGTAGAAGCCGTGTAAATTTCCTCATGCAAATAAATTAGCTCAAGCTAGAGGAAATACGTTGAAGCTTAAATCATTAGATAAAGATTGTAAGAAAGGATATTCATTATTGCATCACTATAGCTTGACAATGACATGCATATTTATCATGACCAAAAACCTGTTGCCCTGCTGCTTACCTGCATGAGGAACACAGCAGCCGCCGCCAGTTGATGTTGTTGCCACTGATCACCAGGAGCAGCGCGGACTGCTGACTTGCCGCTCAAAAGCTAACTGCAAGCTACTAAAATCAGATAACTGCACACACTGCTGCAGCTGAACGGATATCTGGACAAGAACGAAGAACGAGCAAGCAAACTCAAAGCCTGGCCAACGGGGCTGCACAGAGCCACCAGCGGCAACAATTGGTCGGCGTGGTACTACTCACTGCCGAACCTGATTGAACCGAAGGCCACCAATTTCAACACCTATGCTGTGGATTTAGAAATCGGCTGCAAGAACAGACGAAAATAAAAGGGGGCGGAGGAACTGCTTGCCGTTCACGAGAGAAGCAGGCAATTTGGCCTTAGGCTGTGCTAGACTCGGCTGCACGACTAGGAGCGCTCGGCTCTGCTCCAGCCTGCACCAGTAGCACCAGGTGCCGAGCACCCGTGCGCACAGACAGGAACCGACGAACTCGAGCAGACGAACAGAGTAAACACGAGCTCCAAAAATCGACGCCACAAGCACCTGGGATGGGTATTCTTGCCTCCCAGCCGCGACGCCTCTAGGGTACCGCCGCTGCCGCTGCTCACCGGCCGCCGCCGCCGATCTGGACTCCGCCGCTAGGGTTTGGGGAAGAGACGAGAGAGAGGAATCGAGAGAGAGAGAGAGAGAAGTGAGATGGCGGTCAATGCCAGTCAATTTGCCCACCGTATATGCACTCCAGTCTCAAGGGGTAAGATGGTCAGTTCTCCTGCTCGGTCCCACATGTCAGACCTGTCAGACGTTACAAACCGAATAGAAGGTGGACGGAATGGCATGGGGGACAAGAAAGTTTAGGTGGATGGCACTTGGGTGCGGCTCAACTTTTTAGTGGCATGTGGGAAACGACCATCTTTTATAATGATACAGAGGTAAAAGTCTCTTTTTCTTTCTTATCTTGTTATTATCGAACTTTAGCCAGTTTGGTGCTGATTTGTTTCCTGAGTGTGGGTCGGCCTGCCGGAACAATTAGTTCGTGTTTCCCTTGTTTTACTGGTATACCTTGAACAATTTTCAGAACTAATTGAAACTCCTTGGTGGAAGTGAGCCATTTAATATCTCACCATCAACGAAAATATGTTGTGTTAACCAATAACCTGTCTATAAGCTGTATGCATGCAATCAATCAGCACTACTTAGTCTGAATTGGTTGCTAAGTGTTGTATGCTGCCATTGGTTTCGTTTATTCATGAGTATGTGTGTGGTATAAATATTTACATTTTGTATTTGAGCTCCATTTGTTTGAGAATGTGTATGTATCCTGTATATTTGGTTGAGGTGCATTCGTTACTAATTTGAGGCTTTTATTGTACTTTCAGTGGCGAGCACGCCTATTGGAAACTCAAAATATTATCAACCAGGGGGATTCAATAGAAGATGCAGCAAATGCTGCTAAGAATTTTGGGGACACATCAAACAGGGAAGAATCGTGGCCTCTGATGGTATTTACCTGTTCCTCCAAGCTTGCTCTCTCCCTCTCTCATAACTATCTCAGGATGGCTATGTTTCCTTGATAGGAGAGAAGCACTGACGGTAGTAACAAGCGTAGTCTGGCTGAAGACATGAATCATATGACAGAAGATGATCTCCACTCCACTAAAAGAGCCAGGCAATCATTTGATGCTAATGAACACAGTGAAGGGTCAAACAAGAGAAATGTTGAGTCGACGTCTGTTGATATCTCATCTAGCCAGCCCAGCTCTATAAGAACTGGGAATTCGGAAGCTGTGTATCAATTAATTGGTATGTTTGCTGCACTAGCTGCACAAGGTGACAGAGCAGCTGGATCACTGCAAATCCTTTCGTCCAGTATCGCTAGTGACTTACTAGCGGAGGTGGTACTGGTTAACATGCAACATCTCCCAATTTCTCGTCCTGAAGTTGACCAACAGCAGCTTCCTTCTACGAGCTCTGGAGATGGACTTCCATTTTCAAGTTTCTTCTCTCTGTTAGGGACTCTACTGAAGGTTTGTTTCTTTAGCTGTTATATTTTGATTTGGTAGATTCCCTTCGCTTTTGTTTGTTGATCTTTCACATTTCAGAGAGCGAACCAAATTGATCAAGATGAAGTGTCTCCAGCTAAAGAATCTGCGGTGGTGTCGTCTGTTGCTGATGACATCATGACAGTTCCTGCTAGTTCACCTGTTCCTAGCTCAGTAAATCTACCTATCGAAGAGAACACTAACAGTCCAACAGTTCCATTATGTATAGAAACAACAGATGCCAAAGTAAGCAGTGCAGGTGGCAATAGTTCGATTGATATTCCAGAATCATCAGAAGCTTCCCATGCCTCAACAGAGCCCCAGGGAACCCAAGAGCATGCTAGCACTTTTTTCGGTTCATTTCCTGCGGATAATTCCTCAGCTGGGTTTAGTTTGGCACAATCGTCAGAAACTCGCAGCCCAAGCTCTTCTACAGTGGAAGCAAACCACTCACAGCTTTCATCCCTTAGTTCACAATATGTTCTTCCGAAGTTGGTTGTCAATAATATTGATCTCAGTGATGAGGCCAAAGATCTCCTTCAAAAAGAGGCGTTTGTGCGGATTCTTGAGAGTGATAAGCAAGAAGCATCTGGTGGTTCAATTGCTCGCCTTCTGTTGCTTGCTCACTTGGGTGTTGAGGTACTACCTAAGATCTTGTTATTTCCTCTGGTAGAGTTGATACTTTTTAACTGTTGGCTTGAACTTTGGTTGGTGATTTTCTACAAACCATAGCTCCTCTCAGAAACATGTGTTAGTTATTGCAATGCTTACATTTCTGGTTCCTTGTCCTCCTTATGTACTGTCTAATCATCTTATAGTTATGTATTCAAGATTTCTTTACATTGTTTTTTAAGTGATCTCTCTTTAAATTGTGTTACTTGTTGCAGTTTCCTCTGGAATTGGACCCTTGGGAGATTCTCCAAAAGCACGTGCTCTCTGATTATGCGAATAATGAGGTACCAATGCACAATGTCATATAATTAGTTTCTCTAGCAGATTTTTTAGTCCATTCGGTATAGTTTGTATATATGTTGCATAGCTGTAAATTAGGATGTGTTGGTGACTCTGTTAAAGGAATTAGTCCTGATTACTCTTGGTACAGTTTGTATATATGTTGCATAGCTGTAAATTAGGATGTGTAGGTGACTCTGTTAAAGGAATTTAGTCCTGCCTACTTTTAGGAATTCCACTCAACTTGCTTCTTCAGAGATTTCTGACTCAAATTCTTCCTTAAGCAGGGGCACGAGTTGACTATATGCATCCTGAACCGGTTATATCGTGAGGCAGAGCAGGATCAAGATTTTCTTTCATCTAGAACTGCTACATCAGTTTATGAATCCTTTCTTCTAAACATAGTATGTACGTTTGAAATTGATGTATTTGTTACAAATGTTATTTCTCTTGCATCATGGCAGTACATTTTCTTTTGCATAGGCTGAAAATCTTCGAGACATGTTTCCAGCTTCAGATAAGTCACTTGGCAAATTGCTTTGTGAGATACCATACTTACCAGAAGGTGTGCTGAAACTGCTCGAAGGTTTATGTTCTCCTGGAAGTAATGAGAAGCAGGACAAGGATATTCAGAGTGGTGATAGGGTAACTCAAGGTCTCAGTGCTGTCTGGAACCTTATCATGCTAAGACCTTCAAATCGGGACAGATGTCTGGAGCTTGCTTTGCAGGTGCTTATCTGTCGTCACATTCTTATTTTTAGTTAGGATATGTATATATTTACATGCTTGCATGTGTCTTTTGATATATTTTTGATTCTTGAGTGCTTGGTAGCAATTTTTCAAATAAATGTCTGCAGTAATGCCAGTGACGACTTGATGAAGGTTTTCGAAAAAAAAAGTGACGACTTGATGAAGTGGTCTATTTTGAGTTCTCAATTGGGGTAGAGCATAAATCAGAGACAATTTAACATGAGTTCCAATTTGAACTTGTTTTACAGTTATTCAATAAATTATTACATGCTGAATTATGGTTTGCATGTTCTCTTAAGGCAATCCAACATGTTTGAGTACTACTATTCTGTTTGCTCTGAGTTGGGCCAATCTCTGAATAATTGACATGAAATTATTAATGGATAAAACTTTAGACGCTTGTAATCATGTGAAGTTTATTATTTCTAATATTCCACGCCTTTCCTAAATCCTGGTTGAAGTATAACCTTTGTGCTGTTTTTTATGTTACTGGGTAAAATGTTTCATGCAGAGTTCAACTCATCACCTAGAGGAGGTCCGCATGAAGGCAATACGTTTGGTAATTACAAGTCCTGCTTGCTTCTTTGAATTTTTCACTTACTTGGTTTGCTCACTTCGTTTGCCATCTGATAACTACAGGTGGCAAATAAGTTATTTCCCATGGCAAGCATTTCCAAAAAGATTGAAGATTTTGCAAATGAAAAACTTAATTCAGTGCTGGAAGTGATTCCATCTGGTGATTCTGCAACTACTGAAATGGCTACACCTGAAGCACACAAAGTTTGTCTCATGCTTTCACTTCTTTCAGATGTTCTTGTGCTGATATTCTTTTCTGATTGGGTGTACTTGCATTTTCTGAAGGATGTTGGTTTGGAAAACTTAACAGCTTCAGTGTCAGACGTGCAAACTCTGATGTCTCTATACTTTGCATTGTGCACCAAGGTCAGTAATTACTGATCAGCAACTATTTTAGTCTAGTTATATGATATTTGCTAACAGCAAGCAAAATAAATCTTTCTTACCAGAAACATTCCCTTCTCAGACATGTATTTGCAATATATGGTAATCTACCGCAAACTGCCAAGCAGGTCTTTACAGCCTATCATTCTTTCCATACGGATACCTCAGATATTCTTATTCTTGCTGTTCTATCAGCAAACGTAGATTTATCTTGTAACTATTTCTTCCAGGCAGTTCATCGACAAGTACCAATGCTGATACGCACAATAGGCTCCTCCTCTGATCTTCTTGGGATCATCTCAGATCCACCAGCTGACTGCTCGGACCTCCTCATGCAGGTGCAAGTTGTGCTTTTGACTTTTGTTTGCTTTTTAAGACATGTACTCTTCTCTTGGTCAAATCATCTGACAGATGCATTTAAAAGAGGGTTTATGTTTTATATAAGATTGTATTCTTGCATTTGATGCATATTTATAACCCATGAAATTGCACCATGCAGGTTTTACAAACCCTCACTGATGCTGCAGTTCCATCCAGAGATCTTATTTCTTCCATAAAGATCTTATATTCTAAAACAAAGGTTGTTGCTTGCTTTAAGAAAGCATGAAGTTCTTACTGACTTTTTACAAGATCAGAATTAGCTGTGATATTCCCAGTTTCTGAAATGTAGCCTCATTTTGCAGGATGTTGAGGTCCTTTTTGCAATCTTGGCTCATCTACCAAAAGATGAGGTTTTCTCCACCTCCCACTACAATAGCCGATACTCTCTCCGATTCAGAAACATGCTATTTTAGGATTCTTGCCAGTCAAACTTTTGTTTTAACGTTGACCATGAATATATAAAATAATTACATTGATTAACAATGTAAGATAGATCATAGATGTTACTAGATTCACCATGAAAACTATTTTTGAAATATTTAATTATCTTTATTTGAAATGCTATATTTTTATATAAATTGTTGGTCAAAGTTTTACCTTGTAGACTGTCGATGTCCTAAACAATATCTATTTTGAATGGAAGGGAGTAATAGCATTACTATTGTGCTTCTAGGCAGTGTCTTATGCTTTCGTAGTCTTCTGCTGGCACCTATTGCCCATAGCATTGCCAATTATTTGCTCTGTGTTCTGCACATACCTGACATACCTCGTAAACTGCTCACTTTTTACAACATGCTCACTTTTTATTCCACTGAAATTGGGACCCTAGTGTAAATGTTTTGGCTTTCAATTTGATTGACATAACACCATGGTACCAGGCCAGTAGCCTGTGATATTTTCTCAGGACCAGTGTTATGAACCTTGAGCTGACTTTCGGCTGTACTGGAGTAATTATATCTTTTAAGCACTATTGTAGAGCTGTTTCTTATATTTGTCTTCAATTACACACTAGTTATGTTCATTAATCATTATCCTTGTGCTCCCAGGTCCTGCCTGTGTTCCCCAGTATTGTTAATCTTCCAATAGACAAGTTTCAAAGTGCCATTTCCCGAATCTTGCAGGTTAGTCTTTGTCCTGGTATGACAATATGTGTTTGTTTGAGTCAATTTTTAGATGATTCTTTAATTGTGGTTTGAAAATGAAGCACTAGCTTGAGACTTGAGTTCATTTGGCTGAGACATAAATAGAACCTTACAAGTGTATTATTGTCCTGCTAAAGTTTTTTGAAACTTAAAGAACAAGTTTCTGTCACCCCTTTTAGGACTTGAACTTTTCAAGTAACTTATACTTAGATTTATGTTACTGATTCATTTCAGTCGAGCGTTGCATACTAATCACACATCATCCCTTTTTACTGCAGGGATCACCTCGGAATGGCCCTTCGCTTGATCCATCAGAAATTTTAATTGCAATTCATGTAATAGATCCTGATAAGGAAGGAATACCACTCAAAAAGGTCTGCTAGTTTCTAGTTTTGTTTTACAACTGAAGGAGAACCTAATTTAATCAACTGAAGCATTCATATAACTTATTATAGGTTATGGATGCATGCTCTTCTTGCTTTGAGCAAAGAACAATATTTACCCAGCAAGTTCTGGCAAAAGCACTAAATCAACTGGTATTTATTTCTGGGCATATTTTTTTCCATAGTATATTCCTTATGATACGTAGTTGATCAAAGTAAACTTTTCCACAGGTTGAACAGATTCCTCTTCCTTTGCTATTCATGAGGACTGTCATGCAAGCAATAGGTGTTTTTCCTGCATTGGTTAGTTAACTGGATGACTCACATCGTGTGAACTAGGGAAATGTGGTTAGCATGAGATATTTGGTGCTAGAAAAAATGAAATGGATGCCATGATCTTTGTATATAGCCTAGTTTGTGAAAAAGTTTTGCAGATATGACCATTGACCAGGACGACATGGTCGTAGCATTCCTTGATTTTTAATTGAAAAGTATGCTGCCACTTGATCTACCTACCGTAAAGCATTGTAGGGTACACTACACTCCCTTGTTCTCCTTTTTGGTTCATGCACCTCATTCCATTGGAATGCATATGTTGATGGTTTCTTGTTAGTAACAGTCATGGGCATACTTTAGATGGGCGGTGGTCTCACCACAAGGCCAGGGATAAGAAGGAAGATAGTAACTCATGATCTATTTCTTGCTTAACCAAAAGAGATATAATCCCATTCTTTTATAGATAGGGGACTAGACTCATAAAAGAAACCAATCTCTAGAATCAAGGAACCAACTCAATCTAATCTTATCTCTAAATAATTAAATTTAAACCTAGTGCGCCAGGAGCTGGCCCTAGCATGACAGTCACATGATGCTCGAGAAGCAAGAATTGTTCATTGATGTTATGATCTCTTGCCCCGGTTTTGGTGAAGGCACCATCTTCTACTGGAAAAAGTAACCAAGAAATATGCACCCATGTTTAAACCTGTTAGCATAGTTGTGTAGTGCCTCCTCTCAAAAGGCATGAATTGTTGAGACAAGCAAGGATCCATGGTTGAGACAAGCAAGGATTCATTGATTGAACCTGTGGAAATCCAGTGTTCGTGGTTTACAATCATGAAAAGCTGTTAATATATCAGTGTCTTGGAGGCATCATTTCTCATTTTTAGTAGATTTGATTTGATGCAAGTGACTTTATAATCTGATGGCAAGCCTTTCACGCAGGTGGATTTTGTGATGGAGATCATGTCACGCCTTGTGAGCAAGCAGGTCCTTGATTGTTTTTCCTTTTTAATTGAAGAAGATATTAGCCACTGTTCTTTTTTACATATTTCTGAAACTGGACTGTGTCACTTGCCATGGCAGATTTGGAAATATCCCAAGTTATGGGTAGGATTCCTGAAGTGTGCTATCTTGACAAAACCTCAGTCATATGGTGTGTTACTGCAGGTTGGCACGCTTCTGCGTCTCTTATGTAATCTATTTGTTCTTGTTCATTATGCTTGATCCTCATCGAGTTATTTTACACTGTGTATGCTAATTTCCATATATGTTTTTTTATAATCATCTTGCAAAGGTTTGCCATGACATAGCATATGTTTTTTTTTTCAGTTACCAGCTCCTCAACTTGAGAATGCCTTGAGTAAGAATCTGACACTGAAGGCACCCTTGGCTGAGCATGCCGAGCAGCCAAATATTCGATCAACTCTTCCAAGGTGCTCTTTGTTCACTCTAATCTGTTGCAAGTGGTATCGATCCAATATGAAGTGCTGGATTTGTGATGAGATTCCGATTTTTGGCAGGTCAACCTTGGTGGTCCTGGGCCTTGCTGAAGATCAACCACAGCAACCAGCAGCAACACAAGCACAGAGCAGCCAAAACCAGGCTGCGGAAACCAGTAGCTCTGCTGCGGATACGGCTACAGAAGTAACTAAGGAATCTTCTGCTGCTAGCTAGCATCTTTCGTGAAGTGGAGGCAAGTCTTGGTAAATCTATCGTCTTGTACCCTCTCATTCTCATCTCTGGAGTGATGCCGGTGATTGAAGAAATGGGCTAATGCTTTGCAGGAATGCAGGTTGTGTACCATCTGTCATTCTCTTCTCTGGAGTGATGCTGGTGATTGAAGAAATGGGCTAATGCTTGCAGGTTGTGTACCATCTGTCTCTGAGGATCCAAGATGTGTTTTCTGTCTGATGCATCTCACTGGACGGGTGTCAGCTGCTCGGCTGCTGCATGTGGAGGCCTAAATGAGAGGATGATGGCGAGCCCATAGTCAATCTGACAAGATCTAAGTTATTTAGTTGATGGGTACTTCTAATTTTCGATTGTGCACAGCGACTATTGTAAAGTAAAGAGGTTAACATTATGTATCATCCTTAAATAGGAAAAGGGCTTGTGTGAAAACCACTAGCATTGGCACCAGTGATTTCGTCACATGCAGAAAATTTGGTTGTTCGTAGTACTATTGGCAGATCAATAGCGAGGATTAATGCCCCTCTGGTGTAATAATATCATTAAATCAGGGAATTTCTATAATTACCAGCTCGTTTTCTTGTGTGTGTGTGTGTGTGTGTGTGTGTGTGTGTGTGTGTGTGTGTGTGTAAGTTAAATATATATATGAACGGTGGTCTACATCTGCTGGGCCTGTTATGTGATTATGTCATATTGGGCCGGGCGTCTCCGGTGCGTATCGTCCGGTCGATCCGGCCGTAGATTGAAGTCGGCCTGGTGCGGGAGGGCGGGTGGGTGCGGACTGCGGAAGGCCTGGTGCAGTTGTTGCGGGGTACTGAATAACTATTAATTGCCGGGTACCATATGGTTGTCATATATATATATATATACACGCTACTATGTAGCTGGCTATAAAATAATTTATTCTGTAGCCACTTTAAGTTACGATAATTATTATGTTAATTTACGAGATTATAGTAACTCCTTGCTAAGTGGTTTACTATAATATTATGGTAAATAACTTTATGTGTTATAGTAACCCATCTATCGTAAATATGTATTGACATTATCGTAAATTAGTATATAAAATTATCGTAAATGGAGGTGGCTACAGAATAAATTATTTTGTAGCTGGCTACTGAATATACTCTCCCTGTAGCTGGCTACTGAATATATATATAACTACTACCTTGTAGCTGGCTATAAAATAACTTATTCTGTAGCCACTTTGAGTTACGATAATTACTATGTTAATTTACGAGATTATAGTAACTCCTTGCTAAGTGGTTTACTATAATGTTATGGTAAATATCCTCATGTGTTATAGTAACCAAACTTTCGTAAATATGTATTGACATTATCGTAAATTAGTATATAAAATTATCGGAAATGGAGGTGACTACAGAATAACTTATTTTGGAGCTGGCTACTGAATATAGTATCCATATATATATATAGGTACTGTTTTGTAGCTGGCCGCAGAATAAGTTATTCCGTGGCCACTTCGAATTACGATAATTACTATACTAATTTACGAGATTATGGTAACTCCCTCGTAAGTGATTTACTATAGCATTATGGTAAGTATCATCTTAAATTATAGTAACCCATGTATCGTAAATGTGTAAATGTGTATTATCATTATCGTAAATTGGTACAAACATTATCGTAAATCAAGGTGGACATAGAATAAGTTATTCTGTGGCCAGCTGTAGAATAGCCTTACACACACACACACACACACACATATATATATATATATATATATATATATATATATATATATATATATATATATATATATATATATATATAATGCACCCAGGCCGACGGGCGCACCAACTTGGAGCAAGCAGCGCGCCCAAGCGAATACATGCATGCATGGAAGTTTTTGTTGGTTCGAATCTTTGAAACAAATTTTCTCCTAAACCGTAACCCCGATTGACAAACCGTTTGTTGCATCCGACTCAAAAAAATATTCTGAGCAAAACTAGATCCAATATGGATATATTTTTTATCCTTTAAACGAGCTGCATGTCAGTGTACTACCGATTGCAACTCTGTCTACCACCTAGTTGCAACTAGTTATAACTCTGTGTATTATATGCATCTGGTCACTATAATCACGCCAAGTTGCAATTCTGAGTTGCAATCAGTGCTAAATACGCTACAGTCAAGTTGCAATTGTGTTGTAGAAGTGCTTGCAACTCACAGTACAACATATTGCAATTACGTATTTGAAAAAAAATTCATCAAATACAGCCTTCATTGCAACCAGTGCTAAATACGCTACAACCAAGTTGCAATTGTGTTGTAGAAGTGCTTGCAACTCATAGTACAACATGTTGCAATTACGTATTTGAAAAAAAAAACTTCATCAAATATAGCCTTCATTGCAACCAGTGCTAAATACGCTATAGCCAAGTTGCAATTGTGTTGTAGATGTGTTTGCAACTCATAGTACAACATATTGCAATTACGTATTTGAAAAAAAAAACTTCATCAAATATAGCCTTCATTGCAACCATTGCTAAATACGATACAGCCAAGTTGCAATTGTGTTGTAGAAGTGCTTGGAACTCATAGTACAACATATTGCAATTACATATTTGAAAAAAAAAAACTTCATCAAATATAGCCTTCATGGATCTCGTTGTGTTAAGCATATTTTTTTCAACGACCTACTCCAAACAGATCTAAAATCGGATCTGTGGTTTAGAAGATATCGTATTTTTTCGTTTGGAATCAACAAAAATTTCCCTGCATGCATGCTTTCTGGAGTAGTGGGTTGAGATGTTAGGTGGCATCACGTAATTGGTTGTCTCCATTTAGTTTTGCATGGAGGAGCGTGGACTTACCTCGCACTCGCCGCGCTCCGCGCGTCTCGCACTCGCGGTCGGGTGCATTTGCTGCACAGAATGCACCCAGGTGCATTTTAGCCTCGTCATATATATATATATATATATATATATATATATATATATATATATATATATATTTGAGCAAAAGTTAAATATATATATGAACGGTGGTCTACATCTGCTGGGCCTGTTATGTGATTATGTCATATTGGGCCGGGCGTCTCCGGTGCGTATCGTCCGGTCGATCCGGCCGTAGATTGAAGTCGGGTGATAGGCTGCTTATATAAGAAATATATAAGAACACAAGTACATTGCGATATGCTTAAACGTGAATGTTTAAAAGAGGACTGTTGGTACTACATTGAGAATCCATCTTTGCGCTTGTGGCAATCACACAGCTGGGTTTTATTTTATTCATAAGCACGCTGCCTTATTATTATTTGATCATAGCAACGAAACGGAAGGAATTGTTTGCTGATCAACTGTTGCACATATCATCCAATCCAAGCAATATCTATCTATGTACAAAGCACACTCAGGCTGCAATGTTCACACAAGATACCTGCGATGGAGTATATATACCAATCAATCAATGCAATCGCCGTCTCACTCACGGTCAGGCTAAGCAAACTCGAAACGCATGAGAAGCTTCACGTTGTTGTACTTGTTCCCTTTGCGGTCGAAGAGGGCCACCGCCCGGATCCCCGGCCGCAGCTCCGACACCGGCAGCACCGTCTGCCCACCGAAGTCGTCCTTCTCCGACATATCGTACTCGTGCACTTCCACCCGCAGCAGAGCGATCTCCGGGACCGTCAGCGGGAAGCTGAACTCCTCCTCCCACACCGGCATCCAGTTGTCCTCGATCGCCTTGGTCTTCTTCATCACCGAGTCTGCTGGGACTCCAGCGATCCCAACCTACCACCACACCAACATTTCTTACTCAGCTCATGCATGCTGGAACTCCAGCTATGCGCACTCCACTACGCTGTTTGGATTAATTATGTATACCATACCCGTGTGTAGAAATCTGGAGGAGAATATTGATCGAAGTGTGTCTGCTTGAAGTCCATTCGCCACCCATCGCCCATGTACACCTTCACCTTCAAGGTTTTCTTCACAGGTTGGGTTTCTCTTGGGTCAAAGACTTGTGGTTCTGTCTGCATCAAGAAATCTGGCTTCTTCACATAACCGCACCCACCGTTCGCTTTATAAAATCCATGCATTAGCCAAAGCGCTCTTCCATATCCCTGAAAAAGAACATAGGATTGTCATTACGATAAAAGTGTAAGCACATGAGATTCAAAACAGGCAGGTCAGTGAACCGAATTAGGCATGAAGAACCCTGTCGAAACTTGGATCAACAGTTCAGAAACATACCTGCATATTGAATGCCACCATTTGAGCACCATGCACCCAACCAATAAACGGGTTGTAGTTAGATGAAGTGACTCGAGTGCCCTTCGGGTATATCCTCAGTATGTTCCTCTGCGTGAACCTATTTTATTTGGAACAGAAGAAGCTGAGCTCTTCAGCAAGGGAAACAAACTAGATGGGGATACAGTGGCCGCTATTTTCATTTCAGGGTTCAGTTCGGTGCATGCAGGAAGATGGTATCTTAATCTACTGCCGCTGTTAAAATCTGAAGGGAGGAATGTGCTGATAAGAGTATCCATCAGTATATGTGTACCTCACAATTTCTGTGGCGTGATCCTCTGCCACTTTGGCAAGTTGTTGCTCGCTCAAACTGAGACGCCTAACTTTTTCTGGATCACTCTTCAAGGCATCAGCTAGAGAGCCTTTTGGCTTCCCTGCCCTGATTGTGATAAGGTGTTTATACTGTGGAGCTATATGTGGCTGCATTTGCTGATCTTCCTCATCATCATCGTCGTCGTCATCGTCGTCTCTTTGGTGTCCTGGGGCATCATCGTCGTGCTGGCAGAGGGAACAACAATTGTTGATTGCAAAGGTTGAAGGAAAGGATTAGTAGAAATGTAGCAGGTCTATACCTTTTTTGCAGACTGGATCTCAGTCTGAAAATCCGGTACTTCTTTTCCCCATGCGGCATCATCATTAGCCCCTTTGCCAAGATGGAGGTCAGCATCACCCTCTTTCATGGTGTCATCAGCCTTGGCTTCAAGGTACTCCTTGGGGGGCTTTGTTGAGAGGAGGACACGGCCCTTGAGTTGTTCAGGTGATGGGAATTCTTTGAGGTGATTGGAGTCAGGCAGCGGGTAGTACAGTATGTCACCAAATACTTCAAGAACCATCTGACGGATTGACCGATTTCAGGAAGCACGCGGTGGAATGCACATGTTATTATGTTAGAAGAGAAGTGCAAAGTCGAGGAAGAGGCAACAATTGGCTATGTATTTTATTTGAGGAAGAAAATAAAACAGGGCTAAATAAATACCTTGGCAACTTTTTCCTGGAGTTCAGAGGGAAGGTGGTCTTCAAGCGTTATGATGACAGGATAGGGAGATGCAACGAAGGCATATTCTTTGATGGATATCAAGCATTTGATGAGCGAAACTGGGGTGGTCAGTGTCCTGTTTATTAGAAATTAAACTCGTATTGGCTGGCAATGCTCCAAGGATTGATTGCTTGGATTGGAGGAATAAAATAAGTGTTTGTCGAGTGTTACAGTACTTGAAGAGCAAAACAGCACAGTAGGTATAGTTTCCCAGCCAAAGGTAAATACATATGGCAATCGTTGTTTGACTATTGCATTGTTGTGGCATTGCATTCATCAGAAATCTATTTTTAGGTGAAAGCCACGTGAGACGAGACGAGAATGAGACACTAGTGACTAGTATAGTAATAGTATCGATGAGGTGGCCACCACACTAACACCAGATGGTCGATTTATCAAAAAAAAAAACACACCAGGTGGCCCTCTGCTATTGTTGGGGAGGCTGGAGGACCATGGCTTTTATATTTATTTAGGAACATTATATATATACTCCATCGGTCCCAAATGATAAGTCATTCACAGCCAAAGCATCTCAAGGAGAAGAAAGAGATTATATATATATATATATATACATACATAATGATATAAGAAACGACGGATATATAGGTATTATTATGTTTACCTGCCGTGCAGGATGTTGATGCCGTCCTTTGTTGAATTTGGCCACATGTCGAGCTCGATGACCCTGACCCCTCTCTGCAGCGCCTTGATGATGGGGACGTCGCTGCAGTCGCTGCTGAGCTGGTTGCCGGTGAGGTAGGAGTTGTGGCCGGTGTAGATGAAGTAGTGGGAGAGCGGTTGCGTCATGTCGTGGTGCACCTGCGCAGGGTGTCGGAGGGGCGGGTTGAGGTCGTGCGAGAAGAGGTAGTAGCGGTGGAAGTCGTCGAGGGCGAGGAGCGGGCGGGCGAGGCGCGGGAGGCGGGCGCGGTGGCCCTGGTGCTGCTGCAGGCGGATCTGCTCCAGCAGCCGCTCCACCTCGGCGTCGTCCACCTGGTGGTGGCCCCCCGTGGCGTCCAGGTAGCGTCGCAGGCCGTCGGCGCCCATGTGGGGGCCCCCGCCGGCGTGGAGGGAGAAGAGGGCGCGGACGTCCTCGGGCGGCGGCGCGTCGCGGGCGTGGAAGCGGCGCTTGAAGATGAGGCAGCACTTGTACGTGGTGCCCATGGTGGTGGTGGTGGTGGCCTTGTGTGGAGTTGCAACTGCTGCAGTTGCGGAGGCGCGAGACGAAGAGGAAACCAAACCAATCAATCAATAGGAAGAGAGGAGAAGGGAGGAGGTGAAGAAGAATAGAATTGGGGAGCCGGCCGAGGAAGGAGAGACTGCTAGATAGAGGACCACGGTCCACGGGCGGGGCGGCGACTGCGAAGGGATGCCGCGTGGAGGGGAGGCTGCTTTAACTGTCTCGCTGAGTATACAATGCCGTTCGTTGCCGTGTCGGCAGCTAGCCAACAAGAGTACGACTGCTCCTATGCCGGCCCAACTGTCTTTTTTCCCCTTCTTTCTCCCCGTATTTTTTGTATTTATACATTATTATTATTATTATTATCATCTTTTTCACACGGCACTCCTCCCTGGCCTGCAGAGCGCCGCTCTATGTCCTTATTGTAGGATTTTGTCCTATAGATTTCTAACTTCGACTACAAACTTTCAAATATCAATTTATGTCATCCTATATAATTTAAAAAAATTGATGGTCGATCTGTTTGGCCAGTATTTTGTGGTTGTTGCTGTAGCTACGGCTACAACTGCCTCTCACATATTACCATGTTATTACTAGCAGTAGCAACGCCTGCAACCACTGCTGCTTTTTGTGGTTGTTATCATTATAATCAATCAGACCGTTCGCTTATTGGTTTCAACTAGGGCTTAGGGCTTATCAGCCAGCCAACAGTGTTTTTCTCTCATAACAAACCAGCACCAGCTAGTCCAGAAACCAACCAGCGAACAGACCGAATTATGGGACCTATTGATGAGGAGCGAGTTGGCTGGCCTACAATAACACTATATTGTCTGTAGGACGGACTTGCTAGCACGATAACAAATGCTCCCTCCGTCCTAAAATAAATTAGCATTCTACGATCTAACGTGGAAACCAAGACGAAGGATAAGGCTCTGTTCGTTTGGCTTATCAGCCGTATTTTTTCAGCGAATTAACTGTGTTTTCCTGTTACAGAAAATCAGCGAGCAGTACTTTTCAACCTGACTTTTCAGCAAAGTGATCAGGACCTAAAATGATGATACTACACCATTTACCTCCCTACCAAACACATGTAGGCTTCCGTCGGTTTCTTTTTTTGGGTTAAATTTTCTTTTGTTCTTCGTGTTACGTTGCTCCACAAGCCCGACTAGTCTGCTCTCCTCTGTGTTGAATCTCGTGACATTTGATTATTTACAGGATAAATTTTAAATCTTAAATCGTAAACGTGCAATTATTTTGGGACCGAGAGAGTACAGCAGTACTCAGGTTTTAATTTTACCCAATTTTGGAACATTCATCCATCCACTTGTCAACTTCACCGGCCCATAAATAGTTTCCACTTCCATGACTGTGCATCTTTGAGTAATATCCTAGCTACTACTATGCGGTGATCTAAGTTTTAAAAGTTTGACTAGATCTGAGTAAAAACATAGTATATTTAGACTGGAAAAAAAGGTTAGCAACATAAAGTGGAGCGTTTAGAGCACGAGTAATACAAGCTAATGGAACTGGTTGTCTGTACAAATAAAGCAGTCCATATAGGCAAAAGGGGCTCTTCAAATCAAACGCAAGGCAGTGGCCCTGTTTGGCACTTTTCGTTTTGAATTGAAAGAGAATTTGTTTATCTGCCCATTCCTTTTCCTGGGGTTGCATAGACAGCTGCACGAGGACAGCACGAATAAAACAAAAGGGGAAACGCAGGCAGCGCAAGCAGGGCCCCAAGGGCGAGGGCGAGGGCGAGGGCCAAGAAAGGGAGAGGATGATGCGTTGCCTTGCTATGACTCAATGCAGAGCATTTCGACAGCCGAACGAGAGTGACATGACAATAATACATGTACACCAGTAATGATCCATCCAAAGGAAGGCACCAGCATCCTGTGCCTGGTTGGGTAGCATTGTTTTTTTTTTTTGGGTATGGGTCCCCAGGCTGCCAGGACGCCTGGTCGTTCATGCAGTGCAGCAGCTAGTGTTCATTCCAAACCTAACCTGACCTGATCGCAGCAGGAGATTCAGCCAAAAATAAAACGAAAAACAAGATTCAGCCAAAAAGAAAAACGAAAAAGAAAGGAACCCATCTTTTTGCATGATAAGGGCAGCTATAATATTAACTTTTAAACCTGCTCTAACAATTTTTTCTCATATTTTAATAGAAGAGAGAAAAGCTACATTTGAAGGTTACGGAGTGTCCAGTGAGGTTATTCGTATTAAAAATTATGTGCTAAAAGTTAGCACTATTAAAGAAGTTGGCTTAGAGATAGTAATCGGTTCTAACCACTGCGGGTGTCTAACGAGTGAATTCATTTAGTTAGGACCAGCAGTAAAGCAAATCCGGTTGCAATCAAATACAGCAGGGCAGAGGGCAGCAGCAGCAGGGCTGCGACAGCACATATGGTATTGTTGAGACGCGTGAGTAAATAAATAAATAAATAAATATACTAATCGGGTGAATGTGATTAAGTTTGCAGGAGGCGTGCCAAGCCCTTGGTTAGTCAAGCGTTGAAGAAGAATGGCAGAGTACCAAACAAATCAGATAGATTGGTCGGCGATCATCAACAGCAGAATGGCAGAGTACCAACGTCAACACACACAACACAACAGGTTAATTAGCTGCTGGCCATGCAAGCAATATATAGCCATCTGCACACCAGGGCAGGGGCAGGGCAGGCACACCTCATAGTCAGAGACACTTGAGGTCGTATATAACTCTCGAAACATATCATCATAATAACAAAATCCAAATATATATAGGCATATTATTTATATTATATTATGATAACCCAATCACGGACACAACCGACTCGACACACACTGTCACTCAACAAACCATTAAAGGCCTAACATGCATAACCCACCACCACAACCGATGAATGTTGTAACTAGCACCACCCGACAAAATACTACTCCTATGGAGCATTGCTAATCGCCTAATAATAATCCAATTCAGCCAGCAGCTAAGAAAGCAGCAACCATGCATGCATGCATCAGAATGGATGGAGGACCATGCATCATCATCGTCATTTCTTCTTTGCAGCCGCCTTGGTCAGCTTAGCTCCCGTCGGGTCCTTCTTCTCCACGCTCTTTGTCACGCCCACGGCCACCGTCTGCCTCATGTCGCGCACCGCGAACCGCCCCAGCGGAGGATACTCCGAGAAGGTCTCCACCACCATGGGCTTTGTGGGGATCATCTTGACGAAGCCGGCGTCGCCGTTCTTGAGGAACTTGGGCCCGCTCTCCAGCTCCTTGCCCGACCGCCGGTCGATCTTGGTGAGCAGCTCCGAGAACTTGACGGCGATGTGGGACGTGTGGCAGTCCAGCACCGGGGCGTAGGCGTTGCCGATCTGCCCCCGGGTGGTTCATGATGATCACCTGCGCCGTGAAGCTGGCAGCCTCCTTGGCGGGGTCGTCCTTGGAGTTGGACGCCACGTAGCCGCGCTTCAGGTCCTTGACCGCCACGTTCTTCACGTTGAAGCCGACGTTGTCGCCGGGCAGCGCCTCCTGCATCGTCTCGTGGTGCATGTGCATCTCCACCGACTTGACCTCCGTCGTCAGGCCCGTGGGACCAAAGGTGACCACCATGCCGGGCTTCAGGAGGCCCGTCTCCACGCGGCCCACGGGGACGGTGCCGATGCCGCCGATCTTGTACACGTCCTGCAGGGGCTTGTCCGAGGGCCGCTTGGGCTCGTTGATCTGGTCCAGCGCCTCCAGGAGGGTGGGGCCCTTGTACCAGTCCAGGTTCGTCGACCTCTCGATCATGTTGTCACCCTCGAAACCGGAGATGGGCACGAAGGGGATCTTGTCCGGGTTGTACCCAACCTTCTTCAGGTACGACCCCACTTCCTTGACGATCTCGTCGTACCGAGCCTTGGAGTACTTGGGGGTGTTGGCGTCCATCTGATCCATCGTCCATGATTTGATTTATTATACACAAGAAAGTAGTAGTTCATTACTTTACTATAGAGCATATATAACCAGGAAGAGAAGAACTGAACTGAACTATATGTATACCTTGTTGCAGCAGCAGATCATCTGCCTCACCCCAAGAGTGAAAGCAAGGAGCGCGTGCTCACGGGTCTGGCCGTCCTTGGAGATACCAGCCTCGAAGCCACCAGTGGTGGAGTCAATGATGAGCACGGCACAGTCAGCCTGGGAGGTGCCGGTGATCATGTTCTTGATGAAGTCACGGTGCCCAGGAGCGTCAATCACGGTGCAGTAGTACTTGGTGGTCTCAAACTTCCACAGGGCAATGTCGATGGTGATGCCCCTCTCGCGCTCGGCCTTGAGCTTGTCAAGCACCCAGGCGTACTTGAACGACCGCTTGTTCATCTCGGCTGCCTCCTTCTCAAACCTCTCGATGACACGCTTGTCAATGCCTCCAAGCTTGTAGATGAGGTGGCCGGTGGTGGTGGACTTGCCGGAGTCCACATGGCCAATCACCACAATGTTGATGTGAACCTTCTCCTTCCCCGTGGCGACAGCAGCAGCTGACTAATAGCTGTATGTATTTGTATTCATTCACAGCAGCACAAGGGTTATATATAGCATGCACTCACGCTGTGGCAATTGATTGACTAGCAGCAAATTAAAAAAAAAACTAACATAACAGTTGTGGCCATTGATTGACTAGCAGCAAATTAAATAAAAGCATATATCAGCAGACTGCTAGCTAGATTAACTATTCTTTTCTTTAGAATAGCAAAGACAACATAGTTAGTCGTCAAGAAAACAGAGACTATATGCATTCATTCAGTATTCATTGATCTGTAATTAGTAATAATTCATACAGAATGGATGAAGAGCAACCAAGCTGAGTACACAATTGTAGAATTAAGACATATAAAGATAGTTACAGCAAGAACAAATAATAATGATATAGACTAGTATAAACTAAGCTACTCAATAGAACAAGACTCTGCCATGTCATGTTAATAAATATAAGCAGACAAGCAAGCCACTCCACCAGCGCTGCCTCACGCAGTCGCTCATTCCCTGTGCCTTGTCTTTTCTTCGTTCGCAAAACGGCACTTCCTTTCCTAAAGTCAAAAGAAAAAAAAATCAAGAATCATGCTATTATAAATTTGATGCTTTTAAGAAATATCATCACTTCTAATCTACTCTCTCTGTCTCTAAATAATCAGTTCCCAAATTTGTCTTAAGTATGTACGAACACACGCGACTAGACGACAATTTGGGGAAGAAATAGCAAGAACAGGGTGAAAACTACAAGAACAGAGGTTTCATTAGATCAATCGACGATTACAAAAGTTAAGTTCCTTCTTCTCCCTTTATCTCCGCTCACAATTGGCTTAGAGCAGGTACAATAATAAGCTCAAGCACGTCCATCTCCAACCATCTATACCAGACCGATTTGTCTGGAAACGGACAGCTGATGAGAAATACTCGGCTTCATCGGCTTACAGATCATTCTTCTTCGGAAAGACGTCGCTGGTTGGGGCCAAGCACCTATGGCGCACACACGCGCCGCCAAAGGTCAAGTTCTTCTTCTGGGTCAGGCTCCATGGACGGCCGATAGACGGAAGCGCCATGGACTGCAGCAAGATGCTTCGTGTGCCCCCTGCGCTCAGGAAGATGAGACCTCGGATCATCTACTGTGTTCATGTGTGTTCGCGCATGAAGTATGGCATCAAGTCCTCCATTCGGTTGGAGTACACTGCAGACCCTGGCTCCGCAACAGAACGCGAACCTCAAGGATTGGTGGCAGCAGGCGCGAAAGACACTGCCCAAAGCGGTTAAGCGTGCCTTCGACTCTGCAGTTCTCCTTTCCACCTTGGATTTGTGGAAGGAGCGTAATCGTCGGACGTTCGACAGGGTTTCGAAGACGCCTTTGCAGCTCTTCCATCTCATCGTGGAAGAGGCAGACGCCTGGGTCACTGCCGGCTTCACAAGCTTCTCGTCGCTGGTCGCCCAAAGCGCCAATTAGCCCTGCGCGTGCGCGTTTTACTGCTCCACGTGGCAACATAGTTTCCTTAGTTAGTACGACTGTGATTTCCACCGTTCAACGGTGATGTGTGTTCGTGTTTACCCACACGCTCGGTGGCATCTCGCCATCTAGTGCTGTTGGTCGTGTAATCATTTTCTAACTATTTCTTAATGAAACACGTGCTAAGTACGTTACCGAAAAAAGCAAATGCTGATGTGGTGGGAAGAAGGGAGGAGAGAGAGGAGAGCTTGGCTCTCATGCAAGCAACAAGCTGGGCACGGAAGCATAGGCAATGATGGGCCCAAGTAGCAAGCGTTGTGAGGAGGAATAGGAAAGAGAAATTTTGAAGACAAATAAAAGAACTATTGTCTAACTTAGCTCTTATGACTTGATTTATATAACCAAAAACTTAGCTCTATTATTGATCATGCTCTTATAACTTGGTAATACCAACATACAAACGGGCCGTCTTGGACTAGACTCATGCACACCAAGCCCAATTGCAACTTACATCTCCTCTCAGTCCATATGATATTCCCATTGCTTGAAATGCGGCTTGATCTTCTTATGCACTAGTACTCCAGCTTCAATCGCTAGTGCCAAAGCATAGAGCAATTTAATCACTTGTGCACATTCTGAAAGCCAATACCTCTCACCTTGACCACCCGTGCCCCATAGAGAAATTAATCCCATATAGGAATTCTAGAAATAGTTGTAGGACTCCGGTGAATGATAGGCACGTGTTGATCTTCAATACGATCCCATGCATTTTTGATAAAATTGATCATCTCCATGCTCAGGGTTGCCCAGGCTGCTATTGGCACAGTTAATTCCATTGAACCGCCACTGGGTAATAGCACTGAGTATCTTGGCATATACATTGGCCAAATTCAGAGTAGTAGAAACAGACCAAACACCATAAGGCGAACCAAAATACCTTATGACGGAAGAGGATCAAATCAATACCACAACAAACAAGATTGTGACAAAATAAATAAAAAAACACAAAACTACCTGACGCCACCACAGATGAAACCGGAGTAGAACAAAACAAAATTGGTTAGGGAGAGGGAGCAGAAACGTCCGTAGCGGGAGGGGCAGGGTCGGCGACGGCGACGGCGACGGCGACGCCATCTCGCTGGAGCTGGAGTGCATGCTCTGCCTCCTACCCTTGCAAGCAGGGCGGGTTGTGGACAGCCACAAACCCGCAACGCTTGCCGCAAATTGATCTAGCGGGTTTGCGGCTGTTCATTTCTTCAACTGTGCGGCTCATATGTGTTTCGTGGACTTCGTGGCTGATACCTGCAACCCCGCATGACCCGCAAAGATCTGTGCTGCTGCTGTTGGACCGCGCGGAATAGCGACTGCCCGTCGATGCCGGCGGCCCGTGCCGCTCCTCGGAGGCTCGCACTCCTGCTCCCATCTTGCGAACCGGAAAGCAGCATATGGCGCATCTGCTGCTTAGAGACATCGCGCATGGCCACAAAGTAAGAAAGTTCCAGTGCCTTTGCTTTTTCACTCTATTCCAAGCCTCCAACGACTGCAATGACGACATGAAGGCCAAAAGGCCATGTTTCTGAACCAAAACAAAGATTGAATAGCTCAAAATGTGATCAATCAGCAATCAGTGAAATCCAAACGGCTTTGAAGAAGACGAGCGGCAAGTACGACCACAACTCAAAACAAAAGCTTGGTTCAATCGCACACCTGGTCGCCTGCACATATGATGGGGAAAGAAGATGTTCGCGATGGTTCATCGGGATCCACCTCGATGAAATATTGGCGAGGGCGGTGGCCGGTGGGAGCGGAGTAAGTCATCTCGCTGCCAGCTTCCGCCGCCGAGGAGTGCAATGCCGACAAGGGCGCGGCGGTGGTAGCCATGGGATTGGAGAGAGGGCGACGCGAGCCTGTTCGGTTGGTGGGTTCGGTCGTTGGATCGTGAAGAAGTACTGCTGGCAGAAAAATATTATTTCGGCTAAAATTTTACGATCGTTTACGACAAGTCACAGCCAAACGAAACAGGCTGATGGCGGCAATACTTTTTGCGGATCTCGCGGATTTGCGTGGAAATTCACTTGTGTCCGACGGGCTTAGCGGGCTGAACGATAGTGGTCCGCAATCAATTGGCAGCTGATCCGCAACAGCCGCATACAGCTATTTTGCGAGGCGGGGCGAGCGGGTAACGTTAAGAACCCGCCCCGCCTGCAGTGCCTCCAAGTAGCGTGGCTGGTCGTTATGTCTCTGTGAGATGTGTCGTCTCTCCCCCGCCGAAAATGCCATGGCCACCGAGCATGAGCGGGTGGCGACTTCCTGAGTGCGCTCTTACGGAAAGAACAGGTTAATTACTTTAATGTAAAATTCAAAACAGACAATACATAGTGCTATTTTTAATCACTACCAAAATGGTAGAGTTTTCCTAGTGTACTAAGCAGTAGTAAGAACACTACCACAAATCATCACATAGAAATCCTCACTCGGAGGTATTTGGCAGGGAAAAACTCATACTAAATGTTGAATGCTAAACACTAGGAGAACCACACGTCACTAGGAGAAGCTCTACAAATTGTGGTTGTGAATACAATTTCGATATACAAAGATTAGCCTGTTCGTATCGTTGCTGGTTCGTTTACGTGAGAGAGAAGTACTGCTGGCTGGTTCATTGGAATAGTGTCCATGTGAGGGGGCTGGCCAACTCAGCCAGCCAGCCCCACCCGAACACGGCGGATTTATTTATCTCGCGTTGCAACACACAGACACATTTGCCGGTATAATATAATAGTTGTGATGTAACAAAAGTTTACATATACGTACATATACGTCATTCATATAACTCATTTGATATATATGTATATATTGGAGGGTACATACATATATTATGTATATAAGGAGGGGGTCACTGGTCCGGCCTCACGTACTAGACGAATACATGGGAAGAAAAGCAACGATTTTGCTTAATTTGAACAGCTCTGTTGCTTCTCTTTCTGCATCATTGAGCTTCTACTAGCTAAGCTAGGAAATTAATTCATTAATGTCCTCTAGTAGGAGTATATTACTAGCTATGCATCTTCATGTGAGCGCTTGGCACGCATGCATGCAAGAGGCTAAGGGATCGATGTGCATGACGCATGGACGAATTGAACAAGCTACTGTAATACTAGCTCGATGCATGCATGTCTAGAGCAGCGTCGTGTCGACACGCCAGACCATGATTTGGGAACAGTTGGAGTACTCAGGGATGGGCCTCGTTTTGTTGTAGTCTGCCACCACCAACCTTTGCACAAACTTGATTGAATCCTGGATGAATGAGGAAAAAATCAACAATAGACAATTAATGCAATCATAATTATGTGCTGCATCGTAAAATATTCACGTGGATTGATACACAGTTGGCATAACATGAGCTGCCACGTCGGCACTTTTCGTGGTTGCAAATTAGTCGCGTCAATATATATGGCGTGTCAGCATTATTTTGTCGTACCACACAACGATTAATAAAAGTGTTAGATCAAAAAAAAGTTAGGGCACATTATTTTAAAATATTGATTTGGAAAAGGTTAAAAATTAAGACGGATAAGGCGATCGGAAGAGGCTATGTTCGTCGTGCAAGGCTGTTTGGAACGGGATTGGTTGCGTGTGTGGGTTCATAGAGACCCAAAAACAAATGTGCATGGGACCATCAGGCTAAGTGTAGTCCCACCCAGTGCGTGCTAGCGGCCGAGAAGAGAGGAAAGGCTGTCTCTCGATCTCTCAGTGTTTCTCTCCACTCGAAGCGAACAACAAGTCACGATCAAAACAGGGGGTGAGAGACATGATCACATGCATGACTTACGGATCTTCCCTACCCGTCCTCCCGTTTCTTTTTTTTTAATCTAAATATATAGAGAGAGAGAGAGAGGAATGGGAAATGGTGGGACAGGGGAAGGAGGAAGAGGACGACGACCGACGACGACACAGTGCTCTCCTACACTCTACTAGCAGGCAGCAGCTAGGCGACGGACACGGACGACGCGCCAGAATTATGGCTTAATTCGAGGGACGCGAGATTATCATTAATCGTAGTGCATGCAATTAATCTGCAACGTAGTACTCCTACTAACGTAGTACCTGCGACTGGTCGGGCTCGGAGGTGGGGAAGCGGTCCCACCTGGCAGGGTCCCAGAGGAGGTCGCTGGCGAAGGCGAAGCCGTGGACGGAGTCGTCGGTCATCACAGGCGGTGATGGTGACGTGGACGCCGCTTCTTCCGAGGCTGAGACTGAGAACCATGCTGCTGTGGCTGTCCCTGTGCCGGCGGTGGTGCAGACGGGCCCTTCCACGGCCACCCTCTTCTCCTGCTCCCATACCGTCGCTACTGGCCACGCACCCACAGTCCTGCATGGTGCATGCACATCACTTTCACTTCAGTTCAGCACAAGGATTCATTACAGTAGTACTACTATGCAAGTGAGTAATAGTTACAGTAAAAAATTGATGCACCGGATCCATTCCATTTCCATGCATTCCCCAGAGCAGAGCTAGAGTGGATCGCCAGCACAACAGCAATAATGCAAGCCCTGGACCGGCCCGGAACCGGAAGCATAGCATTAGCACGGGCCTTGCGTATGCATGCCTGTGCTGTGCCTGTACACAGACTTATGCACTGCATGCATGGCCCTACTTACCACTCACTCAGGCACTGCTACTCGTCTGGTCTGCCATTGAATGACTACATGGACACGACTAGTAGTAGGGACTAGGGTCCGGGTCCGGGTCCGGGTCCCAACCCAACCAGGATGGCCTGGACGGCTGGACTCCATTGCCTCCGTTCGTTCCGGGATCATGGACATGCGCATGCACAGCACAGCAGCGAGCCAGTGTACGAAAGCTAAGCACTGCTCCACCGACAAAACAGTTGCACTGATGGATCCCATAATTTTCCACTCGACTACTACGATACGATTACCGGACGGCCAGTGAGTAATAATAAGATCCATATCCATCGGTCGGAGCAGTAGAAATTATATGTGTCGATGATGGGCAAAATTAACAACAACAAAGCAAAGCCAAAACAACTCGGATTAATCATGAAAAATTAGCTAGCTACGTACCTGATGCGCCTGAGGTGTTCCAGCAGGCGGACGTCGTAGACGTCGGCGAGTCCCGCGAAGAGGACGACGCCGCGCAGGCGGTGCTGCTCGATGTGCGCCAGCGCCTGGTTCCTCTGGTGGTGCCGCTCCTCCTCCCACGCCTCCGACGTGAAGTTCTCCCCGTAGGTCAGGTGCCGGTACACCACCCCGGTGCGCCGGAGCAGCCGCGCCGTGGGACCCGCCTCCCGGGCGGACTCCACCACCAGCCACACCACGGGAGGGGACACCAGACGCAGAGCGTGCGCCGTGCGCGTCAGCCCCGCCGACCGCCGCTCGCGCTCCGAAAGCCCCGTCGACGTCGTGGTCGTCGTCACCACCACAACCAGATCCAGAGGAGGCTGCTGCTGCTGCTGCTTCCCCTGCTGCTGGTACGACTGGTAGTGCTGCAGCGTCAGCAGGTGGCCGAGTGCCCCCGCCGCCGCCGTGTTGTTCATGGCGTGCAGCGCCCGGAACACCTGCGCCGTGGCGGCGGCGTTGGCGTGGACGGCCGCACGGGAAGCGGCGTCGGTCCAGTCGGAAGGGGCGAACCCGGTCAGGAGACCCACCAGGAAGCACACGAACGAATGCAGCATCGCACGCCGCAGCGACAGCGGCCGCTGCTTCGTCGCCCGTGCGTGCTGCTTGCTGTTGCTCATGTGCTTGGAGTTGGAGTTGGACGACGCCGGAGGAGCCGCTGAAGCACGATGATGAGAATGCTTGGGCGAGGCCATGGCGCTACCTAGCTCGGCCTGCCTGCCTCCGCTCAGCAAGCTAGGCAGCTAGTGCGGTCGCACGCACTCAGCTCTACCGTGGGACTGTGGGGGCGGGAGCGAGAGCGGGAGCGAACAATGCGAGTTAAGCGGTGGCCGATAGATAGATACTTGTCGGCGCGAAAACGCGTTAGCCGTGCCGTATGGACACGTAGGGAGCCGAAATGATCTGGAGATCTGTTTCGACATAAAATCAGTTGATCTTACAAATTCCCGATGACATGTCAGTTAATTTAACCTGTAATTGATAAGTAGAAAAAATTTATCAATAATTTAGGTTAGAACATGCTGGTTTTGCCCATTCAGTTCCAAGTGTGTCACTTCGGGAGCAGCCAGACGGGAAAATCGACTAAATAGCCGATACGAGAAGAAATCGACTGTTAAGTACCGTAACGCTCGCGGGTCATGATTAATTTTATAGTAACGAATGTAATGCACCCAATTTTAATGATCATTTTTCTTAAGCTATTAACATATATGCGTCAAAGATACATCACTGGCTAAATTAAATTTGATCAATACGTGATATAGAGCCAATGAATCCGGTGAATAGGGATATGCCACGCAAATAATCGACTGTTTAATATAGACAGACCTATGAACCGTCTAGATCTAATCTATTACCGTCAACAGTGAGGTTCAACCGGATCGATGCAACTATGATAATGATGATAATCTAGAACCAGAAAATCCATTGAACCGATCATACTTCAACAGGTTTACGAAAGCGTGCCATATCTGTAAAAGCACAGGCTCATCGGCTAAAATAGCTGATTCAGGTAGGAAAGGGATTACAGCATATGAACAATCGACTGTCTAATATGGACAGATCTATAAACTCATCAAATCTAACATGTTATCCTTAACAATGGGGTTCGATCGAATCGATGGCAGCCATAATAAACATAACAGATCAAACCTTTAAAGTAAACAGATCTATTTACATTTATCAGAATCATGAAGACACACTATAAGCGTTAAAGTACAAGCAATCGGCTATATTGTTTGCAAACAGCCAAAGTCACGCCTGATCGAAAGCAAATATACCAACTAGCATACTCCGATCTAAAGTGCTAACAGTGAGGATCGAACAGATCGTTACAGTCATAATAGCGAGCTATAAACCAGATTCAACTAGCTAGTAAACGTTCTCAAGATCAGACATGCCTTAGCCGCGTATTATGCACGATCAAGATCGAAGTAGAACGGTCGATAAAACATAATCCGTCGTTTAATGTAAGAACCGTCGCAATGTAACAAAATAAACAATGGACTAAAGGGATGTGAGGCCGATCTCGATCGATCTCGATCGGACAGGTTGATATTGCTGAAACTAATGACAACAAGAACATCAACAAGAACGGTGACTTAATGAATCTACCCGAAGGATGCTACCCTTAGGTAGAACCGATAACTTGACCTTAATCTAATTTGAGCAGTGGATGTCGAACTTAACCGATGCAGCCGTACTTGAACTAGATAAGGATCGATAACTAATTTATGCTAGAGCTCGTAAGAGGTCGGCCGGACCGATGCAGTCTTACAAACAAAACTATAAGCTTTGACGGTACTTACGGACAAGCCGGAGGTCGGTCGGATCGATGCAGCCCTGCTTGTCGAAGAACTCATCGAGATCTACGTTACTCCTCCTAAGAGTTGGCGTAAAGCCAAAAAAAATAATTGGTATTGATTGATTCAATTTTTTTTACAATAGCCGGGATCCAATATTTATACCCAGAACCTCAGCATGAATCCTACTCAAATACGACTCATTATAATCTTTTGGAATAAAAGAAAACATTCTTAACTTAAGATAACTTGTACCCTAATCTTTCTTTTTTCTAGAGTTCGATATATTTTTTCCGATGCAAACCGTAGCTCATTGACGTTATCTGCTGATGTCATCCGAAGAGAGTCGATCTCAGTACCGCGTCTGAATCAGCTGATATCGATCCTTATACAATCGATTCCTTGATGACACAATCTTGGAAGCTTCGAGTTCCCGCGTTCTTCTTCCTAAATTTTGGTGTAAACACATTCCCCCAATTTTAGGATAAAATGATTTTATTTCAAAATTTCTATTTACCTACTCACCATGTCGCAACCGTTTATTCCGAAATATACGTGTAACTTTTGATATTCTCGGTCCGAATTTTATATAATACCCCAACAGTATCATTTCCAATTCACTCAGCCCATTCGCTTTCCCCTTCTTCGAACGAGCCTCAACAACCAAACTCGCCATCAATAGAGCTTCAACCCTAGCAGTTTTCCCTCTGCTCGAGCTGTTCGTTAAGTCATTCCTCTATAACCTTTTTTTGGATTTAGATCTATTCCAACTAAAATGGCGACCAGTGACTACATCCCTGAGGTACGTCTCTAAATTTCCGCCCTTCAACTATCAGTCATTGCTCTATATTTTTCTCTTCCTTAAGTTTATCTCATCTGGCTTTCTAGGGGATGGAAAATGAAATTCTGATCCCTTCGTCTGTTGTTCCAAATGCTTATTACATTGGACCCATGGGAGATGATAATCCTTTGGATTTTATCAACCAAGAAACCAATCAAATTCCTTTTAGGCAGTCCTTGGTAGATCTATCTTCTTGGAACACCAAAAATCCCTTTAGAAATTGGCCCAAAATGCGTAAGGGGTGAAGAGACTGGTTCCGTAGAGTGTCAGACAAAAAGGGCGGAGACTGGGAAGTTTATGATTTAAGCCAATGCCTGACCCTTTCACTGTCTGGAATGAAGAGAAATGATTCACTCCTAATTGTCGCTTCTTACTTCTAGTCCAACACCATGAATGTTTTCGTCTTTGGTCATGGCCCAATGACTATTATCTTGGTCGATATTTATATGTTGACTGGCCTTAGAATAACAGGACCAATGCAGCCATATGAACTCTTAGATGCTGGGTCAAAGAAACTAGCCAAAATATTGGACTGCACAGGATGGGCAAGCTACATCTAGAACCACATAGGGAATGAATCGACTGTTAGCGAAAGAGAACATGTGGTTAGAAAGATTCATCTTCTATGGATCATCTTGTGGTCCGACTTACAATCATAAACTCATGGCAGAGCATCTAGCAGTAGGCGTTGAGATTCATCTTTTAAAGTATCTGTTGGGATCAGCTTACCATTTGATGCATCAAGTGGCCACTCAGCTGCTGAAGAATGAAGCAGTGCACACCATCAGCGGCCCTTGGTGGTTAATACAAATGTGGTTAAATTTGTATATGCATAAGATTGTAAAGCCAAATCTCCAGAATTTGAGCTTTCCCTCCTCCAACTTTGATGAGGAATACAGATGCGAAGAAGAAAGAACCTATCAGTGCATGAACTATGCTGAAACTGCATCGGCCATAATAGTTGCTGTCGATGTTGGCCATCTCTTCAAGAAGTTTTATAGAGGGTTTGATGCAGATATTCTGACTTGGCTACCCTATGATGAGGATGAGAACAATGAGTTGGTTTTCCCATTCAAATTTTGATTTGAATCAGACTGCTCAGACGAAACAGCAACTGTAATCTTCAATTTCTTCATCAAACCTTGCGTTCTTCCAGCTGAATTTCATCATGGCCACGATAAAATGTCTACAAATTCCTTCCTTCCAGGCAACCTTCCAACCTATGAGTTTTACAACCCTTCTTTCGAAGCTCGTCAGTTTGGTCTTGGTCAACTGCCCCTAGGGCTATTTTTCAAAGATATACTGAAACCGAGAGAAGGCATCAGTGAGGCAATGGAAGCTTCTAGAGTTTTTCAGTTAGGATTAGATCTTCCTTCCCTCTATCTACATGAATGGAGTAGAGCCTCTTTCACTTTCCATTTATATGATCTCTGGTGGCAAGAATGGCACTCCCACCTCTTCTACAGGCCAGTTCATCCTAGCCGCATAGCTCTGGGTGAAGATTTTGCTTCTAACAGTGAGATAACTAGCTAACTCATTTTCTTTCATAAAGATCATCTACTAAAGTCCCTCTGTCAACTTATCTAACAGAACTTCCTTGTAGGATGCTGAATTCAATCCCCCAATTATGGATAGAAAAGGACATGCCATAGAGTATTATAAGCCATGTCCAATCTTGAGACTGGGATCAACTGCACCTCTACTGAAGAAGCTAATGAAAACCCAGGCTGCTTCTATAATTGTAACATACCAATCTTCAAAACACAAGGCAGCCGAGGAGATAACCCAGAAAACTATTACTAGAAAAAGGCTTTGTAGAACAAGACCATCATCTACTCAGGTAAAACAATTCATCATCTTCCCAAAATGGTATTCAATTTATGTCGGGTTCATAAACCCGGGGTCCCTCATGGACTGGCTTTCCAGCAAAGGCTCGGCCTAGCAGACAACATTATGAACGACGCACAACTCTTGGGCTGGCCCAAACACCTAAGTGAGCTCCTCAAGTGCCTTCTGCCACAGAGGAAGAAAAAGGCGAAGAAGCAGCGGCCAAGATAGGGGGCATAGTGGGCAAGGATTCGGACGACTGAAGGTCAAGGTGATCCGATTGGATGCCTACCGACTGAAGGACGACAATGACAACGTTCTCACCAACGCTTGGAACAGCTATGTCATTTCTTCCCCTAAAATTCAGTCTTACCATTGTTTACTTAACGTTTGCTCCTATAAAAGCACCCCGACCCGAACACTTTCGGCCCGGGTCGCTCGGGGGCTCCATGGGGGTGCACTACCACCTCTCTTTTCATTTACTATCATATGGTAAAACTCCTTCCTACCCGAATAAAAGGGTAGTTCGTTCCTTTAAATTACCTTACGTAGCTTTGCTTTAAATATTCCAACCGATCGCACCCCACCTCTACCTACGGTTACGAGCAGCTAAGCCTCGTAGGCCACGCCCGGGCTCCTAAGGTTGCAGCCTATGGGACAAACTGGCAAGTGCGAAAAGAAAGAATAAAAAACAAAATTATGCTAAGGTAAAACTAAGGAACAAATGGGACAAGCTTTCCGGCTGGACGACATTCGGTTCTGTCAGAGGCAGGGCGACGTTCATCTCTGACCCAGGCTCCACGCCATGTACAGGCTAGGCGATGTCCTCCTGATGCACACTTCCGGTCATGTTCGTACGGTGAGCATCCATCACCCACTGTGCGGAGACTTGCTCGGCCAACAACTTTGCATGTGGCAGCAAGCTCTCCTCGCACGACTGGATGTCCTCCGTGCTACAACCGTCGTCATTCCCACTATAGATGGTGGCAAAGTCCAGGTCCAGGTGGTACGTCGCCACCGTAGTCAACACCCCCGATGCTCCATAGAACAACCCATCAGTGATGAGGTCCCGGACCTCATCCGGAACCTCCGTCAGCCGGATGGCGGGCGCACTAGTACTTGGCGCCAAACTAAAGACTTCTGAGATGATGAGCTGGGCAACATTGCATATCTGGTCAAGTTCCCCCTCGAGAGCACGTCGCTCTTCAAGGGACTAAGCCAGCGCCTCCGCATTCTGGCCAAACGTCGCCTTGGCCGTCTCCAGGTCTCGCTCCAACGATTCCACCTTTCCACCCAGCTCTGGAAAAAGGATGACAAAGTCAGAATCAAGCTAAAGGAAGAAACCAACACGTCGAAAGCAGAAAAGGTACTTACCGAGGCGGGTATTCTTGAGGATAGAGAGTCCATCCGCCTGCCGGGTCACTTGCTCCCACAGTCGGGCGTTCGCCTCCTCCGTCCCCATCACCCGGCCCCGAAGCGCGAGCACTTCCTGGTCTGCCTCCGACCGGGCCTTTCGCTCTGACTCCAAGGCATTCCACTTTGACTCCAGGGTCTCCAGGGATCTTTGGAGCACCGCCTCAATGTCCACCAGGGACTTCCGCAGCGCCGCCTTGGTCTCTGCCTGGTGGGCCTTGGCCGCCTCAAGCCCCCACTCGGCAGCGGCCGCCCGCTCCACTGACGAGCAGCTTCGCCGCCCATGCCTCGTTTCACCTCTGCCACCTGGTCTCAGGACTCATGGTGGGTGGACTCCAGCTCATGCTCGAGCTCAGCCATTCGGGCGTGCTCCTCCCAGAGGAAAAGGGACTTGCGGCATGACATCCCCTCCAAGCCCTACAAAGCAAGGAGCTAACACACTGAAGCAACCAACAAGGAACCAACGAATCAATGACAAATCACAGAGGATTTACCTCTGCGACGTGGGGCAGGTCGACTGTAACCATTCGATGCAAGGACTTGACCTGCTCCAAGACCTCCTCAAGCCTCGCCCTGGTTTGGGCGAGATCGGACTCCGTCGACACTCCACTCTTCATCAAGAGGTGCCAGAGCGCCACCTCCTCATCATCGCGGAGGATGAACTGAGCCTTCCTTGGGTCACCAGGGCAGGGCCACACCAGATTACGGCTCACCTCGAACCCGCTAGAAGGCCCAGCCAACAATCCAACAGTCGCCAGCTCCCGCAAACGGCGCCGGCAGCTCCACCTCGTCATCTGCTTCGCCGTCGGAGAGGATCTCCACCACCTTGTCTTCATGGGCCACCGGCAGATGCTCCGGTTTTGGCCTGGCCTCACCTCTCGGAACCTTCGGCTCTGACTGGGAGCATGAGTCGTGCGGCCCTTCGCCCAGCGAGGCAGGGAGCCCGGTCTCCCTCTCCTCTTTCACCGCAGCCGGTGGAGGAGGGGCCGCAAGGTTCACCTCCAACGCGACCTCTGTCGTCGCCACCGGGATGGCCGCCAACGTCGACGCTGCCGCTGCGGCTGTACTAGCGACCGATCCGATGGACGCCGCCCCTGGAAGGGAAGGATCCACTACCACCACCTTGCTCTCCTCGCCGCTCATCGTAGCGCGCTGCAAGGTGGGCCTCCAAACCTTCTACACGGGAGTTGGGGCGATGCTCAGCCCCGTCAGCATATGGCCGTCGTCGAAAAAGCATGGGTCTGTCATACTCCAAGAAACTCAATAACAAGATCGAAAAGAAACAAAAAAGCCATATCGGTATGTAAGCGGTACGACTCTGAAGCCCCGACCCGACGATAATGGGCCCACAGGGCAAGGGCCGCTCCCAGGCCATGACCCGCACCCCCTCGCTTCAACCGGGGGAGTCGACCCAACCGGCTCCTGCACAGCCTGCGAAACACCACGACCTTCGGCTCGCGGCGCGCCGATTGGAGTAGCTACCGGGGCATCGTCCTGTTGTGGGTCACATGCTGGCACCGGCCCCAATGACATGTGGGTACGAGCCCACTCCTTCGACCGACGGGCTTGTCCCGCCGTGTCCACAATAGGCAGGGACGAGGCTGGCGACGTCGCCGAAGGGCGCGGTGACCGCGTCCGCTTCGCCTCCCATCGCCGACAGCGTCCACGCTCCCAGCACGCTTCCTCGGCGTGGGAACATCGCAGTGCCTCTCTGCCTCCTGCTCGCCGCCAGCGGACGTGGCCACAGGATCACGACGCTCCGCCGAGGTCGCAACGACCTCCCAGCTTTCCTCCTCCTCGGAGAAAATCATGTCATCCCCCACCTCTGTGGGCTCCTCCGACTCGAGCTCTGACTCGACGTCGCTCCTATTTTCCTCGACCTTCACGCGCCGGGCGATCTTCTCCCTCTCATACTTCCGCCGAGCCTCCTCGGCTTTCTTCTTCTTTTTGGCATCCGCCGCCTCCTTCTAGGTGGCCTATCGAGCTACGCCCTCCAGCCCCTTCGGAAGGTCCGGCCGAGACTTGTAAGCTTCAAGTCCCTACGAAACAGGTGACTCAAAATAAAAAAACAGGAAAGCAAAGGGAAAAAGAACATGAAGTAAAGAAAGGGGAGCTTACCAGTTTGGACACCATCGTGGCATTGAGAGGTCCGGGCTTTCCACTGACCTTCTCTTTGGGCTTCAGCTACAGCACCCGGTCAAGGTGACTCCAGACCTCATCGTTCGGCAACTCCTTCGGCAACACATGGTCGGGGTCCATCGGGCCATTGTACTTCCACATCGGCCGCGTCCTCTCCGCCAGCGGAGCAACCCGATGGCGGAAGAGGGTGTGGAACACCCGTACCCCGTTAAGGCCACACCGCATGAACTTCTGGAGCTCTGCCTCGATGATCTCCACCTTTTTCTTCTGTCGACTGGCGGGGCCCCACGACCAGCTGTCCAGTTTCTCTGGCCTCCTGCTGGTGAAGGGAGGAAACGATGCCTCCGCAAGGTTCCTAATGTAGAACCATTCCCCATGCCACCCCCGATTGGAATCACAGGGGTATACACGGGGTACGAGCCCCCCGCGCTCGGTTTCTTCTGCAGCGCAAAGCCCCCCACCGGAACGGCATCGGGCGGATTCCCCACCGACAAAGTTCGCCCGGAGAACATCCGCTGAAAGAAATCCACGTGCGGCTCCATCCCAAGGAAGGCCTCGCACATGGTAACAAAGCCGGTGATATGCAGCACCCTAGTTGGATTGAGGTGCTGCAGCTCCAAACCTCACTCATTGAGGAGCCCGCATAGGAACCAGTGCGCGGGGTATCCTAACCCATGCTCATGGAAGGCAAGGAAGGAAACAACCTCGCTAGCCCAAGGTTGCAGGAAATCCTCCCTCCCGAGAGCCCTCCAGTGCGCCACCTCCTTCGGCAGCAGAAACCCCTTCTCGGTGAAAGCCTTCAGCACCGACTCCCTCACAACGGATGACCACTAGCCCGACATTTCGCTGTAGATTTGCAAATGGATTTGTGAGTTTTCCCCTCTCCCTCGCTCTCCCCTTTTTCTCTCCAAGGAACTGCCACGACACTCAGACGCTCTTGGCAAGAAGGAAGAAAGAGAAGAGACGGCAGATGAGGAATAGGCGAAGGAATGGGGCAAAAGCCCTCTCCCTTCTACTTAAAAAAAGGGGCACAACAGTTGGGAAAGGCACGATGATCGGGGAAAGGTGAAACGACGGGGGCGAAAACCCCTCTCCCTTCCCCATTCAATGCGGATGGGATACGATGGGACGCGCCCTGACCGATAAGACACACCCTGCCCGACGGAATGGTGCCTGGTCAGACGGGACGTGACCTGGGTATGGCCCACCACTACCGTACATCGGGCACGAGAAACAAGGTGCCATTACGCGTACGCGGCCCTCCACCTTCCTAGGCGAGACTTAGAAGGGCCCAAGCGACGGGATCTCTGCCAGGAGAGACCAACGGGCTTCTTGAGTCGATTGGACGGCTTAGGCGAACACCGAGAGACAAGTAAGGAGCAGCGGGATGCCCCATTTGGGCCATGCCGACTCCGTCATGAATGACAAGCACGGATCCCGGTCGGACATTTCTGATTGGAGCTCCTCAAACCCCGTCACTCGAGTCATCAAGGTAACATTACCGACCCCCGCTCTTTCTTTATATAAATCATTCATACATCCATACACGCATTCATTCCATACACCCACGCCCCCAAACAATTCTACCCCAAATCGCCCTGGGGCTCAGGGGCTAAAGCATTGCGTATGCAGTCAAATGCATCGCAACGCTCCGTGTTGCGTCACGAAGCGGCAGTTGCCTCATTCAACATGAGCAAGGATCGACCGGGGTTCGAAGATCAGCCCACGAAGGGCTCGAGGCCGCCTCGTGTCAAACAGAGCCAGGGGAGAAAACGCAGAGGAGCCCCGTGTGGCCCTCGCTTAGTCTGCCCCGAAGCGGACAGGGTCATCTCAACCTTCTCGTTCGATCCTAAATCTTGCCAAATCCACAAAATCTCCATCGAGGGGAGGCCAGCGGGCCACCCGGGCCGGTCTCTAGAATGACCCAGGCATCTACCGGTGAAGGGTCGAGATGGCGGACTAGAGGGGGGGTGAATAGTCTTTTCTAAAATTAATCGCGTCGGCTAACCGATATAAATGCGGAATTAAAACAATCGGTCTAGCCAAGACTACACCCCTCTATATATGTTCACTAGCACCTTGCAAAGATACTAATAAAGCAACTAAGGTGCCGGGCTAACTAGAGCTCTCCTAAACAATTCTAGGAGCAAGGTCACACAAACCTATGCCACTAGTACTTTAAGTAACAAGGGAGCTCCTACACATGCTAGTAAGCAAAAGCACAAAGCTAACTAAGCTCACTAGCAATGCTCAATAACAAGGCAACCAACGCCTAATTAGAGAGCGCAAATACTTAGCTACACAAACTAAGCAATGTGACTAACAAGGTTACTAAAATCAAATTAGCCACGCAAGGAAGCTACTTCTATGCTACACAAGCAAGAAGGTAATTAGCTAGCTACACAAGCTATCTAATTACAAGAGCAACTACACAAGCTTAAGATATATATATAAGTAATTGCAAGCTTGTGTAATGGGGATGCAAACCAACGGGAAGAACAAGGTTGACACGATGATTTTTCTCCCGAGGTTCACGTGTTTGCCAACACGCTAGTCCCCGTTGTGTCGACCGCTCACTTGGTGGTTCGGCGGCTAATTAGCATCACCCGCTAAGCCCGCACGTCGGGCACCGCAAGAACCTACCCCTTGAGTGAGGGTAGCTCAATGACACGCTTTACTAAGGTTGCTCTTAGCGACTCGCATGGGCGAGCACAATGCCCCTCACAAGCACTTCTTCTCGAGCGCCGCACAAGCTTCTTGCGGCGCCCGACGGAGACCACCACCAAGCCGTCTAGGAGGTGGCAACCTCCAAGAGTAACAAGCACCACCGGCTCGCAACTCGATCACCTAGTGCCACTCGATGCAACCTCACGATGCAATCGCACTAGAATCGCTCACTCACACAATCGGATGATCGCTATCAAGTATGTGTGTGATGGAGGCTCCCAAGCACTCACAAGCATGGACACTAAGTCCCTTGAGGTGCTCAGCCCCACCATGGCCGAGGGCCACTTCTATTTATAGCCCCAAGGGCTAAACTAGCCGTTACCCTTCATTGGGCAGCGTGTCGGGACGACCGGACGCTCGGTCCGATCGGCCGGACGCTGGACCACGCGTCCGGTCACGCGACTACTCACCACGTGTCCCTGCGTTCAACGGTCATCTTCCGATCCCAACGGTCATCTGTCGGCCGGACGCGAAGATTTTCAACCGACCGGACGCAGAACCCCGGCGTCCGGTCGTTTCAAGAAGCTCCGAGCATGACCGGACGCGCGTCCGGTCGAGCATCGGACGCGCGACCGGCGTCCGGTCACTCTCCGACTACTGCGTCATCATCGTCAGCGTCGGCCGACCGGACTTGACTGCCGATGTCCGGTGCATTCAGATCCAGCGTCCGGTCAGTTGACCGACGCCAGCATCTTCGCGACCAACTCGTTCTCACTTCTAACTTCTTCACCCTTGATCCAATGTGCTAACCACCAAGAATTTGCATCCGGCGCAATAGAAAATAGGCATTCTATTTTCCCGAAAGCGCCGAATCCACCTCCTTTGTAAATGTGCCAATACCACCAAGTGTACACCATCATGTGTACACCATCATGTGTATGTGTGTTAGCATTTTCACAATCATTTCCCAAAGGATGTTAGCCACTCAACTTGCCACGCCACTCAATCCTAGCGACAATGCAAAGTTAGATCACTCGAGTGGCACTAGATGACCGATATGCAAACAAGTTTGCCCCTCTTGATAGTACGGCCATCTATCCTAAACCCGGTCATAAACTTCTCTACACACCTATGACCGGTGAAATGAAATGCCCTAGGTTATACCTTTGCCTTGCGCATTCCATTCCATCTCCTTCAATGTCGATGCAACACATGCACCAACACGATCAACAATGATATGATCCACTTCATATCATCACATGATTATATTGGTTCATCGATCTTGACTCTACTTGCTCTTCACCGTTGCTATCGTCCATCGGCGCCAAGTCTTGCTCAAGCTTCACCGCCACGCGGTCCATCACTCCAAAGCCTTCGACTTGCCCTTCATGCTTGCAACCGGTCCATCAAGCCAAGTCTTGTCTTGATCTTCTCCACCTTGATCACATGACTCAATGTCATGTCTCATGTGCATTAAGCTCCTTCATCATCACATGTGTGAGCTTTGCAACATCTCCAAGCCATTTTCACCTCCATGGCATATGTTGCTCATACACATGTACCTGTGGACTAATCACCTGTGTATCTCACATAAACACAATTAGTCCACCTAGGTTGTCACTCAATTACCAAAACCAACAAGGACCTTTCAACCGGGTTGTAGGTTAAGGAGCAGTGGAATATCACAAGAGGGCTATGCCGAGCCCATCATGAACGACGGGCCCAGATTGCACTCGATCATACCCGTTAGCGAGCTCACCGAGCGCGTCACTCGAGTCTGAGCCATCGAGGCAAGCGACAAAGTTCAGCCCCTCTAGTTGTGAGAAACCGAGGATGGGGTAACGCACAAAACTCGAACCGATCCCTACCAAGCCCAATGGGGATCAAGGGCTCAAGACACCTAAAACTACCTCGGTAGCTCCTGACGCGTGTGCCCGACGCTAGGATCCGCGAGCTCCGTCTTGCCCAATCCCTAAAACTAACTGCCTCGGCTGCGCGGGCTGCACCGACGCCAGGATCCATGAGCTCCGTCTCGCCCAATCCCCAAACTAACTACCTCGGTTTGCGTGGGCTGCACCGATGCCAGGATCCATGAGGTCCATCTCGCCAGATCCCTAAACTAACTGCCTCAGCTACGTGGGCTGCACCGATGTCAGGATCCGCGAGCTCAGTCTCGCCCGATCCCTAAACTAACTGCCTCGGCTGCGCAGGCTGCACCAATGCCAGGATTCGCGAGCTCCATATTGCCCGATCCCTAAACTAACTGCCTCGGCTGCGCGGGCTGCACCGATGCTAGGATCTGCGAGCTTTGTCTTGCCTGATCCCTAAACTAACTACCTCGGCTGCGCGGGCTGCACCGACGCCAGGAACCGTGAGCTCTGTCTCGCCCGATCCCTAAAACTACCTACCTCGGCTGCGCGGGCTACACCGACACCAGGATCTGTGAGCTCCGTCTCGCCCGATCCCTAAAACTAACTGCCTCGGCTGCGCGGGCTGCACCAATGCCAGGATCCGTGAGCTCGGTCTCGCCCGATCCCTAAACTAACTGCCTTGGCTGCGTGAACTGCACCGATGCTAGGATCCACGAGCTCTGTCTCGCTCGATCCCTAAACTAACTACCTCGGCTGCGCAGGCTGCACCGACGCCAGGATCCGCGAGCTCCGTCTCGCCCGATCCCTAAAACTAAATGCCTCGACTGTGCGGGATGCACTAACACCAGGATCCGTGAGCTCCGTCTCGCCCGATCCCTAAAACTAACTGCTTAGGCTACGCGCGCTGCACCGACGCCAGGATTTGGTTGACGACTCTGTCTCGACTAAAATGCACGCACACACGCCAGCTGACAAACCCCCCCAGGCGATCCTGCCCGAATCGCCTGGGGGCTCGGGGGCTACACCCGTGGGTGCGCTCTCGTGCACCCACTGACAAAACAAAACTTCCCCCGCCGGCAACACGAAAACCCCCCCAGACGATTCCACCCGAATCGCCCGGGGGCTCGGGGGCTACAACCACGGGTGCACTCATGCGCACCCACCGTCAAGACGAAAATCCCCCAGATAATTCTACCTGAATCACTCGGGGGCTCCTGTCGGGTTCATAAACCCGGGGTCCCTCATGGACCGGCTTTCCAGCAAAGGCTCGGCCCAGCAGACAACATTGTGAACGATGCGCAACTCTTAGGCCGGCCCAAACACCTAAGCGACAGGCTAGAAGGACAATCCACTCTCTAACCGGAAGGCCTGGCCAAGGAGGAACGGCGCCCCACATCTAACTCTAGCCCGCCTCTCCGACCAGAAGGCCTGGCTTCCAACTCTGGCCCACCTCCAGACGGCCTCTACGACCGGAAGGCATGGCCAAACACCACTTCCGACTCCGACCCGTGTCTTCGACTGGGGATGCACCAAACCCCTGCTCAGTGCTCTTCTCCAACTAGCGCATTCAGAGCCGACTAGGACTAACCGACCGGGGAGGCCCGCTTGGTAAGGACTAGGAAACGGACGGAGAGAGTAAGCCAGCGCACTCAAGTCAAACGCAATACCAAGGACCGTACCCTATACACCTACAGGACAGTACCCTGCGACCTTCATGGCATGATAGAACCCAAGCAGTATTGTAGGCGCCGACATTTTTTCCTACAGTGTTGTGGGTGCCATCAACTCCCATACCAGACAAATATGGTAAGGCTCCCCCCACGTGCTTCTGAGGCATGAACAGTGTTGTGGGCACCGATATTTACCGTACTAGGAAAACATGGTAAAACCCCTTGCATGCCTCTGGGTATCAACAGTATGGCAGGCATCGACGTCTGCCATACCTGAAAGACGACACAACCTCCCACGTGCATCTAACATTAAACAGTATTGTGGGCGCCTACCACCATCTTGTACCCGCTGGCGTGGGCAGCAAGACTTAGCATCATACGTACTCTCTCCCTCTCACTTGTAAGGCCATCCCCTTCATCTATAAAGGGTGATGCGCTCTCTTCCAACAAAAAAGATCGATCAGTTCACTAGCACACAGCAACAGAACCACCAAGTTCAAACCACAAGCACACGCTCGAACACTTAGCACATAGCGGAGCTCCTGCCACTCTCGGCCCCTCAGACTAGAGTCCGACCAGACCTCTTGTACCCCCCATCTTTCTCCTTCTCGTTTGTAACCCCACTGCAAACTTCGAGCACCTGGCTCAGGAATAAAGTCACCGACCGACTCAAACTGGACATAGGGCACGTTGCCTGAACTAGTATAAACCCTGTGTCATTGAGTGCTAGGCCACCGCCTATCACAACGTACGACAAAACTACAAATATTTACGTGTTGGTCACTTTCTGCACCGACAATTTATAATTCTAATTCTCTCCTGACATTTATCAACCATTGTATCCTAATCTGCTCTGAGTGCTGAACTGTTGTCCCAGGTGTTTAAATCAGCACCAACCAAGTCTTCATCGGCCGATCCTCAAAAGGGGCCAATTTTGATTGAAACAATCGATGCTTCTAGGACAGTAGAAAATGAGAATCCTCCCACTTCACTTCCTGATGTTGCCAAGGTATCTCTTCCAAACTCTTAATTTTATTCAATTTTCACCCTTCTTTGACTATTTATTACGCCAGAAACTCCCTGAGGAAATACTCATGCAAGAGCAGGAGTCTGACAGTCTACCCATCAAAAATGATCCTGTTGGCGTTGTCATCCTATCAGATACCATAGAAAGGGGTACCCTAAGCAAGAACCGAAAAAATTGCTTAGACCTTGTAAATACCAAAGCCAAGAGACAACCACGCGGGCCTCGGCCGATTCTCCGATTCGCCCGAGGCTCACGCCGCAAGGCCTCGACAGATTCTTTGGTTCGCCCGAGGCCCACGTCGCAAGGCCTCGAACGAGCTACCAACTCTCCACCTCACCCGAGACCCCTCGCCCGAGGCCCCACCCGAAAGGCCTCGTAGCTTTGACCGACCACCCTGACAGAGCGTCACACTCAACCAATGCGTCCAACCACTCCCGCAACGTCAGCCACACTCGGCGCGGTACGGCGAAGTGGCCGACGAGACGGGAGTCACATCGGTGCCATGAAGTCCGGGACAGAACGGGGCAGGGGTTACCAGCCGCTGTACCCGGCGCGGTGCCCACGACTGACACCCATGCGGCACTGTGCTACATAACCCCACCTGCTTAGACGACAGTGTGGCGTCGAGAGCCATGTCCGGGCCCCTGTAGCATCGGAATCTGCATAAAAAACCAACTGCTCCCTCCGAGCCTCGACAAATCGCTTCCTCGCTCCCGTAGTCTCGGGACTCGCGCCGGCCGAGCCCCCCATGACTGCCCGACCTCTGCATCAACTAGGCCTCAGCTCTCTACGTTGTCAACACTCTGGCAGCGGCATGTCGCCCGCGGAACGCGCCATACCCTATGTTAGGCTGTAGGAGCTCCCACGTCGCGTACAGGGTCGAGCTCCTGTATCCTCGAAGTCAGCACACCCGCGCCATCGCATCAACCTGGCCTCGGCACTCCGCGCCGGTCCAACGTACAGCAACCGGCACGCTTCCAACGCACCTGCCACCACAGGAGCTCCCACATCGCACAGGGCCAGGCGTGACCGGCGCGTCGCTCCAGAGTACCAAGGACAAGACCACTCCATCCACCATACCACCGCAGTAGGGAGCTACAGGGCTCGGCACGCCGCCTCCGCTCACACCATGCACCACGTAGCAAACGCATGTAACGCCCCTGTCCTCTCCTTCAACTATAAAAGGGGGCGACCGGGGCTGTTTCTAGGACAAGGAGAGATACCCGACGTGCGCACACACACACTCACGAAGACATCGCTCAGATAGACACGCGTAAGCAATGAGTAACACTCTGTAATACACACGCTCTTCATTGTGAGAGATCAACATCTCAAGCAACCCACGTCGCTCCACGCAGAGACCTAGGACTAACCCCCTCTCTTGCCCTACTTGTAAACCCCTACTACAAGCACTTCGGTGCAAGGAATACAAGATCGCTCTCTCAGAATGGACGTAGGGCACCTATTGCCTGAATCAGTATAAACCTTGTGTCTCTTTGTATCACCATCCGGGATAGGGACATGTAGTATGTTTTCACTCGTTGGTTGAGGACCCACCGGTCCAAAACACCGACACATCCAGACTGTCGAATCTTCAGTCTAGCAAACAATTGATGGTAAGAAGATCATATATCTATTTTACCCTTCTGCAACAAATATGAATTGAAAAATCTTCCTTGATATTTACAGATACCAATATTGAAAGTTCAGATCTGATTCAACCAGATACCATTGGTGCATCATCAGTCGTTCCTTCTTCTCAGACAGAAGCTATCCCAGAAAAGGTACCATATTTACTTCACCATTTATCTCATCATCAACTGATCTAATCCTTTTAACAAGATTTCCTTTGCTCATATGTAGGCACTTAGTTGTCTAGCTCTGAGCTATTCCTTTAATTTTGAAGAGTACATAGATGAAGGCGATATCAGTTCATCAGCCACCTCTCTCCAAGATTCTTTATCAGAAGAGATCAAAAATTGGCTAAGGGACATATTGCCAATGCTTGAGAAAGATATAGCCGATTTGGTCTAAGATGCAGAATCAATGCGAATAATCTTCTTAGCTATCAGGGATAATTTGTCCCTAGATCTCATAGAAGATCACGCCCTGAAGGTGAGAAAAGCTCAAAGGAACCTATCTGACCGTGAAGCTTTGATGGTCAAGAATTATTCCAATAAACAAGAAGCCAGAGAGCTAGCGCAACTAATTAACAACCTGAAGAATTCCTCTTCCAGAATCGAACTAGAGTTGAATCAGTTGAGAGCTAGGCGTGCTAAACTTGAGACAGAACTAGAAAGTGTGAAGGCCGCCATCAATTGCCATGAGTCTAACTTGGTTCAGATCCCCAACGCCATCAAATAGAAGAAACAAGAGATGCTGACCAAGGTCAAAAAAGGCAAGGCCATTTGTAGCAGCCCTAAGAACATTCCTGATTCAGCCGAAGGAGACAAACAATAGATTGCAGAGGTTGATGCTATTCGACCGAAAGGTTTGAAGGCAATCCGGGATGCTTTGAATTTGTGATGTCACTACTTGTAATACATATATCTCATGTGAAACTAATGAGAACCATATTTCCCGCTGACCTATTGTATTTCTTGTCCCCGCTAAAGAGCTGATTTGAAAATAGCCGATTCCAGACCTCTGACCTTAATCCAATTAAGTCTGAAAACATGACCTTCATTAACAAAACTCCTCAATCTTCTGTCCTCAATTATCAACGCTGCATTCTCTTTAGCATTAGTGAGGTGGCGCTTCGCCTTCTATTAATTGTAGTTACTCTTCGCATATCTCGAGATATCGACCATCCCATCTCTGTAGCTATAAATACCAGATGAGGGCTCCGGCCTCAAACACATCTATACTTGCAACCGCCTCTGTTCTTTGCGCTTCTCTGGCTTCACAAACCCTGTAGTGGTTTTTTTCCTCCGCTCAGTAGATCTAACCAAACCCCATGGCTGGCGAGGACAATCGGAGTAAGCGCGTGGCGGAAGAGGTCCGGGAAGAGAACCTGCCAGTGAGCCAGCGTCTCCGTCATATGAGGTGAGATCGACATCCTCTGCTCATGGCAATGGATCTCTCTAACTTTTTATAGGTTTGTCCTGAATGACAGCCTTTGTCCACTTCCTCCCAAGGCCGGTGAGCCCTCCAATGTTGCATCCGATGCTGCCTCCACACCAGACTCATCGTCGGACTCCTCCGATTCCTACAACTCAGGAGTGGAGGGCGGCCCATGACCATTATTCTGAGGCAACTCAGGAGAACGATCAGCTTGAGATCTGCCTTGGGGTTTCTCAAGCCACCCTCCTCACCACGAGGAAGAGACCAGCGCTGCTCGGGCGTGGCTGGCCGAGTCTGACGCCAAGGTGGCGGGTAAGATGAACTTCAAGAAAACTCTTCTTCTAATTTCCACTGTCTTTGCCTTGATATATTATTTGTTTCTATGATCGCCAGCCCTGTCGGTGCAGTTAGAGAACCTCCAGCTGGCGGCGAACATGGCTACGACGGCCGTCAATGCTCGGGGCCCCTTTATCAATGTCCGTCTCCACAACGTCCCAGCCTGTGTCCTGGAGATCGCCCGCCATGGCGTCCATTGTAGTGCGTTAGTGGCGCTGGCTGCGGTGCAGCTACAGACCGGGTACAAGCTTGATACTATGGAGACTGGTTTCCTGATGGGCGATGGTCCCGAGGAGCACGAGGAGTTGATCAAGGAGTTCATTGATGCAGCAGAGGTTATCGTAGACATCACATCCGCTCAGGATGTGATAAACAATGTTTTTGACTAGTTTGTACTTAAGGCAAACTAATCAATGAGTAAAAACCTCTGTTTTTCTATGATCATGTCTCAGTATACTTTCTGCAATGTCTTGTGTATACCATAATTATTTCTATGTTAGTTTTTGCTTTATAGGCAATACATATCGTATCGGCTTCTCCCCTCTTTGGGTTAATTTTTTAAACTAAAGGCGATGCCTTTTGGTACCGGCTATTAGAGCTGATGACTGAACAAATCGGCTATCAAGTATTAATCCAAACGTTAGGATAATATTCCTCGAGACGCTTTCCATTGATCGCTCCTCGATAGGTTGCATCAGTTATTCTTCAAACCAAAGATCATTATAACCCATTCAAATAAGTCAATTGCGCTAGGGCACCTAAAAGTTGTCTTCCTTAGCCATTATATCCTGCATTGTCGTCCATAAAACTAATAACCTTGTGCGCAGCTGCTGCATCTACCAACATATCGGCTATTGGCATCGGATAACCATCCATGGGTGTAGCCTTGTTCAGATCTCTGAAATTAATGCAAACTCTTAACTTCCTATTTTTCTTATACATAGGAACAACACTCGATATCCACTCTGCATATCGGCATGGTCGAATAAATTTTGCTTCTAGTAGTCTTTCAGTCTCCTTTTTGATATCATCAAGAACATTTGGGTTAAATCTCCAAGGAGCTTGTTTAAACGGCCGATATCCAGGTTCGATTGGCAACCGATGTTCAACAATTAATCAATCTAGACCAGGCATCTCATAGTATTCCCAAGCAAAACTATCTTTAAATTCCTTTAATAAATCTATCAACTCTTGCTTATATTCAGGATCCAACTTAGCACTCACATACTTTGGCCTAGGCCTATCTCCAGGACCAATATCTATCTCCTCTAATTTATCGACCGACGTAAAGTCATGCCCTAGTTTACCATCTACACCATCTATTGGATTATCCATTAAAACAAACTCTTAGAGCCGATTGCTTAGATCGGCTGTTGGCTTCCATCATTGATCTTAATGAAGCCTCCTTCCCATAGCTTGCCAGAAAAACATTCAAAGTCTTCCAGTTTCCAATACATTGGATCAGTTGTTGCTATACTCAAAGAATCATCAGCATGAACCAGCTCAACATCATCTCCATGACACTAAATCAAGCATTGATGCATAGTCGATGGTACACAACAATTTACATGAATCCAATCACGACCAAGGAGGAAACTGTATGAACCCTTTCCATTAATGACAAAGAATGTAATGAGCAAAGTCTTACTTTCAATTGTCAATTCGACGTTTATTGCGCCATGGTCTTGGATGCATTACCCCCAAAATCCTTACGCATCATGTCAGTCTCAATCAAATCTCCTGGTCCCTTGCCAAACTTGCAAAAAGTAGTATAAGGCATAAGATTAACAGAAGCACCTCCATCTACCAATATTTTGCTCATCGGCTTCCCATCAACGAAACCTTTTACATATAAAGCTTTTAAGTGCCGATGCTTGACTGGCTTATCGAATATAGCTTGTTGTATAACTGTCAACTTGGCAACTATCTCCTCATACTCTGATTCATCAAAATCTGAATAGACTTCTTGGTCTGCTGGAGCTCTAAATTCTCACAGCAACAGAAAAGCCATTTAAATATTAGCCGATGGTTGACCCCTATCGGTTGTTTGTTTAGCACGCTACACTTGAGGTCTACCAGATGCATGAGCCTGTTCTAGCTTTCTGTTCCTTAGGCATTGTACCCTTCTTTTCTAGCTTCATGTCAAACCTTCTGGACACCATTTCCCTTCCTGCCAAACATATTCTTCCTCATCACCCTCTTCTTCATAATCAACCCAGTTTTGATCAACAACTCGCTTCTCGAGCCGATCGTGGACACTTCTATTTTTTAAACGCAGATCCATATTATTATGATGATACTCATTTTGAGCATGGACAGATCGGCGGTTGGCTTAAGATTGCCTAAACTTCCAATATTGTTCACTACACTCTGGGCAATTATTTCTAATAGGTATTTTCAAACCTTCATTCCAATAATGTCTGAAGAAAGGACAATTCTAATGTAATTCAGCTTGCTTTTTTTCATACCTCTCTTCCTCCTGTTGACACTAGTACTCTTTCTCTTCTAACGAACGTTGATCATCCTTTTCCTTCTACCGTTGCCATTTATTCAACAAAATTCAAGATGTGACGCGCGGCCTTATCGTCCCGTTCCTTGACGTCTCTTCCTGCTCATATCGGCTCTTCTGTCGGTCACGATGCCTCTTAATTTCTCCATATTCATCAGCCGATATTTGCATCTCTGGATCGACTGTTCTAGTTTCTTTGGCCCTAGTTGATGTTAAGACTTTAGTCTTCCCTTTGAGCAACTTAGCATCAACCATGTTCTGATCTCTTGGGAAAGGATTATCATCAACTTTCATCTTCCACGGTGTATCAAATTTAAGCCTTCCTTATAGAATAGCCCTCTGTATATGTTGCTGAAAAATTCTGCAGTCATTCGTAGAATGAGAAGTAGCATTATGAAATTTGTAGAACTTCTTATTCTTCAACTGATCAGGAGGTAACATAACATGATTGGCGGGCAACTTGATCTGTCCTCTCTTAAGCAAGAAATCAAAGAGCTTGTCTGATTTTGTGACGTCGAAATCATAGCTCTCTTCAACCCCTTTTCCTTAAGGATTTGGCACCGTCACTGTCTTCTTACCCCAATTCCATTCGGCCGCAGCAAACTATTGTTCATCGCCGTCATCAACTGAATATGGATTAAAGGCTTCAGCAATTGTGGTATTCTTCTAGAATCGGGTATCTCTACGCATATTCTGGAATTGGCTATTGAGTGCTGCCACCCATTAAGCCAACTGACCTAAATTATCAAACTCTTGCCCAAGCAGCTTCTCTCTCTATATTGGCAACATTCCTTGAATGGCCAAAGCAGCTAGCTGATCATAAGTTAGATTCAATGAAAAACATAAATTCCTGGTTTCTTGGAACCTCTGAAGAAACTTAGCACCTGATTCATTAATTCTTTGCCTTATGGTTATCAAATATGTGATTTTCTTTTCTCCTATCCCAGTATAGAAATTTGTATGAAACTTCTTCTCTAGGTCAGTCCAATTGGCAATAGAATTAACTGGCAACGATAAAAACCAAGTAAAGGCTGGTCCTGATAGGGACAAGGAAAAGAAACAAACTCGATGAGCCTCTTCAATGGATGCTTCGCCCAACTATGTAAGATACCGACTGACATGTTCTATTGTATTTGTGCTATCTTGGCTAGTGAACTTAGCAAATTGTAGGAGCCTATAATTTGTAGGAAAAGCGACCAAATCATACCACTCTGGATATGGATGTTTGTACAAAAAGGTCTGCCATTTTGGTTTCAAATCAAATTGATTCTTCATCATCTCGGCCACTCTTAGCAACAACTCATCAGCATTTGAATCTGGATTTCTCTACAATTGTTGACCCATCTACGGATTAAAATTTCAGGTACCTTGATACCCCGGATTTAGAATCATATGAAGGGTATTGTAATCTGTTCCATAATGATATCCTTGTGGAATCTCTATCTGTTGGGTCCTTTGCTGATTTGCTAGTTGAAGTCTCTGGTTGTAAATGTTAGGATTTGCATCTCTACGAATCCTTTGAACTAATGGCGCTATTTTTTGAGCCGACGACGGTTTTTGGCCTGATGTGCCAAAATTAACCATTTGATTCTAAACTTGCCCCGTCGGTTGTTGCACATACTGCACTAATGATCCATGATTATTTTGTATTTGATTAGTAGTGGTACCTTGAACTTGCTCAGATGAGCTCTAAACTGCCTGGACATTATCATTACCAGTTAGTGCTGCCTCTTGATGGCTAGTACCGGCTTGATTAGTCCCCTGAGTCGATGGATGTGGAATATTGTAATAAGCCGGTCCAACCTAATCAATTGTACATCCATGAAACACCTCTTTCATGGTATTATAGAATGTGTTCAAGAAAGTTGTATTATGGTTCAATATGGCATCATGAACAGATTTATTTACAGCATCTACGAAGAAACATCTATCATCAGCTTCGTCTGTATCTGACTACTCATGCATCAAAACTTTTGGTAGTGGATATTTCTGAATAACTTTATTGTCACGTGTCTTGATGTAGGACAACAAACACTTATTCTGAAATTCTTCTATAGCTTTACTGATGACATCTTTATCCTCATCAGGTAGATCTTCATAAGATACCATAAGAATGTCCCAGTTGTTGTGAGTTGCCATGATGATTGTGGGGTCCCACCGGACGTGCCAGAACGCATGTCGGCACGAAAACATGGTAGCCGCGTCGGGTGGATACGCAGCAAGCCGGAACGATCTGGAGATCTACCTGGCTTCAACACAGGACCAGTCGATCTTGTGAATTCCCAAGGGCGTGCTAGTTAATTTGACCTGCAATTTACAAGGAGAGAAAGTTTATTAGTAATTTAGGGTGAAACATGCTGGTTTTGCCCAAACAGTTCCAAGTGTGCCGCTTCGGGAGTAGCCAGACGGGAAAATTGACTAAATAGCCGATAGAAGAAGAAATTGATTGTTAAGGACTGTAACGCTCGCGGGCCATGATTGATTTTATAGTAACAAATGCAATGCACCCAATTTTATTGATCATTTTCATTAAGCTATTAACATGTATACGTCAAAGATACATCACTGGCTAAATTAGATTTGATCAATATGTGGTGTAGAGCCAATGAATCCGGTGAATAGGGATATGCCACGTAAATAATCGATTGTTTAATATAGACATACCTATGAACCGTTTTGATCTAATCTATTACCGTCAACAGTGATGTTCGACCGGATCGATGCAGCTATGATGATGATGATAGTCTAGAACCAGAAAATCTATAGAACCGACCAAACCTCAACAGGTTCACAAAAGCGTGCCATATCTGTGAAAGCACAGGCGAATCAGCTAAAATAGCCGATTCAGGTAGGAAATGGATTACAGCATGTGAACAATCGACTGTCTAATATGGACAGATCTATAAACTCATCAAATCTAACATGTTATCCTGCTTGTTGAAGAATTCGCTGAGATCTACAGTACTCCTACTCCTAAGGATTGGCATGAAGCAAAAAAAAGTAATTGGTATTGATTGATTCGATTCATTTTATAATAACCGGGGTCCAATATTTATACCCGGAATCTAAGCATGAATACTACTCAAATACGACTCATTACAATCTTTAGAATAAAAGAAAATATTCCTAACTTAAGATAACTTGGACCCTAATCTTTTCTTTTTGTAGAGTCCGACATATTTTTCCCGACGCCAATCGTAGCTCATTGACGTTATCTGCTGATGTCATCCGAAGAGAGCCGATCCCAGTACCACGTCTGAATCAGCTGATATCGATCCTTATACAACCGATTTCTTCATGACACTGTCTTGAAAACTTCGAGTTTTTACGTTCTTTTTCTAAATTTTAGTGTAAACAATACTACTCTATGCTACGAGTACATGCTGGTGGGGAAAAGCTAATAATAATAAAAAGCTAAGGGGGAAATGCATGCATGTGAGACGATGCCGACAACGACAATGTTGTCCATCGAATCATAGACGATAGATGGCCATGCAGCTGCAGCTGCTAACAACTAAGTGAACAAACAGACAATTAAATTAAACAATAATAGCACGTACTGTAGTAGTGGGCGCTTAATTACCCCGTGCATAGTGCCTGAGGAAAAAGAAAAGGAAAAAGGGAAAGGAGTTATAATATATCCCGGCCCATCGATCACGTGCCGACGACGGCGTTGCTACAGCTACACGATCCGCTGGACACGCGGATGTGCTCTGCATGCCTGCCTTCAACTTCAACAACAATATTAGCTAGTACTCATTCTTCAGCTTCCAGAACCATGTACGAGCGCTAGCTAATATTGTTTTCTTTTTTGAAACAAGTTGTCTCCGGTCCGATCCGACGGTACTCCATATACGATCCCTCCTCGAGCGCGACGGGTAGCTACCCATTCGGCGAGGAGGTCTCCTCAATTACCTAATGCGATTGGGTTCATGATCATTCCAATTTCCAAGAAAAAAATGGAGTATACTATAATACTCCTATGATTGAATAGGATATCTTCTTTGTTGCGCATGAGCACGTGGCGCGTTGCGGTGCGGCCTTCATGAATAAGCTACGTTGGCTAGTTTGTGTCCACCAGCGGAGGGTCATTTTCGGCGTGCTTACTCCGGCGTGCCATGTTCCTTGTCGGTGGGATGCAGTCGTTCGTTGCTTGGCTGCTTGGGTGTCGAGGTGCCCGTGTTATGGTGGCGCCGACCTCAACGTCGCCGCCCGAGGTCACACGCTGGGGGGTCAGACGGCGACATCCTTTGCAATGAGTGATGCCGCCGCTCGTGGAGCGGCAGTCCTTGTAGGTGAAGTGTCAGTCGCCTGCATACGCCTCCAGTCCCAAGCTTTCGGCGTGTGGTGATCCTTGTGTAAGGATTATGCGTTACATGGGTGCTCTTGTTGTGGTGAACATGTTTTAGGTTTTGTGTATGTATGGCATCTGGTCGGCGCATTCGCTTCGTCATTTTGCCGTTTCCTCTTTTTCTTCTAGTTCAAGCTGGGAATGTACACCATTCTCCTTAATCTGGTGCGTGTTTTAGCGAACGAGTTCCCCGTTTCCTTTCGGACTCATGCTATCTAGTTTGCTTTGTGGGTCGGCTCTAAGTTCTTGGAATCATGGGTAAGCTTACATGTGTATGTGGACGTGCTTGAGTAGAGAGGTTAAGGTCAAGGTAGACGTGAAATGACCGATGCACCGGAAGCTGTCGCGGACCTAGTTGTCGTTGCTCAGGACACGGCGAGCCCCCGAGCGCCTGTTCGTGGCGGTGTCGTTGCGGTCCTTGGGCCGTGAGCTGGCGTGGGCATTTCTTTGTTCCTTGAAGCAGTCGTAGCTGATGCGGGTCGGTCTCTCGGGCCGCCTTGGGTTGGCCCTTGCCGGCCCGACGTCCTCAGTAGGCTCGTGAGCCCCCGGGGATGACTTCTTCGTGTTTGGCCTATCGTAGTCTCTGGCCAAGAAGGCTCGTGCGTTCTAGTGATTGAGTCCTTGCGGCGCGATGACGTCGTGGTCTTCTCCCTTCCGCATTTGAGTGTGGTTGTTGCTCTCGACGAAGAGCTAGCGCGACCTATCGCTGCGGAAGTGGGTTCTAAGGGCAATGTGGTTCGGTCTGCTCGGTGCGGCGCGTGGTGTACTCAGGGAGCCCGCTTCCTCGGATGCACGTGCCTCCTAGTGAGAGCTAACAGTTCGCTGAGCTATGACAGACGACTTGTCTGCCATGTGGGACCGGGCCCTGATTCCGGGTTTGGCCTTGCGAGGCGTGGCACCGGGTAGCCACCAGATCACCAACGATGACATCGCGTGGCGGTGGGTGATTTCGTGGCTTGTGTATGCCCTGACATGCTGCATTCCACTGGTGGCGGAGACGCCGCTCGGGGTGTGGCTCTACCGCTAGACCCAGGCTTCCCACGCAGTTGGCCTGGGTAGAGTAGAAGCTGGTGATGAACGTTGACCCATTGGTGTGGATGACCTTGCGGTTCCCCAAAAGGATGTTGTCGATTGGTGCCATTCCCTGGGTGAGTTAGCCTTGAGCAGTGGGCCTTTGGCTCCCTAGGTGGAAGACTTGGCCGTGGCCGGTGGCGAGAGAGGGTACCGGCCCTCCTATGTAGGTGAACTCTAGGATGCTGCCACTGAAAGCAGTTCCGAGAGTGTGTCTACCATAGACCGTGGGGGCCAGACCTCTGGAGCGGAGGTCTAGGACACGACTAAAGGCCGACGCCGGTGAACTGATAGTTTTCGTGGCGGATGTGGTCGCCGTGGGCTATTCCACGAGCGAGTCCACCGTTGGTGCGAGGAGCCATCGCTTCCTTCTCAACAAACGAGAGTGCGCGACTGTCCCCTACCTAGCGCGTCAACTATCAGTGTTTTGTAAACTGGACCAGTAAATTTATACGATTGCCGCGCTGCTCTAGGAAGACGATGGTAGCTCTGGATCTAATCTATTACCATCAACAGTGAGGTTCGACCGGATCGATACAACTATGATAATAGTAACAAACTAAAGCCAAAAAATCTATAAAACCATCTATATATATTGACAGGTTCATAGAAAACATGCTATATATGTGAAAGCACAGGCGAATCAGGTAAAATAGCCGATGCAGACATAGCAAACAAACAGAGTACATATATCGACCATGAAGAAAACCACTAATCGATAATCTCCAACCCAAAGTCTTACCAGTGAGGTTCGACCGAATCAATGCAGCTATGGTAGTGTCATTAGATTGGATCTCATTAACTAGTGAGTTTATCCAGGATTGAAACACGTCTTTGAATGCATACTATATTTGATTGGAATAGAGATAAAACAACCGATTTAACATAATCAAGTCATCAACCATAAGATTCAAAGCGTGACCAAACTAGAAGATGACCTTTTGTGATGATATGATGCCGATCTATCTCTATATCAATCAGGTGATTTATTATAATTAATGGAACATTAATTATAACAACATCGATAACGGGTGAATCAGCCAAAAACAGCAAGAAGAATCTTACTAATCTTAGCAGATTCGATAACTGGTGATATTGTATTAAACAAGTTGTTTAACACAAGATCGATAACTTTGATCTATATTATGATTCGCAAGAGATCAATCAGCTGATGCAGCCTTATAAATAATGATACAGATCGATAACTAACTTATATTATACTCGTAAAAGATCAATCGACTGATACAGCTTTACAAGTATGATACAAGTCGTGACGGTACCCACAGACAAGCCGGAGGTCGATCAGTCGATGCAGCCCTGCTTGTTGTAGAACTCGTCGAGATCTATAGTACTCCTACTCCTAAGAATTGGCGTGAAACCAGAAAAGTAATTGTATTGATTAATTATGTGTATGTCCTTTACAAGGAGCAGGGGGTACACATTTATACCCTGAAGTAATGATCCTGATGAGCTACGTACATAATTTACCTAACAATATATCTAAATGAAAGGAAATATTAAAATATATAGACTCTAATTTCCCTTATGCAGAGTCATTGCTGATAAAGCTTCCTTGTTTGATTCGTGTCTTTATCCCGAATAGAAAAATACATCTGAACGCCATATCCTGAATAGAATAATATTTCTTTTCCTTTGTTGCACATACGTGATGCGTCTAGAGCTTTCCAAACACATCATCCTGTCAATGATATTTCTTTTGTTGCTTTACGTGATATCTCAATCAGACTGACTTCAAGATGTTGGAACGCTATCACCGATTTCCTCAAATATTCCATGTATTAGCAAATCTTTCAAACTTGGCCGAATATAATAATCAACAATGCGTGAGAATATTTCTAATAATTCTCTCAAGTCATGACACGTGTACTTTCCTCGATCCTTTTGACTTTTTCCTTATTTCACATAAGGAGATCTTGGACGTCGGGCTTCTCCAAAATTGAATAATATTTCCTGGCCGGCTCCCAAATATCTACTAATTAAGAGATTTTCTGGTTTTTGACATCATCGACCGATCTCTTCCTCTTCAGGGTAAGCTTACCAAATTTTAGTGTCAACACATGCCCCCCTAGTTCGGAGTATGAATTTTCATGCTTCGAACTATTTTGGTCCGATGGTCTTCCTTCCTGAATCAACGATATCTGATCTGCATCGGCTCCCAATAAATCATCTTCAAAATTAATCCTCCTATGTATCTTGCAATCGGCTTTCATGAGCCCATACCCTTGATGTCTTGCTTGGATTCCGTCTTCTTGAACTCCAGACCGTTAATTTGCTTTAGGCAATTAGGAGCTGGCCCTCTGAGTCCATAATTATATAATCGGTTATCTAGAGGCAATAATCATAAACATCGGCCTCTTCCTTGCTATTGACCATCAGATAATTGGAATTCTTGTCCACTCCACTTTTTATCACCACTGACGATGTCCTTCTATTATCAACCCATATAGCGTGATCCTACTGGTTGCCAGCAGCTTGATTGACTTGTTGTACTGTGATTTTGACATGATTAGCAGTAGTCTTTATTAGAGTAATCAGCTCTCCAACAGCCGAAGGAGTCTTTCTTGGGAAAGTTGTTGACTGATCAATGTCATATTAATATAATCCAACAACTCTTAACCGATGATCTTCTTTCAGGGAGCCGAGAAATTCGTTGGCAACAATATTACCTTATTTCAAACCTTACCCTCACATGTGAGCTTTGAAGTGTCTATCCCACTACCTTGGGTGGTTGAAGAATGGAACGAATTAAAATTCAGTCATCCTCACTCCTGCTCTTGAAACTTGGGTTTTTAAAGATTTAAAAATTAAAACATAGCTTTGCTCCTCAAATGATTCTCTCAGATCGCTCAATGTGTATAGTTTCTCTCCGAGGCATTGTTTTGCCTCTTTTCACCCTAGTTTTAAAAAGCTTATGTCGAGTTTGGGTAGGGAAAAAATGTGTAGCATACTTACCATGCATATATTGTAAGGTCAAACCCCGGATCCAAAGAGAGAAGTGTCATACTCTTAGATTAAGATGTGCATGTGCGTGGAATATTTGGTACTAACATAATTCTACTATACTCTCTGAGACATATTTCTCTCTTGTAGAAAAATTTTGCGAGAACATGGGCTATCTCTATTTTTACCTCTTCTTTTCTTTTCTTCTTCCTTTTTACCTCTTTCGTGTCCATTTTTATTTTTGCACAACCCATGCCTCTTTTTACAACACACTTTTGAGAGAAATATCATCGAGAACTTGGAGCATTTATTTTGATAGAACCTAACAAACATATTTTTGCCTTCTCCTAATTTAGGAGCAGAACATTTTGAGGCGGATGAAAATCATGTTTTTGCGTACTTCCAGCATAGAAGCAACACATATATGTGGCGTGTACGTGATCTTGATCTTGGGAGCATAATAAATCTCTCAACAAGGGTCAACAAGACTTGACAAAACTCAACACAGAGCAAGCAGCTTATGTGGAAGGTTTCTTAATATATGGCCTTGGTAGGAAATTCAATATCATTGAGGAGATAAGCCATTGACTTTGAATTTTTTAAAAGAAAATTTTCCAAGTACTTTGCAAAAAGAAACAAGATTCTTTTTATTATACTATATCTCATTCATCAACTACTTAGATGGCATGTTTTCCCTATAATAAATTGTTCACAAGTGATAGAAAAAGCAAGAAATAAAAAATATGCGAGTCAACCATAGAAAAGCATGTACCTCTCGTATCTGCAGGCATGTTCCTCCACTCTGAGCCAATGAGTGACTCATCTCCACGAGAAAACATAATTGATGTAGAAGAGGATGCTCTTGGCCCTGTTTCGTTAGCATCACGTTCTTGCCGTCATTATTATCCGTGAGCTCCTTGACCTTGCTCCATGGCAGCTTGCCGTGGTCGTTGCTAGCCTCGTGTTGTTACACGTACATGTCAGTCTCCACCTAGTCAGTCGTCGCTAGCAAGTCGTGTTCTCTTAGGGAGCAAATGGTCCATCATCTTGGGGGCAGCCGACTCTCCTCTATGAAAAGTTACCGGCCAGGGTGCTTCAATAGATGAACAGATAAACAGCCTGTTCGGGAGGCCGTATCGTATCGTGGATTATTTACTGCTAACTGGTTTGGTGTGAGAGAAAAACACTACTCCCGGCTGAAAATTTACGATCGTTTACGAGCAAGTGAACAGGCTGAAAGTGGTAGTATTTCCAACCGATGATAGAAGTAAGGCTATTTAATTTATCATCTTTGCTTTGTACTTCCGAAACTAGCAGCTTCACTTTTACATTTGCTACTATTTATTATGGCTGAACCACTTATATTCTTGACTGTAATTTGTAGGAAGTATAATAAGAATCGGCCTTTCCTCCTCCAAAATCTGTTGGTGACATCTCCCGTGACCAGCTATATTTTCACTTAGACATGTTACCCCTTTTTTTAACGGCCGGTGATAACAGTCGATGGAAGGAAACTCAATCTGGCCTCAAAAAACCAATCGGCTTGTGGGCAGGTATGACATCGGCTTAGGGGCAGATCTTTGAACTTAGCTGATTCTACCTAAGAATAGCTGATCTCCATGTCCTAGAAATATAATCATTATTAATCTGATCAATTGGGGATCCTAGCGTTTTAGTAAATCTGTCTGCCTGCTGAAGGTATAGCAGCAACCGGTGCAGGTGCAGCTGTAATCGGCGCTCCAGATCCCAAGGCCTGCACATGGTCACAAATAGAGGATGTTGACAAAATGCAGACTTGTCCCTGGCTGGTGGCGAGACAATAGCTGGTGCCCTCGCGCCCCTCGGTGGCGTTGTGGCACCATCCGAAGCATGTAGACCTCCAGATGTCGGCACTATGTCACCTTCTGACACACCATTAGGAAAAAACTGATCTGTCAGTAGGTCTTGTTGATACGTATGGGATAGGAACTGAAACTCCCTTAGGTTGAGCAGTAAGGTCAGGAGGCTGAAGATGGCAATCTGGTGCACTGGCTGTTTCATCCGAATGCTAAGCGTCATGTAAATTTTCATCCATGCTTGCTCCAATTCCATGTTTCTGCGAACACCAGATATTATTGAGAATTAGAAGCATCTTGATCATAGCTGAATGGCTGTTGCTTCTTTGCTGATAACGTGAAGGTCGTGGGTTGGCGATAGTCTTGCTGGGCAATGTGTAGCCGACCATGAATTGCATGATGATGTCGTACTCCGGTAGTGGTGGCTTGGATGACACCAATGGGGGTTGACGACGAGGGCGAGCGTGAAGGTAAAGAGCATCCCTTTTACTAGAGCATTTTGCTCTTCAGCCGATGCTTCCAAAAAATCGACTGATGTATTCAGCTCTAATTTGTCAACGAAGCACCTTGGTACCCTTCCATGTGATGTTTCTTGATTATCCATTCGGTTGTTCACGTGTATGCTTGGCCAATCAGCTTCTGATAATTTAATTTTGCCACTTATAGGATCGGCTGCTAAATCTCATTCACATATGCAGTAGCCGATCACAGCACCCAAGCTCCACATGCCTCTATCCGGATTTTGTTAATTTCCATGCTGGGCTCCCATTAAACTGCTGCTTCTTGGAACGGTCATTCAGTACATGCCTAAATTATCAACTTGAGATCTTCAAGGAATGCCTTGGTGAGCATGCCGTCGGGCAGCATACAGGTTGCCTCGAAGAATGCTGTGGCGATGAAGCCGACGTTGAGCGTGACGTAAAGGACGAAGATGAGCTCGGCGGCGCGCACGGAAGGTTCAGGCCCCCCGATGCATAGCTGATGCCGGAGATCGAAACACCGAGCGCTTTAATCTTAAGGATCTTCTCGTCGCTGGGTCCCATGACAAGCTGATCGTGTTGTAAGTAACGTCAGGCTTGGCCAGGATGTTGGAGAAGAAGTCGTCAACGACAGCCGCTTTTGCCTTGTATCGGACCTATTCACCTTCGTCTTGCCTGTATCTGACATATCATGACAAACGAGCTGGCCGATGTAATATGCTTTATAACGATGACATCATCCGAAGAACAGGTAGCCGATATGCTTCAAAGCGTGACCAAACTAGAAGACGACCTTTTACGATGATATGATGCCGATCTATCTCTATATCAATCAGGTGATTTATTATAATTAATGGAACATTAATTATAACAACATCGATAACGGGTGAATCAGCCAAAAACAGCAAGGAGAATCTTACTAATCTTAGCAGATTCGATAACTGGTGATATTGTATTAAACAACAAGTTGTTTAACACAAGATCGATAACTTTGATCTATATTATGATTCGCAAGAGATCAATCAGCTGATGCAGCCTTATAAATAATGATACAGATCGATAACTAACTTATATTATACTCGTAAAAGATCAATCGGCTGATACAGCTTTACAAGTATGATACAAGTCGTGACGGTACTCACAGACAAGCGGAATGTCGATCGGTCGATGCAGCCCTGCTGGTTGCAGAACTCGTCGAGATCTCGTCGAGATCTACAGTACTCCTACTTCTAAGGGCTAGCGTGAAGCCGAAAAAGTAATTGTATTGATTGATTGTGTGTATGTCCTTTACAAGGTGCAGGGGTACATATTTATACCCTGCAATAATGATCCTAATGAGTTATGTACATAACTTACCTAACAATAATATCTAAATGAAAGAAAATATTAAAATACATAGACTCTAATTTCCCTTATGCAGCGTCCTCGCTGATGAAGCTTCCTTGATTCATGTCTTTATCCCGTTCGGCTCAACCGGCATAGATTCAGTACATAGACATGCCACCTTGCCGAGCCGTATATGGACACAACATCCAATCGGCCATGTATATACACGTATATGATATATGTCCTTGCTTCTTGCATTGTCGATGTACTCTTGGACCCCATATCCTGAATAGAATAATATTCCTTTACCTTTGTTGCACATCCGAGATGCATCTAGAGCTTTCCAAACACATAATCCTGCCAATGATATTTCTTTTGTTGCTTTACGTAATATCTCTATCAGACCAACTTCAAGATGCTGTATGCCGTCACCGATTTCCTCAAATATTCCATATATTAGCAAATCTTTCAAACTTGGCTGAATATAATAACCAGCCGTGCGTGAGAATATCTCTAATAATTCTCTCAAGTCATGACACGTGCACTTTCCTTGTTTCTTTTGACTTTTTCCTTATTTCACATGAGGAGATCTTGGGCATCGGGCTTCTCCAAAATTGAATAATATTTTCTGACCGGCTCTCAAATATTCACTGATTAAGAGATTTTTTTTTGTTTTTGACATCATCGACCGATCTCTTCTTCTTCAGGGTAAGCTTACGAAATTTTAGTAAACGTCTCAACAACAATGCACCATCGATATCATGTTTTAGTTTGGCGCCGTGGGCTTCCTCATCACGGTGACGTGGCCAGGAACGTGAAGGGGAGCATGATCTACGGCATCTTGTTCGTCACGGTGGTTTCCTGGATCAGAGGCACCGGCGCGGGAGCGGACGGGACCCACGATCACTGTGAAATTGACATGCAATGCATATACATACATGGCGATTGGTGAAGGTGATGCAAGGGACGGATCTGGACGTTGCTGAGGGACCAGGCCGTGTTCGGCTGGGGCTGGCTGGCTTGGCAGGCCAGCCTTCTCACAGATACTATTTACATGAATCAGCCAGCAGTATTTCTCTCTCACATAAACGAACCAGCAACAATACGAACCAGCTAACCGAACATGCTGCAGGTGATGCGCGCGTGCCGGCGCGCCCCATCCGCTCTATCTCCGCCGCCTGCCGCTGCCGCACCTCCGCGTCGAGCGACATCCGCGGCGGCCTGTGCGCTGGTGCGGAGAATAATCGCGGGAGGGGTCGAGGCCGTGCGCCGGACGTCCGCAGGGAGCGCGCTTGGTGGTGGTGGCGGTGGTGATGGGGATGGGAGGCAAAGGGAGTACGTGATCTCAGATCACCGATAGAAACCACGAAGGAGGTCCCCAATGCGCCACGAACTGATTTCTTCCGTATCCACAGGAGAGTAATTTTTGCTCTTCTCTCCTCAATAGATATACTGTCACGTCAGCAAAGTTTAATAAATAGAAGGGTAATAAATAGGCATTGAAATCACGGTAGAGTTTGTGTTGGGAGTGTCCTCAGGAGCGGATGGAGTTGTTGGAAAAAAAATTACTAGGACGAACGAGAAAAGGAAAAAAAAAACGGAGTTTAAGGGCCCTTGAAATTTCCGAGGTAGGTGGGCTAAGCCAATGTTTTGTTTTTGAATAAAAAAAGCGATGGATGGGCCGCCTGTTTCAGTTTCCAGACAGGGGTCTGAGAGACTTTTGTGATGGGTGTGTGTGGGTGGGGAGAGAGACGGGAGTGTGGAGAGCAGCAGAGCAGAAAGCAGGGCAGGCAGGCAGCACCGCAGCAGCAGGCAGGGTGCAGCCCGTGCCGTCCCCTTCCCTTCCCTCCCCCACCCCCAGGCCAGGCCCCATTCCGTTCGAATCGATTCGATCCCCAACCCCAACCCCAACCCCATACCCAAACCCTAACCCTAACCCTACCACCGCCACCATGTCCGCCCACATCGACCTCAACGACACCGCCGGATCCGCCTCCGCCTCCGCCTCCGCCTCCGCCTCCCCCCCAAACCCTGGCGCCAGCGCCACCCAAGCGCGGCCGCGGCCGCCCCCGCAAGAACCCCCCGCCTCCCGCTCACCCGCGCCCTCCGGATCCCGACACCCCCATGGTCGGCGGCTTCGCTCCGGGCGACATGGTCTGGGGAAAGAAGCTCAGCCACGCCGCCTGGCCGGGCCTCATCTACTCCGCCGGAGGGAACGGCACCGGCCACGAGGGCCAGCTCCTCGTCTCCTACTTCGGCGACAAGGCCTTCGCCTGGTGCGACGCCGCCGAGCTCAGGCCCTACGAGCCCTACTTCCCCGTCGCCGAGCTATACGACGACGGCGGCGAGGACTTCGACGCCGCCGTCGAGGCCTCCCTCGACGAGTTCTCCCGCCGCGTCGAGGCCGCCCTCGCCTCCGCCGCCCGCCCCTTTGCCCCCGCCGATTTCCTCGCCTCGCTCCACGATCTCGCCGCGGATCGCATGGGCTTCACCAACAGGGTGCAGGCCGCCGTCGCCAAGGCGCATCTCAGAGCCTTCGACGCCTTCAGGGCTCTGCCGGACCCACCTCAGTACACCATGGAGCTCGGTCTACTCCCACACATCCCGCTCCCGCTGCGCAATCCTAAGGCTGCCGCGGATGCCGACACCACCCCCGCTTCCAGGAGGGGCAGGAAGAGGAAGGAGGAACTCGTCAAGGACTACGACTCCGATGAGGACTGGGACCCCAGGAAGAGGGGTGCCACCGACTCCGATTCCGATGTGGATTTCGACCGCAGGAGAGGATCCAGGGGCAGGGGCGGTGGCAGTGGCGCGCCCCGTGGCAGGCCTCGAGGGAGGCCCAGGAAAACAGATGCCTGCAGGGACCCTGCACCACCGCTCAAGGATGACGACGACGGCATTCAAGACAAACTTGAGTATCCATCGGCTGCTGAGATGTTGCTGCAGCTTTTGTCGGTCGCCGCTGATCCTGTAAATGGCAATTATGACTCTGCTCCTGTGATTGTTAGCTTCTTCTCAAAGCACAAGGACTCTGAGGCGCCTAGTGTATATGAAGATAAAGAGCTGCTTGAGACTTTTGGTTGCAAGAAGGGTAGGAAAAAGTCCATCGTAAGCTTGGGCCCAGCTACAAAGTCAGAAGCCGGCGATGATAAGGATCAGTTCATGTCTGCGGATGGTCAGAGGGGCCGGAGGAAGTCTGCTGGGAGCTTGTACTCAGCTAGAAAGGCTGAAGATTCATATTGGTGTGATATCATCATCAGCGATTTCGACGACGGAGATAGTGACTATGAAGGTCGCAAGAGGAAGCGGCCCTCTCAGAATACTAACAGGAGTGCCAATAAGAAGATGAAGCAGGAGGAGCCACCTCAAGGAGCCCCATCGGATGTGAAAAATGGGGCTCCTACAGATCCTTCATCTTAAATGCTGCATTCTGGACTGGATATGCTGTGATTCAGAGGTACACATTCTTTGATTGTCCCCAACTAAAGTTCTGTATTCATTTGCTTATCAAATTTTCATATGGTGAATTCAGGAAATGCACCATGAAGTTTGGAGCAACGGAGCATAAGTTGGTGTCACTGACTTAGAGTTAGGATGGCTCACTGACCGGGTCACATTATTCACTGAGTTGAGTGAGCAAATTTTAGGCTTTCTGTGGTTACATGCATCCAGACGACTGGTTCTGTACTTGGTACCGGAGTTAGCTTATGTTAAATCATTAGATTGTAGAGTAGATTCTGTAGTGTGATGCGCTTCCCTTTATGTTAGCATCCTATCTTTTTTGTATTGCCTAGTAATTGCACAGCTGTGGATCTCTCTATTATGTTTTTTTCAGCGTATGCTTCCCTTTTTAGCTCCTAGTTCACTTCAACTCCTATAGAATGCAGTGCTTTCGTGCTTTATCAGCAGCAACTGTTTATTTGATTGTCGCGAGGCTAGTGAAGCAGCAACTCTAGTGAAGCAGCAACTCCTATGAAGTTCACAAGAGCATGCACTTCAACTCCTATAAAACGAGCCATGATGGGCGAGCTGAAGCCATGATGTTGTCCATGGTCATATCTGGTACGTGAGGAAGTGCATGCTCTTGTGTACTGTGCTGTGCTTTACAAAATACGGTGTCCATTCAGATTTTGCTAAAAGAAGATAATGGTGCTATTGTTGTGCCACCATGTGGAGAGCTGTGAATCCACTGTCCAATTTTTTTAGTGTATATGCTCCACTTGGGGGTGATTGCTTGCTATGCATTTTGTGACGTCGGGCCCTGTTTCTATGCTTATCAGTTTTGCTATCAGTTTTGCTGCCTTCTACATGTGCATTCAGATCGTTACTTGATGTAAATTCAGCGGGCATGATTTGCGGTGTGTTTGGATGGTGTCTACAACCTTGAACACTTCTCCCTTATCCCGCAACATAGTGTGTTCTGGCCTTTGAAATTTATCCTCAAAAACAAAAAAGATAAGCTTTACTAAATAGAAATACTTGATTCAGCACTTGCCATATTTTTGTATAAGGGAACCGTTAATCATGGGAAATGGAATCAGAGTTCAATAAATTAGAAAGTTGAGTGAGGGTACATGCGTTGTCTGAGGATAACTAGAATGGACTATATATTTCAGGACGGACTAGGGGTGTCCGTCAGTGTCACACTTTCTAGTTTCGTTTGCCACAAGTTTATATGCCCTACGTGTCTTTACGCGTGCGTTTGATGAACAAAAAGAGCTCGAGGTTAGTGAGCCGGCCTGGTTCGGTTCGTTCATATGTTCAGACAAAACGAACTGAGTCTCCTCCATCTTAGCTTGTTTTTTCTTTGATTAACGAGCTACTCTTGGGCCAAACGAGCCCTCAGCTGGCCATTGTAGAAAATTTTCACACGAACAATGCATGAACAGGAAAAATTCCCGTGTTCCAACAAACAATGAACGCAAACTTGTTTAGCCCCCGCGCCCCCCCCCCCACCAAACACCCACCCAAACAGCAACGTAAAGAATTTTGTCAACACGGGAAACAATTAATAGGAATGGACAAGGTATTTTCACTAGTCACAACACATAAAGAATTAATCACTATATTTCTTTCCTTTTCTGTGGATCACACCATACCATTGGTGTGGGGCTGGGAAGGCGTTTTGTTTTGAATAAAAAAAAAGAATACAAGTAATTATTCGCAGTGCTGTTGTATGTGCTCACAAAACTATAGCTGATATATCCAAGAAAGACTACTAGGCTTGCTTCGTCCTATTGCTGCCGATTTCATTGCTTGGTTCGCTTCTTAGCTTCACTGTAAAGAAGCACCCCTATGACAGTCAGCGTGTAGCCCAGCATCCCAGTTATAGACACCGGGTTCCTGAATATCAAGATGGAGATCACAACTGCAACCGCTCCTTTTGCGTTGCCCAGGACCTACAGCCAAGGGCAGTCAGGTCAGACATGAGGACAACCATGCTCGCTCTCAGCATCAACGTGTCATGTGTTTCCTAACTGACTAGGAATCCAGGGCAGGGCAGGAAGCATGGCATACCTGTAGGGTTAATGCACTGGTATGCTTTGTCACCAAGAAGTTGGTCAGATTCACGAAGTAGGCCAAGGAAGAGTTGAAGAGCAGGTACCAAATTATGTTGATGTCCTTCTTGGCCAGTTGTATCGTAATGGCAACAACATTATCCTCCATGAAGATAGTTGCAGGGGCCAAGAGAAGAACAGCGATTGGCGCCATGTACATGAGCAGGTTCATGGAATTAATCTTCTCCCTGCGAGTTGACAAACGGAACAGAGCTAGCTTCAGTTTCAATACACGCACAGGTTTGAAAGAGGCAAACAGGTAATCTGTGATCCCCGACATTACCCATCAGAAGACATAAGAATCCCTTGCAAGACCGTCTTGAGTGCCCTCGCAGCAGTTGCTCCAACACACATGATGAACCCAAACAGATTAAAGCTGGGCTCTCCCTGCAAGAATTTGAATAGGAGTACTTGCTTAATCAAGAGGATGGCCCACTCAGCTCAAAGCTTGCTTCAATTTATTTAGTTTTATTAGGAGGCCAACTTCACCCTTAGAGTTCATCATCAATCAAAGGTGAAGAATTTTGTTAGATCAGTAGTATATCAAACATAACTCAAGAGTGATCGATTAATAAGAAGATTGTCCTTCATGAATAATGGCAATGGCAAAAAGGAGAATCAAGAATGCTCTATAGTGTCCACGCGGCTGCCTATACAACTACAGTGTGCCCCTTTATTTTGCATGTCTTATTATTGAATTGATGAAAAGAAGGGGAAAAAAAAGACCTGCGAAGATTGAGGTGCGTGGCTACAATAACAATCCTGGTGAATATGCCCAGTACTACCAGAACTACTTAGAATCCAATCCAATTGGGAATGCTAAATGCTGAATAATGAGATCCGCACGCGGCGAGATCTATAAGCACAGATCCGTGTGCCGGGAATTGGGGATCTCGCCACCGCCCACACCCCTCGCGCGCAAAGGGATGCAAGAGAAGGAGATATCATATGAGATAGATATGGACAGGGAGGGGAGATATGGAGGTCGGAAACGGAACTTACTCCGCTGGCGATGATGACACCGGTGACGACGGGCACGAGCGCGAGGTAGGTGAGGAAGGACTCGCGCTTGACGGTCATGAAGTAGGCGAAGACGGCGGTGAAGAAGGGGGTGGTGGCGCCGACAGCCTGGTTGAAGGAGACGGGGAGGTAGCGGAGGGAGATGTTGCCTGAGACGACGGAGGCGCAGAAGACGAGGCTGAGCGCGGCGATCTTGGCGAGCTGGAGGCGGGAGCGCGGGAGCTGCATGGGGACGATGCGGAGCCAGGCGATGGCGGCGTAGGAGAAGAGGGAGCAGGCGGACATGTGGCACATGGTGAGGAAGATGGGGTACTTGAAGCCGTAGTTGCTGAGCAGGTACTTGTTGAGCAGCAGAACCCCGATGTTGGACGAGTACCACGCCGTGACAAGGCCCACCGTGAAGAGGCGGCCCTTGCCGCCGCCGCTGCCGCCGGCGGCGGCATCTTTGCCCGTCATCCCCTTCCCCTCCCTTACCTCTGGGTGTGGGTGGACGATGGGGATCGGGTTCTGGTAGGAATTGTTGGTATTGGGTCGCCGGGCGGGGAGGGAAAAGAAGAGAGGGCGGAGGAAGAAGAAGGAGAGAGGAAGGGGGGAGGAGAGAGAGGGAGACGTATGCTTTCATTTTTCTTTACCTTTTGGGACGTCGGATGGATCGGATCGGACGGACGATACCAGTGTTAGTGGATGCAATGCAAGTGACCATCTTCTCCTCACTCCTTACTCTTTTTTACTTTATATATACATACTATTATTAATTTTATTAAAAAATAGCATGTTTTTTTTACTCATTGTCACTACCATTCCTCATGACTCATTAGCACGGATCAAGGGATCATGGTGGTTTTTTTCTGGTGTATGTTGTTCGCAGATGTTTCTCCTTATTTATTAGTGTTCTTTTTCTTGACTCCTTGTCTTATACCTATGGGTGTATGACCCAACAATGTAACTAAAGTCTGGCCTCCTCCATTTTCAGTCTCCCAGGTATTAGTGAAAAAATATTCAATACTACTATCCTCCCACTCTCGATGACATCTAAAAATTCTCATAAGTAAGAAACAATAAATAAACATTTTGGTGGGTTTGTTAAATTAGATTGACATCCATTGTCAATTCACCAAAAGTCATGAGATGAGACAAACCACCTTAAAGCCCTGTTTGGTATGGCTTTAGCTCCTCCTAAAAAGAACTTTGGCTCTGGCTCTTCATATGGACCAACTTCTCTGGTGGACCTAAAGCCGTTTTGAAAAAACTTTGGCAAAAACGACTCTAGAGGTAGTTTTGTAATAGTTTGTATTAGGTTTGTGACGAGGAGTTAGGAGAAGCCACTATTTTCGTTTTTGGCTCCTCTATGCAAAAGCGGTTTCGGTTCCTCCAGGCTCTTTCCAAGAAGCCATTTTTTTATGTCTGGAGCCGAAAACCTATCAAACGAGGCCCGGTGATTTCCCATTTCACGGACCAAATAACCCACCCTAGCCGACCATTCAAATGTCCTATTCATTTCTTTCCGAATTCTTCATCAAGTCTAACTGTTTCACAAGCTAAAAATGCCCAAATAAAACCACTACTTTGTTTTTTTTATTTGACCATGAACATATAAAAAAGTTAATGTAGATTTGAAATGTACTCATAAAGGATTTTTTTACTAGATTCACCACTAAAACTACATCCCAAATACTTAGTCACCTTTTCTTTGAAATGCCATATTTTGTATTAAAGTTATTGGTCAATGTACCACTTTGCGCTTGAACTTATCAGTCATGGTACAATATTTCTCTCTCACAACAAATCAGCGAATGATACTTTTCAACCAGACTTTTTAGTGAAGCGAACAGTACAACCAGAGGAAGTATTTCGTCCGGTGAGGCTTTCGCAGGGAAAGTAAAGCCTTTCTTTTTCTCATATATAAGCAACTATGAGTTTATATATATTAATTAAAGTCATATTAGCGCTGCTACACGTACACGTGCACTCGGCTGGAGGCCGGGACGTGATTTGAGTCCGGCGTGCAAGTTGGAGGTCAAAAGCTGTATGGGTTCTTTTTAACAAGTTAAGTTTTGATCACAAGTCTTGAGTTAAAAAAGAAAGTTGAGTTGAAGGCACTCGACATCCATCTCCTGTTTGTTATTTGAGCCACACACAGCAATTGTCAAAAGGAAAGGAAGGCAGAGCCGCAGAGGTGATCGGATCTGCAACGCAATGTTAGGCAACAACCCCCATTTACACTACGTATATGTATATAGTATATAGATTTTAAGCACAAGTGGTGGAAGAAACCGCCCAGGCACGAAAAGTAGAAAGCACATACTTTTCGCTGAAGTTTGACTTACGTTGATGCTTATGCTGATTTGTTGTTAGAGAAAAATATTATTCATTTGCTGGAAAGTACTGTTAAAATAGTGCTGAAGAACAGGGCGTAACCATTAGTGCAATTTTTCCTGGCGTTCAATCTTAACCATCGCAGTTGCATCATCAATAGGACAGATTAGAATTCTCCAGCAACTCATCATCTTCTTTTCTTTTTCTGTTAGGTTCTATATATGTAAATAGATACTGTATCTTTTCACAAAGTTCTTGGAATGAAATTATAAGACATGAATTGTAGGTTCTTGACATGAAACTCGAGACATGAATAGAATTAGAGTTAGAGGTCCTCCTGAGACATACTTTAACCAGAAACAAACGACTGAAATTTGGCTTATACTAATGCTTATGATGATCTGTTGTGAAATTTGGCTTATACTGATGCTTATGCTGATTTATTATGAGAGAAAAATACTGTTCGTTCGCTGAAAAATAATGCTGAAGTAGTTCAAGCGAATAGGGCAGCTAGTGCCACGTACTAACACTTTTCCACGACAACCAGAGAGGATAAAACGACTCCGGGGTCAGGATATGAACTACAATCAACTATGAGTTTGTAAAAGGGAAAGGAACACAACGATGTTTCCCGAGGTATCGGAGAGTCGTCACTCCCCACTAGTTCTCGTTGGAGCACCCACGCAAGGGTGTAGCTCCCCTTGATCCGCTCAAGGACCAAGTGCTCTCTACGGGCTGATTCTTCGACACTCCGTCGCGGTGAATCGCCCACAACCGCTCATAAGACGACTTGGATCATCCACAAGCTCCGTCGCATGATCACCAAGCTTCCAATCACCACTGAGTCATCTAGGTGATGGCGATCACCAAGAGTAACAAGCACAAACTCTCACTTGACCCAACCAAGCCTAATAAGACGAGTGGATGCATACTTGCTACTTCGTATGCACTAATGAGGTCCTTAATCTTGGATTTGCAAATCACTAGGACCCTCACTAGGCTCTTGCACTTCCTTGCACTCCAAAGGTGTTTTCTCAACTGAACAAATGAGCAAAAGAGCTCCCATGGACGAATAGAAAAAGTATTAATACCCCCTCAGACAAATGAAGCCATTAGGAGGCTAAGTCAACTTTCTACGAGTTGATCGGACGCTCCAATCGACTTGACCAGACACTTCGGTCAGTTCAAGATCACCCTCTGGCGAAAAGAGCCGTTAAGTTGTGATCGGACTCTGCCCAGCGTCCGATCAGCACCCACCGGACGGTCCGGTCATGAAAATACCTCTCTGGTGCCTCTCTGTTAGCGACCAGACGTATACCCTCGGCGTACGGTGCTCTCCGCCTCAGCGTTCGGTCAGTACCAGATTGTTGTCTCAGGTCAAATGAACTGACCAGACGCACGCCCCAGCGTCCGGTCACTGCGTGACCAGCGTCCGACCAATCATTTGACCCTCCATTCACTTTCAAATCGAAATCCTATATGAATGAAGTTTCTTCCAATTGATCTAAGGACTTCATCTGAACTACCTAGTGCTAAGTTTGGCAAGTGTGCATTACACCTAACTCATTAGACTCACCTAGCCACCTAGGTCAAGCTACTACTCCATACCCCCTTTAATAGTATAGCCAAAGGAAAAACAAAGTCATAAACTACTATAAGTGTCTATCCAACTCCAATTGACACTTAGAACTAGTCCGTCCTTAATCTTGTCGTCCATCCTCTGAAAAACCGAATCGAATTCCATCGACGGGGGCATGAAAACCATATTGCCCAATCAATTGACATTACCATGACTTAACTTATAATGCCTCTGCAAAACACATATTAGTCATAGTAATCTCGTATCGTCATTAATCACCGAAACCCAACTAGGGGCCTAGATGCTTTCAAGGGTGTACGAGGAGCATGTCTATACAAGCAGTTTCGAAAAATCTCAGATTCTACACCCTTAAAGAAACTTAAATGGTAAAATTAGTTCCTACTTCAGTAGTGCAGAACAGTTATCATCAGCTACACGTAGAGGCCTTTTCTTGTGTGGGGCTTTCCATCCGCAGGACATATAGAGCAAAGCTGCGTTGCTAAGTTCTCTCTTAGGAGGGGGATGGACTGAGAAGGGGAGCATAATAAGTGTTTTCAAGAATGAAAATGACAAAGTACCTTTGTGAGGTTGATTTTTCACAGATCAAACATCGCGAGTGCTTTGAACAGTTGACCAGGTCCTTCTTCTAGAGAGAAGACTATGCTGGTCTGGAGGTAATGATCTTATATTATTTCACTACTAAGGGGATGGGCATGAACGGTTTGAAGATTACTGGCATCCCATACCTTGAATGGCTTGTTAGTGTGAGGAATAATGGGTTCTCGAGCCAGCATCATAAAACGGGTAACATTGTTTGTGTCATTCTGTACGTGGAGTTGGATTTCTCTTCAAGGAAAGAAGGAATTGTTTCATAAATTCATAATGCAACTGCTGTACCTGAATGTTTTCTGCAAGAATATCCGGCGCATAAAGTTGAGCAGCTAATGAGCTAGCAACTGCAGCAGTATCTTGGAGCTTTTGTTCCGCAATAAGCTAGAAAAAAGGCGGCATACATGATTAATAATCAACTTGATAGCGTGGATAACCAAACAATCAGATATTCAATTTGCTACGCAAATAGCCTAATAAGGGAAACATATGATGATCGTAGCTTCAGTGTCTTGGGTACGTAAAGTAGAAGGGGAAAACAATGATACCTTTGCTGCACCTGTTGTATCATCAACAGCTTCCCTATGCTCAATTCCTAACTTGGTCAATGCTTGTTCACATTGTGCAAGAGCCTAATGTAATTGGTATGTAGAAAGGTTCCTTTAGAGAGTTGAACATTGGTTTCTAAAATGTTTTCAATCTTGACGCCTCGATTCGCCAGCAAGCAATGATGAACTACAAGCTGTACCTCACCAACGATGTGCAACCTATGGCGAGGTCATAGTTGCGATGTATGCTACCACTAAGGAATTCTCAAGAGGTAATACTGCCCGATCAGCAACACATGTTTCGACAGCCTGTTTCCAAAGGCAGCATCGCACAGAAATAGCCGTCAGAAGAATTTGTGACTTGTAAGGTGAGGGGACAGGGATGTCTTGCTGAGGCTCGGGGGTACCCATACCTAAAAGGCAGTCTCGAAGAATTCACAGGGCACGATGTGACAACTCGAGTATGCCTTCCTGGTGGCTGCTTCACTGTAGGCTCCGGGACAACCCTGATTAAGCAGGAAACTAAGTGGTAATAAGGCCAATTGGTGGAGAAAGGAAGGAGGACCGGAGGTGAGAGAGATTTGACGATGTACTACTACCTACCTACCTCTACCTGGTAGGCGACCTTCAATCCGTCCCCAGTCAGCTCCATCAGATCCGCACTCGTCTGAGGCCCTAAACCCACCCAACCATTCATTCGTTCAAACTCAGCGCATCCATGATCCATCGCATATGCATGTTATAATCATAATGAGGTGAGACGAGGTGGTAGAAATCTTATCCAATCCTACGAGGCAGCGAGATGGGGTCGCGGGAGGCCGGCACAGGCACGTCGAATCAATCGGGGTCGCCGTCGCCTAGTGGCTGCGGCGGCGAGGGCCACACGGAGGCGGAGCGGCAGCGGCGGCTGGTGCGCACGGACATGATGAGGGTATGGGGAGTCGGGCGGCTGCTGGCGCTTTCTCGTGTGGCAAAAATAAGAAGAATGAAATTTACGTCACTGGCTAACTAATCATTTTATCCACTCGGTCTTAGGGAATTGAGTGACCGTCAATTTGCATGATTTTTGCATAAGGCGTGGGTTCATTCTTTTCGAGATGCAAAGAAACACATTCAATTTATCACTATAATGATTTAATTTGAAGTCCTATAACAACGAGAGGGGTATTTTTCTAGTTTTATAGGGGGGGGGAATCTACTCGATTTTCATGTTTTCTTTTCTTTTTTGTTTGGCCGAGGCAACACATACGTTAAGAGAGAGAGAGAGAAACAAGTTAATCACGACATATGAGGAATCTGGCTAGCGTCCTGCCGCACTAGTGATGGGTCCCTTCATTGTTTCATGTGTTTAACACTAATATGGGACCCACCAAAAGTGAATTCTCCTATGTTTTGATTCTTACCCCTCCCATAAGAAGTGTTATTCTCGTTTTCTGAGAAGTCAAACAGTTTTATAATACATAATTATTAGCATTATTAGATAGATTATTAAATATATTTTTATAATAAACTTATTTGAAAATATAAATATTGCTAATATTTTTTTAAATCTAGTTAAACTTAGAAAGTTTGAACAACATGAGTCCCTCTTTATGGGGCGAAGTAGTACGTTCCAAACATCCCTCCATGTTCACTTCCTGTTTTTTTATCCTTTTTTTCTCATCGTATTCCTATGCATTTTTCAGGATTTTTTTATCCATTTATCTGTTTTGGATTCCTCCTTTCTAAACAAGCCCTTAGCCATAGCAAGGAAATGAAAAGGCGGTAGATGATTTGTTGGAAGGTTAGATTGTTTTAGGGTTAGCAAGGAAGTACCATTTAGGGCCTGATTGATTGAACTAGGACTAATGATTAGTCCAACTAGTTAGGTTCTATGAACTAGTGAACTAACAACTAGTTAAGCTTGTTAGCTAATCTACTGCCACCTTGTGAGAACACAGCAGAGGAAGGCGGCGCCGACTTAGCTGCCTGCTGTGTGTGAACACAGCAAGGGAAGGCGGCGCCGACTTTGCCCCCTGCTGTGATACAGTAGCCGCTGCAGCTGCAGGCGCCGCACGGCTCACCTGCAGCACTGTAGGAATAGGCAGTGGCCGACGCAGAGTTAGTCCTGTCAGGTTATCTAGTTGCTGTGCCAGCTTGGGCGCTGCACATGGACTAGATAGTTAGAGTTGTATAAATAGACATGTATGGCAACTCAGTAAAGAGAGCTCAGATTTGCCATCACACAGACAGGGCTTCGGCCAACGCTGTTGTCTTGTATTGTGCGTGCTTGCTCTGTTCTCCCTTCTTCTTCTAGCTCGATCCGTAGTGTGTGGGTACGGACAACGTCGGTACGTGGTCTGCACGGCTAGTGTGTGCTCGACAATACTAGCGCGTGCTCGATGAGACCCTCAAGTGCTCCACTCGCCTGAGCCGGTGCTCGGCAAGATCGGCTGGAGTGGTTCACTGTCGTGAGCCAGAGATCCTGTGAGACCAACGGAGTGGTCTGGGAGACTAGTGGTCTGGGGCCAGTGGTCTAGGAGGCTAACTGTGGGCCAACAAGTGGTATCGGAGCCGTACAAGCGCCGTCGTCATTCTAACCGATGGCGATGACAGGCGGTTCGGAGTTGGGCGATGGCAGTGGCACTGTCGTGGCTGCCCAGCCACTACCGGAGGTAGTTGTTCGCACGGTGCGGGAGGTCAGCAGCACCACTTGGCCGACGCTGACTCGCACTAACTATGGAGAGTGGTCGGTGACCATGAAAGTCAAGCTCAGAGCCAGACGGCTCTGGAATGTTGTTGACAAGGGCACCGACGTGGAAGAAGATGACATGTCAGCGATGGAGGCTATCCTCGCTGCTGTACCAGCGGAGTATAGAGAACCGTTGGGGACGAAGAGCTCAGCTAAGGAGGCGTGGGAGGCCATTGCGGCGATGCGCGTCGGTTCCGACCGCGCAAAGAAGGCGACGGCCCAGCTTCTGAAGCAGGAGTACACAAACCTCAAGTTCAAGGATGGTGAAATGGTGGAAGACTTTTCCCTCTGCCTGCAGACGCTCATCAGCAAGCTGAAGAGCCACGGCGTCACCATCGACGAAGAGGAGGCGGTCTCCAAGTTCCTCCACTCCGTGCCAGCAAAGTACATCCAGATCGCTCTATCCATAGAGATGATGCTAGACTTGTCCACCCTCACCATCGAGGATGTGGCAGGCCATCTGCGGGCGGTGGACGAGCGCTTGGAGCAGGCGACAACAACGAAGGACAGCGGGAAACTCCTGCTGACGGAAGAGGAGTGGGCTGCTCGGCGAAACTCCGGGAAGGCAGCCTCCTCCAGTCGCGGTGGCAACGGCAAACATCACGGCAAGGCTTCTTCGGTGAAGAAGCAAATTGACTCCAACACCTGTCGGTGTTGCGGGAAGATGGGCCATTGGGCACGGGAGTGCCCAAATCACAAGAAGGAAAAGAAGGCTCAGGCTCACATGGCGAAAGCCGATGATGAGGATGAGGCTACTATCCTTATGGCGACGTTCTGTGCACTACACGACGTCGAGGCCATGGAGAGGGAAGAGGCGATGACGGTGGAAGGATCTAGCAAGGCCATGAAGACCGTCAACCTCGATGAACCACGCGCCCAAGTCCATCTTAGGCATGTGGGCGTCGACCAGGAGCAGCGGTGGTATCTGGACTCTGGTGCCAGTAACCACATGACGGGCTCCAAGGACTCCTTCTCCGAGCTCGACGGCGATGTTACCGGTACGGTGAAGTTTGGTGATGGCTCAAGGGTGGCTATCCAAGGGCGCGGCACCATCATCTTCAGATGCCAGAATGGGGAGCACCGCGCGCTAACGGATGTATACTACATCCCGCAGCTATGTTCCAGCATCATCAGCATTGGTCAGCTGGATGAGCGCGGTAGCGAGATTCTGATCAAGGACGGCGTTCTGAGGATCAGAGACCGGGAGCAGCGACTTCTCGCCAAGTTGAAGAGGTCCCTAAACCGGTTGTACCTGCTCGACCTGAAGGTAGAGCAGCCGGTTTGCCTAGCAGCAAGGCACTCCGAGGAACCGTGGATGTGGCATGCCCGGTTCGGACATCTCAGCTTCGACGCGCTTGGTCGGCTGGGGAAGATGGTCCGAGGGCTACCCCACATCAAACACGGAGGCGAGCTGTGTGACAGCTGCCTGGTCGGGAAGCAGAGGAGGCTACCTTTCCCAAAGGCGGCCAAGTATCGCGCGAAGGAAGCTCTCGAGCTAGTTCACGACGACCTCTGCGGGCCGATCACGCCTGCTACATGCGGTGGTCGGCGGTACTTCCTCCTACTCGTGGACGATTGCAGTCGCTACATGTGGCTGCAACTCCTGACGAGCAAGGACGAAGCGGTGGTGGCGATCAAGAAGTTCAAGACGCGCGCGGAGGCCGAGAGCGGCAAGAAGCTCCGTGTACTGAGGACTGATCGGGGTGGCGAATTCACCGGTGGATTTTGCTACGCATCGCGCGGATCAAGGTGTGGGGCAACATCACACCGCTACCGCATTTCGCCACAACAACAATGGCGTGGTGGAGCGGCGAGATCAGATAGTGGTCGGCATGGCCCGATCCATGATGAAGGCCAAAGGATGCCGACAAAGTTACGGGAGAGGCGGTGACCACGGCGGTGTTCATCCTCAACCGCGCTCCAACCAAAGCCCTAACGGGCAAGACGCCGTTCAAGCTTGGTACGGAGCAAGCCGAACGTGTCATTCCTCTAGACATTCGGTTGCATCGGCCACGTCGGGAAGACGAAGCCGAACCTCACCAAGCCTGGAGGATGTGAGCACACCCATGGTGTTCTCTGGCTCTGTGGAGGGTACCAAGGCGTCTCGGCTCTATGATGACCGCGGAGACAAGGTGACTGATCTCTCGCGCGACGTTGTGTTCAACGAGGAGGCGCTTGGGACCGCACAGTCCCCGAGCACGGGAAGCGGGAGGCTTCACCAACATCTTCGTCGTCGAGCACTTGGTCATCCACGGCGGTGGAGACGCCATGGAACAGTGCCACACGACTCTGGGAGGAGCGCCGAGCACTCCGGCGGTAGAGTCGAGCACTTCTGGGGTAGTGCCGAGCACTTTAGGAGGGATGCCGAGCACTCCGAGAGGAGTGTCGAGCACTTCTGGAGGAATGCCGAGCATGCCAGGAGTGGAGCCGGGGAGTTTTCTGATGGCGGCGACCACTTCGTGACGGGCACCGAGCACTTCCGTGGCGGAGCCAAGACGTCTTCTTGTGGTTCCGACCACTCCAAGACTGAGGTTGGGCACTCCTAGGTGTGGCGAACACTACTGAGAGTTATGATGAGCGATCCGTAAGCGGTCGAGCACTTCAGGTGCTATGCAGGGCACTCCGGCGGAAGAAGAAACTTCATCACCCCCGATCGAGTTCGCCTCACCTCCAAGTGACATCACTGAGTTCGTGGACGCCTACCACGAAGGTGAGGAGTTGAGGTTCCGTAGGCTGGACGACATCGTCGGCGGCACAGGTCCCTCAGGTATGGCGGGTAGGCTGCTCAACGACGCAGAGCTGCTACTCGTCAGTGCAGAGGAACCACCCATGTTCGCGATAGCCGAGCGCGATGGAAACTGGTCGGCAACTCGCGGACGTCCTCACCAAGCCGCTCGGACGACTTTGACTCATGGAGCTGAAGGAAATGATCGGCATGGAGGGGGTACAAGGGTTAGCAGTAGGATTAGGGAAAGATTGTTAGCTAATCTACTGCCACCTTGTGAGAACACAGCGAGAGGAAGGCGGCGCCGACTTAGCACGCTTCTTTGTGTGTGAACACAACAAAGGAAAGCGGCGCCGACTTTGCCCCCTATTTGTGATACTGAGAGCAGCTGCAGTGCAGGCGCCGCACATGCTCTCTGCATCATCATCAGAGAAACAGTGGTGGCGCGTGCAGCAGAGTCACTGTCGGGTTATCTAATTCTTTGTGCCGGCTTGGGCGGCGCACATGGACTAGATAGTTAGAGTTGTATAAATAGACATGTATGGCAACTCAATAAAGAGAGCTCAGATTTGCCATCACACAGACGGGGCTTCGCCAATTTGTTGTCTTGTATTGTGCGTGCTTGCTCTGTTCTCTCTTCTTCTTCTAGCCTCGATCCGTAGTGTGTGGGTACGGACAACGCCGCAGACGTGGTGAGTGACGGCTAGTGTGTGCTCGGCAATACTAGCGCGTGCTCGGCGAGACCCTCAAGTGCTCCACTCGCCTGAGTCGGTGTTCGGCAAGATCGGCTGGAGTGGTTCACTGTCGTGAGCCGGAGATCCTGTGAGACCAACGGAGTGGTCTGGGAGACTAGTGGTCTGGGGCTAGTGGTCTGGGAGACTAGTGGTCTGGGGCCAGTGGTCTAGGAGACGAGTGGTCTAGAAGGCTAACTGTGGGCCAACAAAGCTTTGGCTAATTGTTAGGCTAATCATTAGTCCACCTGTTTGGATTCTCAAGGACTTAAACTTTAGTTAACTAATTTTTAGTGTATAGGATCAAACAGGCCCTTACCATGAGATGACCAAACCAGCGATGTGAATGCAAGATAATTTCTATCTTAAAACAGAACAACCCCATATTTTAATTGAAATAACTCATCATTGAATAAAGAAACTTAGAGCACGCACGACGACCGTCATTATCCCATCTTGAAGATGGTCTTTTTTCACGAAAACTCTCGGGTGGCCGTTCGCTTCGCTGAAAAACCATTGCTAAAAATAATATTCGTTGATTTATTATAAGAAAAAAAATACTATTTTTTTACTAAAATAGTATGGCTCATAAACCAAGCAAACATGGCCGCAAACATTTACGGGCCCGAGAATAAGATCATCTGCAATCAGGCTGGTCGACTTTCTTCTGCAGTCGGCTGATCTGTACCGATCACTAAGTCTCCCACGAGCACAACACACGGTCCATCTCAGCCCAAGACGGCTTCTTTGCCTTCATCTTCCTCGTTTGGAGCCGGCGCTACGCATCGCGATGTCCAGCCGGAGGCGACGAATCGCACGGGCGGCGTCACGACTGCGCAGTGCGATGCTACTTGAGCGGTGCCCCTCTTCTTGATGATTGTGGCTCGGAGCCGAACATGGCTTGAGCTACGGCAGCGGCAGGAGCTCGGCGTGGCTACGAAGCAAGAAGCGGCTTATGCAGGATGCCAGCAACGACCATGCGCTCCGAAGCAAGAAGCGGCTTGTGCAGGATGCCAGCAACGACCATGCGCTCCGCTTGTGCGGATGCCAGCAACGACCATGCAATCGAGCATGTACTTCTCTATACGCATGGAAGAAATAAACCGGTTCTCGACAGCGCAGGGCCGCGGCCGCCTGCACGCGGTGATCTGGAGGGCGAGCAGCTACCGGCGCTCGACGGAGCAGGGCCGTCGCCGCCTACATGCGCCGAGCTGGAGGGCCGCGCGGCCGTCGGCGCTCGACGAAGCAGGCGAGCTCGGCCTTGCAGCCCTGCAGGAGAGATAGAGAGGATATAGGAGTGGCAGTAGCAAAGGAGCGGATCGACCCTGCAGCACCAAAAGAGCTGGTCGCGGCACTGGCGACGGCGACGGCAACGAGCCGCAGCGACGGCGAAGGCGGCGCGAGGATGGGCACATGGCAATCTAGTGCGTAGGTCCGGTGTTGTGGGCTTAGATGGGCCACCGTAACTCTCCCATAGGGCCTGTTAGATGAGTCATGCAAGCCTCACCATTGGATGCTGACGGACGGCGCAGATACGATTAAATGCCACAGTCAAGGTTTAGCTGCTGTAAGTTAGCTTGTTGGGGCCATCCTAGCATGCTGTTGCTGGGTACAACCTGTTATCTGGTGTTGTTCTGTGCCGTTGTAGTGAACTGACTAAGGATAACCCTTATGCATTGCGCTGTGTAACTGTGATACTTGACTTTCATAGCTTATCCTGAACATTCTGGTTTCCACCTGAGATAGTGTACCATGCATGTATATATTTAGAACCTGCTAGCGCATTACATTTCCAGCTAACAAATATAGAGAAAATTAAGATTTTGAATTTTTATCTGCAGTCATTCAAATAGCAACATAATGGTATACAAAGTCATTCATAATTGATCTTGGCTACATACAAAGCATTAAACATTTTATTTATAGACAACCCCAGTACGTGGGTTGTACGTCCTGTCTTTTTAGTTATGTGTACGCTTGATTCGATGCTCTTGCAGGCGACCTCCCATCATGTGGATTGTACATACCTTAGACCGCATTAAAGATGGCAAACACAGGGTAAAGAAACCCTACGTCGACCTCAAAGATGGCAAACGGGGCTGCTTCCGTGATTTGTGGTGTTGATAGCTAGTTAGAACCCAACCATCGAGTAAACATATTATTTCAGAATATCTCCTCACACCCAAGTTTTTATATTCCTATTCCTCGGAAAACTAAATGAGTGAAACCAACAAAAATTACTCCATTCTAAGCTTTTCTTTATTATGCACCTAGAATCCTAGAGATACACTATTTTCTAGTCTAGATAAAAAGAAAAAACTATAAAGCCAAAACGATTTATAACTTTGAACGAAAAAAAACCTTGAACCAAAGGAGTAGTTGCCTAAGCCCCTCTCAGAGCTGAGACAGAGAACAGGCTAGGCACCAAAGTGGCCAAAACAAATTATATAACTTTAAAACCGGAAAAAAAACAAAACAACTTATAACTTTGAACTTTGTTTTCACAGACGTGTTTGTACTTTTATATTAGGGTGGCGTGGTGTGTGTTGTAATTGGGGTCTCTCTCCCTTTTTCTTCTTAATAGAATGAAGCATATTTCTCTTACGTTTTCGAGAAAAAAAACATAACTTCGAACTAAAGGAGTAGTTGCCTAAGCAACTCTCACCAGAGGTAAGCTGCGGCTCTGTTCGGCAAGACTTATTTTGGCTCCGACTGATTTGTTATAAGAGAAAAACATTAATTCGTTGTAAGAGAAAAACATTGTTTTCTGACTGAAACAGTACGACCGGTAAGTTCAGGGCTAGTCATCAAAATGCCGCTGCTTCCGAACACTCCAACGGTGCTGCAGCAGCTACAGTGCTGGTTCCGAACACTCCAACGGTCATGGACACCCAGCTGATGAGCAGAGCGCAAAAAAAACCACCAATCCCAGCAGATGAGCAGAGCACAAAATCATCCACCAGTCGGCCAGACTCCGCTTCATATCAAAGCTTCTTCGATATCGATAGATATAGATAAATACATAAATTGAAAAACGAACCATGACATTACACACTATATCTTCAGCTGAGTTCATCAATGCCGGAAAGGAAATCACATTACTCTAACCATTCAAGGGAAACACACAAAAGATGGGCCTGCCTCACAAGGCCGACGAATGTTTATTACAGCCACCACACTCTTCTGGTTCTCATTGGTCTTAGGTGCTAAATAGCCAGCAAGATAAATCAGCTAGGCAACAATCTTCATCCACCCCTGCCCTGCCCTGCCCCGTCCCCTCCCCTTCTTTATGGGCACCTCACCTTACACCTCAGCAAATCTGCATAGTGCAAGAGATTTAGTGTTTGTTGCCCTAGTGCTAGTAGTAAACAAGCATTCAGTCACGGATAGAGACCTATCAGCACCACTTACCCCAACTCAGAAAGCTTCAGGTGGGCCTCGGCGTAGTCAGCAAAGAAAGCGTCCTCATCCTACAAATCGGGCAAAATCATCACAGGTAACATAAACCTGCAAGCTAAAGGCCGACTCCCAACAAATGAGAACTATGCAAGGATCAAGGATATACTGCTGCATATTTGTCAACAAGTGGGCGGAAGGATGGATCAGAGAGGAGGGCTTTGTCACTTGGTAGCTGCAGAAGGCCTTCCTTCTCTCCACTCAGAAGCTCCCTGTCAAAGTGTACTCAACTTTAATTTTAATGAAGACTTGTGTCAAGGAGTTCATGCTCCAGGATTGTAACACAGCTAGTCAGTTTAACCAACAAAACAGGGTATGAGTAGAAATAAGAGTTGCCTTCTTTGAAAGAAACAGATCACGTACGTGAAGTAAGAGTTGTCAAAGATTAAAGGGTTGGATGTCCAGGCTCCCTCAAACCCAGACCTATCCTTGTGACATCTTCCCTACAAGAAGAGGGAATTGTGCATAAGCACCACTTTCAAGTTGCCAAACACACAAAAATACACAGGCTAGGTGCCCAGTTCCACCAACCAGGGTGTGACCACCAGAAAGTGCAACAATGTCCTGGTCGCTCAAACCCATCTGTGTGGAGAAAACCTGCCTGAGGTGATCAGAACCTGATACAAGAGACCGAACCAGTAAGTCCACCTATCCCATTCCGACCATTGAGAAACATTCTAACTTTATCCTTGACACGACAAAGAAGGCAATCCAAGAACTCGGATCAAATGTTGCTCATGAATTCTTATGCATTAACTGAGGAGATTTCTCTTATAGTAAAAAAAATATCAGAGGAATTCTATAATTGTACCTTTGGTGGCATCAGGAAGGCGGCCTTCTGGCGGAGGCTCAGGCTTGTCCTACAGAATAAAAACAATGATTTCATCAACAGCCACAGCTAGAAGGCCAATACAGTAAAGAAACAGCAGTTTGAAACAAGGCAATGATAACATATTCCCACTAGCAGATTATGTAACTTCTACAGTGAACAAATAGAAATACTACTAATCCAAGGCAAGAGTCTTAGGCGATAGACTACAACAAGTATTTCAAGCCCTAGATAAAATACTACATCACACAGGTCACAGGACATAGCTAGTTACTAATTACATGCTTACCATCTATTTAATCAGAAGTGGCCAGCGAACAGTCAAAACATCCGCAGAATGAATAATATATGCTACTATATGAACAAGCACGAAAAATAGCTTCTAATTCATATGGGGCCCTATGCAGCAGATCAACTGGCTCCATGGCACAACTATCCTCCTAATATTCCACTCTCTCATGAGAAGGGCTGATAATGTAGCCAGGGAATTTTATTTGGCAAACCAATAGAGCATCACAAATTCAGAAGAATTTTGTCACGTGGAATATAAAGGGGTAAATGTATGTGATGTAGGCAGTAACCAACAAATTGCCAACCTATCAACGGTCCATCCAACCTGAGAAACATCTGAAATCATTGTCCACACAATAAGGGATTGCAAGAATTAGCATCACATGAATCCAGAACCTATAAGTATTTAGTAATATGTAGCTAAGCCAACAGAGCCACGAGCTAAGCCACCATTCTAGAAGTATTCTAACCAAGTTATTTGGGAATATACAGGAAACTATGTGCTACGTACAATTGGTAGCGAGGCTAATGATAGTAGGGTTTGTTTTGCTTAAACCCTAGCAAAATATCTGGTTTGCGTTGGGTTAGGCTGGGGCTTGATGATTTTTTTTTATCTTAATAATAATATAATAAAACTAAGGAATCCGCCTCACCTGCCTCCCAGGGTGGAAGGGGACATCAGGTCCGCCGGTTACCTCAACTGCCACGACGCCGGCAAGCTGCAACCCCGCCACAGTAAATAAGACATAAAATTCGTTAGTCAATCTAGATAGAATCAGAGGAATGGATGGGCGATCGGAGTTGCAATCTCAGGCAGGCAGGTAACCTGGTAGAAGTCAGCGTAGGATAGGATGGGGAACTGCTCCTTGATGGGCTCTAGCAGCCTGACGGCAATTTCCAGTCCGGCGTTGGCTCCGTGCGCCTGCTCGGCGGGGTTCTTCATGGTGCCGAAGGGCCCCCCGGTCATGGTGGCCACATCGAAGGTGCCCGCGGAGTGCCAGCTGCGAGGAGGAAGGAAGGAGTTGGAGTGGTAGTAATTTCGGGATTTCCGAATCGGATCGGGATCGGGCGAAGAAGAAGGGAGAGGGGGCTTACGCGAGGCGGAGCATGAGCGGGGCGCAGTTCTTCTCGGCGATGAGGCCGCGGAGCTTGCGCTTGGCCTTGTCGACCGCCTTGAGGTAGTCCTCGCTCACCGTGGGGTAGGCCTTCACCATGGCTGCTGACGTCACAACCCGCTCTGCTACTGGCCCGGTGGTCCGGTCGGAGGCGGAGAATGGGCGGCAGCAGGCGCAGCGCAGGACGGAGGAGATGGGTGGGTAGGCGTCGTTATATATACGCGTAGACCGGCTGCACAGAGAAGCTTCTAGTAGGTGGAATCGAGGCCGTTGGGCGGGAGATCGTGCGGCCGGGAGGAACCCGGATCGGTTCCGCCCCTTCCTGTCTCAGATCCAGCCGGGGCGAGGGGCGTGTGTGAACACGGCAGATTGAACGGAGATTCCTCCGGCGAGTGGTGCCACGTGGTGGATGGGGATTGGCAGGCTGGGCACCCGATTGACCTTGATCCAAATATTTCTATGCCTGGGCCCACGTAGGCTACAGTGGCCTCCTGCATCTTTCTCTTTCTTTTGGATTATAATTAATTAATTAATTAGAAAAGGCCTGCATTTTACTTGCCGCCCCCTATTATGTGGGTGTTGTCGTGTTGTTTGGCATGACACCATAGATGTCAGTTGGTTCGGATTCTCTATGAGAAACCTCTATTTTACTGGTATTCCATTGATTCTAAAGTATATAAAATGTTTTGATTTTTTTATATACTCTTCATTTTAAATTACAAGACGTTTTGACTTTATAGATTCATAGCTTTTATTATGTAAAATTTAACATCAAAACGTTTTATGATTCGAGACGGAAGATATTTAAAGCAATGTATTTAGAAAATGAAACGGCTTATAATTTAAAATAAAGAGAGTTTTTTTATTGGAGGAGTTAGAGCATCTTTAAGAGTTTTTCTAAAACTCACTCTGTAAATTATCATTTGGAGAGTTATTTGCATAAATATTATTTTCTATACCTTTTAGTTCTCTAATAGCTTTTCTATACTTTGTGCGTACAATAGAGAGCGAATGGCTTTCTATCTTTGGCTAGTGATAAATCTGGAATAGGGGATAGCTATATTTAAATAACCAATTAAAGAAACTATTGGAGTTTTTTTAATCAAAATCTCTATTTCAACAATTAGAAAGAATATAGAGTCTTCTGGAGTCGCTCTCTTATTTGGACATGCTTTACTTCTTGTCGGATACCAGAAAATGGGGTACCCCAAGCAAAGATCGAAAAACTACTCAGACCCTAAGAACAGAACCAACGAAATAAACAAACGAGGTCTCGGCCGAAATCTCCGATTCGCCCGAGACCCCGTCGCCGAGCCCCAGCGGAAGCGAACGATTCTCCGACTCACCCGAGACCGCCTCGTCGAGGCCCCCTCGCCCGGAGCCTCGGAAGAAGTGCCGATTCTCCGATTCGCGCGAGGCCGGCTCGGCACCAGCCCCGTGGCCGCCTCTTCAACCAAACTGCTCTGACCGAACGTCGCATCCAAGCGCCCAACCACTCCGACAGACGCACGATGGCACAGTACAGCGAAGTGACCGACTACACGCCAGTCGCGTCAACCTCCTGCCATCTGCGACGGCACAGAGTAGGGGTTACCGACCACTGTGCTGCCTAACTCCTGCACCAAGGACATCGCAACGTGGGGAGTCAGAGCGGGTTCCTGTAGCCTCGGAATCAGCGGACCGACCGCTCCGGCTCGCCCGAGCCCCCTCGACAGGGCCTCGGATTCACTGATCTTACTCCACCTCGCCCGTCCGCCTCGCCCGAGACCCCCTCGGAAGGGCCTCGGACGAATTGGCCGCGCTCCGCCTCGCCCGAGGCCGGGCTCGTCCCACAACCTCGTCGCCTCCGCCTCAAAAGTCTCTCTGGCAGGCTGTCGCATCCAATTAATGCGCTCAGCTGCACCCGCTACGTAAGCCACGATCGGCAGTGCGCTGCAACAGGAGCGACGGGACAACGGTCAGATCACCTTTTTTACCATCCCTTACTGACAATACAGGTACCGTTTCCTGTAGGCGCACGTCTCGCACTGTTCCGCCTGACGGCCGCTGAAACCCGCACCTGCACCTGGGTCACTTCTCAGGCCTCGGCACGGCAGGCCTCGGCACAACAGGCCTCGGCACGACTGGCTATGATGGCCGCCGAGCCTCTGCGATCCACCAAGTCAACAAATGTGTAGCATGTTACCTGCAGTGGAGACCATACCGATTAGACATCTACGGGAACTTCCACGACAACGCCATGCTGCTCCAGGAATAAATACGTCATCGAATAGTCCTTGCTCCACGTGTAGCTCTTTTATGTACCCCTGGTTTCCTCCCTGTGGCTATAAAAGGAGGCAGCCAGAACCGTTTCTAGGGACGACGACGGATAGAATCATAGATACTCGCACGAACAACACGCCTCGTTCGGTAATTCATATCACTTCCCCTCACAGAGACCTGGGACAAACTCCCTCTCTCGCCTAGCTTGTAACCCCCTACTACGAGCACCCCGGTGCAAGGAATACAAGAACACCTTCTCAGACTGGACGTAGGGCATCCATTGCTCGAACCAGTATAAACCTTATGTCTCTTTGCATCTCCATCCAGAATTGGGAGCACTCAGCACAAATTCACTAGTCGGTTAAGGACCCCCGGTTCCGAAACACTGACAGTTGGCGCGCCAGGTAGGGGCCTCTGCATGTCAGCTTAGTCATCCCACCAGATTCCGGATGGCAGATCCCGTGCAGTCGTTGCGTCTCGGGACGATCGTCTGGTTCGGGAGCCTAGAATTCATGTCTCTAGGGCACGAGTACGACATGGTACTCCTCTCACCCAGAGCGCCATCAACCGACGACGACGTCTTGCACCGGCAGCCCACGCGCGGACGGCGCCCGGGCCGCAGCTCCCGTCAAGCTCGTCGAGCGCCGCGCGGGCGAGTCCACCCTAACACCACGCAAGTACAGAACGCCGATCTGTGCTCCACCGGAATCCCATACCCCGCTGCTGGCACAGAGTCCCTACACGGGGACCTGTCCGGCTTAAGCCTCGACAGGGGAAAAGGGCCGGTGGCGCACAACGACACCCCATCATCAAGCTCTGTCCCGCCTCCTCCCGAGGAGCCGGCTCTGACGGAGCAGAGCATGGCGACGGTGCCATCCCTATACCCTTTCGGGCTGACCAATGTCGCCGCCTCCTACGCCACCGCCCTCGTCTCCATTCATCAACGTCATGCCCATAACCCCATAATCACAACTCCAATCCACCCCCACTCTGACTCCTCGGAGGAGGACGAGGCGTGGGTTGGAGCAGACTTCTCCGGGATTCGCGACCCTAAGGCGATGCACCGCTTTATGATCGCAAGCGACTACTGCTTCGGCCATTCCGATTCCGACGGCGAGGACGCTTATGACCCGACTCGTGAGTGTTTCCACATCGGACTCGGAATGCCAAGCACGGGCAACGATGGAGGAAGGGCAGCCAACGCCACACCACCACGCACGGGGTCCCCGCCAGCGGCGGCAGGTATCCCCACCCCCGAGCAACTTCGACGCATAGACCTAGAGCAGCTCCGTGAGCTTCAAGCCAAGGTCGAGCAAGATCGACTCCTCCTGCAGCAACTCTGAGCCACCCTCGAGCAAGAGCAGCGGGGGCGCGGCGATGGCGGAACGGCCCGGCTGGGGGCTCGCGACGTCAACCGCCGCATTAACGATGATGAAGGGGGCGAGTAACCCCCTGTCTTCAATCGCGCTAGCCAGAACATCACTGCGGTGGCAATACTGGTCCGAGCGATGCCCGAGCCCTCTACCATGGAGGGGCGACGAGTCCACGGCGAACTCCGGGGCCTTCTCGAGACTGCCGCGGTGCAGCAGGCCGAAAGCTCCGCGTCTCGACGATGCGGGGACGCCTCGAAACAGCCCTCGGTGCATGACCGGCTCAGGGCCCCCTCGGTGCACGACCGCCTCGACGACCAACGCGAGGCGCAAAACGGCCACCACATGGGCAGCAGACGACGGCGCCACGACCACGATGGGGCCACCCGGGGCTACCGAGTGCACTGAGGCGGTCGCTATGACAATGGGGAGGACCGCAGTCCTTCTCTCGGGCCGCCTGGCTCTAGAGTTTTCAGTAAGGCCGTCCGCAGCGCCCGCTTCCCGGCCCGGTTTCGTCAGCCAGCGAATCTCTCAAAGTACAGCGGCGAGACCAACCCCGAGCTATGGTTGGCCGACTACCGTCTGGCTTGTCAGCTAGGCGGTGCGGACGATGACCTGCTCGTCATCCGCAACCTCCCCCTATTCCTGTCAGACTCAGCGCGAGCTTGGCTCGAACACCTTCCCCCTATGCAAATCCACGACTGGTGCGACTTGGTAAAGGTCTTCGTCGGGAATTTCCAGGGCACCTACACGTGCCCCGGGAACTCCTAGGACCTCAAGAGCTGCCGCCAGAGACCGGACGAGTCTCTCCGAGACTTCATCCGACGTTTCTCCAAGCAATGCACCGAGTTGCCCAGCATCGGTGACTCAGAAATCATCCAGGCATTCCTCTCTGGCACCACCTGTCGAGACCTGGTCCGAGAATTAGGCCAAAGCATACCGACCACGGCATCCGCTCTCCTCGACATCGCCACCAGCTTCGCCTCTGGCGAAGAGGCCGTCGAGGCCATCTTCCCCAACAACGACTCCAAGGGGAAGAGGCGGGAGGAGACCCCCAGGGCCTCGACGTCTCGCCCCCCCAGAAAAAGAAGGGACGCCAGGGGAAACAGGAGGTTCTCGAGGCCGGGCTCGTCGCGGCCGCATATTGCAAGAATCCCCGAGGCCCAGGGCTCTTAGACAACATGCTTAAAAGACCCTGCCCATACCATCAGGGCCCGATAAAGCACACCCTCGAGGAGTGCACCATGCTCCGACGATACTACGCCAAGCTCGGGCTCCCCAACGACGATGCCAAGAAGAGGGGCCAGGACGACGGAGACCACGACAAGGGCGACGGGTTCCCCGAGGTACACAATGCCTTCATGATCTTCGGTGGGCCCTCGACGTGCCTCACGGCGCGACAGCGAAAAAGGGAACACCGAGAGGTCTTCTCGGTTAAGGTGGCCACTCCCCGGTACCTCGACTGGTCTCGGGAGGCGATCACCTTCGATCGGGATGACCACCCCGATCATGTCCTAAACCCCGGCAAGTACCCGCTCGTCGTTGACCCGATCATCGGGAACACCCGACTCACCAAGGTGTTGATGGACGGAGGCAGCGGCCTCAACATCCTGTACGCCAACACGCTGGAGCTCCTAGGGCTCGACCGATCACGACTCCGAGGCGATGTCGCGCCCTTCCACGGCATCATGCCAGGGATGCGCGCACGACCCCTCGGGCGCATAGACTTACCCGTCTGCTTCGGCACCCCCTCCAACTACCGCATGGAGACCCTTACCTTCGAGGTGGTGGGGTTCAAGGGGACTTATCACGCCATCCTAGGACGGCCGTGCTACGCCAAGTTCATGGCGGTCCCAAACTACACCTACCTCAAGCTCAAGATGCCGGGCCCCAACGGTGTCATCACTATTGACTCCGCGTATGAGCATGCATACGACTGCGACGTCGAGTGCATCAAGTACGCCGAGGCTATAGTGGAGTCCGAGGCCCTCATCGCCAACCTCGACCAGCTCGGCAGCGAGGTGCCTGATTCGAAGCATCGTGCCGGGACGTTCGAGCCCACGGAGGCCGTCAAGCTCGTCCCGGTCGACCCCACTTGCTCAAACAACCGAGTGCTGAGGGTCAGCGCGACCCTCGGCAGCAAATAGGGGGCCGTGCTCGTCGACTTCCTTCATGCGAACGTCGACATATTCGCGTGGAGTCCCTCGGACATGCCGGGCATACCGAGGGAGGTCGCCGAGCATGCCCTCGACATCCAGGCCGGCTCCAGACCAGTGAAGCAACGCCTGCGCCGATTCGACAAGGAGAAGCGCAGGGCCATCGGCGAGGAGGTACAGAAGCTTTTGGCGGTCGTATTCGTCAAGGAAGTGTCCCATCCGGAGTGGTTAGCTAATCCCGTATTAGTTAAGAAGAAAAATGGAAAATGGAGAATGTGTGTGGACTACACCGGTCTGAACAAAGCATGCCCAAAAGTCCCGTTTCCATTACCTAGAATTGATCAAATCGTTGACTCCACTGCGGGATGCGAGACCCTGTCCTTCCTTGATGCCTATTCCGGCTACCATCAAATCAAAATAAAGGAGTCCGACCAGCTCGCAACTTCTTTCATCACCCCATTTGGCCTATACTGCTATACGACTATGCCGTTCGGCCTCAGAAACGCGGGGGCCACGTACCAACGGTGTATGACCCAGGTCTTTGGCAAGCACATCGGACGAACCGTCGAGGCCTACGTGGACGACGTCGTTGTCAAATCCAAGCGGGCCAATGACCTCGTCAATGACCTGGAGGTAGCCTTGAAATGCCTCAGGGAGAAGGGCCTAGGCTCGCACGCGAAGGGCTCGGCAAACAACCCCTCCTTCCAAGCGAAAAGGATGCGCGAGGGTCGTACAAAAAGCCCCTAAAGGAGTAAACTCACTCCTCTAGGGCCTCGGGAGCTACACCCGGCGGGTGCGCTCGCGCGCACCCACCGGAATCGTGAGTATAAAACGAACCCGACAAGAGCCACTGAGAAACAAAAGTCTCGAAAAAACCTCGGGGAGAGTATCCCACACTCCCGCCCGAGGCTCGGGGGCTACTGTCGGATACCAGAAAATGGGGTACCCCAAGCAAAGATCGAAAAACTACTCAGACCCTAAGAACAGAACCAACGAAATAAACAAACGAGGTCTGGGCCGAAATCTCCGATTCACCCGAGACCGCGTCGCCGAGCCCCAGCGGAAGCGAACGATTCTCCGACTCACCCGAGACCGCCTCGTCGAGGCCCCCTCGTCGAGGCCCCCTCGCCTGGGGCCTCGGAAGAAGTGCTGATTCTCCGATTCGCGCGAGGCCGGCTCGGCACCAGCCCCGTGGCCGCCTCTTCAACCAAACTGCTCTGACCGAACGTCGCATCCAAGCGCCCAACCACTCCGATAGACGCACGATGGCACAGTACAGCGAAGTGACCAACTACACGCCAGTCGCGTCAACCTCCTGCCATCTGCGACGGCACAGAGTAGGGATTACCGACCACTGTGCTGCCTAACTGCTGCACCAAGGACATCGCAACGTGGGGAGTCAGAGCGGGTTCCTGTAGCCTCGGAATCAGCAGACCGACCGCTCTGGCTCACCCGAGCCCCCTCGACAAGGCCTCGGATTCACTGATCTTACTCCACCTCGCCCGTCCGCCTCGCCCGAGACCCCCTCGGAAGGGCCTCAGACGAATTGGCCGTGCTCCGCCTCGCCCGAGGCCGGGTTCGTCCCACAACCTCGTCGCCTCTGCCTCAAAAGTCTCTCTGGCAGGCTGTCGCATCCAATTAATGCGCTCAGCTGCACCCGCTACGTAAGCCACGATCGGCAGTGCGCTGCAATAGGAGCGATGGGACAACGGTCAGATCACCTTTTTTACCATCCCTTACCGATAATACAGGTACCGTTTCCTGTAGGCGCACGTCTCGCACTGTTCCGCCTGACGGCCGCTGAAACCCGCACCTGCACCTGGGTCACTTCTCAGGCCTCGGCACGGCAGGCCTCGGCACAACAGGCCTCGGCACGACCGGCTATGATGGCCGCGGAGCCTCTGCGATCCACCAAGTCAACAAATGTGCAGCATGTTACCTGCAGTGGAGACCATACCTATTAGACATCTACAGGAACTTCCACGACAACGCCATGCTGCTACAGGAATAAATACGTCATCGAATAGTCCTTGCTCCACGTGTAGCTCTTTTATGTACCCCTGGTTTCCTCCCTGTGGCTATAAAAGGAGGCAGCCAGAACCGTTTCTAGGGACGACGACAGATAGAATCACAGATACTCGCACAAACAACATGCCTCGTTCGGTAATTCATATCACCTCCCCTCACAGAGACCTAGGACAAACTCCCTCTCTCGCCTAGCTTGTAACCCCCTACTACGAGCACCCCGGTGCAAGGAATACAAGAACACCTTCTCAGACTGGACGTAGGGCATCCATTGCTCGAACCAGTATAAACCTTGTGTCTCTTTGCATCTCCATCCGGAATTGGGAGCACGCAGCACAAATTCACTAGTCGGTTAAGGACCCCCGGTTCCGAAACACCGACACTTCTCTACCTTCTACTGTGATGACAAGATTCAAGGCGTGTTTGGATGATAGCGTAGGTTTTTTTTTGCTTGGCCTGGGTTCTAGTTTCTCATGCCTATGGTCAAGATGCTTTAAGCTGATAGGCAACTGCTAGGTCGTCATCCAAACACACTGTCAATTCCCAAGGTTCATGGGTGATCATTCTCTTGCTGTCTACGGTTTGGTTGCAAGTTTGCAACTTGCATACTCCCTTTGTCTCTGAATATTTGTCGTTTACGCTTCTCGAGAAACAACTTTGATTAAATATATATTTAAAAATATTAATATTTATAGTGTATAATTAGTATCGTTGGAAAGATCTTTGAATCTAGTTTTTCAAAAAATATATTTAGATATACGAATGTTGCACGCATTTTCTATAAATCAAGTCAAACTCGTGGCACACACGCCAACAACGACAGATATAAAGGGACGGAAGGAGTATGCTAGACTAGATTGGATTAGATATGTCGGTGAATGACAAAGAATACATAGTGCAAAAGGGGTTAATTAGAGACTATGTGTCGGATACCATAAAAAGGGGTACCCTAAGCAAGAACCAAAAAAACTGCTTAGACCTTGTAAATATTGAAGCCAAGTGACAACCACGAGGCCTCGGCCGATTCTCCGATTCGCCCGAGGCCCACGCCGCAAGGCCTCGGACGAGGTACCAATTCTCCGATTCGCCCGAGGCCCACGCCGCAAGGCCTCGGACGAGGTATCAACTCTCCGCCCCGCCCCAAAGGCCTCGGACGAGGTATCGAATCTCCGCCTCGCTTGAGGCCAGCTCGGCAGCTACCCCATCACCGCCACCACGACTGAGACGTCACATCCAACTAATGCAACCAACCACTCCCGCATCGTCAGCCGCCCGACAGCACAGTGCGGCGGAGTAACCGACAAGATGGAAGTGGCATCAACACCCTGCCATCCGGAACAGGACGGCGGGGGTTACCGACCGCTGTGCTTGGCACTGTGCCCACGACTGACGCCCGTACTGCACTGTGCTGCCTAACCCCTGCTTCAAGGACAGCGTGGCATGAAGAGTCAAGTACAGGTCCCTATAGCCTCGGAATCAACGAACAAGACCAACTGCTCCCTCCGAGCCTCGGCTATCCGCTTTCTGGGCTCCTGTAGCCTCGGGACTTGTGCCTACCGAGCCCTCCCACGATGATTCAGCCTCTGCATCGACTGGGCCTCGGTTCTCTATGTTGTCAACACTCTAGCACCGGCACGTCACCCGCAGAACGCGCTATACCCTGCGTCAGGCTGCAGGAGCCCCAACGTCGCGCACAAGGCCTAGCTCTTGTAGCCTCGAAATCAGCGCGCCCACGCCATCGCATCAACTCGGCCTCGACACTCCGCACTAGTCAAACCTACACTAACCAGCTCGCCTCTGATAGAAGAAGGCGCGCCTGCCACCACAGGAACGGGCGTGACCGGCGCGTCACTCTAGTGCACCAAGGACAAGACCGCTCCACCGACCATACCGCCACAGTAACAAGCTACAGGGCTCGGACATGCCGCCTCTGCCAAAAAGAGCACCACGTAGCAAACACATGTACCGCCCCTATACCTCCCTTCGACTATAAAAGGGAGTAATCGGGGCCACCCCTAGGGGGATGAACGGACACACACTCATGGAGACATCGCTCAGATAGACACGCGCGCAAGCGACGAGCAACACTCTATAATACGCACGCTCCTCACTGCAAGAGATCAACGTCTCAAGCAACCCACGCCGCTCCACGCAGAGACCTGGGACTAACTCCCTCTCTCGCCCTGCTTGTAAACCCCCACTACGAGTACCTTGGTGCAAGGAATACAAGATCGCTCTCCTAGACTGGACGTATTGCCTGAACCAGTATAAACCTTGTGTCTCTTTGCATCACCATCCAGGATAGGGACACGCAGTACGTTTTCACTCGTTGGTTGAGGACCCGCCAGTCCAAAACACCGACAGTTGGTGCGCCAGGTAGGGGGATACTGCATGTTAGCTTAATCATCCCAACAAGTCCCGGATGGCAGACCTCGTACGACCACTACGTCTCGGCATGGTGATCTGGTTCGGGAGCCTAGAGTTCATGTCTCTAGGATATGAGTACGACCTAGTACTCCTCCCATCCAGAGCCCCGTTGGCCGACGACGGCATCACGCACCAGTAGCCCAGGCATAGGCGGCGCCCAGGCCGCCGCTCTCGTCGCGCTCGCCAGGCACGACACGAGCGGAACCACCCCAACACCGCGCAAGTTCAGGGCAACGCTCCGCGCCCCACCAGTTTCCCACACCCGGCTGTTGGCGCATAGTCCCTGGCTGGGGACCTGTCTAGCTTAAGCCTGGGCAAGGGAAAGACGCCGGTGGCGCGTAGCGATGCCCTGCCATCAAGCTCTGCCCCGCCACCTCCTGAGGAATCGACTCCGGTGGAGCAGAACCCGGCGATGGCACCATCCCTGTACCCCTTCAGGTTGAGCAATGCCGCCGCCGCCTATGCTTCCGCCTACGCTTCCGCTCACGCGGAGCCCTTAGGACGCCACCAACAGTTCGCCCTCGACCTCTTCGCCACAACCTCGACCCACACCCACGCTGACTCCTCGGAGGAGGATGAGGCGTGGGCTAGAGCGGACTTCTCTGGGATTCACGACCCTGAAGCCATGCGCCGCTTTATGGCCGCGAGCGACTACTGCTTCGGCTACTCCGACTCCGATGACGAAGGCACTTACGATCCCACTCGTGAGTGCTTCGTCGTCGAGCTCGGGATGCCGAGAGCGGGCGATGAAGACGAAGGGACAGGCAATCGCTCCCCGCCCCACGCGGGGGCATGCGACGCCACACCTCCGCGCGTCGAACCCCCGGCAACGCGGAACGAGAACCCCGCCCACGAGGAACTTCAATGCCTTGACTTGGAGCAGCTCCGTGAGCTTCAGGCCAAGGTCGAACAAGACCAACTCCTTCTGCAGCAGCTCTGAGACACTCTCGAGCGAGAGCAACGGGGTCGCGATGATGGTGGAGCAGCCCGGCGGAGGGCTCGCGATGTCTACCACCGCATCAACAACGATGAAGGGGGTGAGCATCCCCCTATCTTCAATCGCGCTAGCCAGAACATTGCGGCAGCGGCGATGCTACTCCGAACGTTGCCTGAGCCATCTACCTCGGAGGGGCGACGGGTCCACGGTGAACGCCGAGACCTTCTTGAAACCGCCGCGGTACAACAGGCCGAAAGCTCCGCGATCTCGACGGCGTGGGGACACCTCGAAACGGCCCTCAGCGCAACCTCGACAAGATAGAGAGGCCTCGGTGCACGACCGCCTCAAGGCCCCCTCGGTGCATGACCGCCTCAAGGCCCCCTCAGTGCACGACCGCCTCAGCGACCGACGTGAGGCGCAAGGCGACCACGATGTGGTCAGCAGGCGACGGTGCCACGACAATGATGGGCCCACCCGAGGCTACCACCTGCACCGAGGTGGCCACTACGACAGCGGGGAGGACCGCAGTCCTTCTCCTAGGCCGCCTAGCCCTCGAGTCTTCAGCAAGGCCATCCACGGCGCTCACTTCCCTGCCCGGTTTCGGCAACCAGCCAACCTCGCAAAGTACAGTGGCGAGACCAACCCCGAGCTGTGGCTAGCCGATTACCACCTGGCTTGTCAGCTAGGTGGCGCGAATGATGACCTACTCATCATCCGCAACCTCCCCTTGTTCCTGTCAGACTCGGTGCGAGCCTAGCTCGAACACCTCCCTCCCTTGCAGATCCACAACTGGCGTGACTTGGTAAAGGTCTTCGTCAGGAATTTCCAGGGCACATACGTGCGCCCCAGGAACTCCTGGGACCTCAAGAGTTGTCGCCAGAAGCCGGACGAGTCTCTCCGAGACTTCATCCAACCCTTCTCCAAGCAATGCACCGAGTTGCCCCGTATCGACGACTCAGAAATTGTCCAAGCATTCCTCTCTGGCACATCCTGCCAAGACCTGGTCCGAGAGTTAGGCCGGAACGTACCGACCTCGGTGGCCGCGCTCCTCGACATCGCCACCAACTTCGCCTCTGGCGAAGAGGCTGTCGGGGCCATCTTCCCCGACAACGATGCCAAGGGGAAGCGGAGGGACGAGGCCCTCGGGGCCTCGGCCTCCCGTTTCTCTAAGAAAAAGAAAAAGGGGCGCCAGGAGAAGCAAGAGGCCCTCGAGGCCGATCTCGTCGTAGCCGCGGATCGCAAGAATCCCGAGGCCCCGCTAGAGGCCTCGGGCTCTTCGACGACATGCTTAAGAAGCCATGCCCTTACCACCAGGGCCCGGTGAAGCATACCCTTGAAGAATGCACCATGCTCCGACGTTACTACGCCAAGCTCAAGCTCCCCAACGACGTTGCCAAGAAGAAGGGCGCTGGTGACGGAGACAACGACAAGGACAACGGGTTCCCCAAGGTGCACAATGCCTTCATGATCTTCGGCGGGCCTTTAGCGGGCCTCATGGCGCGTCAACGGAAGAGGCAATGCTGGGAGGTCTTCTCGGTTGAGGTAGCCACTCCCTAGTACCTCGACTGGTCTCAGGAGGCAATCACCTTCGATCGGGAAGACCACCCCAATTATGTCCCAAACCTCGGGCAGTACCCGCTCGTCGTCGACCCGATCATCGGCAACACCCAGCTCACCAAGGTACTGATGGATGGAGGCAGCGGCCTCAACATCCTCTACGCCAACACCCTGGAGCTCCTAGAGCTCGACCTATCATGGCTCCGAGGTGGTGCCGCACCCTTCCACGACGTCGTGCCGGGAAAGTGCACGCAACCCCTCGGGCGCATCGACTTACCCATCTGCTTCGGCACTCCCTCCAACTACCGCAAGGAGACCCTTACCTTCGAGGTGGTTGGGTTCAAGGGGACTTATCACGCTATCCTGGGGCACCCATGCTACACCAAGTTCATGACAATCCCTAACTACACCTACCTCAAACTCAAGATGCCAGGCCCCAACGGCGTCATCACTGTCGAGTCCACGTACGAGCATGCATATGACTGCGACGTCGAATGCATCGAGTACGCCGAGGCTATCGTGGAGGCTGAGGCCCTCATCGTCATCCTCGACCGACTCGGTAGTGAAGCGCCTGACTCTAAGCGTCGTGCCAGGACCTTCGAGCCCATAGAGGCCGTCAAGCTCACCCCGGTCGATCCCACCTGCTCCAACGACCAAGCGCTGAGGGTCAGTGCCACCCTCGATAGTAAATAGGAAGCCATGCTCATCGACTTTCTCCGCGCGAATGCCGATATATTCGCATGGAGTCCCTTGGACATGCCGGGCATACCGAGGGAGGTCGCCGAGCACGCCTTGGACATTCGGGCCAGCTCTAGACCAGCGAAGCAACGCCTGTGCCGATTCGATGAGGAGAAGCGCAGGGCCATCGACGAGGATGTGCAGAAGCTTTTGGTGGTCAGATTCATCAAGGAAGTGTCCCATCCAGAGTGGTTAGCTAATCCTGTATTAGTTAAGAAGAAAAATGGAAAGTGGAGGATGTATGTGGACTACACCAGCTTAAATAAAAGCATGTCCAAAGGTTCCATTTTCATTGCCTCGAATCGACCAAATCGTTGACTCCACTGCAGGATGCGAGACCCTATCTTTCCTTGATGCGTATTCCAGTTACCATCAAATCAAGATGAAAGAGTCTGACCAGCTCGCGACTTCTTTCATCACCCCATTCGGCATGTACTGCTATGTGACTATGCCATTCGGTCTTAGAAACGCAGGGGCCACGTACCAGCGGTGCATGACCCAGGTCTTTGGCGAGCACATCGAGCGAACCGTCGAGGCCTATGTGGACGACATCGTGGTCAAGTCCAGGAAGGTCGATGACCTCGTCGATGACTTGGAAGTAGCCTTCAAATTCCTCAAGGAGAAGGGCATCAAGCTTAATCCCGAGAAGTGTGTCTTTGGGGTCCCCCGAGGCATGCTCTTGGGGTTCATAGTCTCAGAACGCAGCATCAAGGCCAACCCGGAGAAGGTCTCAGCCATGACCAACATGGGGCCAATTCAAGACCTCAAGGGAGTGCAGAGGGTTATGGGATGCCTTGCGGCCCTATGCCGCTTCATCTCACGTCTTGGTGAAAAAGGCTTACCTCTGTACCGTCTCTTGAGAAAATCCAAACGCTTTTCTTGGACCCCCGTGGCCAAAGAAGCCCTCACCAAGCTCAAGGCACTGCTCACCAACCCTCCCGTCCTGGTACCGCCAACCAAGGATGAAGCCCTCTTACTCTATGTCGCCGCAATGACCCAAGTGGTTAGCGCGGCCATAGTAGTCGAGAGGCAGGAAGAGGGGCATGCTCTACCCATCCAACGACCTGTTTACTTCATCAGTGAGGTGCTCTCCGAGACTAAGACACGCTACCCCCACATCCAAAAGCTGATCTACGCCATAGTCTTGGCTCGACGCAAGCTGCGTCACTACTTCGAGTCCCACCCGGTGACCGTGGTGTCGTCTTTCCCTCTGGGAGAGATAGTCTAGAACCAGGAGGCCTCGGGTAGAATAGCCAAGTGGGCTGTCGATCTCATGGGGGAAGCCCTGTCTTTTTCGCCTCAGAAAGCGATCAAATCCCAGGTCTTGGCCGATTTTGTAGCTGAATGGACCGACACCCAGCTGCCCCCTGCTTAAATCCAGGCGGAATGCTAGACCATGTACTTCGATGGGGTCTGCTCTTCATCTCACCCCTCAGAGTGCACATGTGCTACATGATCCGGCTTCACTTCACTGCCTCCAACAACGTGGCTGAGTATGAGGCCCTTGTCAACGGCTTGCAGATCGCCATCGAACTTGGAGTACGACGTCTAGACGTACAGGGCGATTCGCAGCTCGTCGTCGATCAAGTGATGAAGGAGTCAAGTTGCCATGACCCCAAAATGGAGGCGTACTACGAGCTGGTACGCCGCCTAGAAGACAAGTTCGACGGCCTCGAGCTCAACCACATTACGTGAAGATTCAACGAGGACGCGGATGAACTGGCAAAGATGGTGTCGGCGCGGGCTCCAGTCCCTCGAACATCTTCGCCAGAGACCTCCACAAGCCCTCCATCAGCTATGCCTCGGCAGCAGAAGAGGGCCCACCGGTCGAGCTCACCACAAGGCCTGAGGCCCCCTCTACCATCGAGAGCCCTGCGGCCGAGCCCGAGGTGATCGAAATCGACGCAGGGCCTCTCGAGTCCGACCAGGGTATGGACTGGCGAGTCCTGCTCCTTGATTGCCTCGTTCGAGGAGTGCTTCCTACGGACAGGACCAAGGCCCGACAGCTTGCACGACGAGCCAAAGCTTACGTCCTCAGCAATAGCGGGTTGTACAGGCGAAGCCCATCTAGTGTCCTCCAGCGGTGCATCACCACCGAGGTAGGCTAAGCCCTACTTTGGGACTTGCACGCGGGAGCCTACGGGCACCATGCTGTGCCTCGGACACTTGTCGGAAACGCCTTCTACCAAGGATTCTACTGACCAACGGCGGTTGCTAATGCCACAAAGCTGGTACGCTCCTGCAAGGGATGCCAGTACTATGCACGACAGACGCACCTCCCGGCCCAAGCCCTCCAAACCATCCCCATCACATGGCCGTTCGCCGTGTGGGGGCTAGACATGGTTCGGCCTCTACAGAAAGCCCCCGGGGGCTACACCCACTTGTTGGTAGCTATTGACAAGTTCTCCAAATGGATCGAGGCTCGTCCGATTACCCGAATCAAATCCGAACAAGCGGTGCTATTCTTCACTGATATCATCCACAGGTTCGGGATTTCAAATACCATCATCACCGACAATGGGACGCAATTCACCAGCCACAAGTCCCTGACGTTCTACGACGACCACCACATCCGTGTGGTCTGGTCGGCCGTAGGACACCCTAGGACAAATGGCCAAGTAGAACGTGCCAATAGCATGATCCTACAGGGCCTCAAGCCAAGAATATACAACCAGTTGAAGAAATTTGAAAAGAAATGGCCTGCCAAACTCCTGTCAGTCATCTGGAGCCTGAGGAACACTCTGAGCCGAGCCATGGGGTTCACACCGTTCTTCCTGGTCTATGGAGCCGAGGCCATCCTCCCCACTGACTTGGAGTACGGTTCCCCAAGGCTACAGGCCTACAACGAGCAAAGCAACCGCACTGCCCGCGAGGATGCCCTCGACCAACTGGTGGAAGCCCGAGACATTGCGCTGCTACATTCGGCCAAGTACCAGCAAGCCCTACGACGCTATCAAGCCCAGCGCATTTGAAGCCGAGACCTAAAGGTGGGCGACCTGGTGCTGAGACTGAGGCAGAGCAACAAGGGCCGCCACAAGCTGACCCCGCCATGGAAAGGGTCGTACATCATCGCCCAAGTGCTAAAGCCCGGGACCTACAAGCTAGCCAATGAGAAGGGCGAAATCCTCACCAACGCTTGGAACATAGAACAACTACGTCGTTTCTACCCTTAAATTTCCAAGCATTGTATACATTGTTTCTCAAAATACATTAAAGAAGCGTTCTTTAGTTGTTCTAATTTTTCGAGAAATCCCCCGAGCCCATCGATGGGGGATCGGCGTTACGATAACACTACAAGGGAGACTCGGCTCTGCCTCTGCAGAGGTGCCCACCGCGGGGCTCGAACAAGACTCGACTCTGCCTCTATAGAACCGAGCCTCCTCGGGGGCTAAAAGGGGGGGACCCCCTAAGTCCCAAACACTATTTTTTAGTCGTTTTTCAAAAAATTTCTACGCCAAACTCCCTCGCGTACTCTGACAAATCGATTGTAAAAAACCTAAGGACCGAAAGTGTGCCTCGAGGCCAAAAGGTTGACCGAGCCGTGAGACTGCCTACGCCTCTAGGCTACGGCAACTCCCTCACCACCTTTCGCCCGAAGGGCAGCTTAGGCTCCGAGGAAGTTTTTTGCAAAGAACTTGTCTAGAAACAAGACAGGGGGCAGAGGCTCGGAAATATAATAAAAAATGATTAAAAAAGCATAGACACACGAGTACTTTAAAAGGCCTCGACGGCCATAAGCATTATTATACGGTAACATAAGTCCTAATCTGTTTACATGGCCCATTTTGGTCCAGGTCAAAACTCAGGGTCGCCTGCGTCGATGGATGGTGTGGGAGGAACCACCTCCTCTTCAAACAAACTGGCCAGCGCCATGCTAGGGGCCTCAGCCGCCTCCTCCAGCTTCATGACCTCCTCATCGGCCTCCTCGTCATCCTCAGCCACGACGTAACCGTCACTGACGGCCATGAGGTCGATGTCGGCGTAGTGCGAGGAGACGACGGCCAGGGCACGCTTGACGCCCGTATGCAGCGCCTCTCAAAGCTGCTCAAGGACTCAGCTGCTCAGCGCGGTCAGGTGGCTCCTGAGGGAGCTGCCCGGATCGACCCCCAACCTCCAGGGACTCGCAGGTGGTACGGGCGGCGCTCTGCAGTGCGTTGTGCTCCCAGATCTCAGCCTCGAGCACCGACTGCACTTCAACGGAGGCCTCGGCTGCCCAGGAGACCTCCTTCTCCAGCCCTACACCCAGATAGGTGGGACGGGGTTAAGAACGCAAGAAAAACAAATAAAACAAGGGGTGAGGTTTAACAGGACTCACCCTCGCACTTTTTCTTCCAGGCTAGGACCTCGACTCGGGAGGCCTCGGCCACCTTGAGGGCCTCTTCCAGGGCACCTTTCGTCAACAGATGCGCGCCCTGCTCTGCACTCAGTTGCCCAGTGATGGCCTTGGCGGAGGCCGTCACTTCTTCAGCCCGAGACCCGAAGGTGTCCCTCTCACCGGCCACCCGGGTCAGCTCCTCCTCTAGCTCCTCGATCCGCGCCGCCAAAGGGGTGGCCTCCTCCCGAGCCGTGGCCGCCTCGACCTTCATATCAGCACGGCAAAGGCGGAGGTCCTCCACCTCCGTGCTCCATGCCGATAGAAGCTCATTAGCATTGGCGAGCAGGTCCTTCTGCTGCCGTAGCTGGTCCCAGACGTCCCTCTCCTGCTGCAGGAACATCGACTTCCTGAGGGACCGGGCCTCGAGCTCTTGGGCAGGCAAAACAGGGGTCAAGTACTACAAAAAAACTCGAAAAAAGACAACACAGCACCAGGAAAGAAAGCACGCACCTAGGCAACCCTGGGCAGATCGTCAGCCACGACGGACAGCGCTGTCCGCAGCGACCGCTCCGCCAGCTGGCAAAATTGCTCGAAGGAGCCCCAGCGCCCCCCTCGGCCACGTCCTCAAGGGGGAACAGAGGCTCCCCCTCAGGGTCATCTCGGCTCCACCACAGGACACGTGAGTGATCCCACCCGCGGGGCTTGGGTTGGACCCGGACAAGGGCCGAGCTCCCCTCAGCAGGAGTCGAGACTGGCTGCTCTGCGGTGCTGGCCGCCTCAGCGTCCGCCACCTCCTTCCCCCGGAAAGTATCATCGGAGGAGATTGTCTGAACTGCCCGAGCGCTCTCCTGCGACGGCGGCAGGTCTTGGACCGAGGGCAGTACCAAAGCTTGCCCTGCCTCCATCTCCGCATCCTTGGCCACCAGCTCCGCCGCGCCCGCCTCCACCACCTCGGCCTTGGTGGTCGCGGGAGCCCCGGCGTTCACCACCTCGACTTCAGGAGCCCTGGCCTCGGCCACCTCAGCCTCGGAGGTCCTAGGCGCCTTCTCCCCCGCCTGCTCTGTGGCCGCCTCGGCAGCCTCTCCTTGGGCGACCGGCTCCTTCAGGTCGGTCCTGGCCGATGCCGCGCCACGTTGTATGGCGGCCTACGCCTCCACCACCCATTGAGCGGTGGAGCTGGTGCCCACCTTGAGAGCCTTACGTGGCACCAGGGCAGGCACCTCCGCCTGACGCTTCCGGCTAAAAGCAAAAGCACTCGCAAGGTCAGCATACGACCAAGGGGCGAACAGGAGATGCTACGAACTCCACTGACAAAATGCTCACCTCGAACGGGGACACAACCGCTTCTGCACTGCGTCCCTCGTCCTCTGTAATGGCGGTGGCGGTGGCGATGGTATGACCTCCGTGTCCGTCGGTGCTGGCCGGCCCTCGCCCGACTCCGACGCTCCCTCGTCCCTCTACGGAGGCGGTTGAATCGTGTAACACCCCGGGTGTTTGCCACCAGTTAAGCAATGGGTTTGAGCTCAAACATGGCATATTAAGTGATGATGAAGATGTCAAGGTCTAACCTATGGAAATGAGCCCCAACCTAAACTTGGATATTGCACCCTTGCTTTACATATAGGCCCTTTTCAAGATATATGCTTGACTGGTGTTATTGGAATATCTTCATGTGTCTCACATCAATACCCATCTATATTGATCCATGGAAAAGTTTCATGAAATTTGGAATCAAGAAGTCACATGAAATGACGAGTTATGTCCTTGCTTGAATTATTTTATAAAGTGAATGGAATTCTCGATCGTCAACCAAATCTTGCAACCAGGCCCAAATGACTCTAGATGAACTCATGAACAAAAGTTATGAAGGGTTCGTGTTGAGCAAGTGGCCACAAAATTCTCCAATAGATCGAAAAGGGTAATTTAAGCTTTATTGTGATGCTACGTTGACATGGTTTGAACTGTAGCTCAGAGTGTTTCCATGGCAGTGGAACCTAAATAAAAGTTGTAGTCCATGTTATGTATAACAAACTTTGTTTTTGGACCAAGAGCTAGATCAACTTGGAAATAAGTCAAACAGAGGCTCGAAGATGGAATCAGCAGCTGTTTTCAGACTTAGAATTATTCTAAGTAAGGAATTCATCGTCATCGGCGTTGGCATGTCGCGTTCTCGTGTATTCGTTAAGCAACTCGATTTGGTCCAAAGATAAAAGTTGGAGTATACGTTGTGGAGAAGAGCGTGCAAAAACATAGCACCAGTTTGACTTTGGTTGGACGATCAATTTTTGCGTTTACTTAACCGCTGTCAACACGTTGACAGTGTCAACTTTGGACTTGATTAACCGCTAATCTACAACTCTAATGACTGTACACTTTAAATAGAAAATGTAGAGCAGTTCACGGGCTTCAAACTTTGTTTAGGGCCCGAGGTCTAAATCGGCCCAGATCTGGCCCAATCCGGCACCCACCTTGCCCACACCGACGCCCGCCACGTGCTCGGGGAAATGCCCGAACGACGATGCGTGTTGTGAACGTGGCCGCAATGCGCCACCGTCGCTGCCGCGCGTCCCACCTCCGGCCACGCGCCACCTCGCCCTCTGCTCCTCCAAAACAGTGCGCCAGAGCTGCCCCACGCCTCCCTCTCTCTCACGCTGCTGCTCCTAGCTTCGCCAGCCGCTCTGCGCCGAGCTGCGGCCATGGCCACCATTGCTGGGCGGCAAAGCTTGAGCTGCCACTGCTGCTATAGGCTATAGGTGCTGCTGCCCCTCGGCCTCCCCATGCCTAGCTCCACGCTCGTGCCGTCTACCGCCACTGCCTCTTAGCCTCGCCGCTGCACTACCGGTCGTGCGCGGACGCCGCCATGGCCGAGGAGTGCCCGAGCTCGCCGCTGTCGTGGCCAGGCCGCCCTAGCCCAATTCGGGCCATGTAAAACAGCCCCGTAGGTTCGCTGTGGTCCCTTGGTGCTCCTCCACCCATCCTTTGCCTCCTGCGAGCACCACGGCGGCTGGAAACGCGAGCGCAGGCGAACTGCTCTGCTTCCGGCCGGATGAAGAAGGCCAGGGACTTCGCGCGAAAATGTGAAGCAAGGGAGGGATCTTTTTGCGAAACAATAGACTCAGTTAAATAGTGCCTGAAGGACCTGTTCGCTGACATTGATTTATGTTTTCTGCAGGGTTCCCCGTGCAAGATTTACATTCCCTTTTCCCTTGTTTCTACAGATTTGAATGATCAGCTTTGAAAATTATCTATGCAGTAGATCCATAAAATGGCATGCTTTAGTTTAAAGTTTCTGCCGTAAAAATAGATTTATGTAGGTTAGGGTTTGAATGCTAGTCTTACTTGTCTTTTTCATAACTGCAGTTTTTATGCTCAAATAAATGTGAAATTTTTGTGGAGTGCTACTAAGGTGATTTTTGTTGTCTGGTAAAAATTTTAGGAGTTTAGGATTTATAGTTTAAGAGTTATAAAAATAACAAATGCCCTGTATTACTTTGCTTCTACTCTGAACAGTTCTGCATGTTTGAATTAATTGGCTCAGTTAAGTTATGAATGATGACTTGGTGAAAATACATAAGTTGTGGTACTTTTCTTAAGCTTTCCAAAAAGTTAAATATCATGATTTTTTGGCTAAGTAGATCTTGAGTTATACTTGTTTCAATCTCTGTGACTGTTTCTGCCCAAAACCAGAGAGGGTTTTCCTTGTTCTTATTGTGGGGCCTTCTTAGTAGTAGAATTAGCTTTATATGTTTACAACAAAGTTGTTTAGAATTTGCTAAGCTTTATAAAAAGTCTAGAACCACATTTATTGGACATGTATAACTCCATTTATAGCTATTTAAAGTGCTATGTCAGTTTCTATCTATGTTTTGGACAGACATGCAATTATTGGATTAATTGACCCTTCTAACTGTAGAATCATCTTAATATGAGAATAAGAAAGTTGTAGGTAACTTCCTAAGATTTTCAAAAAGTTATGGTTCATGTTTGTTGGAGGTCTAGAACTCCAGTTATGCTTCTCTGAAGTTTCTATCAGTTTTTTTGTACCACTGCTGTTGGGCTGCATTTGCAGTTTTGCTTGTGCAATCATTTTCGTGGTGTAAATGATGTTTGCTATGGTTGTAGTGAATACAAAAGTTGTAGAAAATTTCATAATCTTGTCTGTGTTCAAATTGTAAAACCATAGGCCTGATAGTTTAGGAGTTACATGACTTTTAAGTCTTCTGTCAAGTTTTGATTGTATTCGGAGCAGATCTGAAAGATGCTAGTGTTTGATTTAGTTAGTATTTGAATCACACCTAGATGATAATAAGGAAGTTGTATATAATTCATGTATATATCTGCTGTTAAAATTTGGTGTCATTTGGCCAAGTAGTTTGTGAGTTATGCCTGTTTAAAGTTGGGTGTCAGAAATGGCTGGTCTCTGTCAATTGTGGACCAGTTTCTATAAATGAGTATATGTGACTTAGTTAAATTGAGAATCATTATAAGATGATTAAATATGAATTGTAGAAAATTCCATAAGCTTTCCAGATTGTCTTGTTGCATGTCTTTTGGATTAGTACAACTCCTGTTATGAGTAAAATTAGCTGCTGCTGTTGCAGCCTTGACTCCGTGATTGCCGTGAATAACTTGTTTGCTTGATATGAGTTGATGTGATGATTTAGATGCTTGGCTAATTAAGATAACTTGTTAGTTGCAGGTGCCAAGCCCTTAACTGAAGATGAGCAATTGTATATTAGGTTGTCTAAACTTGGCAAGTTAAAGTAATTTGAATAGAACTTAAGTAAACTAATATGCCATGCTTGATGTACTTGCTATCTCGATGTTTGGTTTGATGTGAATAGCTTGCTCCCTATAGTTAGTTGTGTGAGGTTAGTAAAATAGCTATTGGTGTCTATGTCTTGCATAATCTTATGTTTGTCTTGAATGCTTATGTGATGCATCTTGTGTTACCATTCATCACATTCATACACATGCATCTTGCATTTCATTTAGGTACGCTAGATGAACCACGTGAAGGACGTGATGTTGGAGCCGAACCCGAAGACGGTGCAAGCTAACTGATTGACTTGTGTCGGATCCTAGGCAAGCCCCGGAGCATTCTAAGTCTCCTAATTTATGAAAGCAATTCTTTCTATATATATGTGTTTATATATTGTTGCATTAAGTTATAGGAGTTGATTGAAACCGTTGATGCATTTATTACTATCCTTGCCTACCTTATTACCTTTTACCCTATTAGGTCAGGATCGAATAACTGCTTAGCCTTGCTTAGACCGGTAGCGATCGGTGATATCCGGTCACCTACATTATAGGTGGTTACTGGAAGAATTTAGTTATGGAAAGAATGATATCCTAGAATTAACCATGTGTGATGGATAATTGGAGACCGGACGGAAAAGTTGGAGGCAACCAGACAGGGTTCTGGGGTGCTGTTAGTTTCCGTCTGTGTCGATTAAGGACCGATCGTTCCTTGTCCCTCTTGTCATGTTGAACGCATGCCTCACATTTAGCTGGCCGAATAAAGTACCTTTCGACCGCGAAGCTAGTGGCACTATTCGGGCTAGGATCTACATGAGTGCGCGTATTGGTGCTGATGGGGGTATGACAGGGACGCGAAGAGTGAGCCCAAGGGCAGGTGCGCCCTGATTCCTGGTAGTCGGGCGGTCCCTGGGTACTGCGGCTCCAGATTGTCCCGTGGCTACCTAAAAAGTGTCATTGGTGATCTGTAGCTCACTTGATCGGTGAGTGTGGTTTGTGTGAGGAATAAATCACCAGCTGGTTAGGAATCGATTCGAATCGCCATCGCTCCTGGATAGTGAGCACTTGACTCGAGCTACGGCATCGTAGTAATTATTATGGAACAATGATGGTTATCTAGATGATATGGGATATGCTAAATCTAAATTGGTAACTGGATGTTATTGGTTAATCAAGTGATTGCTATAGTACAGGTGCTTACCTAGATGGATAGGTTATAATAAAGATGATGCAAAGTACTTAAAATGGTTTATTCATGATAATTTATGCTTTTCACAAACGAGTCAGCTAGCCCACTAAAGAAAGCCTTGCATAATCCTTGGTGTCGCTTTATTTTGGTTTAAGACGGGTAAGTCTGGCTAAGTACATTCGAGTACTCAGGGTTTATCCCACCATGTTGCAGGTGAAGTTCTCGGCCTGTTGAAGATGGTGGCTAACCGACGGTGGGCTCGGTGATTCTATACTTACTTCTCATCTATATGCTTTTGTCGGATGATGTCACTTATTCTAGCAATGTATTTGGAACTTATATTAAGGTAATCATTTGAAAGCTATGTTGTTTTCACTAAGCGGTTTTGAAACCCAAACTTGTACTATTATTTGTGAACTCATTTGTAATATTATTTCCGCTGCAACCCTGTGTATGTGATGTGTATTTGCTTAATCACGCGATCTTGGTTGTGATGTTGATTTACCGAGGTCTTTCGGGACACTCGGCGGACTACCGGGTTTATATGAGTGAAAGTATGTGTGTGTCAACGTGTTAGCGGGGACAGCCGTACTTGATCTTGTATAAATTGGGCGGTTCTGTCACAAATCGCCCCCGCCGTCGCTCGCTCCACCTCCGCCATCGGGTGCCTCGGGCTGACGGTGCGCTTCCCCGACGCCCTTGCCTCTGGCGCGTCGGCCTCGACCCTAGGGCGGGCAGTCGCTAGCCCCGAGACACCCTCTCCTCCTCCTAGAGACGTCAGGCTTTTTGTCGACGCCCCAGGCACCGCTCCCCTGACATCGGGGAGGTGGTCCAGGGGACCCCGCCCCACCTCGACCTCGTCGTTGTCGTCGCTCGAAGGGTCCAGCGACGATGATGACGTAGATGACTCTTTCTGGAGACCGTCGTGCCTCTGTTGCCGACAACGTTTCTCCAGCTCTTCACGCTCGAGGCTCTTCCTCTTACGCCTTGCCTCCTCGGTGTCCTTCCGCTCCTTGTGCGCCTCGGCGTGTGCCCTATTCTTGGCTCACCGCTCCGCGTCCTCGGGAATGGGCGGCGGGGAGGCTCGCACATCCCTCATCCCCTGTAGGAACGGCAAAACGCAATAAGGGATCGGACTGAAACGTAAGAAGCAAGAAGGCCTCGGGGGCCGCAGTAATGCGCAACTCACCAAAGAAATATAGCCCCACGACGGGCGCATCGGGAACGGGGTCAAACCACTGCTCCTCAACCGTGCCTCCACCGTCTCTCTCACCCGACATAGAATCTCCTCGTCGGAGAGGGCGACGGTGGACATTCGGATGCCATTGATCGGCTCATCTAGTGTCATCTCGAACAGGCGCTGCCGCCGAGCCATCAGCGGTAGTACCCTCTAGCGGTGGAAGGCTACCACGACCACAGCCGCCGTAAGGCTGCGGCCGCACAGCCTCTCCAGCGCCTCTAGAAGCGGCTACAGCTTGGGCTGATCCGCCAACTGGACGCCGTACCTCCACTTCTCCGGCTGGCTCTCCACGACTCGCTCGGTATAGGGGGGAAAGTCGTCGTCATCATTGCGGAGGTAGAACCAGCTATTGTACCAGCCACGGTTGGACGACGCGAGCTGGGTCGGGATGTAGAGGAGCTATCGATCTTGGCGCACTTGGAGAGTGCAGCCGCCGGCCCTCATCGCCTTCCGCGTGCCCGCCGTGCCCGTCGGCTTGGTGGTGAGCCCCGCCCGAAAGAGGTGGAGCCACAGCTCCTAGTAGGGGGCAATGCCTTGGTACCCCTCGCAGACGACGACGAAGATGGCTGCCTACGCAATGGAGTTGGGGTTGAAGTTGTGGAGCTCCATGCCGTAGTAATGCGGGAGCACCCGCATGAACCGGTCCGCCAGCACGCCGAGGCCACGCTCGTGGAAGGACACAAAGCTCACAATATAGCCATCACGTGGCCACGGCTCTGACTCGCTCCCCGGAGCAATCCACTCCGGCCTATTGGGGTCGGTGACCGGGCGGAGGAGGCCATCATTGACAAGTGATTGCAGCGTCTCCGCGGACACATCGGACGGACCCCAAGGATCCGCCTGGAGGACGACAGCGCCACCAGCCATGGGTGCGGTGGAGAACGCGGCTACAGCGGTAAGGCATGCTCTCGCTATCTCTCTCTCTCTCTCTCACCTTTCCTCCCCCTTCTCCCTTCTTCTCCCCGATGTTTTCTTCCTCTGTTCTTAGCAATCGCTCGAGGGCAGAAAGGGCGAACGCAGGCTGCCAAGGTAAGGAGGGACGGGATGAGGCTTGTCACATATTTATGAGAGAGGGAAGGGGGTGAAACGGTCGGGAGACAAAACCGGGGAAATTTCCCTCAGATCTAGCACAGTTAATCTGGATCCGACTAAACCGCCCATGCGTCCACCTTTCCCTTATTAACTGCGCGCGCAGTAACGTCCCATCCACAGACATCGCGTCACAACCACCCATGACAACAGCAGGCGCCGTCTCCCTGAGGAACCGCCTCAAAAGGCGCACCCGCCGTTGTCAGCCGATGGGAAGGGAATATCCCCCACCCGATTCCTTTCAGGCTAAGGAACTGGGCACCGCGCCGCTATTCTGGTCCGAGAGGTTGAAGGATGGGCCCCGAGGGTCTCGGCGTACCGCCTCGGGACAAAAAAAAGAGTCAGGGATGACTATGGGCGAGCCCATACATGGCCGAGGCCCAAGCAAGTGATAGCTTGGGATGCCCTAAGTTGTGTCTGAGACCGGCAGGGAGGTCTCTGAGTGGGATCCCATCGTAGGGAGGCACCGAGCCCCCGGGGCCAATCGAGCGGCCCTGGGACCCACTAGAGAAGCCCTCTGGTACTTTTGGAGTGTGTCTCTGGACCGCTAGCCAACCCCTATCGAATGGGGCATGGGCCTCCACTTGGACTTACCCGATAATAGCTCATCGGAGGTGTCACTGCTCGCGCCCACCGAGGGTAGCCTGGTATACTCCACCCCTCCTTCCGAACAAAAAGGATACGCGAGGGCCGCCCAAAAAAGACAGGGAAACTCCTGATCACCCTCTTGCTCTGTGTAGAGGCTCGGGGGCTCTTCTTGCAACCAAGCTGATTCCTTTCAGGCTAAGGAACTAGGCACCGAGCCCGTTACGGTCCAGGGGTTCAAAGGCTGGGCCCCCGAGGGTCTCGACAGCCACCCTAGGACAAACAGAGTTAGGGATGACTAAGGGCGAGCCCGTACAGGGTCGAGGCCCAAGCAAGCGATAGCTTGGGATGTCCTAAGTTGTGTCCAAGACCAGCAGGGAGGTCTCTGAATGGGATCCCACCGTAGGGAGGCACCGAGCCCCTGGGGCCAATCGAGCGGCCCTGGGACCCACTAGAGAAGCCCTCTGGTACTTTTGGAGTGCGTCTCTGGACCGCTAGCCGACCCCTATCGAATGGGGCATGGGCCTCCACTTGGACTTACCCGATAACAGCTCACCGGAGGTGTCACTGCTCGCGCCCACCGAGGGTAGCCTGGCATACTCCATCCCTCCTTCCAAACAAAAAGGATGCGCGAGGGCCGCCCAAAAAAGATAGGGAAACTCCTGATCGCCCTCTTGCTCCGCGCAGAGGCTCGGGGGCTCTTCCTGCAACCAAGCTGATTCCTTTCAGGCTAAGGAACTGGGCACCGAGCCCGTTACGGTCCAGGGGTTTGAAGGCTAGGCCCCCGAGGGTCTCGACAGCTGCCCCAGGACAAACAGAGTTAGGGATGACTAAGGGCGAGCCCGTACATGGCTGAGGCCCAAGCAAGTGATAGCTTGGGATGCCCTAAGTTGTGTCCGAGACCGGCAGGGAGGTCTCTGAATGGGATCCCACTGTAGGGAGGCACCGAGCCTCCGGGGCCAATCGAGCGGCCCTGGGACCCACTAGAGAAGCCCTCTGGTACTTTTGGAGCGTGTCTCTAGACCGCTAGCCGACCCCTATTGAATGGGGCACGGGCCTCCACTTAAACTTACTCGATAACAGCTCACCGAAGGTGTCACTGCTCGCGCCCACCGAGGGTAGCCTGGCATACTCCACCCCTCCTTTCGAATGAAAAGGATGCGCGAGGGCCGCACAAAAAAGACAGGGAAACACCTGATCGCCCTCTTGCTCCGCGCAGAGGCTCGGGGGCTCTTCTTGCAACCAAGCCAAGACCCAACGACCCGAACTCGCACTCAGGGGCTCGGCAAACGTGATATAACCCCTCACTCAACAGGGAAAAAGCCCCTGGAGGAGTAAATCCACTCCTCCAGGGCCTCGAGCACAAAACGCAATCCCGACAGGAGCTACTGCGAGCCAAGTCCCGTTAAAACCTTAGGGAGAGTGCTCGCACTCCCCCCGAGGCTCGGGGGCTACTGTCGGATACCATAAAAGGGGTACCCTAAGCAAGAACCGAAAAAACTGCTTAGACCTTGTAAATATCGAAGCCAAGAGACAACCACGAGGCCTCGGCCGATTCTCCGATTCGCCCGAGGCCCACGCCGCAAGGTCTCGGACGAGGTACCAATTCTCCGATTCACCCGAGGCCCACGCCGCAAGGCCTCGGACGAGGTACCAATTCTCTGATTCACCCGAGGGCCACGCCGCAAGGCCTCGGACGAGGTACCAACTCTCCGCCTCGCCCGAAAGGCCTCGGACGAGGTATCGATTCTCCGCCTCGCTTGAGGCTGGCTCGGTAGCTACCCCGTCACCACCACCACGACCGAGACGTCACATCCAACTAACGCAACCAACCACTCCCGCATCGTCAGCCGCCCGACGGCACAGTGCGGCGGAGTAACCGACAAGACGGAAGTCGCATCAACGCCCTGCCATCCGGGATAGGACGGGGCGGGGGTTACCGGACGTTGTGCTCGGCACTGTGCCCACGACTGACGCCTGTACTGCACTGTGCTGCCTAACCCCTGCTCCAAGGACAGCGCGGCATGGAGAGTCAAGTACAGGTCTCTGTAGCCTTGGAATCAACGAGCAAGACCATCTGCTCCCTCCGAGCCTCGGCTATCCGCTTTCGGGCTCCTGTAGCCTCGGGACTTGTGCCTGCTGAGCCCCCCACGATGGTTCAGCCTCTGCATCGACTAGGCCTCGGTTCTCTACGTTGTCAACACTCTGGCACCGGCACGTCGCCCGTAGAACGCGCCATACCCTGCGTCAGGCTGTAGGAGTCCCCACGTCGCGCACAAGGCCTAGCTCTTGTAGCCTCGGAATTAGCGCGCCCGCGCCATAGCATCAACCCGGCCTCGGCACTCCGCACCAGTCAAACCTACAGTAACCAGCTCGCCTCCGACAGAAGAAGGCGCGCCTGCCACCACGGGAACGGGCATGACCGGCGCGTCACTCCAGTGCACCGAGGACAAGACCGCTCCACCGACCATACCGCCACAGTGACAAGCTACAGGGCTCGGGCATGCTGCCTCTGCCAAAAAAAGCACCACGTAGCAAACACATGTACCGCCCCTATACCTCCCTTCGACTATAAAAGGGAGTAACCGGGGCCGCCCCTAGGGGAACGAACGGACACACACTTACGGAGACATCGCTCAAATAGACACACGCGCAAGCGACGAGCAACACTCTGTAATACGCACGCTCCTCACTGCAAGAGATCAACGTCTCAAGCAACCTACGCCGCTCTACGCAGAGACCTGGGACTAACTCCATCTCTCGCCCTGCTTGTAAACCCCCACTACGAGCATCCCGATGCAAGGAATATAATATCGCTCTCCCAGACTGGACGTAGGGCACCTATTGTCTAAACCAATATAAACCTTGTATCTCTTTACATCACCATTCAGGACAGGGACACGCAGTGCGTTTTCATTTATTGGTTGAGGACCCGCCGGTCCAAAACACCGACACTGTCTGAGGAAGATCCATGGCTTCGTATACTCTTCTATTTCTTTCGGCACTTAAAAAAATAGTATGTGATTTTTCTATTTCGTTCGACTGTTCAAAAAAAATAGTGTGATTTTGAATGGGTTCGGCCGCCGCTACATCCTTGGATCTATTTGATTCGATGTAATCTGTGTATATTTCTTCAAGCATGCAAATCCTTAATTTCACTGCGATGTTTGAATTGGATTTTTGGTAGTTACATGATTCAAGTAAATTAATAAACAAATTTAATTCCTAGGCGTCATGATACGAATCAAAACATAATTTTATTTTGGTCGTTTCATCAGCGTTACAATTTGTCCCGGTCCCAGTATGCTACTCTCATTGTATCGTACTTTTTTGGTCGTTTCATCAGCGTTACAATTTGTATCGTTTCATCAGCGTTACAATCGTGTGTGGTACCAGTACCTGCCCAGCATCAGCACTTTGACTGGGCGTGAAAGAAAATGTAGACAGATGGGAGCATGGTCATATTCCTTTTCCAAAAGAAAGGCCGCCTGAGACGAAATGATCACATCGGATGCTGTGACTGACAGCATGCAAATGCAATCACCAGCAAGACTTACCACCAAAAATACTACTACTACATCCTGCTTTGCAAGAACGTTTGTGCTGTGCGATTACCAAATCAAGTCAGAGGAGAACAATTAAATTATATGATCGTTTACCATTTCGAGTCGGATCCAGTTTCTCTAGTATGTATGTTTCTTTACAAACTGTGGCAGGGTAACACAAAATCCACGGTCAAGACATGCATCTCGTGTTCAGGATGGAACAAAGCCCTACATCTGCTCCTGTATTATATTATAAACAGATATCAAGATCTCAACACTGATCAGGATGATGATAAGCCATTCCAGAAAATCTGACTTCCTGTTCTGAAGGATCTCCTGAAGAAACCTGATGTTGTGCTGCAGATTTCAAAACAAACACACATCAAAACATAGAGAAACAGACAGCTATAAAACACTCCTAATCAAAGATTCGTAGCCACTGAATGTTTTGCATCTGTCTTACCTCAACAAATTTCAACTTAAAATCAAGGTTTCCAAATCTCTGAGTTAGCTCGTATTCATCTCGAAGGTATTCCCAGATTTGAGCATAGTTTGCATTCTTCCATGCTATGTCTGACCTGGAATCCACAAAGTAAACGTGTGGTCTAATAGTATAAACATACAAGCACAATTCAGTGTCAAAGAATGCAACAACTATGCCAGGTAACACTAAAACAAGGAGAAAAGTGCCAAAAAAATAACACTGACAAATTAAATTACAAGAAAAAGATTAGTCAAATTCAGATCTCAGAGAAAAACTAAATTAATATTCTTTTTTAACTCGCAAAAAGCCAGGCCAAATGAAACACTTTTTTGTGTCCAGCAGTATTACAAGGCAACTAATCTCAGAGGAACTACACAAATACCATCTGAAATTCATGCAATGTTTAATTAGTAATTTGGGCTCATTTTTTTACAACAATTATGCAAGATCGGTCTTTTTCCATCTACTTTACAAACCTGTACAGAATCTGATGAAACTAAAGGTAAACTAGAAATAAAGCAAAAGCTTGTCTCTGATATGATTTGTAAGTCAATATGGCACAGGGAAATAGTAGATTGATTGATAGAGTACAGGGAGGTGCAATATATAGGCAAGGATCAAGTAGGGTTTATAGAATACACTCAATCAACGGAGATCCTTGCCCAATCTGTAATCATCTACCATAAGTCCCTAGAGGCAGCCCGGCCACACCAGGCGTGGGTGCCAAGGCCCATGTGGTCAGCCCATAGGCGCCTATTCTAACACGCCCCCGCAGTCGGATCGTCAGCCACTCTGCACGTTCAGACTGGACCTGAACTCCGTGAATACCGAAGAAGGAAGCCCTTTAGTGAAGATGTCTCACATATTGTGAAGAGGTTGGAACATGTAGGACACGAAGATCACCAACTACAACTTGCTCCCGGACGAAGTGAAGATCGATCTCAATGTGTTTAGTGCACTGATGTTGAACTGGGTTGGAGGTCATGTAGACGGCACTGACGTTGTCGTAGAGGCAGCCCAGCCACACCAGGCGTGGGTGCCAAGGCCCATGTGGTCAGCCCATAGGCGCCTATTCTAACATGATTGAACTAAGCAGCAGCTTCATGGACACCAGTATACATTTCTGACTACAGGATAATGTATGCAACATCCACTTCTAGGGCAGGAGAATGTACGTGCAACGATCAAATTCAAAGAACAATAGCACAACCAAACGTTTGAAAAGGCCAAGAAAGGACATTAGCCTTTATTTTGGGGGTACAGACCATGGAATACTCAGATATTGCATTTCGGAAAATTGAACTGCTCAGCATGAAGCTATGATACCTCTCAAAGAGTCCAAGCTTAAGAATAACATCAGCCAAGTTAGAGTTAGCCTTCCCTACAAGCTGGAAAAGCTTCTTCCTCTCCATAGTGAAGGTACCAGTTTTTTCCATTCCACGATTGATATCTGTGAACTCAGCTACCATTCCATCCACCTAACAACGAAGATAATTAAATAAATTAGTATATTCCTTAATGTATCATAAAAACATCTCTGCTACTAACTTGTACATACTTGACGGATATAGTAGTCAAGAGCAATACTCTGACCCAGGACACTTCCAATTGTACGGATCCCATCAATACTCAGATCCCTAAGCACAATATAGTCAAGACCACCTTGCATCCACGTCTCTAGGGTAGGCTTCTCAACAACAGCATAATCTGCAATTGGAAGATTTTAAGGTTGTGTCCACGGCAATGCTAACGATTAGACGACACGACAGCAACCACATGATAAATGCAAAGAAGCAGCAACCAAAAAAGTCATGATGATTGGTTTAAGTTGCTAGGAAAATATTTGCTCAAGCAAATGTAGTGTGCTATTTGCAAAATCACAAAATGGGATTGCAAGCCTGAACAAGTCAAGAACAGTTCTCATCACAAAACTAAAAAGTTCCCATAAAATTTGGGCACCATCATCTATAGACTGCAAACCATAAAATACAAATATCATGGGATATTTTTGTTTGTGGTCATTGATCAAAGGACTCTATAGATGTGAAAGAGTTTAACTTTCTATAGATGTCTCTCATACCATGTGATATATTTTACTTGTAACGGTATCAATCGATTCAACTAATTTAGGATAGTACTAATGAGATTCAAATATTTAAAGCGTTCGAAGCAGATAAAAGAATGAAAAACTCTACCCCCTTAGGAAAAGTGTGTGTTCTTGGGCTTACCATCCTTTCTCATCTCTGGAAGTAAACCCGATGCATGCTTCTCAACAATTTTCAAGTATCCATCTGCTTCATGATCCGAAACATTGAACAGCACAATGGACCCATATTGGAAAACGACCATGTAGTGGCAATGGCTCTCATCTATGACGCCAGACTTAAAACCCTGTGAGACAATTATAATAAGTCTACCCAGTCTCTGACATGTCCTTAACAAATCATCTCAGAAAATAAAGACAGCCCTTTTCAAATGAATATCATCGTGTAATGACAAATGGTGATGCTACAATCAGCTTGCAACCATTTTCATGGTATAGTAAAATACAAGACATTGAGCTCTCAAGGAGCTTAATATGAACATATTTATACAAAGGCAATCATCATATATGCTACCAACATGCCGTGCCAGGAATCAATAAAAGCTATATTCAAATTTACAATTGTAGGAGCGTAAGAAAATCAAGAATGAAGCTTTTAGATAGCTCTGCTACAAGGCTGCACACAAGTTATGATTATATACAGGAATCCAGATGGGTTAGGGGCACTAAGACTGCAGGAACAGTTTGATGCAGCGGCCTACTGAGGTGTTCACATTGAACATTGACAACAAAGGCATGTAAAAAACAAAGCGCAGTACCTTCCTTTGGATCTTACATTTTGAAAAAAAAGGTCCCAGAGAATGGATTCACCGAGCAGAGCGCGATAAAAGATTTTATCATCTCAACAAAGTGAAAGTAGCTTGCAATTGATCACTTACCAATTCCATGGTGATGAGAAAACGTGTCAGAAACTAAATTAGGCGTGTCATTAGGAAAGCAGGGAGTATCTACCTCGGGGTCTCCCTTGACATCGTAGTATCTAAGGACAACGTAGTTGGTGGCACGCGATGTGGGTGGGATGACATTGAAGGAATTCTGGGACTGGAGGCTCCGCAGGTCGATGCTGCGGGAGGGGGAGGCCCCACCAACCATATCAGTTAGTTCATCACCAAACAAAGAAAGCAGAGTAGCAGAGGAGGGCAAAGGAGTTCTAACGCTCAACGAGCCGGTACCTGGTGCATAGGAAGAATGCCTTGACGGGGACGACCCGTGACTGGTTCTCCTGCGCCACCTCGAGGAGGTGCTCGTGGTAGTAGGACTCGTCTTCGGAGGCGAGCTCCTCTGGCGGAGGCGGAGGCAAGGGCGCGGGCGGGAGCGGGGGTCCCTGGTCCTTGGAGTTGAGGTGGCCCCTCCCTGGAACGGGGGCGGGGGCTGGGGAGACGGAGGCGAAGGGGCGGTGGAAGAGGAGGCAGGACGGGGCGCCATAGGGATGGGGAGGCGGTAGACGGCGCGTTCGGAAGAGGAAGGAAGATGGGAGGCGCGGAGGAGGAGGAGGCGGCGGGGAGCGAAGGGCTAGGGTTTGGAAGGCTCTCCCTGCGGAACCAGATCTTCTAACTTCACCCTCGATGACAGCAGAGTGCAGTCGAAGCATCAGGACCGTCAGCTGCGGATCGGACGATAGCTCTGCAATTTGAAGGCTCGTCGCCGCTCTCCTGCGCGCGTCGCCGGACCTTGGCAGAGCGTTTCCACCTCGCCCGCACCCTTCTACCGGGCGGAGCTTGAGTTTGGCTAGTTGCGGACATGGCTCCATCACGGAGGAGCTTTTTCAATTTTGATTGTTGCAAATTCGAGAGATGCACTCCATGTTCGTGTTCTCTGTGAGGTGTATATGACCTTATTCTTTGGTCATATGAACTCAACAATTTCAGGTCATTCATACAAATTTGCAAGCACCAAATATCCATGCTACTAACATTCAACAATAACATTGATTGCCCCTGCATATAATAAAAGGTTGAAAAAACAATGTATGGTTCGAGAAATGATCTATCGCTTTGAAATATTACAGTTAATACTTTGAAACACAATTTGTACATCTAGTCATTCATTTTGATAATTCGGTGGTCACATTCTCACATGTTTAGTCACAATATCTCTTTACAATCTCACAATCTTATGTAACCACTCGCTAGTGAAGCGCCAACAAATCCTGCTATTCTGGACCATTTGAACATTCGAATAGCATGGGACACACTCTGAACATTTGATGATACCAAAGCGCAAGGACGTCAAGAATATCCATGGCGCATCCATGCAAGAAACCCGCTCATGCATGCAAGCAAGCCTCAGCTCTCGTGTAGGCATGATCTACTTGCCGTGAGCCCACGACCGCCGCCGCTTTCGCTAACTTCCGGCAGACACTGCAAAGCGGACCAAGTCGAGCATTCAAAAGCGGCATGGCGGCACACCTATCAAAGAACGGCGGTGGATGGCGCCTAGGTTCTCGTCGAGGAACTTGCGGATGCGGTACGCAATGGCCGATGATGCGGATAAGTTCGAGGATGGAACGCACCGTAAGTGCTAGCGGATGGACGTCCGATTGTGAAGGAACGACGATCTTCAGGATATTTCGGGTTAGAGGATCTTGTTCCCTCCTGCGGATATTGGAGGGCCTCGAGGAGGCTTTGGAGATGACGACACCTCCATGGACCGAGAAAACGGTCTTGGACATTGCAAGAAAATGGAGATGATGTATGGATGGTGACGGAAATTTCGCATCATTCGCTCAGAACAAATATGAAACTTATCCGGATAGTAGATCTCGTAATTTTTTTGGATACGGATACTAAAACGGATATCTTAGGCGGATATCAAATACGGATGTAATATCATCGATTGCGATATCGGAACGGATAAGTATCGGATATATCAGGATATTTAAAAAGCGGATATTATCGGATATTATTTGCGATCTTAGATGGAGAAATGATCAAAATAAAATGGTAGATCTCAAAAGTTACGAAACTTTGTTGTTTACAACTTTTTCGTTTGAAATCATTTAGTGCTTCAAAATTTAAACCGTCCAAACTTTCTCAAATAGAAAACTAGTTTATAAGCGTCAAAATTTAAAAATCACAAATTTGAACCATCCAAACTATTTCAAATGGAAAGTTGACCAAAACAACAATTGTAGATCTTGATGAGTTGAACAAACTTGGTATTCAAAACTTTTCAATTTGAAGTCATTTAGAGTTCATAATACTAGAGTCAAAGTGTTGTTTTTTCATTTGACCAAATTTGACTTGGTCAAACTTGCTCAAATGAGACACTAAATGACCTCAGATGAAAAAACTCTAAATATCAAGTTTGATCATCTCAGCAAGATCTACAATTGTTACATAGCTCATTTTCCCATTTGAGAAAGTTTGATCAAATACTAGTCACAAATTCTTGAATCTCATATAGACTTTTTGAAACTATGTCACACACTTGTGAAATTTGAACTATATTTTGTTCAAACTTTCTCAAATGAAAAAATGGCCTATATAAGGATTGTAGATCTTGATGAGATGAACAAATTTGATATTCAAAACTTTTCAATTTGAGACAATCTAGGGTTCCGAAAACTAGTTTGTAAACATCGAAATTTAAAAATCACAAATTTGAACCGTCCAAACTATCTCAAATGGAAAGTTGACCAAAACAACAATTGTAGATCTTGATGAGTTGAACAAACTTGGTATTCAAAACTTTTCAATTTGAAGTCATTTAGAGTTTATAATACTAGAGTCAAAGTGTTGTTTTTTCATTTGACCAAATTTGACTTGGTCAAACTTGCTCAAATGAGACACTAAATGACCTCAGATGAAAAAACTCTGAATATCAAGTTTGATTATCTCAGCAAGATATACAATTGTTACATAGCTCATTTCCCATTTGAGAAAGTTTTATCAAACACTAGTCACAAATTCTTGAATCTCATATAGACTTTCTGAAACTATGTCACACACTTGTGAAATTTGAACTACATTTTGTTCAAACTTTCTCAATTGAAAAATGGCCTATATAAGGATTGTAGATCTTGATGAGATGAACAAACTTGGTATTCAAAATTTTTCAATTTGAGACAATCTAGGGTTCCGAAAACTAGTTTGTAAGCATCGAAATTTAAAAATCACAAATTTAAACCATCCAAACTATCTCAAATGGAAAGTTGACCAAAACAACAATTGTAGATCTTGATGAGTTGAACAAACTTGGTATTCAAAACTTTTCAATTTGAAGTCATTTAGAGTTCATAATACTAGAGTCAAAGTGTTGTTTTTTCATTTGACCAAATTTGACTTGGTCAAACTTGCTCAAATGAGACACTAAATGACCTCAGATGAAAAAACTCTGAATACCAAGTTTGATCATCTCAGCAAGATCTACAATTGTTACATAACTTATTTTCCCATTTGAGAAAGTTTTATCAAACACTAGTCACAAATTCTTGAATCTCATACAGACTTTCTAAAACTATGTCACACACTTGTGAAATTTGAACTACATTTTGTTCAAACTTTCTCAAATGAATAAAATGGCCTATATAAGGATTGTAGATCTTGAATCCATGACCATGACTCCATGAGACCCATGAAGCCATGAGCTTGGCTACTTCTACTCATGCCACGAAGATTGGTGCTTGTATGATGTTTGATGTATGATGTATCTGTATCTTTATCTTATTTGTTGCTTTACTCTTTAATCTTTCGGCTTAATCTAGATGGATTATGGACTCATAGAGTGGTGTAATGGTTTGCGCACGTATGATATATATATATATATATGATGCTTTTACTTAATATCCGAATAGATATTTGTATCCGACCTTCTCCGAATCCGATTCATACCGTATTCGATACTCATTATTCGTATCCGTAACCGAGTCAATCCGTATTTGTATATGTATCTGAACGCTATCCGTGTCCGAATCCGAATCCGAACAGAAATATGAAAACAAATATAATATGAGTGATATCCGTTCGTATCCGATCCGTTTTCATCCCTAGATGTATGGAGGACGCCGACGCGAGCGCGAGCGGAGGGCGGAGGGGAAGCGGAGAAGACAGGGTCGGTCTCGGGGCTGGGCTGGGCCATGTTCTTTCTTGAAGCTCATGTCCAACTTCATGGACTGGGCTCCCGCCAAGGCCTATTTCCTATGGAAAAAAGTTTACTTTTCCTTTCTCGAACTTTTGTAAAAATCTGTTTTTTCTCCCTAAACTTTAAAACCGGACAAATTGCCTCCCTCAATACATGATTTACTATGATTTTTCAAAGATGAGAGAGATGATTTGCCCAATTTTAAAATTCAGGAAGAAAAGACGGACTTTCGTAAAAGTTAAGAGAGGAAAAGTAGACTTTTTCTATTTCCTATTAGGACGGTGTGTTTTGTCAATTCCTTTTTTCCCACGCCGTGTGAGGCAACCATGGTAAGCAATCATCAAACTATGACTGAAAATTGCAATTGAATTCGGTGTTCCTTTCTTGGATGTTGTCTAAGACTCCTTGATAGAAAAAAAATTCCTTTTCCCACGGCTCCATCCAATCCAATCAGTTAAGAAGAAGACTGTTGACACAAAAATACAGCAACTGTGAGCAACACATAGTAAGTTGGAAGATCTAGGAATCTGAAACAGGAACAGGAGCCTTGCAGATCCGCTTAGCTTCAACACCTGGGCTCAAAAGATCCTGAAAGACCAAAAAACGTGTCAGTCAATTTGACCTGCAATTGACAAGGAGAGAAAAAATAGTCAGTAACACAAGGTGGAACATGCTGGTATTTCTCCAGACAGTTCCAAATGTACGGCTCAAAGAGCCAAATAACATATTGCCATCGACCAGGAAGTCGATATCCGAAAATTGTTAAATTAATGCCTTTAATAATTAATATGAATCGGTTGATTAGACATAGCCATTGTAAGTGAGATCTAGGATTATCATGATAATTATAATTGAGAATTAACCAAGACAAAAACAAGTACAACATGCTTAAACATAAGTCTGAAAAGGTTCCATGACACGTTTCCTTATTCATAATCAAACAACCGATTTTCATAAATAAAGGATCATAGCTTATGTTATTGATGGCAGGGAAACAGGCGGCTATGACCCGCCTCCGCATCAGCAGAGATAAATTTGGTTTTGGTTAAATTTAATTGGGACAAAAGGAAAAGAACAAGTATTGTGAGTCCATACTTCCGTAATTCTTATATTTGCATAAAAATTATGTTAATTACATCTCCGAAGAGAATACCCCTGATTAAGAGCTCCAACATGAGTACATGGAAAATAAGATTACATCATATGGCTTCCTATTACAAACTACAAAAGAAAACAAAGTCTTCAGTCTTGTAGTCGCGGATAGATGCATGTGTATATTTTGCACTTGGTCATGATCATTTCTTGAATGATGTATAGTCATTGTATCATATATGGATGTGGCTTATCTTGAAGACTAAATTTGACATAGTCTTGTTGAATCATGGAGGTCATGGTTTGACATTTATAAATATACTCAATATATGGCGCAATATATTGTATGGGCAAAGACAAGATAATTATCTCATCAAGATTCAAGAAGATATGTTGTTGCACCAAACCTAGGTGTGACGCATGGAGTTGATTTGTTTTATCAAAGTTGGCGTACATGCTCATGACATGGTATTTGACCAAGGGTTCACATGCACTATGCTATTTAATTTGATTTGATTTGGTTCGTTATAGCTAGACATAACCTTATATGAGTGCAGTCTAACTAAGGAGCTAGATCTAAGTTAGCCGTGATGCATAGCATATGGAGGGCCTATCTGGGGCATAATTGACATTTCTTTTCAACATGACATGAGTTCACTTCTTAGCAAACTAACGCACACTCTTTGTAAATACGAATGACTGATAGCTTATTTGGGTTTTTTAGGAGACCACGATGTGCATGTATTTAGTTTATGCAAAGCTTTTATGAATATCGTGTTATCTATTTAGGCCATGACGTAGCTACGTCTTAATAACTCAGCGTATGGCCTCTGTACGATTATTTGGACATATATGCATTTTGACATACGTGCATGCCGACGGAAGAAAATTTATACATTTGTGTGATAAACATTTATTTGATGCGTTGTATCATATATATATATATATATATGTATGCACGTGATTCATTATATCATGCAAGATTATGGATTGGGATGCTTTGACATATATGATGTAATATTTTATTTGGGTCTAAGCCAGTACGTTTATTTTGCCATGGCTTAGAAAGATATGTGGCATCACCAGACTAGACCGTGACGTATGTAGTTAACTTATTTTATCAGAGTTAAGGTGTATACTCATAGAATGGTATTTAGCCACGGATTAGCATATATTATGCAATTTACTTTAATTTGAATGCGATCACTAACTTGGCATCATATTATATTTTGTGCAGTTGCCTAGGCAAACAATAGCACACATGTATGCAGGAGGGAGTATGCTGGGATACTTTATTACGTGCAAGCAGGTGCTAGCCACGCAGTATACTAGGATGCAACCTTTAGTTGCAGTCTTGCAGAAGGGTTTGTTTGGAGACGAACCATGCAGTACGTTTGATCTTTCTTTTGTTTAAAATATTTAACATGGAAATGATGATTGATTTTGTGCCGGAAATTGCCTGGCAGCTAGCAGTACTTCCGGCGTATTGCATATGCATGCACTGAAGATTTCTACATGCAGTACATGGTTGTCTTTTCTTTTGACATAATTTATAGTGCACAGATAGCTATTTCTTTGATTTGATATAAACTAGCACACAAATGTTCTTTATGGCCGTAGCATGCAATTTATTTGTTTTCTTTGATGCACGGTATGAAAATAGGCCGGCGGGGCCGTGGCCAAAACATATGCATATTTGTTTGGGTATGGAGCCAAATCGTGTCCATACCAATTTTACCATGAACCGGGTGGAGCCAAAGCGCGTCCACCAATTTTGTACCATGAACCTTTAATCAGGTTGGAACCAAGATCGCGTCCAACCGAAAGTTCACCATGAACATAACCGGGGTGAAGCCAAAGCGCGTCCTACCCAATTTTCAACCATGGGATGGAGCCAAAACGCATCCAAACCCGCATTTCACCGAGCCATATTTGCTGCCTTTTTACACCTTCACTGGGGCATATCGCCCATGCGCAAAGCGCGGTCGTGGCACTGTTGGCTGACCTTTTACCGGGGCTTGCAGCCCATGCGCATAGCGCAACCATCACCATTTCTTTTACCTCTTACCGGGGTAAGACCTACGTGCACTGCCCATCCGCAATGACATAGGCCAGCCGTATACCGGGGCATGATGAGTTGCCGGTGAAGTTTGTCGATGCAGTAGCCGAAGATCAGCAACAGAGTGGGATAGGAATCAGAGAAGCGCCATGCGGCCTCTCACCTTCTTCTCGAACTCAACGAAGCAGCAGCTTTTGCCGGCAAGGCTTGCAGGGGGCTCTCATGGTTCACCGGCGGCAATGCTTCTGGTGGTCTTTAGCGCGGCAGAGCGGTGCTTGGAACGGTGAACGGCGGGGTGCAGCGGCAGCCTGATGGAGCTCTATGATGGCTTCTGAACTTGGCAGCCTGGCAGCAATTTTTTGTCGGGGGTGTATGTGTGTGTGTCTCTGGAAACCTGGAACGCTCGCAGTAGCTGGCTACTTATAGAGCAAAGCAACCAGCGGTTGTCAGGGCATTTGGCGCTCTTTCGTTTGATTTTTGTTCACTAATGACACCGTGCGCTAGAATTTGAACTTGAGCGCGCGGCCTAGAGTCTGGAGGTCGTGCAGTACGTGGAGATGACCTGGTCGCTGCGGCCGGCGCCGCGCCTTCGTTCAAAACGCATGCGCGCCAGAAATTTCCCGCCTGGCATGTGGAGCTTTCATCCGGTCCTTTTCTTTTTATATGATTGGGTTAAGTCCAATTTACACCCTCCAACTTGCAGTAAAGTTCGGATTTTAACCTTGAACTTCAAAACCGGACAACTTTAGCCCTCCAACTTTCGAAAAAGTAAACTTTCAACGACGGTTTTACGGGTGAACAGTAACTTTTGATATTTTCGGGAGCGCTGAAATTTTATATTATTTTTTCGAGCATCTTAACGTCCTCAAATGAAAAAACTCAAAACTACAAAGTTGTAGATCTCATCGAGGTCTACAATTTACATATAAAAATTATCTTCATACGATGTCGGATTGAAGATTTTCTATTTTTGAAATTGTAGTGTCTCATCCGCGATAAAATATGTAGTTTTAAAATTTTATATTATTTTTGAGCATCTTAAGATCCTCAAATGAAAAAACTCAAAACTACAGCACCATATTTTATCTCAATGAGACTTAAATTTAAAAATAGAAAATTATCTTCAATACGATGTCGGATGAAGATAATTTTTATATGTAAATTGTAGATCTCGATGAGATCTACAACTTTGTAGTTTTGAGTTTTTTCATTTGAGGACGTTAAGATGCTCGAAAAAATAATATAAAATTTCGGCGCACCCGAAAATATCAAAAGTTACTGTGGGCCAAAGTTGTCCGGTTTTAAAGTTCGAGGTTGAAATCCGAACTTTGCTGCAAGTTGGAGGGTATAAATTGGATTTAACCCTATATGATTAATCAAAATGATCAGGATAAGAAAGAACCTATTTATCTATTTCCTAGCCGGACGCCATCATCATACGCGTACGCTTGTATCCACGTAAGCAGCACGCCTGACTCTCTTGTTTTCCTGCATGAGCCCGTGCACAAAGGTAGGCAGGTAGCCATAGATGTATGCATTTCGGGCTTGACATGGCCTCATTTCTCACACGTGCTTCCTCTATTTCATCCATCAGTACGTCACTTGCATGATGGATTAGGCCATCAAATCAATTGGTTATTTATTTAACTAAGGGTCTGTTTAATTCCCCTTCAAAACGCTAAATTTTTCAAGATTCTCCGTCACATCGAATCTTTAGACGTATGCATGAAGCATTAAATATAAATAAAAAATAAAACTAATTACACAGTTTAGACGAAATCCACAAGACGAATCTTTTAAGCCTAATTAGACTATGATTGGACACTAATTGCCAAATAACAACGAAAACGCTACAGTGTCGTTTTGCCAAAATTTTCGGCAACTAAACTGGGCCTAACAAACATCACATATTCACGTGAGTATCTATATTCAATTTATACGCAGGAGGACATATGTCGCATATACACGCCTTCACTCGTGCATATTTGGGTATGCCAAAATTGGTGTCAATAGATGCCCCCTCGAGGTCTGGATGCGGAGAAATGTATATTGATGGATCCGGAGCTCGAAATTTGAGATTTTGACAGATTTTGGATGAAGCCAAACTATGTTGCTTGATCTTTATATTAGGCTCTCATGGAGGACAGGACATTTCAAATGTTCCTTCCATGGTCACAGTTCAAATTTAAGAACTTTGGACTTTTTTTTGTTGCATTCAGTTTAAACTCATGATGCATCGAAGATGCATTGGGGGCATTTGTTTATTTTCATGCCAACAGTTTAGCCTCATGTCGCAATGGAGCATCTTTTTTTCTTTACCAACAGTTTAGGCTCATGTCGCAATGGGGCACCTTTTTCCTTTTTTTTTCTTTTTAGCTTTAGTTCATGCTCATGAAGCTATGGAACATTTCTTCTCTTTTTTTTCTTGCTTACAGTTCCGACTCATGAAGGAGCATGTTTTTTTTGTACTAACAGTTTAGGCTCATGTAGCAGTGGAGCTTTGGGTTTTTTTATGCTACAGTTTAAACTCATGAAACGATGGAGCATTTGTTTTCTTTATAGTTTTGGCTCATGAAGGAGCATTTTTTTTGTGCTAACAGTTTAGGCTCTTGTAGCAATGGAGCGTTATGAATCTTTTTTTTTACTTCAACTTCAGTTTAGGCTCATGAAGCTATGGAGTGTATGTCTTCTTTACGGTTTAGGCTCATGAAGGAGCGTTATTAATCTTTTTTTTACCTCAGCTTCAGTTTAGGCTCGTGAAGCTATGGAGCATATGTCTTCTTTATAGTTTAGGCTCATGAAGGAGCGTTTTTTTGGGTGCTAACTGTTTAGGCTCTTGTAGCAATGGAGCGTAATATGCATATTTCCTTATGCGTAATAACGCTTTAGAAATTTTCCATTTACTGGCGGTGGGCAATACTCGCCATCCGGGGATATGATTCTATAAGCGCCACTAGAGTAGACATCCTTCACAATATAAGGATCTTCCCATTTAGGCTCGAATTTGCTTTGCATTCGATGAGTAATATTCATAGGCCGAATGACCGCTAGAACCAAATCCCCTTCTTTGAACGACCTCCTCCTTACGCGCTTGTCAAAAGCTCGAGACATTCTAGCTTGGTATGCCTCCAAGTTTTGCAATGCACGAAGACGTTTTTCTTCGAGGTTGTCTAGTTCCCTTAGGCGTAATTTTGCCGATTCATCTTCATTGAGTTCTTCTTGGATAGCAACTCTTAAGGAGGCAATTTGCACCTCTAGTGGTAGGACCGCCTCTCGTCCATACACACGTGAGTAAGGAGTCATTTTCGTTGGCGTCCGAGTCGTGGTCCTATATGCCCACAAGGATTCGAGTAACTTTTCATGCCAGTGTCTCTTATTTTGTGAGACCATCTTTTTAAGCAACTTGCATAGCACTTTATTGAATGCTTCTGCTTGATCATTAGCGGCTGGATTATAACCTGTGGAGAAGTGATGCTTAATTTTGAATTTAGCACACATCTTCTCTATTTGTCTATTTTTAAAAGACATGCCATTATCGAGGATATCATCGAAATTTGGAACCCCAAATCGATATATAAGATTCGTTCTTATAAAGTTTTCAACATTTTCCGCTTTGACTTCTTTTAGTGCTACTGACTTACGCCCACTTAGAGAAGTAATCGATTCTATGCAAGAATGAATTTGTGTCCCTTAGAAGACGGGGGATTTATTGGCCCAACTACATCCATTCCCCACATTTCAAAGGGCCAAGACATATTAGTCGGATGTAATGGTTCATGGGGCTGATGTATGAAATTACCATGTATTTGGCATTCATGGCATTTCTTTGAAAATTTCATAGAATCATCAAACATTGTAGGCCAATAATAACCTAAATGTCTTAGTTGGTAGTGTAGCTTGGGCCCAGATTGGTGTGCGCCACATACTCCGGAGTGAACTTCATTTAAAGCTTCGATTACCTCATTGCCTGCAAGGCAGCGAAGTAAAATGCCATCGCATGAACGCCGATAGAGCATGTCGTTTATACATGTATAATTCAGTGATCTCTTTCGAATCCTAGACCTTTCACTAGAATCTAGGGGCAAATATCCATGAAGGAGATAATCGAGAAAAGGTGTTCTCCAATCACCCATCTCAATTTCGTACGTATCTATAGTCATGGCTGAAATAGATGGTACACCCTCTTCCTCAGTAAGTATGGGGAGGACTCTTCGTTCCTCTACATGAACATCCATAGTTTGATATGGATTTAGTGACATGCTGGCAGCTAAGCTTGCCAATGCATCTGCTTTCTCATTTTGGCTTCTCACAATATGTTGAATTTTCAGATCAGCAAGCATAGCTATTAGTTCTTTTGCCTTCCAAAAATACGGCAAAACCCTTGCTTTTTTACCGTATATGTTCCCAACAATTGATTAATTATTAATTGGGAGTCTCCATGTACATAGAGCGTGTTTAAACCCATATTGTGAGCCATTTCAAGACCGATAATTAGAGCCTCATATTCAGCAGCATTATTTGAAACCGCTGAAGTTAATGTGAAGGAATATGGAAGTATTGCTTCGTCCGGTGTGACAAACACGACCCATACGCCTGCTCCTAATTTCTGGCAAGCACCATCAAAATACATTTGCCATATAGGATTAGACACCGTAGTGGTGAAGACTACCTCATCTGGCAGATCATCATCAATGGGAAAGTCATCAGGTGTGGGATGTGCGGCTAGAAAATTAGCCAAAGCTTGACCTTTAATGGCTTTTTGAGGCACGAACACAATATCAAATTGTGAAAGGAACATCGCCCACTTAGCCAATCTACCAGATAATGTCATTTTATTTAAGATATGTCGGAGTGGATCAGCTCTCGAGACAAGATGTACTGTATGTTCTAGCATGTAATGGCGAAGCTTTTGTGCTGCAAATACAAGTGCCAGGCATATTTTCTCTATATCTGGGTAATTGCACTCTGCCCCCTGTAGGGTGCGGCTTAAATAATATAGGGAGATTTCTTTCCCTACATCATCGGTTTGTGCCAAAAGAGCGCCTAATGAAGTCGGTATGGCTGCCGTATAGAGGATTAATGGTCACCCTTTAATTGGCGCGCCTAAGACAGGAGGATTTGTTAAATATTTTTTTATGTCCTCGAATGCATTTTGACATGCTTGATCCCATTGAAACGGGACTCCTTTCTTCATGAGCCGAGAAAAAGGTTTGCACCTCCCGGACAGGTTTGAGATGAACCTTCTAATGTACGCTAAATGGCCTTGGAGGCTCTTTAATTCATGCAAGTTTGTTGGTCGAGGCATGTCGACAATTGTCTTTATTTTAGTAGGGTCAATTTCAGTGCCACGCTTGGTGACTATGAAACCAAGGAATTTTCCCGAAGATACTCCGAAGGCGCGCGCACTTCATAGGATTCATCTTTAATTTATGTGTTCTAAGGCGGTCAAACACCATTTCCAAGTGTTTTAAGTGATCTTTCTCGCGCTTAGATTTTACAACAATATCATCTATATAGCACTCAACAATTTCATACAACAACCCATCAAGGACAATGGTCATTGCACGTTGATACGTGGCGCCTGCATTTTTTAATCCGAAGGGCATCACTTTATAACAATATATGCCCTTGGGTGTACGGAATGCTGTCAACTCCTCATCTTTCGGTGACATTTTTATTTGGTTGTAACCAGAGAAGCCATCCATGAAGGAGGATATTTCATATCCCATAGTGGCATCAATAAGGATTTCAGAGATTGGAATTGGAAATTCATCTTTTGGACAGACTTTATTTAAATCTCAAAAATCCACACATATACGGATTTGCCCATTTTTCTTTTTCGTGGGCACGATACTAGACACCCATTTGGGGTATTTTACTTCTCGAATAAATCCAGCAGCTATGAGTTTATCAACTTCAGCTTCTATTTGTGGGAGAAGTTCTGGACGATATCTTCTTTGTCCTTGCTTCACCGGAGGAACATCTTTTCGAACGGCCAATTTATGCACAGCCACTGTTGGGTCTAGACCTAGCATTTCTTCATAAGACCAAGCAAAGACATCTCTATTTGCAGAAAGAAATTCATGGTATTCTTCCTTACTTTCTTTAGATAGATGCTTACTAATGAAGATTGGCCGGGGATCATCGTCCGTGCCGATATTAATTTCTTCCAACTCGTCAACAGTTGGTTGATTTCCATCTTCCATTTGTGGAGATGCTTCCGTAGCATCAAGAGGTTCGGCAGAGGTCATATTAACTTCATAGCCTAACCCATATTTCTCTTCTTTTAATGCTTGATCTTGGTGCGGGACTTCAAGCTGAGCCTAGGATATCAATTTTTCAAATGGTGCGAGCTGCCCCCGACCATCGCATAAAGAAGGACCGGTAGAAATATCATAGCCCATCTGTTGCATAATATAAAGAACTTTGTTGTCATATAAAGAGATGGGTAATGTTTTATCATCTTTATTTAACAAAGTGACATGTGTAACCAATTTACTCTCATTATCCCTTTTGAGTTGGGCTTGTTTTATTTTATTTTGCACCAAAGGAGGTAAAGGAGTTGGAAATGAAATACCTCTATTTTGAGAGGGTTTACTTATGATGCGAAATATCGGATCGCCTTCCTTCCTTTGATTGCTTGGTATGTATTGGTATATCTTTCGGCTTGATGAAGACTTGACATCTTCTATCTTCGGGATATTTTGTTCTAACGGCAATGATGATTTTGATTTTGAGACTTTATCAATAGGCTCAAAATAAAACTTTGCATCAGCATAAAAGGATTCTGCTATAGTGAATGGTTTTTTATCAGCAAAAATCCTTACTACGCTCCCCGAAGGATCTTTATACTTGATGCATTGATGGAGAGTAGATGGAACAACTCCATTTTCATGCAGCCATGAGCGACCGATAAGAACATTATATGAGGTAGCCGCATCACTCACATGGAAGTATACATATGTCATAAAATTTTCAAACTTTAGAACCCGGAGATATGGTACCCAATGCTTCTTGACCCGACTTGGTTAAAACCATGAATGACAACATTTGAGCGACATAGGTCTCCTTTAGAATACCCAATCTTTTTAAGAGTGCATAAGGGTAACAAGTTTATGGTGAACCACCATCAATCATTATGCGATTAATGGGGAGATCATCGATCTCGCCGAACATAAGAAGGGGTCTGTTATGCTTTTTATTTCCTAACAACAGATCCTCATCATTGAACGTAATACTTTGAGTTTGGGATAATTTTACTTCTGCCTGTGAAACCTCAACCCTATAATCTTCAGGGAAGGAAAGTGCAGTAATAAATGCATTTCGCAAATCAGAAGAGAGACCCAAGGCATCATACACAGAAAGCATAGTTGGTATTTTCTTCAAGTGCGAGATTACATCATACTTGACCGACACATTAGGAGTATGGTCGATCGCATCATTTGGAGTTACATTTGGGGATTTCTTTGTTGAGGAGATGGCCTAGGTAGTTGATGACTGATCTAAGTTGAACTTCAACAACTTCGGTGCCTCTTCTTGTGGAAGTGAAGAGACTCCTCATCATCCTCAAAAACTCGATGGGGAAAAAAGCATATTCTTGAGGGGTTGTCCTCGCGCTTCTTTATATTTTGGTAGAAGCGCGGGCCTTCGCCTTTTTCCATCATTCGTCGGAGAGCAAATCGTCTTGAGAGTTGCTGTCGACGCTCTCCTGATCTTTGGGAACCTAATGGTCCACATTTTGGGGTGTGGATCCACCGAAGGAAAGCCTTGCCTTCATGCTGGCGCTTAGCTTGCTGTTGTGGATGCCCTGAGAAAGACATATTAACATGCTCAGGTTTTGATATCATATATCGATCATAAGTTGGCCACATTTTTGGAGTTGCACAACTCACTGGATCACTTTGAAAAGTGGCGACATTTGACGTAGCCGTTTTCTTTCCATTTGTCATGCTTTTGAGTAGATCTGCATCTATGGTGCCTTCATCTATGAGCTTTTGTATCATGGTTTTGACCACAAAACAATCCTTGAGCGTATGACCCAAGATGCGATGAAAGTGACAGAAATTTGGCTCATTGAATTTAGAAGCTTCTTCCGGCCTTTTTGGTTTGGGGAGCTCGATGAGTTTCAACTCCCGTGGGCCCATGAAGAGATCCCCCACTTCTTCGTTGGGGAAAGAGTACTTCTAATTTTGTCGCTCGCTAAGAGTTGGCCTTCTAGGAGCTAGTGCACCCCCTTTGCTTGGTAATCTTGTGGCGGTGCCCCTAGTTTGGAACTTTTGAGGACCCACCGTTGTCTCCATGGCCTGCATTTGCTTCGGCTTAGAAGATGTGGGCTTATCTCGCGGGTTGTTTTTATCCAATGGCGCCTTGTTGAACGTCCTCGGCGGACGAGACATGTGATGCATATAATTCTCTATGTCTGTGGCCTTTGAGGACAACTCTTCGAAAGTTATTGGCCTTACACCCTGCAGGTGAATGGCCATGTCCGGGCTCAAGTTATTCATACACATACGAACTGCTTCTGGTTTGGTGATTGGCTGTGGGCAGTGGAGGCTTAAATTCCTCCACCTGTTGATGAAATCCACAGCTTTCTCTTTTGGCCTTTGTAAGGTTTGAGTCAGCTCAATTATTCCCACCGTCCCTTGAGTGCTATAAAAGCGCTCTTGGAAGGTGTCTTGCATTTGTTCCCATGTACGGATGGAGCCAGGTGCCAACTTGCTATACCATGTGAAAGCTGGACCCGATAATGTTTGTACAAATTGACGGAGGAGAAGAGCTCCATTGTGGGCTGTATCTTGACATGCGGCAAGGAAATGGGCCACATGTTCATGTGGTGATCCAGTCCCATTAAATCTGCTAAATTGCGGCTATCGATAATTGTTTGGAAATGGTACCATGTCCACTTCAGGCAGATATGGTTTCACATACCCTGGACGCATGGAGTAATGTGTTTGCATATATTGAGCTTTTACGCCTTCCAAAATCATCCTTTGTATGGCTTCGAGTGTGATTTTCAGGTTGGAGATGGGGACCATTATGATTGGTCGAAGCATTCATATCATTTGTACGATTTCTGGTGTTGGCCACCTGCTCGCGGAGCGCGGCCAACTCTTCTTCTTTCTGTTGTAAGGCAGCCATCATTTGGTTCATCTGCTCTTCAACGGATTGACCTTGATTTGTGGCAAGCACTTGTTCAGCACTGCTAGGCTCACTCTCACTATGCGAAGGTTGTGAGTCATCCTCACTTGGGGCTTGTGGATCTTCACCATTTAGTGGGTTCGGATCAGTCGAGCCTGCAATATCCAATAATTCATTTTCAAAGTTAGAATGATCATCAAATAGGGGGTTATAAGACCCCACATAGATCGTATTATTCCTTGAATTACCAGAGTTTGTTAAGCTTTGAGTCACCGGGCGATAACCCACCGGAATTTGTTTGCGAGGCTTCTTTCTTTTGAAGTGTGTAGAAGCGGAGGAAGTATCACTCGTGTTGTAGGCTGCTTCCTCAACACTCACCGGCATTGAAGAGAATACCTCAAAACGGTTGCTCGAGGCTCTTTTATGAGGAGGCCAATAAGCTAGTGTTGTTGTATCTCCCACTTTTGGAGTAGATGCTTTTATTTCTCCTTGGGTGCCACCATCATGGCTTGATGACGCATTCCCTCGTACCCAACTAGACGTGGAGTCAATTGGTATTGCCATCTCCCTTTGCTTTAAGCTGCACGTCTTGCACGTACATTGGCAGCCTGCCTTGCATATCTCCCTCGCCTCGATTTCCTTTTTACGAACTCTTGATGCTCAGGTAATTTGTCCAAAGTTTCGGCGTGTCGCATGATTTCACCCTCAATATTATCTAAGGATGTGGATGGTCCAGGCAACAAGCTCCTTAGGTCCTGGCATATGGCCCTTTCAATGGAAGCCTGAAAAGCTTGCCTCGTAGCATTTTGGATCCTACGATATTCCCTGCTTTGTTGAGCCAAAATTGAATCACAAACATAAGCACGCTGTGCATTAGTCATAGAGTCAATTGCATTGTTGAAGTTGGCCCATGCTTGAAGGATTTTGCGTTGCCATCGGCGGTGTCGCTTTGGAGACACAGAATCTTGTACAGAAGGCCATGACGGTGCCACCTCTGATGAGATAGGATCAGAGAGTGTCGCACTGGATCAACATGTCCCCTCTTTATATCATTGAGGGAGAGGTGAATCCCTTACCACCGAAGCTCACGCTTAGGTAGATCATTGCTGGGATTATAGACCAACGTGGGGATAAACTCAGGAGCTTCAGCCCGAAGTTGGCTTTTTGTAGATGAATCACTTTCAGTGGACGACATACTATATTCTATCGCCCCGGCCTTTCCTTTACTGGAAGGACGCGGTTGACCCATCTCTCCCATCGCTATAGCCCTTTCTTTGTTGCAGAGCTACGGATGTTGAGGTTGATCCCGCAGCACTATCCCCCTATTTGGAGGTGGGAAAGCTGTTGTCGATGCATTCTTTGTCGGAGGTGCCCCTAGTATGCTTGGGGCAGGTTTGGAGGAACCAGCCCCCAACTTATCATGAGTAATTGAAGGTGGCATTTCCCCCCTTGTCTTTGGAGTTGATGAAGAGGATATCATTGGTGGCGTCGACTTGGTTGGCGACCCCCTTTTGGCATAGATAGGCCACTCCCCAAGCATGGCGGGGCAGAACTTTGGCGCCATCTTTAAACTAGGGGACTTGGTGCTCTTGGGCTTGGATGAGCCAGGAGCAACCACATTGGAGGATGTGCCCTTGCGCACATTGGTAGCACGCTCATTGGAGGCCATCATCCTTGCATTGGCAACAACTCTTCTTGCCCGCCGCTTTGCGGCTTTGGACATGACAGTGGTGAACCCTTCCTCAGCTTTGGAATTGACCTCTTGGTCATGAGCAACTACAGTCGGCGACGCAGCTGTAGTGTGGAGTGAACCAGCACTGTTGGAAGCTTGAACGAGACCCATGGGAACATCGACCCAGAGGGAACCAATGCGGATCGTGATGAAGTCTTGAACACGTCCGGCCATACCTTCATATAAGAAAACCATATATGAGTTTTCTTGAATGCAAATATGAATGCGCATATAATTTCATTTGACAATTTAGGTCAAAGCCGTATGATGCAACCATGTTGGAACTCAAAGATGAGGGGAGAAGTAGGTCCCACTGGGCGTGCTAGAATCTGATGGTAGGGAAACAGGCGGCTATGACCCGCCTCCGCGTCAGCAGAGACAAATTTGGTTTTGGTTAAATTTAATTGGGACAAAAGGAAAAGAACAGGTATTGTGAGTCCATACTTCCATAATTCTTATATTTGCATAAAAATTATGTTAATTACATCTCCGAAGAGAATACCCCTGATTAAGAGCTCCAACATGAGTACATGGAAAATAAGATTACATCATATGGCTTCCTATTACAAACTACAAAAGAAAACAAAGTCTTCAGTCTTGTAGTCGCGGATAGATGCATGTGTATATTTTGCACTTGGTCATGATCATTTCTTGAATGATGTATAGTCATTGTATCATATATGGATGTGGCTTATCTTGAAGACTAAATTTGACATAGTCTTGTTGAATCATGGAGGTCATGGTTTGACATTTATAAATATACTCAACATATGGCGCAATATATTGTATGGGCAAAGACAAGATAATTATCTCATCAAGATTCAAGAAGATATGTTGTTGCACCAAACCTAGGTGTGACGCATGGAGTTGATTTGTTTTATCAAAGTTGGCGTACATGCTCATGACATGGTATTTGACCAAGGGTTCACATGCACTATGCTATTTAATTTGATTTGATTTGGTTCGTTATAGCTAGACATAACCTTATATGAGTGCAGTCTAACTAAGGAGCTAGATCTAAGTTAGACGTGATGCATAGCATATGGAGGGCCTATCTGGGGCATAATTGACATTTCTTTTCAACATGACATGAGTTCACTTCTTAGCAAACTAACGCACACTCTTTGTAAATACGAATGACTGATAGCTTATTTGGGTTTTTTAGGAGACCACGATGTGCATGTATTTAGTTTATGCAAAGCTTTTATGAATATCGTGTTATCTATTTAGGCCATGACGTAGCTACGTCTTAATAACTCAGCGTATGGCCTCTGTACGATTATTTGGACATATATGCATTTTGACATACGTGCATGCCGACGGAAGAAAATTTATACATTTGTGTGATAAACATTTATTTGATGCGTTGTATCATATATATATATATATATATGTATGCACGTGATTCATTATATCATGCAAGATTATGGATTGGGATGCTTTGACATATATGATGTAATATTTTATTTGGGTCTAAGCCAGTACGTTTATTTTGCCAAGGCTTAGAAAGATATGTGGCATCACCAGACTAGACCGTGACGTATGTAGTTAACTTATTTTATCAGAGTTAAGGTGTATACTCATAGCATGGTATTTAGCCACGGATTAGCATATATTATGCAATTTACTTTAATTTGAATGCGATCACTAACTTTGGCATCATATTATATTTTGTGCAGTTGCCTAGGCAAACAATAGCACACATGTATGCAGGAGGGAGTATGCTGGGATACTTTATTACGTGCAAGCAGGTGCTAGCCACGCAGTATACTAGGATGCAACCTTTAGTTGCAGTCTTGCAGAAGGGTTTGTTTGGAGACGAACCATGCAGTACGTTTGATCTTTCTTTTGTTTAAAATATTTAACATGGAAATGATGATTGATTTTGTGCCGGAAATTGCCTGGCAGCTAGCAGTACTTCCGGCGTATTGCATATGCATGCACTGAAGATTTCTACATGCAGTACATGGTTGTCTTTTCTTTTGACATAATTTATAGTGCACAGATGGCTATTTCTTTGATTTGATATAAACTAGCACACAAATGTTCTTTATGGCCGTAGCATGTAATTTATTTGTTTTCTTTGATGCACGGTATGAAAATAGGCCGGCGGGGCCGTGGCCAAAACATATGCATATTTGTTTGGGTATGGAGCCAAATCGTGTCCATACCAATTTTACCATGAACCGGGTGGAGCCAAAGCGCGTCCAACCGAAAGTTCACCATGAACATAACCGGGGTGAAGCCAAAGCGCGTCCGACCCAATTTTCAACCATGGGATGGAACCAAAACGCATCCAAACCCGCATTTCACCGAGGCATATTTGCTGCCTTTTTACACCTTCACTGGGGCATATCGCCCATGCGCAAAGCGCGGTCGTGGCACTGTTGGCCGACCTTTTACCGGGGCTTACAGCCCATGCGCATAGGGCAACCATCACCATTTCTTTTACCTCTTACCGGGGTAAGACCTACGTGCACTGCCCATCCGCAATGACATAGGCCAGCCGTATACCGGAGCATGATGAGTTGCCGGTGAAGTTTGTCGATGCAGTAGCCGAAGATCAGCAACAGAGTGGGATAGGAATCAGAGAAGCGCCATGCGGCCTCTCACCTTCTTCTCGAACTCAACGAAGCAGCAGCTTTTGCCGGCAAGGCTTGCAGGGGGCTCTCACGGTTCACCGGCGGCAATGCTTCTGGTGGTCTTTAGCGCGGCAGAGCGGTGCTTGGAACGGTGAACGGCGGGGTGCAGCGGCAGCCTGATGGAGCTCTATGATGGCTTCTGAACTTGGCAGCCTGGCAGCAATTTTTTGTCGGGGGTGTATGTGTGTGTGTCTCTGGAAACCTGGAACGCTCGCAGTAGCTGGCTACTTATAGAGCAAAGCAACCAGCGGTTGTCTCGTTTGATTTTTGTTCACTAATGACACCGTGCGCTAGAATTTGAACTTGAGCGTGCGGCCTAGAGTCTGGAGGTCGTGCAGTACGTGGAGATGACCTGGTCGCTGCGGCCGGCGCCGCGCCTTCGTTCAAAACGCATGCGCGCCAGAAATTTCCCGCCTGGCATGTGGAGCTTTCATCCGGTCCTTTTCTTTTTATATGATTAATCAAAATGATCAGGATAAGAAAGAACCTATTTATCTATTTCCTAGCCGGACGCCATCATCATACGCGTACGCTTGTATCCACGTACGCAGCACGCCTGACTCTCTTGTTTACCTGCATGAGCCCGTGCACAAAGGTAGGCAGGTAGCCATAGATGTATGCATTTCGGGCTTGACATGGCCTCATTTCTCACACGTGCTTCCTCTATTTCATCCATCAGTACGTCACTTGCATGATGGATTAGGCCATCAAATCAATTGGTTATTTATTTAACTAACAAACATCACATATTCACGTGAGTATCTATATTCAATTTATACGCAGGAGGACATATGTCGCATATACACGCCTTCACTCGTGCATATTTGGGTATGCCAAAATTGGTGTCAACAGTTATTGAAACCTTAAACACGAATGAACTCACTAATTACCAATGCTCGTTCATTATGATTAACAGTGAAGGTCGACCAGTTCGATGCAGCTATGATAACCATAACAAACTTTGAAATAATAATTCACGAAGTTCATCTATACTCGAAAATCTCATAGCATAATCATTCGAGCATACATAGATTTATAGACGAATTGAATCTTAACCTATCATATCTACCAGTGAGGGTCGACCGGATCGATACAGCTGTGATATTTATAACAGATTTCAAGACAACCGACCATATGCTCAAACATGCTCAAAGACCGCATTAATTGCGAACCACGTATGTGAAGCACAGGAGAAATCGGCTAAATAGCCTATTCTTAGGCATAGGCAACATACAGACACGTGGCCCACCGATAGTTCGATTTTCCGATCAATAAGATTCGATTTACGCTTGTGTCAGTGAGGGTCGACCGGATCGATGCAGCTGTGACGACAAACGCATATTGAAGTTTATCAACCATCAAACCTTGCTATAGGTCAACCAAATATCCGAGTGCAACCCATGCACAATCAAGATCAAGATAAAACAGCTAATCAGCCTGTTCGCTTGTTGGTTTCAGCCAGCCCAAACCAGCCAGCCAACAGTATTTTCCTCTCACAAAAAACCAGCACCGACCAGCCCAAACCAGCACCAGCACCAACCAGCGAACAGGCCCAATTAATCGTGCACCATTATTCAATGTCAAAATTATCTGGTTAAAAGCATGATCGAACAACGAAGATAGAAGTTTTAAAGCCGATTTAGATTGAATCTTGATCGGGCAGGTTGATGTTTGCTAGAGATTAATATTAAATAAAGGTTCTAGCAAAAATCGGTAACTTAATGAATCTATCTAATGTGCCACATTTAGTTAGAGCCGATAACTTGATCTTAATCTAATTCATGCAGTGGAGGTCGAACTTAACCGATGCAGCCGTACACAAACCAGACAAAATCGATAACTAATCTATACAAAAGACTCGTAAGAGATCAATCAGCTGATGCAGCCCTACGAACAATAGCATAAATCGAACCTTATACCATGACTTGTAAGAGACCAATCAGCTGATGCAACCTTACAAGTAATAATACAAGGGGTTGACGGTACTTACCAGCAAACAGGAGGTCAATCAGCTGTTGCAGCCCTGTTTGTCAAAAAAACTCGTCGAATCTACTCTACTCCTACTTCTAAGGGTTTTGGCGTTGAGTCGAAAAAGTGTTTGTATTGATTGTCGTATGCTTTTACAATACCCCGGGGTTCAATATTTATACCCGCAACCTAAATAGGGTCCTATTCGAATACAAACTCATTACAAATCATGGAAATAAAGATAAAACTTCCTAATTCTACTAATAACTTGGAATCCAATCTTTTCTTTCGTAGAGCCCAACTGTGCTCTCCTTGACGCCATCCCTAGACACATTCTACTGACGTCACCTAAAATTTGACCGATCCAAACCTCCTTCAAATCAGCCGATATCGACTCTTCCCAAATCGATTACAATCTTTCCTCTTGTACACTTTCACATTCCCGCGTATCCTCTGTCCAAAATTTGGTGCAAACAAAGAGATTTCCATATTTCACGCTCAATTCACAAGTCTTCTAAAATTCGACACTCCACGTACGGATATTTCAATAAATCGCGGGGACTGCTATGGTCCGGTCGATCGGACAGGATCCACCCGCCGGCAATTATTGGCCCGCATTTTTTGGCTCGTAGCGCACCGCGCTAATTAGCTCGCTGGCAGCTTTCCCATGCTGGTACGGCCCGTAGCGCGCGCAGGTAACACACCAGAGCAGCAGCGCACCCACGGCACCTCTCCACGTATGCACGCAATGACTTTCAACGAACTAAAAAAGCTATAACCGCTAAACCAAACATCTAAATTAAAATTTAATTATACCATCGTGTTTCTCATAATAAATCTTTCAAAACAAGATCTCACTATGACACCCTAATTTTTACTTTTCAAATATAGGAATTTAAATAGATTTAAATTCAATAGATGTCTTGCATTTATAGGCAAATTATAGATGATTTATAAAAATCTTAAAATAAAATATAAGTTAGGAATTTTTGTATTGTTGCATTCATGCTGCTGCATGTTTTCTACTTGCTTGCTCTTTGTGTGTTTAGGTCCTTTTAAATTCAAGTTGTGATGATCCCATTCAAAATGCGGATTTAATTAAAGGAAAAACCTTTTTCTTTTTTTTCTTTTTCTTGGCCTCTCGGCTTTTGGCCCGCAGCAGCCCAGCAGCAGCCCAGCGCGGCCCGCCTCCGCTAGCTCGCGCACGCCTGAGTGGGCCGGCCCAGCCGCATCGCTGTAGCGCCCGCGCGCGCGCCCTCCCGCCGGCCCACCAGCTCAGCCCGCCCCGCACCGCAACCGCCTTGCCTCCGCGCCGCAGCTGCTGACCCACGGGGCCCGCGCCACTGCGGGGCCCATGCTATAGTGTCGTCTCCCTCATGGAGATGGACACAGATGCGTAGGCCGCCCGCTGCTCTGATTCCCACGCACACACGAACCGAAGTTCACCGAGCCGCCCACGCGTTATAAAGCCACTGTCGTAGCCTCCTGCGCCGCTCTTTGCCCTAGCCGCCACCACCGCGCTCCCGAACCGTAGATCGAGAGCGCCGCTCCAAAGCTCGCCGCCGCCGTCGTTCTTCATGCATCGCCGTCGTTTTCGTTGGTGAGTCGCCCTACGAGATCCACGCGGATGAGAGGAACGCGTTGGTGTCCTTCGCGCGCCCTCTCCCCCTCTCTTTCGCCCGCGTGCGCTCGCCGGAGTCCCGCCGCCACCGCATTGCCGCACCGCCACATAGCCGGCCCACTCCGGCCGCCCGCTGCCGCAGCCAAGGCACGCATCGCGCTCACCGTGTCGCGCGCTGTGTCCTCGTGTGCTCGCCTCGCCTCGTCGCGCACCGCAGCGCCGCCACCATGAGCTTCCTGGCCCTAGCCATGGCGCGCCGCCGCACGTCGCGCGGTCCACCATGGACCGGTGGATCGAGTGTCCATGGCCGGTCCACCAGACCTAGCCAACCGCAGCTCGCCACGCGGCAGTCAACCGCGCCACCACCGGTCAGCCCCTAGCACTTTTGTGGAAGAGCCCCCGCCGTTGCCCTAAATCAATCCACGGTCCTGCTTAGTTCAAAAGTAATTAGATTTAGGTCCTGATTTTTGTAGTTTTAACCCCGAAGCCATCGGTATTTAGGGTTTTAGCCCAAAATGCATTTAGAATTCAGATTCGATTATTTTAAATGCGAAATTGGTTCAGGATAATTACATAAATGCCATCAGTGACTTAATTAGGCCATAACTTTCACGTTTTAACTCTGATTTAGGTGGTTTTTGTTCCTACAGTTTCGTCTCGACGCGTAGATTTATTTAGTGCACTTGTTTACTGCTAATGTTGACATTGATGTACTGTTTCTAATTAAGTGCTTGCTTGCTTGCATGTTTTGCTCCCGTGTGTGATGATTGTGGCGTTTAGAGAACGAGACGCTTGTGAAGGAAGAGGAGTAGGATCCCGAGGAGTTTGAGCAACCCGTGGTTGATCAAGGCAAGTGCAGATACCATTTGATCATTTTGTTCCTATACATTAAACGTCATTTACTTTCATTGCATGTGTCCAATATTGCAAACCCTAAGGACCTGACTAGACCTGTTTATCATTCCTTGTCTACCTGGGGGGTTCTACATTTGGGTAGTGTAGCTATATGTAGTTAAGCATAGCTGCTCCACTCACCTTTTCACACGTTAATGAATGTAAATAATAATGCTGCTTAATGAACTCTTCAACGATGAATAATAATTAATGTTGGTTATGGGTCACTGTAGTTTTGGATATGGAGAAGTTTTGATGCTTGCGGGCATCGTGGTTATGGTGGTGAAAGGGGGAACGCATACTGGAGCTTGGCCCGATTTCTGGGGGTACCCATGGCCTCCCTCCGTAAGGACTTAGTCGTGGAGAGGCCACCTAGGACATACAGTGCAACTCCAAGCTGTATGGCTCTGGCTTGACAAATTAGCAGGACCTTCGACTGTAGGTTGGTGGCTTACCGGGTAGGCAAAAAAGGGGATTTAGATATTTTTAAGGGTGGTAATGCGGGTCCCGTGGCTACGGGGGCGGTTACCATGCGCCTAAGTCAAAACCTAGCGGGTTGCCTCCTATTTTATGGACCCTATGAAATGTCTCGTAGTGAGACCCTGCCTGCTCACCTCGGTAGTTTTCTGGGGAGTAGTTACCCCGAGCATATGGAAATCACGACTTGGAGTGAACGTGCACACCTCTACAGAGTTAAAACTGATATATCAGCCATGCTCACGGACACAAGCGGCCCAGACTCTCACACGATGAGCAAATTGGACACACATGGTTACTTGGAGATGGATTCTTGGGGAGGTTGCTACCTCGTGTTTGGCAGGATGGCTATTCCGGGTTATTTGGGTTTGCTACCCCATGTCACTATAGGAAGTTGCTACCTCTGTATTAATGATTATAATGATGATGATTAATAATCTTGTAATCCCTATTCCACATTAACTAAGGGTTGAGATATTTTACTCGTCTTAGTACCAGGTTGTTCAATTAAAAGCCACCAACTAAAATTTCTTGCCTGCAGTCAACCGTGTCAGCCTACCTTTTTGTATAAGGTTTGCATGTCATTACTTTCTATCTGTACTTGTTGAGTTCGATATGGCCTCACCCTTGCTATAATCACAATTAAAGGGTGCTCGGACGATCAAGATTGGGACGTGGTTTTTCCCGAGGATTATCCCGGTTATTAGGCTCGTGTGTCTCCTGCCGTCGACCTTCCTATGGCGAGGTGGATCCGCTACATCAATGTCGTCGTTTATTTATTTGTTCATCGAACTTTGTTGGTTTGAGGTTCCATTAGCACTTTGATGAAAGACTTGTAATAATGATACTCTTGTACTCGTTTATGTTTTATTATACGAACACTATGTTTTGTACCATTGATGATGTTGTTGCATGTGTAATTTGAGATACTGGCACACATGTAATTTGCACCCAATTTTCTCTCTCAAATCCGGGTGTGACACTCACATGGATATATTTGGATAAAATTTTATTAACGAACATTTATCTTATGAAGAGAGAACATTTTTGTCTATTAAGCATGGACAATGTTCTAGATTCAGAGAACAATGTTCCGTCTACATAGGAAAAGTGTTCTCGTTTAGAAGAGCAATATTCTAATTACAGGTTCATGCAATTAGTATTATAATATGCATAAAACTAAAAAATATAATAACAAAAATGATGAAATATATAGAAAATAGTAAATAAATAAATACATAACATAAAATAAAAATTATAAAATCTAGAGCAAGGAATAAGAAAAAAAATAAAAACACATAATAGAGAAAAAAATAAAATAACACCACATGGATACTTTTATAAACTGAACATCACAAAAAATAAATCATAAAATATCACAAAAAATACTTCATAGAACACATTTATATTGCGTGAAAATCATAAAATACGTCACAGAACATCACATATATACTACGTGAACATTACAATAATATTATGGAACATTACATATATATTACGTGAACATAATAAAACAACACCGAACATCATATGTATACTACGTGAACATCACTGAATATATCATAGAACATCGTATGTATATTACATGAACACCACATGTATATTTCGTGAACATCACATAAATATACAGAACATCACATGTATACCACATGAACATCACAAAAAACATGATAGAACATCACATGTATACTACATGAACATCACAAAAAATTATAGAACATCGCATGTATAATACGTGAACTCACAAAATATATTACAGAATACCACATGTATACCATGTGAACATCACATATATACTATGTGAATATCATAAAATACATCATAGGCCATCATTAAGGTTGGACGAAAAACTCGAAGCTCGTTAGCTCGCTCGGCTCGTGGCTGGCTCGACTCGGCTCGGCTCGGCTCGTTAAGATAACGAGCCGAGCCGAGCCAAAATTTTAGCTCGTTAGCTATAACGAGCCAACTCGAGCCAGCTCGTGAGCCGCTCGCGAGCTAAACAAGCCAAGCTTCCAGACAAAAAAGTATCATTTAAGGTTGTTAGATGCATGAATACTATAGTATTTTATTATACTTGTATATATATTAGCGCATATTAATTTTTTTATTCGATTTAAGGTTGTTAGATGCATTTCTTTTGTATTATTATTATTCTCAAACTTTAGATAAATGCAAATATTATATTTTGTGTATTTTTTATACCTGGCTCGCGAGTTTAACGAGCCGAACCGAGCTGGCTTTCTGGCTCGTTAGGATAACGAACCGAGCCGAGCTAGCTCGTTATCTTAACGAGTCGAGCCGAGCTAGCTCGTTATCTTAACGAGCCAAAACGAGCCGAGCCGGCTCGTTATCCAGCCTTAGCCATCATATACTACGCGAACATAAAAAACAACATAAAACATCATAAAAATAATAAGAAAAGAAAAGAAAAGAAAAGACAAAAGAAATAAAAGAAAGGTAAGAAAATAAAAATATTAAAAAGAAAAATAATAATAAACACATAAAACATAAAAACAAAAGAAACATAGAAAATTAAGAAAATAAACATAAAAAATTAAGTAAGATAAAATAGAAAAATAGAAAAGAAAAATAAAATAAAAAATCATGTGGAACAAAAAATAAACAAAAACAAAAAATAAATTAAAGAAAGGAAATTAAAAAATAGTAAGAATTGGAAAGAAAAGAATAGAAAAAAATAAAGGAAATGTAAAAATGAAAATGAAAAGAATAATAAAAAATCACATAAAACAAAATAGAAATATAAATAAAAATGAAGCACGAAAATGAAAAGTAAAAAGGGAAAAGAGAAGAAAAGAAAAGAAAATGAAAGAAAATAAAAGGAAAGAAAAATGAAAGAAAAAAGAAGAAAATATACAATTTATATGAAAACATACGTACCTATACCCAGATGCTCCTAGTTGGAAACCCCGCGCCAGCCGACGGGCAGCCCTTGCTCATGCACGCGGTTCGCACGTGGGCCTCGCGTACTGCGCACCTGCATGCGCTGATGCCCATCGCGCGAGATGATTTGCACGGGAGACATTCGGCGCGCGGCTTCCGTTCGGCCGTTCGGACCGGAAGAATCGCGCCTATTGCGTCCCCTTTTATTCATATATGCTTTATTCTTTTTCTTTTCCCAGATCTACTCAAATGACAACAATGCTCTTATCTTACTTCTTTTTAAAAAAAATTGGTGACCAAACACATGTCGGAATGGCATGAAGAGACATCGTAATGGCATGAACGGACACCGTAGTCCCCTTCAAGGCCCCTCTTGGACAAGGTCATGATCCCTTGTTCCTGATCAACGATGCTTCACCCATAAAGAAGAGGATGCGACACGCTTTGCCATTGGCATTTTAGCATGTATTTTGTTTGGATACAAAAGGATGGGTTGGCCCTAGCCTTATTTTTTTTAAGATGGATTAAACTCATTTCTTGTTTGATTACGAGGTTAGACTAGCAAATATGTTCATGCGTTGCAGTAGGAGAAAATATATCAAAATGTTCATGAAAAAAGAGACAAGGAATTTCCATAACTATTTATGTTTTCTTCTTTTTAATTAAATTTGATTATTATACTTTATTTTGTGACAATTATATGACATGTAAAACATAAGTTAATGTTGGCAATAATATAAACTAAAATAAGGTTTGGATAGGTTTTTGTCATGTTTCTAAGCACAAAAATATTTTCTGGTACATACATCTGTTGGTACAATTAAATATCAAGCTTCAAATTCTTTTCAAGACACATAAAAATCTGTAATTCAAGTCGGCGTAGAGTTAGTTATCGATATGTGAAGGACGGGTATGTCCAATTATTATGAGAGGAGGCTCTCTCGATTTTTTACATCGTGTCATATTCGGGGGGATTGCACCGGTGGAATAATCGGGGATATACATACTGCATTGGGTTATAAACTACTTATGATCTAGTTTTACGGTTTGATTAGTTGAACTATCGACTAAACCAGGTTATAAGAGTTTTGCTTTTAATCAAAATTACATTAATAACTTAATGGTCGAAAACATTTCTTTTTCAATGAAATATTAGGAGTTCAAAGCCTGTTGTCTTTGCTTTTACTCTTTTTTTACTTTTATTATTCATCTACCACTTTTCACATTCATATTTAGTGAACATGTTGGAATGGGAGAAAAAGACAAAAAAATGGCAAAAAGAAGACATTCAAATGGAAAAAGAAATTGACCCTCTTTGTAACGCACGGAAACTCACAGACGGTGTCATGGGGTTAGAACTGTGGCAAACATTGTTGTTCGAGTCAGTGTCAGAGTATGTGTCTCCGATGGCTCGAGTTGACTCAAGAACATAAGAATCACAGAGAGAATGCAATGATTTATCCTAGTTCGGGCTGATTGATGCCCTACGTCCAGCAGCTGATGAACCTTATACTCAAGAGCACCTAAAATCGGGGGTTACAACAGAGTGTATAGGAGGTAAAGAGAGATTTGGTAGGGGGTTAGCTCGTTGCTAATCCTAAGGTTGTCTCACCGCTAGTGGAGCCTTCCTCTCGTTGAAGAGGAGGAAGACGTCGGGTGCGGTGGAGGAGCTCTCGGTGCCCCTCACTGGGTTGCCCCTGCTCTCGGTGCTGAGCAGGAGCAGATCGGTGAGAAATTGGGATCTGTCTGGGATCGTTCTCCCTTCTTTTCCCCTTCTTCTTTCCTCCTCTTCTCGGATCCAACGTTATCCCTTATATATCGATATAGGTCGGGTACATGGTGGTTTGGGGGTTGAGCCTATGGTCTACAAGTGTCGAAGTCTAAGAGGGTCTTGCAGCGGCGCTCTGTGGACCCTGGTGATGTCGTAGAGCCAAAGAAGCCTTGGGCGTCGTCCGACTGGCCTATTCTGACACGCTGAGTGCTTGGATCGGCATCCCCCAGGCGTTCCTTCTGCAGTCTTCTTGGCGGCAAGGGAGGTTGGCTCGAGGGGCTAACACGCAGGCCCTCAAGCCCTCAAGCCCTCGGAGGTCAGGGAGGAGCTTGTCTTCTTGTTTCATGCCCCGTGTGTGACCCTATCGGGGGAGCGACCAGTGAAGCAACGCCCAAGGTGCAGCGTTAGGGAGCCCCGAGCCTCGATGGCTTGGGGCGTGTCTTCTTGTGCTCGGGCGTTGGCTGGCTTCGTAGGTCAGGTAGGAGCCAAGGATCGGGCTTAGACTTCTAGTTGATCAGACTCAGGCGAGCCCTCGAGCCCTGAGCAGAGGCCGTGGCGTGCTCAGGCTCAGCCGAGTTTCTTGGTCTGAGGGTGTGCTCGAGCATACCCGATGGGTATAGCCCCTGAGCCCCCAGACGATCCTAGAGGGGTCGATCGAAGGGTCTCTTCGGTCAGGAACCATTGATCCCGATGCTTAACCTAACCATATGTTAGGATCTCGTCATACGGTACTCATACGCGTGACGAACGACTCTCTATCTCTTTCTCTCAATGTAAATCGGAATGTCCTAGAAAGAGAAAAAGAAAAAGATCAAAACCAAGATACTTTCAAGGTGGGTGGGTGGGTGGGTGGGTGTGGAAACAAAAGAACAAACATGCTTACGACTATCGACTCCAGGATGACGTAGAATGGAGCAAAACGAAAAGGAGCGGCAGAATGAGTCTTGACTCTTGAGTTTTAGACGGGCACAAACATGGCGTGAGGAGTAGAGCGGGAGCAAAACAGAAAGTAGCCACAGACCAAGACTTCCTGAATAGGCACGGACATCGAGCGAGGGCCGAAGAGAGTTTCTAATCTTGTTTATTCTTATTCTATACTAGCAAATATGTCCATATGTTGCAATAAAAGAAAAAAACTATTAAATATTTATGCCAAAAGATAACGTAAATGGTACATATCTACTTATGTTTTTATAATTTATTTATGATGACCATCACATCCATAATATTAGTAAATGCTGACAATAAATAACAATCTCCTATTAAACCTATATCGAATTAAAAGATATCTTGGTATATTTTTCCTTCCATTGCAAAGCGCTTAATTATTTAGATATAAATATATCATAACTTTAATTTTTTATCCTACCCAAGTGTTTCTATGACTCAATATTGACTTTTGTACCTTTTTTGATGCATCATATCAACCTCCATAACATTTTTGTCAATGTATCAAGGATTGTCCTGTCCGTCAATGATTGTGACAGGAGAGCCTCTCTTAATTTTTTACACGGCAGCCCTTATCAGGAATTATATAAACACATTTATTTAGATTTCATTAAACAATAATCAACCCAAGATTTTGGTTCACGAATAATTAGTTGTACCATTGACTAATCTATATTTTAATAAAAATAAGTTTTATTTCTAATTAAAACTACACCGGATGGTGTAAATCTTTCTCCTCAAAACTTAATGCACAAACAAACATAATAAGTGTAGAAAGTAGAGGTTATGCACCGGGGCTCTTGGGCATGAACCGAAGAATAGAAAGTTAGTGAATTCGTCGTGAAAACCGACGACGAGGACATCCTCCTCGTACTCTTTGGCCACCTCCGCGTATTTTGGGTCTGCGTTTGGACAGCAGGCAGGGCGACAACCCTCCCTCTCCTAGCACGATGGCACTCTCCGTCCTCCATCTCCTAGCGTGGTGGCGCTCTCCCTCTCCCTCTCCTAGCATGGCGGCGCTCGACCTCCACTAGCTACGGCGCTCGACCTTGAAAGGATCTGGCAAGTGGCATAGGAGGGTGAATAGGTCCTTTTCTAAAATTTAATCAACTTCACAAAACTAGCCAGAACACGGAGGGTCTTGGCCTTAGCGCGGAGCCTTTGGGACATGGAGGTTCTAGGGATGAACGTGAAACCTCTGGGGATCAGAGTATTAAATCGAACTACCGCGGAATTTAACGAATGAAAAATAGATCGAATGCCATATCAGCCTTCCTAGGAAGTATGTTGAACTACCCAAATAGCTAGTTGCACCTAGGGGATGAGGAATTTGTAGATCGGATGCAAACCCTAAAAATTAATTCAAATTGCAAGTAATAGCAACAACAATCACAATCACAAGAGACACGAGGATTTATCCCATGGTTCGGTTCGCCACAAAGGCTGGCCTACGTCCATGTTGTTGAGGTTAGTCACAAAGGCTATGGAGTCTCTTGCAACTCACTCCTCTTCTCCAACCTATCATCAAGGCAATGGATTAGAGGGTTCCACTAATTCACAAAGGGTAATACAAACTTCTCGGTGCTCAACCATAGCGGATTGGGAGCTCCCGGCTGACCTCTAGCTGTCTAGGAGCCAAGCTCCAAGAGTAATGAACACACCAAGCAGCTAAGGCTTCACCAAGTGCACAAGAACGGAGGAGAAGGATCTTCTCGAGCTTTATCACACTCTATAGAGTCAAATCACTCAAGGAATCACAAAGATTAAGCAAGGGAGTTGAGAGCACCAAGCTTGGGAGAGAGATTCTATCGAGTCTAAGTGGGTGAGGTAGAAGATGACCGTTGGGGGTGAAGGGGTATGGTATATATACCACCCACGTCACCCACAAAACCGGTCGGGTCTGTCAGACCTCGGAGCCTCTGCGTTAGGACGCGGAGGTTCCGTGCCAGAGCGTGGAGGTTCTGTGTAGGCTAGAATAGATAAGAATTCAGCTCGGCTAGCTTTTTGTGGCTGGGATTATTTAAGTTGTAGATGGAGTTTTGAGCACTTGGTTCCACCCAGCACACCATTTGTATTCCCATTGATAGTATGACTTGTCCTATTACTCAAATTTAAAATATGAAATGAATTAAACTAGTTCTTGGAGCCGTTGCAAGCCATGTATTTGAGTTGGGGGTCTCCTTTGTTTCTTTGCATCCATGATTAAAGATATGCTATCAAACACTTGTCAAAGTCATTAGTCCTTTAATTATGTGGTCAACATCACCAAAACCCACTTAGAGCTTGATTGCACTTACAATCTCTTCCTTTTTGGTAAATATTGACAACATAATTAAAGCTTACATTTATTGAAATATTGAGCTTTTGATAGCGCGAATACAAGTGCTCCCCCTTAATATATGCAAGATTTGTTTTGAATTATGAAAATGTCCCTTCAAGACATACTTTGCATATATTAAGAGCAAGTGTGAATGATATATTGTATTCATTCCATCGTGGGGTGCAAAAAGATGTGTCAAATAATAATCCGTGATGCGTATGACAATTTATGCATAGAAAAATATATTCTAGATCTACGCGGAGCCTCTGGGCTAGAGCACGGAGCCTCTGGGCTCTGCACACTCAAAATATTTTCAGCAGAACAGACAGCATCACATAAATACAACCAGACACCACACAAATCTAACATGCTAGTAACATATGAATATAAGGAAGTTCTACCACAGTTCTAGCATCCATTACAAGCATAAAGTTCACGTATCCATGTCCATGACCACCAATCGCCACACAAAGGTGAAGCAAAGTATTATTACAGACCACTAAGATAGAAAGAGAGTTCAAAAATGACCTTGACTCTCACAACTCACAACATCCACCGCTACTACTACTACCACCCACCAAGGCGAAAAGACAACAATGACAAAAGTAACAGCATCTCAATCTTGCCTCTCCCCCTTTGTCAACAGATGCCAAAAAAGGGAAAGAACAAGAGAGGTAAGGCGCAGTCGTCTCACTGCTTCCTACTCCAGTCACTGCCAATATCACTGTCATCATCATCTGCCTAGTCGGTCTGCTGCCTGCTACCCAAAACAGTCCTCTCACCAGACTCCTCATCGCTGTCACTCACAACAGCCCTGTTGGCCCTATTGTAGTAGTTGTGTGCCTCTATGTCCTGGACTGTCCTCTCTCATGCCTAAGTGAACTCATCCTCTCTCCAAGTGTCTCACAGTCATGTGGAAGATCCATCATGGGCTCATCCTCACTAGAGTCCTCATAAGGTGGAAACACTGGTGGAGGTGGAATCTCTCTAACCTCAAGTCCCAGCTGCCTCTTCATGTCATTTATGTCCTTTCTTCCCTCATAAGCGGTATCTACAACATATTGACACATGCAAAATATGTTCTTGAGCAACTCCTTGAGCTTGCTCCCCCTGGACCTATGGTGAGAAGATGAAGGCCTACTGCTACTAGGTCTCTCAGAGGGTGTAGCCCCTATTGCAGCAAACATGCCAGCAGTCCCAACAAGTGCCTCCTAGCCTATATGCTGCCACTGAGTTAACCTATAGGGCCTATGCTCCACATCCTTCTTGAACTCAATGCCAGACACTCTCTTAATGATATATATGATATAAGGAGCATAGGGTAGATCATTTCTAGCATCATCTAGTGAGGTGCTCAACCTAGTCCAAATGAACCTACTGATAGAGAAAGCATCACTACGTGAAGCCATCCTAGCAAGTTCTTGGCATACTTCCTCAATGAAGTGGAGTCACCTACTTTTGGGTTGATAGTCTCTCTGAATAAATTGTTCATGGTATAATAGAATGACTTCAAACCCACTGTTCTTCCATCAGCTAGGTCTCTTCTCTCATATGCAAAGATAATGTCCTTAGCTTTCATGACATTCTCTGTCTGAATGGTGTCTGCATATCTATCTCCACTCATGCACCGATCGCCACATATTTGGCTTTAGTGGTGGATAAGAATACATAATTTTGATTCTTAGAGCTCCAAGACACTAGGGACCGTCCAAGGAATTGATATGTCCCTGATGTACTTTTTCTTTCTACTTTACAACCGGCGTAATCAGAATCTTAATACCCAAGTAGATTGAAATTGGAGCCCTTATGATACCACAAGCCAAAGTTAGGAGTGTGTACTAAATATCTCAAGATTCTCTTAATGGTCATAAGATGGCACTCTTTCGGGTTAGCTTGAAATCTAGCACACATGCACACACTAAGCATAATATTTGGCCTAGATGCACGTAAGTAAAGTAGAGAACCGATCATAGAACGATATACCTTTTGGTCAATGGATTTCCCATCTTTGTCCATGTCTAAGTGCCCATTTGTTAGCATAGGTGTCTTGATGGGCTTGGCATTTGTCATGTCAAACTTCTTGAGTATATCCCTTATGTACTTTGTTTGGCATATGAATGTTCCTTCCTTCAATTGCTTGACTTGAAACCCGAGGAAGAACGTTAATTCACCCATCATAGACGTCTCAAATCTCTTTGTTATGATCCTACTAAATTCTTCACAAAAAGTTTGATTAGTACTACCAAATATTATGTGCCGGGTTCATAAACCCGGTGTCCCTCGGGGACCGGCTTCCACGCTAGGGCTCGGCCTAGGAAAACAGCATGTAGTCCATGGGCCGGCCCAAAAGTCTAAAAAACAAAGGGCCAGGAGGACAGTCCGGTCGCCGACCGGGAACCTACCCGAAAGGGCAAACGCCCGCTCATCAACTTCTTCGGCCCACCTCTCCGACCGGAGCGCTCGCTTCGGGCACTGGCCGCCTCCAGGCAGTCCCTCCGATCAGAAGGCCTGGCCCAAAACGCTGCTTCCTACTCCGACCCTATGACTCTGACCGGGGACCCGTAGGAAGCCCGCGTACCGCTCTTCTCCGACTGGCGCGGCCAGGGCCGACTGGAGCCATCCGATCGAGGACGCCCGTTTGGAAGGGACCAGGGGCGAACGAAGAACGCAGTGCACTAAGTCAAACCACGATACCAGGACCATACCCTGTACGCCTACGGGAACAGTGCTCCACGACCGCCCTGACACGAACAGTATTGTAGGCACCGACATTTATGTCTACAGTATTGTGGGCGCCGTTGGGCTCCCATACGGCAAAAGGCCCCCATGTCTCTGGGCATCGATAGGGGGCGCCAGGATCCACCATACCTAGTACACGTGGTGGGGCTCCTCACATACCAAACAATATTTTGCAGGTACCGATGTCCACCCTTCCTGAAGAAGCCACCGCAACCTCCCACGTGCACCTGACATTCTACAGTGACGTCAACAGTGTTGTAGGCGCCTACCATTATCCACTCCTCATCGGCGTGGGAAACAAGATTTTGTAACATCCGTACTCTCTCCCTCTCACCTGTAAAGCCATCCCCTTCTTCTATAAAAGGGGATGCGCTCCCTCCAATGGGAGGAGGACGATCTTCTTCGAGTTTAGATTCACTAGACCGATAGCTCACAACCCCTCGAGCACACGCTTGAACATCTAGCTCATAGCGGAGTTCCGGTCGCCCTCAGCCCTTCCGGTTAGACCCGACCGGGCCTCTCGTACACCCCTCATTTCTCCTTCTCGTTTGTAACCCCACTACAGACTTCGAGCACCTGGGCTCAGGAATAAAGTCACCGACCGACCTAGACTCGATGTAGGGCACGTTGCCTGAACCAGTATATATCAAATGTCATTGAGTGCTAGGCCACCTCCGATCACAACGTACAACAAAACTACAAATATTCACTAGTTGGTCACTTTCTGTAACGACATTATGTCATCGACGTATATTTGGCATACAAATATATCATTCTTAATCTTTCTTATGACGAGAGTAGTGTTGGCTTTGCCTATTTCAAAGCCTTGTTTGAGCAAGAAATTCTTAAGGCATTCATACCATGCTCTTGGTGCTTGATTAAGCCTATAGAGCGCCTTATGGAGTTTGTAGACATGACGAGGATGCTTAGGATCTTCAAATCCAGGTGGTTGCTCCATGTAGACTAGCTCAGAGAGTGCACCATTGAGAAAAGCAGTCTTCATATCCATTTGATATAACTTGAAATCATGATGGACAACGAAGGCTAGAAGCATCCAAATTACTTCAAGTCTTGCCACTGGTGCAAAGGTCTCTTCAAAGTCTAGCCCTTCAACTTGAGTGAACCCTTGAGCAACCAATCTTGCCTTATTCCTTGTCACCACACCATGTTTATCTTGCTTGTTTTGAAAGACCCACTTGGTGCCAATCACATTTGTCTTGGGTCTTTCCACCAACTCCCACACATTATTTCTCTCGAAGTTGTTCAACTCTTCTTGCATGGCCATCACCCAATCCGGGTCCTTGAGAGCTTCACCTACCTTAAGAGGTTCTAGGGAATCAACAAACGAGTAAAATTGATAAAAATTTGCTAGACGAGATCATGTTGTTACCCCATTTCTTATGCTCCTAAGGATGTTATCAACAGGATGATCCTGTTGTACACTTTGATGTACTCTTGGATGAGGTGGTCTATCTGAAGGTTGATGTAGGGGTTGGTTGTAATCATCTTCATCAGCATGAGGTTCATTATCTTGAATGTGTTCATCCTCTTGCTGATTATTGTCCTAGACCCTAGAGCCTCCGTGTTTTGGCGCGAAACCTCCAGGCCCCAAAGCCTCCGCGTTCAGGCGTGGAGCCTCCGCGTAATGCATGTTTGTAGGATCTAAGATAGCTATTGGCAATTGGAGTGGTGTTAAAGCTTGGAGTGGAGAGTCCTCTTCTTCAGTAGCTTCAACTGGTCTCACATCACCTGTGGCCATATGCTTGATTGCTTCACAAGGCAGCTCTTCTTTACCTACAATATCTAAATCAACTTGCTCCACTTAAGAGCCGTTAGATTCATCAAACATCACGTCTACCATGATTTCAGTCCTTCTGGTAGAAAGATTGAAAACCCGATGGGCGTGCTCGTTTGGACCATAACCAAGAAGAAAACCTTCATCAATCTTAGGTGCAAATTTAGAACTTTGGGGCTTCTTGTTAAGAATAAAACATTTACACCCAAATACTCTAAAGTATGACACCTTAGGTTTGTTACTGGTTAGAAGCTCATATGAAGTCTTCTTATAGTACTTGTGAAGATAGAGGCGGTTGATGGCATGACAAGCGGTGTTGATTGCTTTGGCCCAATAATTGTTTGGAGTCTTATACTCATCAAGCATTGTTCTTGCCATGTCAATGAGAGTGTGATTCTTCCTTTCAACCACCCCATTCTGTTAAGGGGTATATGGAGCCGAGAATTCATGCTTGATGCCGTCCTTATCAACTCTTCAATGATGGTGTTGCGGAATTTAGTGCCATTGTCACTTCGCACTTTCTTGATTGGTAGCCGAAACTCCCTTTGTGCTCTTCTAATAAAGGTCTTCACCTTCCCTTGCACTTCACTCTTATTATACACAAAGAACACCCACGTGAAGTGAGAATAATCATCAATAATAACAAGACCATATTTGTTACCACCAATGCTAAGGTAGGCAACCGGTCCAAAGAGATCCATGTGGATGAGCTTTAATGGGTTTGAGGTAGTGACGATGCTCTTTGGTGGGTGTGGTACTCCTACTTGCTTCCTGGCTTGGCATGCTTTACATATCCTATTTTTCTCAAATTTAACATTCATTAGTCCAAGGATGTGTTCCTCCTTTAGAAGTTTGGCCAAGTTCCTCATCCCAACATGAGCTAGTCGGTGATGCCATAACCAATCCATACTAGATTTTGCCACTAAACAAGTCTCAAGTGTCGCTTTACTTTTGTTGAAATCAACTAGGTAAAGCTTGCCCTTCAAGTGACCCATAAAAGCAATAGAGGAATCCTTCCTTCTAATGGTGGTCACACCCTTATCCGTAAAGTGACAATTATAGCCCATCTTACATAATTGTGATACGGACAATAAACTGTAACTTAACGAATCAACATGTAAAACATTGGAAATTGAATTATCTTGAGTTATAGAGATTTTACCGACACTAAGTACTTCTCCTTTTGAGTTATCCCCAAATACTATATTTTCACTTGGACCTTCTATTTGGGCATAAGATGAGAACATACTCTTCTCTCCGGTCATGTGATTTGTGCATTCACTATTAAGCACCTAACTTGATCCACCAGAGGAGTATGTCTACAAAAGAAGTTTAGTTCCTTCTTTTAGGTCCCCAATTAGCATTGGGGCCTTGAGTGTTAGCAACTAGAATCTTAGGAACCCATAGAGATCTTTTCATATATATGTTTGGCTCAGTTCCAACATACGTGGCAACAACTTTGCCAAGGTTGTTGTGTCTCAACATATAGCTAGAGGACATGCTCTGTTGGGATGCATGGGTCTTGGGCTTGTGAGTATACTTGTTCCTTTTTGGTACAATAGGATTCTCCTTAACCTGCAGACAAGCGTTAGAACTCTTAGGGGCTTGCTGCCTTGGTTGAGGTTGCATCTTGTTCCTATTGCTGCTGCTGTGCTTCTAGACCTCGGAATCTCCATGTTTTGGCGTGGAGCCTCTAGGGCGTGGAACCTCCACATTTCTACGCGGAGCCTCCACGTTCTACATAGACTGCACTTCACCAACGGTTTCCTTCTTCTCAAATCCGATACAAGCCACACCATTCACCATTTTCCTTTCAATAGTCTTACCACCCTTCTTGTGGCCGAGACCATCTTTGATGAAAGGATGTCTTCCTTGAATGAACTTAGGCTTCTTGCTTGCATCATCCATGCACCCACTAGCAATGATATTGTTGAGTCTAGCAATTTCTTTCTTCATAGCTTCCATATTAGCAAGGTTAGTAGCACAAGCTTCTAAATCAACATTATAGCATCTATCACAACCCTTACTAGTAGAAGCATTAGAGATCTCACTTGCTTTCGTAGGATGTGAGGTTTTGTCCCAAAGGATGCTAATTGCTCTTCAAGCTCCTCATTTCTTGTCTTAAGGGCATTGTTCTTTTCTTGAAGAGTATTTAGATCATTCTTTAGGGTGGCTATGATACTTTCCGCTTGGTCAACTTCCAAACATAAAGTTTCAACCTCACTTTTTTCCGATGCAAGAGCTTTCTTGCAATTAACATAGAGTTTCTCTTGTTTGGCAAGAGTAGCTTTAGTTCTCTCTAATTCTTCTACCACCTTAGTTGTAAAGTTCTTAGATTTTTTATCTATTTTACTTACCAAGTGGTTTACTTCTTCATCACTAGAGTCTATGTTGGATTCATCACCAGATTAAGAAGAGAGCTTAGATTTGGATTTTTGTTTTACCTTTTCTCCTTTGCCCATGAGATAAAAGAGTGTAGACCTCTCTTCATCATCATAGATCAAGTTGGTGAAGAGCTTTGGTGAAAAAGAATGCTTCTTGACAGCAATTGTTGCAACTCTCTTTGTTTCTTCTTCACTAGAGCTATCATTATTTGAGTCCCATTCATGACCAATATGAGCTTCACCCGAATAATTCTTCTTCTTGTATTAGGTCTTGTCATCTTTCTTGTAGTTCTTCTTCTTGTCTTTCTTGTCCTCTCTATTCTCATGAGGACAATCGGCAATGAAATGCTCTGTGTTTCTACAATTATAGCATTTTCTCTTTTGCTTGTTGGGAAATCTCCTCTTCACAAACTTGTACCCTTCTCTTTACAACCTTTTCTTATACTTCCTCATGAACAAAGCAACATCACCAATATCACCCGAAGACACTTCATCATCTTCATCATCACTTGAGTCACTTGATGAGTAGTCTACCTCTACTTTGATTGATCTTGATCTTGATGCCTTGCTTGAGGTGAAGGCTTTGCTCGACTTGTTTGCTTTGGGAGACACATCTTTGATATTTACGTTCTCCATCTTGGCTTCAAGTTCTCCAAACTTTCTTCTTTGTTGTATCTCCATCTCTATGAGCTCATGAGTGAGTATTCTTCCAAGAACATCACTAGGAGAGAACTCCTCAAACCTCTTCTTCTCTCTAATCAATGTGACAAGAGTTGGATTCCTTGGTGCAAAAGCTTCTAACATCACTTTCACAACATGATGATCATCTAAGTCATCTCCTCCCAATCCTCTAATCTTGCCAACTATCACCATCAATCTATCAAAAATCTCTTGAGGGCCTTCTCCATCGTTGATCACAAATCTATTGAGTTGAGCCATCAATAGATCAATCTTGGACTTATTCACTTTGCTAACTCCTTCATGTGCAATGTGAAGGGTATCCCAAATCCCCTTTGCAATCTCCAAGCCAATCACCTTGTTGTATTCTTCCAGACTCAATGCACTAAGTAGAGCACTTATAGCTAGAGCATTGCGATGTATGTTACGAATATCTCTTGGCGTGAGATTTTTGGGATCTTTGAGATCATCAAAACCTACATACACAATGTTCCACAACTTTAGGTGGAGACCGGTATGATAAGCCTTCATCATATGCTTCCACTTGGCAAAGTTGGTTCCATCAAATGGAGGCAACTTGCCCACGGGTATGTTGAGGTGATTGTTAGTGAGCAAATTTATAGAATCATAATTAAAGGATACACTCAAATATGACTTCTTGGGCTAGGACTTGAGTGATCTCTTTGGAATCCTTTGAGCATAGTACTCATTATCATCATCTCCGTTCTTTGACTCACTACTAGGAGCTGGAGTGGACTACACTTTCCTCCTTCCTTTGCTTTTCTTCTTCTCCTTTTCCTTGTTCTTTTCCTTTTTCTTGTCATCCTTGGAGGATCCTTTGCCACCAAGCTTGAGCTTTGGAAGTTGCTCAACTGCTACTGTGGCATCATCCTCAAGAGCTTCTGATTCCTCTTCACTCGGAACATCTTCAAAGCATTCTTCTCCATCTTCCTCATGTACCCTTTCTCTAGGACTTGCCATTTCCTCACACGGTTAAGTGCAATCATGAGGAAACCTAGCTCTGATACTAATTGAAAGGATTTGCCAAGTGGTCCAGAGGGAGGTGAATAGGCTTTTTTTTATAAATTTAATCAACTTCACGAAACCACTTAGAACACGGAGCCTCTAGGCCTTAGCGCAGAGCTTCCGGAACGTGGAGGTTCTGGGGATGAACGTGAAACCTCTGGGGATCAGAGTATTAAATCTAACTACTGCGGAATTTAACGAATGAAAAATAGATCGAATGTAATACCAGCCTTCCTAGGGAGTATGTTGAACTATCCAAACAGTTGGTTGCACCTAGGGAATGAGGAATTCGTAGATCAGATGCAAACCCTAAAAATTAATTCAAATTGCAAGAAATAGCAACAACAATCACAATCACAAGAGACACGAGGATTCATCCTGTGGTTCAGTTCGCCACAAAGGCTGGCCTACATCCATGTTGTTGAGGTTAGCCACAAAGGCTATGGAGTCTCTTGCAACTCACTCCTCTTCTCCAGCCTATCACCAAGGCAATAGATTAGAGGGTTCCACTAAGTCACAAAGGGTAATACAAACTTCCCGGTGCTCAACCATAGTGGATTGGGAGCTCCTAGGCGACCTCTAGCCATCTAGGAGCTAAGCTCCAAGAGTAATGAACACACCAAGTGGCTAGGGATTCACCAAGTGTACAAGAATGGGGGAGAAGGATCTTCTTGAACTTTCTCACACTCTCTAGAGTCAAATCCCTCAAGGAATCGCAAAGATTGAGCAAGAGAGTTGAGAGCACCAAGCTTGGGAGAGAGAGAGCTTCTATCGAGTCTGAGTGAGTGAGGTAGAAGATGATTGTTGGGGGTGAAGGGGTATGGTATATATACCACCCACGTCACCCACAAAAATGGCCAGGACTGTCTAACCCCGGAGCCTCCGCCTCAAGACACGGAGGTTCCGCGCAGGCCAAAACAGATAAGAATCTAGCTCGGCTAGCTTTTTGTGGCTGGGATTATTTGAGTTGTAGATGGAGTTTTGAGCACTTGGTTCCACCTAGCACACCATTAGTACCCCCTTGATAGTATGACTTTTCCTATTACTCAAATTCAAAATATGAAATGAATTAAACTAGCTCTTGGAGCCATTGCAAGCCATCGATTTGAGTTAGGGGTCTCCTCCTTTGTTTCTTTGCATCCATGATTAAAGATATGTTGTCAAACACTTGTCAAAGCCATTAGTCCTTTAATTATGTGGTCAACATCACCAAAACCCATTTAGAGCTTGATTGCACTTACAGACCAACACCGCCTCCACCAGATCTGGCCCTGACACGAGTGGATCCAGAGATGGTGGTGCACGAGAAGGCCGAATCCGTCCTTTGCATGGGTGGATCCAAAGATGCATGGGTCAAGGACTGCTCCTTCGGTTGAGGCGACGTGGGTGGGGCAGGGCCTGCTCCCCTGGTGGCGACGGTGGCAGCGCACAGGGCACAGCCTGCTTCCCCGATGGCGACGCAAGGCCCAGATCCTGACCTAGTTAGGGTTAGGCTATGTTTTTTTCTTTTTTTGTTTTTATTTGATTAACCAAGGTGGGCATTTCAACTGCCTCGAAAAAGTGATTTACCATGACCTATGGACCGAGGTGGTTGTGATGCCCACCTCGGAAAATCAAAATCGACCGCCTCCAAAAAGCATAGTGTAGTAGTGTCCATGCCACTCGATATAAATGCAACGTGAGTTAGATCTCACCTAGTGGCACTAGATAACCCTTTAGCTCATAAGAAAACCCCTCTTGATAGTATGAGTGTCCACAGTCAAGCTCTTCTCAACATTCATCAAGCCACTTGTAATCAACACAAGTATTCCATGGCTTGATCCCTTATAGATGATATAATCCACTTCATGTTATCATGATTGAACATAGCTTCACTTGCTCTTCACCATTGCACCTGGTCCATCGATGCCAAGTCCTTCGCTCTAGCTTCACCACCCCGATGGTCCATCGCACCCGAGTCTTTGACTTGCCCTTCATACTAGCAACCCTTTCATTTGTAGCCAAGCTTTGTCTCTTGATCTTCTTTATCTAGCCAGATGACATCATGTCATGTCTTATATGCAATGAGCTCCATCATCACACTAGTTGAGCACTATCAACATGTCCAAGCCACCTCTCCACCATGGCTTTAAGTGTTGCTCATACTATTGTACCTGTGGACTAAACACATATGTATCTCAAAAAATGTTGCTCACTGTTGACGGTAGTTAACAACCATTATAAACCATCAAATAAACATGAGAAAGGGTATAAATATAATCACCAACAAAAGTCAAGGGTCTAAACTAATAAATCCCATAAAATTTGGTGAATCTTTGTTTCCAGGAGGGTTTAATCTGAAAACCGCCAAGAATGACTTAAACGTCAAAGGAAAATACGGAATTCCACCGCGGCACCTACATGGGAAGACTCTAGAAGAGTCCAGAAGCCACGTCACCAAAGTAGGGGACATGTGGTCGCCATGTGGGGCCAGCTAGCCTCATGAGGTCGGTCTCCCATCACCTTTGAGGACGCATCTCAGCCGTTGCTTAAGCCGGTTTGATCCAAGCGCTCGTGTTGCTCCCCCAGGACTATATAACGAGACCTTAGCCCCCCTAAAGAGAAGATCAGTTCAGATCAGAAGTCATCAAGTCATTTACAGATAGAAACCCTAATCTCCTTGAAGCTCCTCCTCCATAGCATAGCTAGTTAGGATAGATCTAGAGGGAGGCAAGTAGATCTTCGCTTGGATTCCCAACATTGTCTAGAGCATAGTTCGATATAATTCTTATACCCCTCTCTTTATTGTTTCTCCATTGTTCTTATATGTTTGATACAATTTCTATGACAATATCAATATCTATCTTATTTATGTTCTTCATTATGATGTTCATCGTCTACTTTGATTATATATCTAGTATAGTTAGTTTATCATTGTGTTTATGCATAAGTTCATATAGCGCTCACTCTAAAGTACACTAGATGAGTGGTCGACATTGTGTAAGCGTGATGCTTATACGTTGTTTACCTATGAATACCCCCTATATTCGAGGCCATGTGGTAGATCACGGATGTGACACTCCCATTGAGTCTTTTGTAGTCCACTCCCTGAGTATAGGTGCACGTAGGGTCTGATTACGAAGGTAGAACGAGCTCTGCCCTCAATCTTCCTTTAGTAATATCTCTTCTGTGTAGGTATAATGATGATTTTAGTCATGATTACTATATGTAATTACACTAATCAATGTATGCTTTGACTTGTAATTGACTTAGGAATTATTTCTCTAATATTCTACCTGACCATGCTAGTGTTATAGGAGTGTTCTGAGTGATTTATCCATGTTTATACACTACAAGAATTGTGTTGATCCGTCATAGATTAGCAAAATCAGACATGGGTTCTCTTGAAGCCCAACCTTGGGCCTAGATTCTGTGACGAAATTTATGTACCGTCACTGTTGATATCTAAATTTTGTCATGGTGCCTCTTTGCCACATTTGATGCCACCGTGGCATGCTGGCATGGACATGGAGCCATTTGTTGGTTTTCTTGGTCATCAAAAAATTATGCGCCAATGAAGAATCGAACCTATGACCTCTTGATTCCAATGCCACACACAAGACCACTACAATATTGCGCTCTTACGTGTTAGAATCTAGAATAGTTTTATTTTATTCACAATATTATTTACTTCAAATTGTTAACCAACGTTGGATGGAAAAATGACTAAAACAAAAATTATAGATCACGATGAGTTCAACAACTTTGTTGTTGATGATGTTTTCATTTGAAATTAGTTACTACCCTAAATTTCTTTTTAAAGTTCTCATATTCAGAAATTTAAATTTCAAATTACACAAATAAACTCGGATATAGAAATGACCAAAACAAAAGTTGTAGATCTAGACGAGTCCTACAACTTTTTTGTTTATCACTTTTTCATTTTAAGTCATTTAGTATCCTAAAATTCTATTTGAAGTTCTTATATTTTGAAATTTAAATTTCAAATTATCTAAACAATGTCGGATGGAGAAACGATCAAAACATAAGTTGTAGATCTCTATGAGTTCTACAACTTTGATGTTGATGACTTTTCCATTTGAAATTATTTACTACCTTAAAATTCTGTTTGAAGTTGTTAAATTTTGAAATTCAAAATTTCAAATTATTCAAACTAACTCATACGGAGAAAGAACCAAAACGAAAGTTATAGATCTCGGTGAGTTAGACAACTTTGTAGTTGATAACGTTTTCATTTAAGATAATTTACTACACTAAAATTTTGTTCAAAGTTCTTATATTTTGAAATTCAAATTTTGAATTACTCAAAAAAATTAGATGGAGAAATGACCAAAATAGATGTCGTAGATCTTAATAAGTTCTACAATTTTTATATTCATGACTTTTTAAGTTGAAATCATATACTATCTCAATATGTTGTTTCAATTTACCATTTTTTGAAATTCAGATTTTGACTTTTTCAAATAGTCACATAAAAAGATGACCAAAATAATTTAATAGAGCATGATTTAAAAAAAATCATATTTGAAGTTAGTATGTGGGAGAAAGACTAGTTACAAGTTTGAGCCGGAGATTAAAAAGAGAAATCACACTTGGTAAAACTTGTAACTAGTTTTTCTCCCTCATACTAACTCAAAATAGGATACTTTTTTCCTACACTTTTCTAAAATCATGCTCTATCAAGTTTTTATGTTCTTATTGCTATTATTTTAGCAATCTTTTTATGTGACTTTGTTTGAACAATTCAAATTTTAAATTTCAAAAAATAACAATTACAAACAAGATTTTAAAACACTAAATGATTTTAGATAAAAAAGTCATGAATATAAAAGTTGTAGAACTCATCAAGATCTAGAACTTTTATTTTGATTATTTCTTTATCTGATAAAGTAATATTAAACGTTGTTCATAAATTCTTAAATGTCTCACATAGTTTATGAAAACTATACGAGAGATGTGTCAATTTATAAACAATGTTTATTAACACTTTGTCAAATGAAGAAATGGTCAAAATAAAAGTTGTAGATATTGATGACTTGTACAACTTTTATATTCATGTCTTTTTTAGCTAAAATCATTTAGTGTTTCAAAATTTTATTTAAAATTATTATTTTTTGAAATTTAAAATTTGATTTGTTCAAACAAAGTCACATGAACAAATGACCAAAATAAAAGTTGTAGATCTCGATGAGTTGTACAACTTTGTTGTTGCTAACTATTCCATTTGAAATCATTTTCTGCCCTAAAATTCTATTTGAGGTTGTCATATTTGGAAATTTAAATTTCAAATGGTTCAAACTAAGTCGGATGGAGAAATGAACTACACAACAGTTGTAGATCTCGATAAGTTGTATATCTTTGTTGCTGATGACTCATTCAATTAAAATAATTTACTATCCCAAAATTCACTAAATATATATTTGTATTTTAGTTTATAGAATACTTTTAATTCTCTACCGCGTCTTGTTGGGCCAGAGAATGCTGCAGCCATTAAATTCGAAGGCCCAAACATGCATTTGAGAGCAAAAATTTAACGGCCCAAGAACTGATCCATTAGTTCACAGCCACCCGATCTGATCTAACGGTGGAGATCAATGCTAGAATCAATAAATATCAACGCCCAAACCCTCTCTCTCTCTCATAGTCCACACTCTCCCAGTCTTCCTCCCTCGGTCTTTTTTGTCTCCCGCACGGCAGAGCAGCTCTCCCGATCAGCGCCGCCCAGATCCCGACGAGGAGGACGACGACAGGCACATCAGGCGGCGGCGTGGATCGTGGGCGGTGTGGCTTGATCTGCGTCGGCCTGAGAGCATCGCGGAGGATGCCAGAGGGCGCGGGGAGAGCGCAGAGGATGCGGGCAGTGCTAGCTCCACTCCGCCGGGGCCGACGGCGAGAATTCCTGGGTGGTAGGGATGTTCTACGAAAGCAGCCCCCTCGCCTGGATCTGATGAGGGGCGTGTGGATCCGGTTGCCAAGGGCCATACGCGCACGGAAACGTACGCAAAGGTATCCCTGAGTCTGATCCGCCCCCTTCAATTTTGATCTGTTTCGATCTACTGGTTCCATGGATCTCTCATCCGTCAATTTTGGTTTCGTTTTGCTTTGATCTACTGATTCCATGAATCCATGCTCTTTTTAGCCGTAGATCCTTTGTCCTCTAGTCCTGAGAGTTAGCAGCCGGGGTTGATTAGACAAAGAATCAGACCGCCGATGCCCCTTGGAGGTGCTGATGGCTGATGCAGAACCGCTGCCCTCCCCTACGACAGCCTCGTCTCCGTGCCCTGCCCTGTGAGGAGCTGATGGCCATGTGCGTGACCTGTAACGAGCCAACGACAACGGATTACTACCTCATGTTTGTTTTGTTGTTGCGTATCAATGGTAAGTTAGAACTCTTTAGCAACATCTTTTCACCATCTGTTCATCGGTTTTTGATGTATTTGCACATCAGTAAGGAGCTCAATTGGGTTGCAGAACACTCTTTGAGGTTGATGGGACCAAGGACGAAACAATAAAGCTTGAATCCTCCTCAGTAAGCTTGCTGCAGGCAGTGCAGGTTTATGGAATAGGTTTTTTACAGAAAAAATTCTAGAATGCCATTAGATTTTACAGAAAAGTTTATGATTAAAGAAGTATCAGAAGGAACTGACTGAGATTAGTAGATTCCCATTGAATAGTCTATTATTTTGGTGCTAAAGTTTTTAAATCTGGAACCTGAGTGCATTATTCATGTCTCAGATCAATTCCATTGTTTAGCTATGTTTGTGCAGTGGCCATTCGAGATTACCTTATTATGCATTGCTTTAATAGCTTGTGTGACTTCTTCAGCATGGTGGTTCCATCTTATGGTAGAATCAGCTCAGCGTGTAGTAGTATTTTTTTATATCACCATCTATATTGTTTCTTGCACAATTTACCTTTTTTTGTTACAAACAGAACATCATTCGTCTGTTAGATGATTGTTTTGTAATGCTGACTGACTGATAGCTGTAAAATAAAAGACTAAATGCAACTTGTCTTGTTAAAAGGTAACATCATGCTGGGCTTTTTGCAGCAAAAAGGTACTTGGCGGATGGTGATTCATTTCTTGCTAGGCACCATATGGAATTTTCTGGCAGCATGATTAGAAAAGGAATAAAACAATGCTTGCACGTTGCAGCTTACAAAGATAAAACAGGGCTGCTTGTAGTGTCGGGCTGCTTGTTATATGTTCATCTTTATTAAAAGAACTATACAGATCATATCGGCTCCTATACATAACAGAAGTGTTTTGCTGTTTTTACCCAAATTAGCTATTCATCTTTCAACAACAACAACAAAGCCTTTAAAATTAGCTATTCATCTTTATTAAAAAAAATTGTTTGCTGATTCTTTTTTAGGGAACAAATGGTGCAGGTGCCATGTAGTGAAGAAGGCGTGCTGGTGGCATGTGGGGCGCAACTACTATGCAATATTATGATGTACATGCATGTCTGTGATTAATATATGTATATGGGCAATAATTGATGAATTCTGGTTTCATATAGAGGTTGTAATTGGCTTATTATGTGATGAAATGATGATTGGTTTTTCAGCCATTTCTAGTTGGGCTAAAATCTAGTAGCAGCCCAATTTGAGCTGGGCTTAATGACCATTGAAAGGCTGAAAAAGGCTAAAAATCATATTGACCTAAAACAAAAAAAATAGTTGGTCGTAAAATGGGCTGAAAGCTCCTGGAAACCTAAATTGGGCCTCAAAAGACTTGAGCTAAATTCTAAGTGGCAGCGATGGCACATCAGCGGACACATGGCATTTACGTGGCGATTCAAATCTGTGACGGAAAACAATCTTACGTGGAAGCTATCCATGATAGAAAAAAGCCGGACATCCAGGGCATCTGTGACGGTCAAAAATGCCTGAAATCCATCACGGATGGCTCGCTGTCTATCCTTGACGCTCGATACATGACAAAAAATTGTCACGGATGGCCATCCGTGACGGATTTCGGGGTTTTTTTTTTACGAATTGAGTCTGTGATGTATCAACAAAATTTTTGTAGTGATACTTATCATATATATATATATATATATATATATATATATATATATATATATATATATATATATATATATATATATATATATATATATTATTCTATGACTTGCTCCTGTTACGAGGGCTATGGTTATGTTCTCATTCAATAATATAAGTAACAATACATATCCATGCTAGACCTTTTTCAGTGGTAAAAATATAAATAACGATATCTGGAATACTCTCGGGTAAAATGCTATAATGGTATAATTATCTATGCGCTTGCAGATACTTTGTGTTCATAGATATATATTCTCTCTAGTCACTTGCGTTAATAATAACTGCGTAGTATTATTCTAGTAGTAATGCTAGGTAGTATCCATTCATATCTTGTGCATCTACACTAGGGATGACAACCTAGTTAAGCTAAGAGGTGTAGATTTATAATAGGTGGCTAAGTACTTAGAACAAGTGACACGTTAATAAATACCAACACTTATACTAGTGTACTTGTGGACTAAACACCTTAATATCTCAATATAAACACATATTAGTCTATCTAAGGTTATCGCTCAATTACCAAAGCTAAACTAGGAATTTCACCAACACCTTAGAATGCCAAAAGTGGATGTCCAAGCCAAGTTGGATGCTGAATCTGTATCAAGTTTGAGTCCATGTCGGACTTCAGGAGCAGCCCATGCTAAAATGTCGCCCATGTCGCATACAAACTCTATTTTTGACGTTCTACCTATACATGGAAAGCTAAGGAGGTAATACTAGTAGCACATAGAAAATTCATCGAAATCTATGGGAACCATCGAAATGATTGGTCGCCCAGAATTTGTCAAGGTGCGTCGTCATGTTTTGGGCCGTGTAACATGTTAGGGACTCCTTAGGGACACAGATATGGGTACTTGGCCGTCCCTTGGACCATATATTCGGTAGTTGTCACTCAAGTTAGGGTTTGTATTTTGCTTAGATTAATCTATCATTGAACAATTCTGCTGTATATCGGTTTGTGGAACCCCAGTCTAAGAGTTTCATCTACATCTGCAATATTTTTAGATTGCGTTTATTTTTTTCTTGCTTTGTGCTCTTTTATTCGCTATAGGGATTATCCTTCTGGGTAAGATCAATCAGGAAAGTGCACTGTTGATAACTAGAGGAGACATGAAGCTAAAATTATGAGGGTTTAGTCTTTATGATCAGAAGTCAAATCAATGTGCCAATCCTTTACCAAATCGATTGTTACCTCAACTTGAAGATTGAGACCCTCATTCCCATCAGCAGGGGAGGTCAAGCTTGGGAAGAAGGTGCTAGGGAGGCTAACCTCAGGTTGGGCGGAGGGCCACTGATGATGGATCCCATGCGCTGGAGGTGGGCATGACAGGGGAAGGTTGACCTCGGGTGGATTGAGTCGATAAGGACGTGCAAAGCCTTGTTCGTTTGGCTTATAATCCGTACTTTTTCAGTGAGCAAACAATATTTTTCTCTCACAACAAATCAGCCAACAGTACTTTCAGTCATGGCTTATCAGCCAAACGAACATAGCGCAAGTCATCGAGGGCAAAGTCAACCACACCAGAGGTCAGATGCTAGAGAAGACACGCAAGTCAGCGAGGGAAACCTATGAAGGGCGGATTTGATCTCCAATAGGTTGACCTAGGGTTCCACCAAGCCTTCTCAATGCGTCGAGAAAAGGGGGTGGCGGGAGGGGGATGCTCACGAGAACCGGGGAGGAGGCGACCAACAACAAAATTTGAGGTCAAGGGTGATGAATGAAACACAAAGACAAGAGGAGAGCGTACGAGCGCGATGATAAAGAAGGGAGATAACCAAAACAAACATAAAAGTAGGTAGATCAAGGAAGAAAGTAAAAAAACATGTTTAGTTTTTGTTAGATGATACGTAACCTAGCCTGATTTTACCGGCGCGGATAACAAGATGTTGGCTAAGCCAGAACAACCAATTTAACTCTCTTGCAACAGCAAGAAAAAAGCTTAAGCATAAGAATTAAAGTAAGTTTTTTTATAACAAGAATTAAAGTAAGTTAGCTAGACATTCAAACAAGCTTCCAATCCTACACAGTGCTTGTCAAAAGATCCTAGCATGCCATAAACAGCCTGCTCGAGTTGTTGGTAGAAAGGGTATCAACAAAGTTTGGTTGGTCCAGCTTGCGAGCATGCCTCCCACCGTTTGCATACACATACACATACACATACACATACACATACACATACACATACACATACACATACACATACACATACACATACACATACACATACACATACACATACACATACACATACACATACACATACAGCAGTTACTCCTAGTCCTAGACAACAGGTTCGACTAGAAGCAGCCAGGAGTTGGACTGTTGCCTTTGCCTCCCGCCGCCTCCGTTTCGGTCTTTCCCCTCCCCCGTCCCCCCTCTCAGGCTCTCACTCTCCCATCGGAGGCCCGGCCGCCCCGCCCGCCCGACGCAGCCTTCCTTCTACTCTCTTGTATCCCCCACGCGGTCACGCTACTCGGACGCGGAGACTAGAGCCCCTCCCCTCCTCGGGAAGTAGGTCAGGCAACGGGAGCCAGCCATGGACTGCTGCTTCCCCTGCCTCGGAGGGGCCAAGAAGAAGGAGAAGCAGCCGCCGGAGAAGCCCCAGATCCGCCCCGCCTCAGGTGAGGCCATCCTTCCCAACCTTGCTTGACTGGAATTCACTTGTTTCGTATCATCGGGGTTCTTCTCCCCAAACTTTTTGGGCCCTCTTCTTTCGCAATTCGGTCGTCTTGAGATACATACTCTTCCCTTTTCTTGGCTACATCACTTTCATAATCTTCCTTTCGCTCAGCCGTGTATTCTTCTTGCAGTTGTTGATGCAGAGAAACCCAAACAGGGTCCGTCGTCTAGTGTGACGAAGCAGGATTCGTTCGATTTCAACAAGGAGTCTGCAAACAGGGGCATTGCCCTGAGCAATGGATCTGGCCACCACCAAATCGCTGCGCAAACCTTCACTTTCAGGGACCTCGCAGCAGCCACGAGCAACTTCAGAGCTGATTGCCTTCTTGGTGAGGGTGGCTTTGGACGGGTGTACAGAGGCTATCTGGACAGTGTCAGCCAGGTTTTCTTGCTTTCCTGCCTGTTTTATATATTCCTAGCCCAACTTGTGACTGATGATACGAAGCTTGCTTTAACACTACCATTCCCTAATAAGATCAAACCATGAATATAGTGCTAGGCCTAGGTTGCTATCAACAAACATTCCTTGGATGCGTATTCTCTCTCTATAAAACTATTGAATATTAATGCTCATCCAACACTTCAGCAATACCATGTCATATTGTAGCTGGAAAATCTAAACCTTTCTAAGGGAAAATGCATTGACATGGCATGCAATTCGTTCCATGATAGGTTGTTGCTATAAAACAGCTTGACCGTAACGGATTACAAGGCAACAGGGAGTTTTTTGTTGAAGTTCTGATGTTGAGCTTGCTGCATCACCCAAATCTTGTCAGCCTTATTGGCTACTGTGCTGATGGGGATCAGAGGCTTTTGGTTTATGAGTATATGCCTCTAGGTTCTCTTGAGGATCACCTTCATGGTAAGCTGTTCAAATCCTGAACTACTATACTTTCCTTTCGAATTTATGTGGTTAAAATTTCTCCACTCACGGCTTCTTATTTTTACTCAGATCCTTCCCCAGATAAGGCACGGCTTGACTGGAATACAAGGATGAAGATAGCTGCTGGTGCAGCGAAAGGGCTAGAGTATTTGCATGACAAAGCCAGTCCTCCTGTCATATACCGGGACTTGAAATGTTCAAACATCTTGCTTGGAGAGGGGTATCACCCAAAGTTGTCTGATTTTGGATTGGCAAAGCTTGGTCCAATCGGTGATAAAACTCATGTTTCCACAAGAGTGATGGGGACATATGGGTATTGTGCCCCTGAGTACGCTATGACCGGACAGTTGACCCTAAAGTCAGACATTTATAGCTTCGGTGTAGTCCTTCTGGAGATCATTACAGGACAAAGGGCTATTGACAACACCCGAGCTGGAGGGGAGCAAAATCTTGTTGCATGGGTAAGCTACTGATGCTGATCGTTTGTTATGTTTTCATCCTTGTATGTGCTAATTCTAGTATAGACGTTGAGTATGGAGAACATCACATTGTGCTATCTTCCGCGTGTTTTGAGTATTGATTGTTAATGTATTCTGGAAAATTACCAGTTGTCTGCCTCTTAGCTCGGAAGTCCTGTAAAACTGTGTTATCGCTTCAGTCTTTGGTATCATATCACCTGAAGGGAAAGCATAGGAGGTTATTTTCAGTGCCTCTCTTTATTTCTTTCCAGATTCAGCATTTCATGTTTATGTCGAGCTTTATCAGCAGCACGCCAACACTACATTAATTTTGCTTGCTTTCTGTAATTATCCTGTCATGGTTGATTTGGTTGTTTAGGTGTCATTACTGTAAAGATGCTGTTGAATAATAGATTATGACATGCCAATCACTCTGCTAAATAAGAGTGCAGATTTGGTGCCCATGGGGGCTGGCGCCCTCGTTAGCTAAAATACCATGTTGCAATGTTTCAAAAATCACCACAAAAATCATGTATGCAGTAAATACAAAGTTAAGTATAGCCACGACAATACAGTTTAAAATTCATCCTAGATGCCAAGAAACAAAATGGACAAGCAGTCAACCTGGCCCTGCTCATTATGTGCTCACAGTGAAACTTTTTTTTTAATCTTAGCATCAAAGATGAATTTCAAACTGTATTGTTGCGGCTACACTTAACTTTAGGTGTACTACATACATGATTTTTGTGATGATTTTTGAAACATTGCAACATTGTATTTTAGAACGAGGGCGTCAGCCCCCCTGGGTGCCATATGGTTTTCCGCTAAATAAGCTCTTGCCTGTTCTGAAAAAGTCTAAAACCTCTCCATTTGTTTGTTGTTCACAATTAGTGTAACCCTTGTTGATGCTTCATTTCAGGCCCGGCCATTGTTCAAAGACAGGAGGAAATTTCCCCTGATGGCAGACCCTGCACTAGAGGGGCAGTATCCTCCAAGGGGATTGTACCAGGCCCTTGCTGTCGCTGCAATGTGTGTCCAAGAGCAACCGAGCATGAGACCGCTGATCGGGGATGTGGTTACAGCCCTCACTTACCTTGCCTGCCAGACCTACGATCAGGAAGCACATGCCATTTCGCGCTTGGTGGCTCCAGGGACGCCACCACAGACTAGGACCAGGAATCGAAGCCATGGCGCTGCAGATCAGAGAGGAAGTGGCTAACCAAGGCGATGGATGGTTTGGGAAAGCCCAGAATTTTGGTAAGCATCTAATCTAAGATGTGCAAGAGCTGGGGTGCCTGTGGAGATGAAGAGAGAATTTTGTCTCATTTTGTTGGAAGGGCATCGATGGTCTGTTCAAAACCTTTGGTTTAGCACCAGTTTGAGATGATGTATTGGGAATGCCAAGTGTTTCCCTGGTGGATTCCATTGATGAAGGTACCAAGTGCTGTACATATATCGTTCCAGAGTGTATGTCATTTCCGTCTGCGGAACAAACAACACAATGGGATTTATATAAGTAGATTATTCTCTTTTTTTTTTACTGCTCCACATTTTAGGCTGCGTTGGATTAAGTAGAGTATCGTCTTCTCAGGGCTCGGGCCTGACCTGATGAACATATCAGTCATTACAGCAAGACGGAAGCAGAGCTGATTGATGCTCATGTAGGCTGTGTTTCGAAATGAACCAGGGAGGTCTAAAAATATATATGCAATTTTAGCATACTATATACTTATGATACCAAATACGTGTCACTCTGATTCATCGTGGAGCATACCTTTTTTGCATCATAAATATTAATACTTTTTCTGTAAACTTTTGTACTAAAATCACATTCTTTTCGGGACGGTGGCAGTGGTTGTGAAGGGGACCAGAGGATGGTGGTCGAGGGATTTACATGGGCTACGAACTTGGTTAATTAATTGAATTTGCTCTAGGTTTCAAAACTTCTCTCATGAGTACATTGTTGGGGTTCTCCCTTCTTATATGTTGTGTTTCTCTACCATCGCTATATGATGTGGGACAAAACCTCAACAATCTCTCCCTTAGTCACACATCGGGGGCACACATCGGTGTGTCCCCGCCATATATGTGACGCTCGAGTTTTTTTTTATCGGGTTTAGCTTTTTTGACTGTTCTCGATCTTGGAGCTGGCTTGTAGCCGGCCCGGCTCGTTACGAGCCTGCGCTCTCATAGGTCCCATGTCTACCGGAGCTACAGCATATAAGGCCTTGGGTCTTTCCAACCCAAAAGACTAGCTTAATAGGTGACGTTCTCCCACCTTATATGTTGTGCTTTTTCACCATCGCTATACGATGTGGGACTAAACCCCAACAATCTCTCCCCCCTGTCTGTTCTCAATGCTTTCAGCTTATCAGACTCCACTTCTACTCTTTTTACGATTTTCTTGAAGAAATCTAGAGCCTGGTCTTTTGATTTGAGTACCTCCACCCACATGTATCTGCTACAGTCATCAACCACTAGCAAAAAATATGAGCACCCCTAGGAGTTTTTGGAGTAATATGACCACACAAGTTTGCATGTACTAGCTATAAACCCTTTTCTGCTCTATAATTTGAAGCCTGAGGAAAAAGAACTTTATGTTGTTTACTAATAACACAACCATCACATACTTGATCTACCCTGTTCACTGTTGGCATGCCCTCTACCATCCCCTTGCAGCTAAGATCCCTCAAGGCTCTAAAATTTAGGTGACCAAATCTTGCATGCCAACGCCATGCTGCATCATCAGACTTTGCTAACAAACATATAGGTGAAACCAAACCAAACTTCACAGTGTATAATCTATTAGCAGTTCTAGGAGTAGAAATCAACAGAGCACGTTCTTGATCAAACACACATAGCTTGCCAATTTCCAGAACCACTTTGAACCCCTTTTCTTCTAACTGACCCAAACTAACAATGTTGCTTTTCAGTCTAGGGATGTAGTAAACATCAGTGAGTACCTTGTGTTGCTGGTGGCGACCTTGGATCACCATTGATCCTATGCCATGGATCTCGACTCGTGAGCCATCACCAAAGCGCACTGTGCCACGAACGCCTTCATCAAGATGAGTCAGCGTCGAGCGCATCCTTGTCATATGGTTACTGGCACCTGTGTCCAGCACCCATACACCGGGATCACGTTCTCTGCCAGGTGAACGATCTGGGTTGGCCCGTGCACGACGTCGCAGCCAGCATCAGTGCCACCCACCGCCACGTTCGCCTTCGGCTGCCGTGTCTCCTTCTCATTCATCGGCCACTTGCAGTCTTGTTCCCAGTGGCCGTATATGCCAGTTACGGCAACGCCCCTTCCACCTTGGCGTGCCCTCGGAGGTCAGCTTGACTGCTCCCGAGGCGCCGCCATCAGAGCGCGCTGCCGCCTTGCCCTTCGTGTGGCTTCCACCGGCACCACCGCCTCCCTCCTTCTAACCAGCATGGAAGCGATGCTTGTGCTTCTCAAGCCAGTCTTTCCGGTTTCAACAAGTGGTATCAGAGCCCGTACCCGAGGTCAAGAAATCTAAACCAGCGGAACGAAGGCTCGTGTGTCGAGCAAGCCAGCTCCGTCCAATCTCGAGCGTCACATATGGTGGGGGCACCCCGATGTGTGACTATGGGAGAGATTGTTGGGGTTTAGTCCCACATCATGTAGCGATGGTGGGGGAGCACAACATATAAGGTGGGAGAACCCCTACCTACAAGGCTAGTTGTTTGGGTTGGGAAGGCCCAAGGCCTTATATGTTGTAGCTCCAGTAGATCTGGGACCTATGAGGAGCGAAAGCTCGTGGTAACGAGCAAGCCAGCTCCAAGATCAAGAACTCGGTGGTCACCACCGGTTTCAACAATGTCGTCGAGCCCGACGCTGCACGGCCCGATCTAGCGAGGGAGGGCGAGGGCAAGGGCAGCGCGTTGTTCGGGAGGACGCGGGAGCCCTGGAGGATGCCGTAGTGCACGGTGTCGCACGCGTCGTCGAGCTCCTGGTCATCCTCCTCCAGCCCGTCGATGAAGTGCCGCTGTGACGGATTCCCCTCTCCCTGTGCGCTCATGGAGGCTCACCTCGTCCTAATGACTCCTAAGGCACAGGGCGAGGACCGATCTGGGGAAGAAAATTGCGTGCTCCCTGGGTCCATTCGACCGACGCTGCACCCCTTAGCTGGATTCACGACGCGAGGCAGAGGGAGAAATCAAGCGTTTGCGGGACCGGCAGCTCCTCTGCACGCATCTCGGCTGCTCGCGTACGTAGCGACGCTCGGCTCGGTTAGGGGCTCGGCTCCAAGCGCAGTGCCACGTTGAGTCAGGACGTTCGTCCCTGGTTTTCTCATCTGTTAGTACCAGGACGTTCGTGCCACCTGATCCATGCCGAGGCCAGGTACGTATGCGTTTTTCTCATTTGCTAGCAAACCCTAGGCTACCGACTTTAGTATGGACGGCGGCGTGACCTTACTTACGTGGCCGAGGGCACGAACAGCGGCGCGGCCACTACACCACTGGCGATCCAATGGCAGTGGAGCAGCACGGAGGGGACTCTACTGCCATGGCTGGCCATGGCGAGGCAGATGCAAGGGCACCTGACCAACCTGAAGACGTACAGAGGCCGCCTCTTGTTCTCTGATGCCGGCTTCATAAAAGTTATGACGGTTCAATTGCAAACATAAACTAACGGCTCAATTGCACAACTCGTTTTAAGCCCTTTTCAGATCAGTACACAGCTTCAGTCTATTTAGCATCAATATGATTGTTCTGAAATAAATATGGTTCTTCTCCAAATTGTATGGATGCCTTATGAAACTATATGGAAATCTTACAAAAATTCTAGAGCTGATTTCTCAGTTACATATTTTCATGATTTGACACTCCATCAAAACGTAACTTCCTAACAGTAGATTACACCGTGGCATCTTGATCAACTCCAAGTAAGAGATTTGTATATCCTCCAGGTATATATGGAGCATGCATTGTAGAAGGACCCGGAATGTAATTAAAATATATATGGCATTGTGGGAGTAGCATATCCGCCTTGCATGAATGGAGCAGCCATGGTCGAAAAATGCCTAGCATTATGATCCTGTGTCATAGAGTTACAAAGTGTTCATAAAACTGTAAGTGAATAAGTTATGAAAATAACTAATGTCTTATAGTCATTTGATTTGGATCAGAACGTTCATCCCTGGTTTCTACGCTTGCATCTTCACCTACAATCAAATATATAAGTTAATAGAAGTTTAAAAGTAAATTATAGTAGGAAGCATAAGCTATAATGGGTAGGATCACTACCTTTTTTCTTAGCACTATTCTTTTTCTTCTTCCCTGATTTCTTTTCAACCACATTTTTGCACCGTGTAGTCTTTGGACCTTTTACCACTTGAGGAACTTTAAATGATATTACACCATTTAAGGTGTTGTGCTCACACTGTAAGGGTCCTCCTGGGGGAGAGGGGGCTGCGTGCTAGGGCTGGGGGGTAGCGGCGGCTATGGTGGTGACGGCTAGGGTTTGGGGAGAGAAGAGAAGGAGATGGCGCAGGAAGAGAGGGGAGGGAGGCGCTGATCGCAATGATTACATAGCCCCTCTACTTATAGTCCTAAGAAAACTTGTATCTAAGTAATTTAATAAGGGAAGTCCTTATAGATATGGATCATCCTTTCCTAAACAAACCAAACCCCTATCTAATCAGTCTCCTGATGGTGGCGCTATACCACGGGGTGAACAGTACCCGTGATGCTACGGTACCCATGGGTACTGTTCACATCGGGTCTGCTTTGGGCCCAACAGGGCGCCTGAGGCCTAGTTGCGATGCCGGCCTAGGTGGGCCGGGTCCTCTCCTGGGCCCTCCATCACTCATCTGGAATTTGAGTAACCTCATTGGTTTTTTCTTCCATCTTGCTTAGATAAGTATCTGCTTCCAAGTCCAACTTACGTATGGCTTTTGGTAGCTCATCAAGAAGTTCTTTTGAGGGTGTACACTTCAATGCAAGACATGTGGCCTCTCGGGATATAAGTGCAGCACATGTTGTCAAATCTTCATCCTCAATGTAGCCTACCCCAACTTGCTTGGGACTGAAAGGCTATGTTGTTGTTGTTGTTGTTGTTGTTGTTGTTGTTGTTGTTGTTGTTGTAATGAAATAATTCTCCGATCTATCTTCATACACATATCTTTTAAAATCTGGTTGAAACTTGTTATCTGAGTCATGAATTACATGACTAAGATGTTTAGCGGCATTTAAGTAAATGTGCCGCAAACAAAGGCAGTGGCTTGTATTAGGGAATACATAAGCAATTGCTCCTTCCATAGCCGCATCTTGATCCGTAAAAAAATGTACTTGGGTGCTTGCCTGACATTGCTGTTAAGAAGCTTTCCATAATAGGAGAAAAAGACATTTCAAACTTATTAGTGTGAAATGTAGTGTCAAATGAGATAGCATCATCAAAGCATTTGTAATCCATGATAGACTGACCATCCGTCCAATTTTTTTTGCTATGCGACCATCTTCCTTATCCACCTAGATTGCATAAAAAAATGCAGGATCTTGTAACTAATTATTTCTCAAGTATTCAGATAGTGTTTGTGCATCATTGGCTTCTAGATACTGCCTGCGCTCACGACCAATCTCATTATCAGAATCCATCTTAGAAAATGGCACTTTGTCCGACCCTCCATAAAATTCCTTCATGTACTCATACACTTGGGATGTATCTGGCCAATTAGCTTCCTGTCTGCCTCTATAAGACGTCGTTGGGACCTTAGCTTGTGTGATTTATTTGGACTAGCAAGATAATGATTGTGATCTAGTACAACCTTATGCACTGTCCATATCCCCTCTGTGCTGACACTAAACTGAACACGAGCATCACAACCCGTCCTTGTAGTGTCCTTCTGTGATAACTCATTTTCTCGAGATCCTTGGCTACTGCAAACTATATGTTTTTGAAATATAGTATTATCTTGGCGGCGCTTTGTTTTGCTCTTTCTAATACTGAACCCAACCTTACCAACATAGGTGCTATACATCTCTTAAGCTTTGCCTTCTGATTCAAAAGTCGTTCCAACTTCAGGAGTGATTAACTTTTCCCTAGCTTTATGCACCACCTCCTGTAAACATTATTTGTAAGTTGAATCCTATCACCATACATAACATTATATTATTGTTGTTACCATATCTAGTCCATCCTCCAATGATTCACGTGTCGTGTCGTCGACATGAATGTTGGCATTAGTGCGAATGGTGTCTGCTCCAATAATAGATACGGTGTCCTATGCAATATGCGTACTATATGCATGACCGAACCACATATAGTAGAAACAAAACGAGATGATCTAGGAAAATACCCTACGTGTGTTATTATTTGATGTTTATCAGCTCCGTATGTACCACCGGCGACATCATCTGTTCGGGTACACGAAGCCGTCGAAGAAGATGCGACCTGCACGTCTTCCGGTTGGGCAGGTGATCGTCTTGGCGGTAGAGTCCCCTCCGTAATGCTCCACTCCCATTGGATCTGCCGGTGGTGCAGTGGCCGTGTCGCTGTTCGTGCCGTCGTCCAGGTAAGGTCACGCCGCCGTCCATACTCAACTCGGGTAGCCTAGGGTTTGCTAGCAGATGAGAAAAAAAACATACATACGTAGCCTCGGCATGGATCATCGACTCAACGTGGCGCTGCGCTTGGAGCCGAGCTGCTAACCGAGCCGAGCGTCGCTAGGTACGCGAGCAGCCGAGATGCATGCGGAGGAGCCGCTAGTCCCGCAAACGCTTGATTTCTCCCTCTGCCACGTGTCGTGAATCCAGCGAAGGGGTGCAGCGCCGGTCGAATGGACTCTGGAGCACGCAATTTTCTTCCCAATCTGGCTCAGCCCCCGTGCACGGGGGCGCACCTCGGCCTCGCTGAGCCCACGGACAGCGATGGTGTTCTCGTCCTCCAGGTACGTGGCGCCTTGTCTCACATCAGCCCTATCTCTCTGTCCCTGCGTCGTCCCCATTCATGATTCATTGCAGTTGATACAGATCCTATGAAGGAGAAGAAGCTCTTGGGGTTGGATAAGGGTCCCTCCCACATCGGCGTCGTTGTGGCCTCCGATGCCTGCAGTGCAGCCCGCGGCAGCGAGCTTTGGTCACATCGGAGAGAATTCAGCAATGAAGTTGCTCACCTGCGTGTGGATGCCTGACTGCATCATTCACTGAACATTGGTTCATACATGTATGTTACATGATTGAATTGCAAATGCACGTTATGGTATGAACCCCATGACTACATGTATGTTACATGATTGAAATGCAAATGCACGTTATGGTATGAACCCCATGACTAGTTGTCCATTAATATTTTTGACGAGAACGGAGATAATTGTTGATTCTAGGAAAGCATATTTTGATGCCTTCCAAGATTCGCAAGAAATGATGTGAGCTTTTGTTTAAGTTGGATGCATGGGGCAAGAGCATCATATTCTTTAGTAGCAACTACAAGGGGTTCCTCCACACGAGTAGAGAAACGACTTTTAATCCACTTCGAAATTTGGCTTTAGTCCCGATATTTTTCACGTCTGGGACTAGAGAAACCTTTAGTCCCGGTTGGTAGCTTCAACCGGGACTAAAGTTCCCTACCCAACGGCTACTGCGGCAAGTTTTTGCTGCAGTGGACCTTTAGTCCCGGTTAAAGCTACCAACCGGGACTAAAGGTTAACTTTTACTCCCGGTTGGTCCCTCCAATCAGGAGTAAAAGTCTACTCCCGACTGGAGACTCCATCCAAGACTAGAAAGGGACTTTTAGTCCTGATTAGTATGTTCGACCGAGACTAAAGGTCTACCGGTCGATCGATCCCGCGTCACTTTCCCGGCAGCAACCTAAAAGCGAGATCAGATCATCAGATACATGTCCTGTCGCCTGTCATCAACCAGAAATAACACTGACATAACAGTAGTACCACTGTAAACTAAAAGCGAGTGGACTGTGGACCCTTACATCAGTGTCTCATTAAACTACACTAACATAACAGTAGTACCACTGTATGCAAACACCGACGTTTGTAGCTTCAGATTGCAGTAACTTCGTGAACAGCGGTCAGTGACCAGCTGTTTGCAGTGACATTCTAACCTTTAGTCCCGGCTCGTAATACTAGTCGAAACTAAAAGTCTTTTAGTCCCGGGCGTTTACAGGAGCCGGGACTAAAGGTCCCTCCCCTATATAAGGTGGCCGTTTCTTCTTCCTCCTCACTCTTCATCTTCGTCGCCCATCGCCACTGCCGCTGCCGCCTGCCAAGACACCGCGCTCCGTGCGCCTCTTCGCCGCCGCGCTGGTGCTCTTCGGCGGTCCGCCTCCTCCTCCCGAAACACCTCGCCAGCCTCCTCCGCTTCGTCTTCCTCACGCGCGCGTGTCGCCTAGCCCCGTCCGGCTGCCAAGAACCTCCGCCGCCGACCCCATCCGCCGCATCCGACGCCGTCGCCCCCCCCCGACCGGCCGCGCCTCAGACGCCGCCATTCCGGCTGGTAATACCAAACGATGTGAAGTTATATTAAAACATGACGCTTTTAATCTTGCCTATTTCCAGTTGGCGGTTGGAGATTTAGTTTTTCTCTCTTGTTTTTTTCCTGTGCTGCAGGTTGAACGAGTTTCTCACCAAGACACGTTACAGAGTTTTGTTGTCAAGTCTGAGAACCTTGAGAAGCAGTGCCTAGCAGAGGCTATCAAGTCATACTGCGAGCTCCGTGTCCTACCATATAAACTGAAGAAGACTGTCGTGTTCTGAGCTCCCTTTATTTTCTGTCTTATACTCTTGTGGATTGGTGTGTTTGTGTTTTTTTCCTCACAGAACAAGTGATAGATGATTCACTTTTTAATATATCTCAACAATCGCTTCCTAGCTTTGTATGATCGTGCATAACTTACTCTTGGTTGATATCACGAGCATACTTGAGCTGTGGCAGCAGTTATTCATCGAATACTTGCTTGTTCGCGGCAGTTCACGGCAAGTACTTCTGCATCGTTTGAGGTAAAATTAACTAATCATCAATTGAAAATAGAAACACACAAAAAAAAAACTTTAGTCCCGGTTGGTAATACCAACCAACCGGGACTAAAGGGCCGGCCCATGTGGCCAGGCCGGGAGGCCTCTTTAGCCCCGGTTGATATTACGAACCGGGACTAAAGGTGGACCTTTAGTTGGACCTTTAGTCCCGGACGAGAAACCGGGACTAAAGGAGGGACCCTTTAGTCCCGGATTCGTGCTCCCGGTTGGAAAACCGGGACTAAAGGGGTTTCCCAACCGGGAGTACAGCTTGTTTGTGTACTAGTGGCATGTTTTGTCTTGTCCGTTGCCTGCATCTCCCCTTCAGCCATGAGTGTCCATGAGGCATTGATACTTCCCTCAATTTGCATATGGATGATTGAATGGTTTTAATTAAGCCACAATGTTTGCATGGTTGCCTGCGGGTGGCTGAAGATCCACTCGAGCATGGTACCAGGTGTTTGAACAGGCATGCCGAAGATGAAAGCTATGAGGGACACAACACCAATTCACCCGCTGAACCTATACAAGGTCACGTCTTCCATCCCCTCCTCTTCTTGTTTTTCTAGATTGGTGATCCATCACGTGCATACAAGTTCATAAAAATGATTTGAAACCAAGAAATGTATCATTGTTATTGTTATCTATGGCTTTGAGGCATTGAAAGTATCATTTCGAACAGGTAAAAATTTTAGGCGGTCTAACACTTGTAATATATGTATGATCAGAAAGCATAGTAAAAAAATGGTCTATCGACAAGAGCTAACAAATGTTATCGTCGTCTTCAGCAACATGGCACTTGTGAATTATGTGGCCAGCAAAAAGAAAATTGTTTTCATTCCTTGAAAATATCATGTGTCCTCATGTTGTCGAGAGGTGTTTTATGTGGTTAGGTGGATTTCGACCGTCAGAGATTCTGAAGGTTTATGGTCTCTCCTCACTTGTTCTTATCGCGTCAATGTGCTTCTGTCAAAGCTGATTCCCATGCTGTTCATCATAGCATAAATCTCATGCATATAAATATTAGACAGGTAAACAATATTTGAGGAGGGCTCTTCCAATTTGAGCATGAAGTCCACCTGAACCACCTCAGGCATATCAATTAAACATATTTTTGCTGGACTTGACTCTTATTGGTAGATTGATTTTTTATGGTATATCAATTATTTTTTTCTCTGATAATGATATTAATTATTGGATCATCGGAGTGTGGGATTGGATAACTTGTTAGTGTTTTAAATGGCATCTTAGAATTTTCTTTTCTATAATTATGTATTGCAAATAAATTCTAGCGTACTAGACATATTTTACCTTTTATCTGGTTTGGTGCATCCATGGGTGGTGTTGGCAGTTTCATATATACACTAGTCCATGACGCGCGCCCTCGCGCGCGTCGGCGTATCACTTGGCTAAGGCACTGGTAAAAAAAATATATTCAATCTTTGCATAAGGCACCGGTAAAAAATATATGTTCAATTTTTGCATGTAAATAATATTAGGGGAAGGAGAAAATAAGGAGCGAACACTTCCTCAGAATGTAGAAATAAGAATGGTATTAAGTAACATTTTTTCGTTAAATGACGGCAAGAGTTCTGTGACGCTATATTATTAAAATACAGATAACGAAAGGGAACCACGGAGGCAAACAAAAAAATAGCCAAGGCTGTAGAATTAATTCTAAAGCTTAACAGACAGTGGTAGCATCCTGAATACCTTAATCAGATAGTACGTGTTTTGTAACAGGTGCTTCGTGGGAACATTGCGATCCAGCATGTGATAGTATGTAACATATGAACAAGCTGTACTACAAATAGAGGACCACTAATTTGAGTGAGCATCATACCTTTTATGAAGCGGCGCTGGAAGAATCATGCTAGCATTAGTGTTTGCAGATGGGGCTGCAGCAAATAAAGCAAAATTCAACCAAATTAGATTTAGTAGGACAACTTGTGGACATGGGGAAATGAAGCAGCAAAATATGATTCCATCTTGCAAATTTGTCACGCAGCAGTAAAAGGTTTGGTACCATAGGCAGTATGAAATGGTGTCTAAGGTAGGACTGTAGAAAGTAGAACATTTGGGGGAAATAGCATGCACAAACCAAAGGAACATGTGCAATAGTCAGCAAGTATGTTGATGAGGTATGGGACTATTAAATATTAATAATATATAAAGTTGTTTAACCAACTGTAGGATGCTTTAGTTTCTCAGCCTAACAGATGAGTAAGGTCACTCAATGTACGTAATACATGAACTGCAGTTTGCTATAATAAGACCCTGAAATCGCACATATGCAGCTTCAAAAACCTAGCTAGACTACTTTTAATATCAAACCAATTGTTTTTCACTGCTTATCTATATCAGGCTAATAAGTAATGAATTTTTTAAATTGCACACCAAACTGCCACAGCATTGATCAGTAATGATAGTAATGCTCATTCTGCCCACAAATTAGAATATAGGATTATCAGGCCGATATCGAATTTTGTCTATATTTTTTGTAATGCACAGCTCAGTATTATAAAATGCTGGTACCATTGCCACGTTTTATATCCAAGCTATCGTTAAGAAGGAATACAGAGGAACAAAATTTAGAAGGGAATACATTAGAAGCTGATCGTATATGTTAGTAGAGTAGGATCAGGAAGCGGTGAAATATTTTTATTGTATGCAAAAGGCTAAACAAGAAAATACCTTTCATTTTTATCTTGCACTGAAAATAGTCTAGTGTAAGCTGAAATTGGGAATTTGCATGTAGTAAGACAACAATAAGCTATGTTGGCTCCATGGCACTATACATGTATCTAAGTTATAGAAAAAGTTGCTCTGTTTGGATTGGAAAACACATCGACAGAAAAATGTCAGAGGACAATTTACTATATCAAACACTAAGGATCACAGTTAAGTCACCACAATCTGACCCAGATTTCTGTTTGAATATTAAGAAAAAAGAAGGGATGAAGAAGGAAAGAACGCACAGTTCATCAAGTATTTTGATAGATGAGGAAGGAAATATCCATATAATAATAGGTAACATAGTCGGCGTTTGAGATGTTTTTCATGTCAATGGATACGTAGAATTAATTTTGAACTGTAACGTGCATATTTGGAACCAAGAAATGTTACCTGGTGAAGATTCGCTGATGGGTGCAGCAGTGCACTGACTAGCTCTATTTTTCTTGTAAGCAAGGGTTGATGTGGTTTGCCAATCAATAGTGCAGTGTGGAGTGCAGGATCCTGGAATGGCGGTATTCTATCTACACACATAATATCACGCAACATGAATTTAACTAATCTGAGAATAATTCATTGGAATTATGTATGGCTAACCTTTTTGAGGGCTATGCCAGTTGCAGAAAAGGTGCAGCAAACAATGCATTTTTTTCGCTGAAAAGAGTAACACCAATGTAAATGAATGAGCCAATATCCATAACTGCTGAACCTGTAAGGATAAAGAAAAGGAAAAGAGATAAGAGGTGATGCCTAGCATTCATGCTGGAGGGTAAACAAACCAAAAAAATAGGGAAGTCCATCGCGACCATTTCATGAAATCCCTGTGTATCGAGTTGAATCCAAAGTTCCAAACAAAGCTTATGCTCTGAGAATGTGACAAAGCTGATGTTCAGAAAAGAAATGGAATGCAGTGTGCATCAACACAATTAACTAATCACTAACGCACAGTTCGCCAGTACCACCTATTATATTTTTCTGGGTTCTTGATTTATGTAGCATCAATGTATAAATAAATCATTAGAATTTATATGGCATTTCACAATCAATGTAGAAACAGAATGGAACAAAGAGACCGGAAACACATGAGTATTTATTGTTGCCTAATCAAGTGTACATGTCCTAATATAGACATGGATAAATAAAAAGGCTATATGACTTACCGAAAGACCAGCAGAGTCGATGGTCTCATGAATGGAGCCACTGTTTAGGTTTTCTGTAGTATGATGCGAAGCAACTGTTAGAGCAAGTGGAGGTGTTGGAGCATGATATCATAAGCTAATGTGAAGCGAACCCACCGATAAATGGGAAGGCAAAAATTGGTAAAAGCTACGTATGTTTACCTTGTTCTACAAATGTAATGAGGGGTGGATGTATGGGGAAAAAAAGGCAAGTAAACTGCACATAATAACTAGATCAGGCGCAACACTAACCTAACTAAATTAGTTGAGTCTGGGACGCAGTGGAGAGCACTATAGAAATAGGATTTACAACTGCAGCGCCTATATCATTCAAAGAAAACGGTTAGATAAATAATAGTAATTCCCAGTGACATTTCTCGTTGCAAACCAACATGTTCTTTTAAAGGGTTTTAAAAATTTTGCTACGGCAATGGAAAAGGTAACATTTTTTTAAAGAAGACAAGATTTTTAGAGGCTTCAGAAACATACCAATCAATAATTGTTCATGAATTTGGAGCTTCAACGCATGCCGACAACTGGCTTACTCTCATAAATTGCATAATATAAGTAGCAGGTCATGCCCAGTACCTCACAAGCGAATGAATATCAGATCATATCCTTGAGCAATGGGTATGGAATTTTTATCACAGGCTGAAGAAGGGAAAAATGGCAAATGGCAAATGGAAACAAATCAAAGCTTAAGGGGTAGTGGGCACACAAATCTTAGTAAGATTGCACCAGATATTCAACGAAATAATCACAAAACTGAAGAATGGCTAAGGAATCTGTAGATCCATATCAATAAGTACATGTCAATAGTGAACTCGTAAGATCAAATTTGAAGCAAAATGAGAGGGTAATCAGATGCTGAATCAGCATTCTTGAATGGTGGCACAAAATCAAACATGATCGTTTAAGTGACACAGCCTGATGCTACGTACTGTAATAAATAAATATGATGTTGTCCATTCCGTTCCCATCCTATCCATGACAAGGACAACAAGGTAGGCAGGTTTTTTAGGCAATTGGCACCTGCAATGTGCAGGAGCAAGCTGACAACCCGGAAAAAGGAAAAGGGTATGCAATAGCAGACAACAATACAATTGACTGAAAGTAAAGTCACTTCTAGAAGAGCATAGCTGGCCATAAAAGCAATGTTCACAGTAGCAATTGACATTGTGCATTTGTGTAACAGCACAATATCCATATTTTTACTTTCAACGAGGAGAACAATAATTAGCATACCTTTAGCCTCATCATACACCTGCAAGCAGAACTGTACATAGCATAAATACCAAATCATCAATAGGATAATAGCCATGTCCTGTTCTAAGTGATCAGGCATGCTGATTTCAATAGAGAGAGATATGTAAAAATAATTTGGAAATCAACGTATCCACCTTGTAAGCTACTCTCTCCATTCCAAATTATAAGACATTTTGACTTTTTAGATACATAGATAGTAGATACATGACAAAAGTAATTTATGTAAAAATGACAAAATGTCTACATGTTTGTAACTCAAATATCAGTTAAGCTAAAGCGAAATAATTAACATGACGCTGACCACATCACAAGCAGCCCAGGTTGCTATGCAGTGCTTTATAATAGGAACAGCTTTTTCTTTAGTGATAAAGAATTGACATTCTAAAAAAATAGTGTTAAAGAACTCGATAAATAAGCTGTGAATTTTGGCAGGGCATTCTTCCAATTTGGGGTAGCCTTCATAACTTTTGCATGTACAGACGTATTTTCCGGAGCCTGCTCAGCCACCTAAGTGGTGGATGAGGAGCAGATGATACACACACACATAGATAAATAAATAGATAAATATGTGTGCGGTTTTAGTTTCCCTCTCACAAAGAGAATTACTCAAATATTTTAGAACAGAGGGGGTAATATGTCTGCCAACGAGCTGAGCTCAAGCCAGCTTGTCTACCACGGATCACATGATCCACCACAGCGGTCAAGCAGGCTTCGATGGGAAGTGCATTAATATCTCCGTTCTTTGTGCAAACAATGCTAATCATTAGGTCGGTGGATTAGAACAGCCTCCATGAAAAATAAATCAATCATCTAAATGTATTCAAAACCAAAATCTAACACGATTGAACTCGAATCCCCCACAGCCAAAGAGGAAAAGGGACAGAGGTGGGAAGAGGACGAGGGGAGGGAGAGGAATGGAGCCTCACCAGCAAGTATCGGGAGTGGAGGAGCGGAAAAGATAAGCGAAAGAGGACGAACAGGGAGAGCAGCGACGGTGGGTACCGGAGATGGTGTGGAAGCGGTAACCCTAGCGCTCCGGCGCGTGTCGCTGTCCACGACTGAGGCGAACGGACGGGCCCAAAAGGCGACGGATCTGGCCAACCAGGCGACAGATCCGGCCACCCAGCAGACAGATCTGGCCAAGGACGGGGATTCACCAGAGCGACATCCATCCGCGCCGCTACGACAACACGGCGGGGGAGTGGGTGCTCGCCCTGCACCCGCCCCCAACACCGGGTCTTGCCCGCGCGGGTGCGCCTCGCTCGCATCGCACCAGCGGCCACTGGCAGCTGCTGGGTCCCGCCTATGTTGGTGCGGCGGCGCGTCGAGGGTGCCCTTGGCTCGCACTAAAGGTAAAACGAAACGCGCGCGAGCGTGAAAACTACCAGGGACAGGAAAGAGGACCAGCAGGGAAGAACAAGGACGGGCCCTGGAACCTTCTGGAGAGGACGCAGCACCGTAGTGTGCAGCCGCCCAGAGGTCACAGATGACGGAGCAGCCTTAAGCCCCCAAGGACGCAGTGGACGGGCCCCTTTGAGAGAGCAGAGTCACCGAGGCCGAGATTGGCGGGGGCTCCTTCCCGTGCGAGCCCACGGAGGAGCGTAGCGGGCGAATGGAGGCCGACGCAGGCGGAGGTGGACGGCGGAGCGGCAGGGCCATGAAAGCGACAGAGTTAGGGTTTGGCTGGCTGCAACAGCGGAGTCCACAACGTCAAGGCAGGCCCCCACCCGCCATGGCAGGGTGGCCCGTACTAATCTAGATCAGCCATGCGGGATAGGCCGGCGGGCAGGCGCAGGCCGGTGGTGGCGGCGGCCGCGGCCGTCAGCGCGATTGGGACGGAGAGGGAGAGCGGGAGGGAGCGAACGAGAGCGAGACGAAGCGGCGAAGAGAGAGGAAGAAAGGGGGAGAAGCCGAGAAGGGGAATCGGAAGCCGCTGTATATATTTGGTGGGCTGCCTTCGGAGTAAAAGTCGAACAACAGCAAAGGGAAGCACGAAAAAGCGAAGAAGCAGGCCCAGAATTCGCTCCCGGCAAAATCCGTTTCAAGCAACGGTGGCCATCCGATGGAAGATCCGACGGACGAGGGAATTGCGGGCGACGTGGCCACCCTGAGAGGCGGCCAAAGTAACCTGCTTTGATATACACTATAACACAACATATTTTTGCCGACACTTTCTATTGTAGGCAAAGAGCACCTTTGTCGACAGATAACCTCCATGAAAAATTTTTTTGACACGGTTTAGAAACAACAAGCGCTAGAAGCCGTTAAGCGAAAACTTTTGCCGACGATTAATGTAATCCCGACACTTTTTGTGTGTAGGCAAACGGTCTACCTACGCCGACAGTTGAAACTTTGCCGACAGTTAACCCTTTGTCGATAGTTAAGACCTACGCCGACAGTTAAGACCTTTCTCGATAGTTTGTATGTTGGCCAAACCATTTCCAATGTATTTTACAAACCATACCCTGCCAAAAAAAATTGTCGACAAAACTATATAGATATAATTACAATTAAAATAATTTGACAAATCTACTTTTGCTCATATAGAAGGCATCACATTGGAAAAATTCACTTGATTTTTGTATAAATAATATATTAAATCTTCCATACATACACCAACTTATATATATATATATATATATAGCAGGTCAAGTGATGATCATAGTACATAGAGCCATATAGGTCCAAGATATAGATTAGTCAGTTATAGACATATATAGACATACTACAAGTCTTGTATTCATTGGTTATGACTAAAGCTAAGAGATCAATAGATCAGGACTTGGGCACAAAAGTGGCATTCAACAGTTCCATGTCTTTGTCCTACACGATAGTAGGTGCAAACAAAAGAGATGCTGGCACAGAGATGCTGGCTTTCCCAAGTTGACCTGCACAGAGATGCTGGCTTGGGACAAATCTACACCTGAGCTTTGAAGGGCATGAGTCAACGAGTTAAGTAACCTGTTACAAATAAAAGAAAAGAAGATGTATCAACATACGTTTATCTTCGGCAAAGATAACAAATCCTTAATTGCCCATGCCTAAACACAAAGTGCTTTCTGAGTTCAATATTGTGAAAGGACCTAGGTACAAACGAAATAGCAAGAAATTTTAGGTGGGAAAAACTAATGCTGGGTCCACTCAAAGGAAAAAAAAAGACTAATAGTAAGAACGAAAACTACGAGAGCTATTGACATTAAGGCCTAAAACACTTGGGTACGGGGAAAAACAAGTGGTACTATGTCCGGTTATAGAACTATGTTGTTTAGGACAAAATTTAGTCAAACCTTAAAAAGAACAAACATCAATAACATTTAAATTACTTGGTTTGCAAGTATGCAAGTTATATGTGTAGAGTTGTATTGAAAAACACTAGCAAAATATCATAAATTTGAAGGATTCTAAGAATACGTTGCAGAAGAAATTATTGGTCAAAGATATGCACCGACGACTATGCATAATCAAATGTGACAAGCATATTTGAACGGAGTGAGCAATAAATAACTTATATTCTTTGTGACTTACTCTTGGGAATAGTTACTGGACACGCTGATCGTTCCTTCATCTATCGCCAACTGCTGGGTGTTAAGCATTTCCCTGTTCACTGCAGAATCATCCACAGGGGACGGACCTGTCCATTGAGGTTGGGACTGAGATATAGCATTGTCTGCATATAAAGAAGACTCATAAGTAACCAGTGCTGCATCTAGTCTCAGAAAGCACTTCTGAGAATAATGCAAAATATATCAAAATATATGTGAACCACCCGCTAGCCATGTGATCAGTTTCTGCCTGATCCTGTGCCCCTGATGCAGCTGCAGATGTCACTATGTTGTGATTATCATCGAGTTTCCCTGTGAAATTAGATCCAGGGGAGGATCCATTTCTCATGAAATGTGAAGGGTCAGGCGGGGAATCTCCAGGGATTTGGCCTTTACTCTGCAGCACAAGAATAACAAGCATGCATAAGATGTTGGTTGAAAACTATCGATACAACGTTAACGATTCAGTAAGGCAAATGCATTTTTAGCAACACACACTTGCCTGTGCATTTTTCCAGAATGATCGAAAATACATATTTGACTGCAAAAAATGTAAAACTACATTCAGACACAATCTAGAATTGACTGTTCCTTTCCTAACAGCGGTAGCAAGCATTGCAGCTTTGGAGAAAGAAGCAATTACCCATGGAAGCATCTTTGCATTTTCTTGGTTCCATTCTGGGAATGTTGCCTCGTATTTTTGCACTTTCTCTTGCAAAAACCGTATATATTCAATAACCTGCATCAGAAAGGATGGCACAAAGGAATCATATTGAGAGTTGTTGGCTGCCGTTGGGAAGCAAGTGCAGACTTGTTGGCCAGCTGCTGCTGTCCTCGAATCAATTCACATAAAAATAATTCGGAGGCATCATATACACATGAGACATGGAAGCAATAATTAGCATCCCAAAAGGATAGCACTTCAGGTGTAGAATAAGAACTGGAATCTCCAAGGCGGTCCCCTAAACAGAGCTCAGCAGAATCAATTAAATAAGGGCATGGGATAGTTGCAAACATTGTATGGTATATTTTCTGAGGTGCACCATGATTACCTAAGTATCATTTTATCCTATGAAACATAAAAACAAAATGTTTTGAATAAGCAGTGTTTAAATGGCACCACACCTATGCAAATGAGGGTTGAATGGCAGAGCATATTAAAGAAGGGCATGGATAGCTTTGAACCCTGTATGGTATCTTTTTTGAGGTGTACCATAATTACCTAAGTACCATTTTATCCTAGGAAACAGAAAAAAGAAAATGGCTAGACAGAGGTAAGTCATTCATAGAATCGACACGTTACAGATATCATAAAAGAATCAGCGGCAATAGCAGCAATCTTGCAAAGCATGAAGGAAAATAATATGTGGTGTTTAAATAGCACCACACCTATGCATATGAGGATTGAATGGTAGAGCAGATTAGCAAACAGTAATTATAGCTCTCTCTCATTACTATTAAGTGAATAATGAACTAAAAGTAAAGATTGATCATGAAAGCTATATCAGAAAAGAAAACACGCTAGCCACCTTGCTGACATCACAGAAATGAATCTAAAAGCATGATGAGGATAGGGAACATCTCAGAAGACTCTTTTGCCGATGGGGAAGTTTAGGCATAGAAACTTACATTGTCTTGAGAAAGTTTGCAGGAAAACAATGTCTTTGTTCGTACGTGTTGCTAGTAGGGAGCAAACATGCTTCCTCAGTTCTCCAGTTCCTTAATAAAAAAAAGCATGGGACGTTTAGTGTTTCTTATGGGAGAAGGAGCAACACAGTTATGCAGATATTGATGGTCATAAATTGCAGTTGGTGTAACTGAAGGAACCATTTAGCAAGTGCACCCAGGTATCTAGTTACTCACTGAAACCACTTTCTCTGAGGTGAGCCCAATGAAAAACTAAATATCTATACCTATGTTTAGTGGCCTTGTACCATCGAAGCAGCTTACTTGAACTGAAAAAATGGGATGGGTTGTAAATAAAATTGTAAGCTGAACATCTCACATGATTGAGGCTAAATATTGTATGAATATATGTTTCATAATCTCAGCTTATCTTCCTCTGAAATATTTTATCTGCTATGTGTAAACTACCAATTGTTTGGCAGTAGGATTTGTATAATCTTTTGAATGGATACAGATTAAGAATAACCTCTGAATCCACAGCTAGAAAAAAAATTCAGCAGTAGAGCTACCACTAGAAATTCAACGATAACAAAGCAAGCAACGTGCAGGCCCAAACTTGCATTCTGAAAGTCTGGGTACTCACAAAATCCAGGCATAGCATTTAAGAGTACAAGACACAGATTTTCATTATCATAAGGCTTGCTAACCGTGCTCTAGGTGAGTAAGTGACATACACCGCAAAACTATAGAAGTGTTAGATGTTGGCATGAAGAAGGATGCAACCAAATTATCAGTAGAATAATAGAAGATGTGGCAGAAAGAGAAACACAACATCCATGCAGCATACATTTCAGATCAGTTACCAACAAGTATGGTAGTGGGACAATGTTGGAAATCATAAAATGCCAAGTAAGTAATGCCACAGATGTCTAATTTTGTCTTTCCACAAGAGTTGTACAGCAGTGGCTACAATGCTACATGGCACTGGTATAACAGCTTCATACACAAGAAAGAAAGAAATACTCAGATATGATATTTTTACAACAAGGAGACATGTATGCATTTCAATAGTTTCGAGACTAACTTATAATTCCACCTGCAGCTTAAAGTTCAATTGATTCCCTTCTCTGTCTTTTTATATAGAACAGTCACATCATGTTTTTTTTTGCATAAAGGACCAAAGTAAAAAGACTATGAATTCCCATCAATGTTAACTTTGCCTTCATATACTACAAATAAGTTGCAGATCAAGCATAAGAAAACTTACATGCAACCTGATTGATTGTGTTGTGTACAAGATCTTGAATCCTGCTGGTTCCTCTGCAAAATCAACTAAGGCAGTAAACATCACATCTAAATCGAGCCTTCTCCAAAGAGGGGAAGAGAGGGCGGATCTAGACTGAATGAAAGTTTGGCAGGAGAAGTAACCCAAACCTTGAATCTTTCTAGCCTTTCTCACCTTCGTCTACTCCTTTCTGCAACCAAGAAAAAAATACAATAAATTAAGTCGTGGCGAAACCCTAGCACTCAGGGGAATGGGGATGAGAGGAAGGGGATCCGGAGATGACGCACCTAGATGCAGAGAGGAATGGGGATGCAGCGGCGGCACCGCTCTTGCTGGCCGGCGGTAGGCTAGGGTGACAGCGGGCTTGGGGGCGGCCGGCTTGCGCGGTCGTAGGCTGGGGCAACTGGGGGTTGGGGCGGTGGTGCCCGTTGGATTCGGCGGCGGGGGCTAGGGCTGTAGGCTGTGGGGCTCCGGCCAGGGACAACTTCGGCGCGGGCGGGATTGGGAGGCGGCGATTTGGGCGGGTGTCAGCGGCGGCGGCCGCACCGGGTGCTAGCCTCCGGCACCGGCTCCTGGCGGTGCCCGGTAGCGGAGCCCTGCTAGCGGCGCCCAGCGGCGAAGCTGTGGTGGCGGCACCCGACGGCTGCGCCCTCGCAAGAGCGAGGTTTTTTTTCTGAAGTCCGCGTGAGTGGAAAGGGAGTAAGGAACGAAGGGTGGGCAGCCTATTTTTGTCTTCGGGGCCTACCCCTTCGCCGACACTTGGACAGTGGTTTAGGTAGGATACAACGACACTTTTTTTGTCTAAAAACTTTCACCAACACTTTATGTGTTGGAAGGAGAAACGCCGACATATAAGTTGTAGCCTTATATTACTATTGACGATAGTTTAAGTGACGCTAAAAAGGTAAAGAATTGCCAACACATTATGTGTTGCCAAAACCCTTGATTTACCAACACATAATTGTAGGGAAAGGTGGGTTGTGGTGTAGTGATATAGAGATGCTTGTATGTATAACTCAATAATGTTGTAACATTGCAGGGATGTTGAGGAAGCAGAAGCTGCAGGCTGAAGCATGCTCGAGTCTAACAGCTCGTGAGTTTTCTTTCTTCCTTTTTCTTTTGTTGACACGTGCAAGTACAACACGATCGCTCCTTGGTGGCATCGATCGCCCATGCTCAGCAGGAAGGTCGGCAGGGCAGCTGCAAAGCTCAAGAATTGATAAGTTTGGAGTGGAGCAAAATAAAGTTGTGCATGAACTTGTATATTTGGCCAATATGTCATGTCAAAGACTGAGTATTATTTTTAGTTTTGTGTTAAGAGTCTTGTTTTGTAATGATATTGTTGAATCCGTGATAATAAAGCTTTCTTTAGCAAATAGGTGGGTGTCCAATGGTAATTTTGGATCCAGATCTTTTGAGACTAAGTATTGTGCAGGTAAACAATTTTTTATTATGTGATTTGCATTACCAAATGTCACAGTAGCGTTAGCACGGGTATTATACTAGTTTCTTCAATTATTCACTCATGGAATCATCGGTCAGTTTTGTCCGAAGATACTAAAATAACCTTCATCCTGACTGGCTAGGAGAGTTTATAATAGTTCTTACCCGTTTCTTCAATTATTCAGTTTTCCTTTTTCAGTTTCATTTTTTCATATAGCAAGTGATTAAAATAATGTGCACTATGGCAGTACTTTTCCTGGTTTTCGATCACTATCAGTGTTGAGCTGTAAACAATGGACAAGTTGCCTTTTTCTGTGGACATAATTATAGATGGCCAAGTGGGCCAGGCACGGGCCTGACCCGAAAAAGCATGACACTAGCACCGCCCAGGCATGGGGCCCATTGTGTCAGTGCCGGCACGGGCACGATGTAGGGCCGTGCCTGGGCCGAAGGTCTAGCCCGTAGTGCCGGCACGGGCACGACACGGTTAATGGGCCGACACGATGGTGGCCCGATTAATCTCGATCGTTGGATTGATCTATAGAATTTCTAACCATTGGATTGCCTTGCAACACTTCTGACCTAGGTATAAAAGCAACTACCTCCTCTCTCACTCTTCCCCCTCCCAGCTGTCGTTTATTTCGCTCTCAACTCCTCCCGTAGTCCCGTCCTCCTCACTGACACTGAGTCACGACCACAGAAACCTCTCGGGGCATCTCCACCTCTGGCTCCCTAGGCCGGCGGCCGGAGGTCCCAGGCCACTCCCTCCCACGCTCGTCTTCTGCGGCTACGACGGCGGCGACGCGAGGCACGACTGCGATAGCACGACGGCGCAGTGGTGGTGGCGACGCCGCGGGGGCACAGCGGGGTTGAGGAGCAGCTCGACGACGACGTGTTCATCACGCTGGCGACGCGGCGGTGCATAGCGAGCTCCTCGGCTCCTCCCTTGTAGCCACGGACCGGCACAGCCATGGTGGGCTGCCGTGCCCATGAGCACGGCACGGCACGGCTAAGGAGCCGTAGTGCCATGCCTGGGCAGAAAGATAGGCACGACGGCCCTATATGACACGACACGGTAGGACGTCGTGCCGCATAGTGCCGTGCCGCATCGTGCCCGTGCCCGTGCCCGTGCCCGTGCCGTGCCGTGCGGCCCGGTTGACCATGTATAGATATAATCAAGATTGAGTAAAATTTACCAGCGGCCATCAAAGTGTTTGGAGGTGTCGTCTATGTCTCTAAAGTTTCAAAATACTTTTTAGCTCTCTCAGGTTGTAACGGGTCTCCTCCAAGTCTAAACATGCATTTATTCGACACGTTATCTTACGTGACATGGATGTGATACATAGGACCCACATGTCAATGGCAAGGCTTGATCTTTAAAAAAATTGTATTTTTTTCATACAATCTCGGATAAAGATTATTTTTATATGAAAATTGTGGCTCTTAATGGCATCTATAAATTTATAGTTTTGATTTTTTTTTTCTATTTTAGATCTTTAATATGTTAAAAATAATATAAAGTTTCAGCATATGAATTGTGTACTAGGGCTTGTCACCTCAGAAAATCATATCATTCTTATATGGTATCGGATAAAGATACTACGTATATGAAAACTGCAGTTTTCGATAAGTTCTACAAATTACTAGTTTTTGCGTTTCTTCACTTAAGGTCGCTAAGATGTTAAAAAATAATAAAGTTCTAGTAGCATACTAATTGCATATTCGGGCTTGTCACCTTACAAAAATCTTATCTTCCTTGTATGGTGTTGGATAAAGATATTTTATACATAAAAAATTGTAGTTTTTGATGAGATCTACAAATTCATAGTTTTGAGTTTTGTTAGTTGAGGTCGTTAAGCTGCTTAAAAGTAATATAAAGTTTTAGTAGCATATTAATCGCGGACCAAGGCTTCACCTTAGAAAAATCATATTATTCTTGTATGATGTCCGATAAAGATACTTCGTATAATACAATTTGTAGCCCCCGATAAAATCTAAACATTCATAGTTTTGATTTTGTCATTTGAGGTAGTTAAGTTGCTCAAAATAATAATATAGAATTTGAGCAACATATTAATCATATTTTATCATTTTTTTTAAAATTTAAAGAACTTCAAATAAAAAAAATCTCAAAGTAGAAAGTTGCAGATCTCATCGAGTGCTACAATTTTCATATACAAAGTATCTTTATCCGGCTACATATAAGAAAGATATAATTTTTTCTAAATTGACAAGCCCTGGAACGCGATTAATATTTTGCTGAAACTTTATATTATTTTTAGCATCTTAATGATCTCAAATAGAAAAACTCAAAACTATAAAGTTATGGATCTTACTGAGGGCTTAATTTTTATATAAAAATCATCTTTATCTGAGGTTGTATTGAAAATATATGATTTTTTCTATGGTGGAGCCTTGCGCGCATCTCATATGCAGATTCGTGCCACGTGGGATAGCAGGTCAGGTAAACGCCCATTTAAACCTAGATGAGACCCATTACAACTTCAGGAAGCAAAAAAAAAAAGATACATTTTAAGATTTAGGGACCTAGATGACACCTCAAGACAAATTTGAGGACCACTGCTAAATTTTACTCATCAAGATTTAGGACCAGAACAATGATTGACGAGGACATATATGTTGGAAATTAGCTCCACAATGGTAAGATATTTACTAACCTCCACATGCAAAAGTGTTAATTAGATCTATCGAGACAAACATACAAGTTTACAGAAGTCAAAGGCACGATATTTGTTAACAAGGTTTAGCCAAAGGATATGACCATAGATGCTCCTCTTCATTAACAACATCGTCCGCTCTATGGTCTCCGCTACGTGTCACCGCCCTCTTGTAAACTTATCGCTATATCTTCGTGATTAGAACACAACACTGCTCTCATACTATGAGGAGACAGAATCACATAAATCTAACTCTACTTCTAGCCTCTCCTGCCGACTGCCAATACAACCCAAAGTATTTTTCTTTTAAAAAAATCTACATTATTTTCTCAACCTTTTTTTAATCATAAATTCACTTTGTTTCCAATATTTTTCTAAAAAGACGTATATATTTCCAATATTTTTCTAAATAAAAAGAGGTATATATATGTAGTATAACTTTACTATTTCTCAATTCATGCGTTGATACCAAAATTTAGCAAGTTTACCCAGCCGATGGTGTCAAAAGCAAGAAATTACGAGCCGGCCAGAAAATATTCTCTAATACATTTTCGAAGAAGCCTCACGTACGAGATCTTTTCACGTGAAGCAGCGAAGGAGATATTCGTTGGCAGGAAGTTGGATGAAAGCCCAAGTGCTATACGAGCTATGCTTGACTTGGATGCCACCAAGATTGAAGCAGAAGAGATATACATGTATACGCGATCATTAGACTTGCATGTTTGGCTATTATGGATATTCATGCAAGAATGGCCAATTAATATATTTGGCCAGTTATATATGGTAAGACTCACGTGTAAGGCTGAAGAGATCAACTAATGAAGAAAGAATATTTTGATATTGTTTGACCGAACTGCATAAGGAAATAAATCGACATATCTTTGGATGGAGACATGAAGCTTCTTGACTCCTGACTGCTGACGATGAGGATGCAAGATAAGTCCAATTGGGAATATATGTGACCGGAGGCGAAAGAAATATTATTTTATCAACATCCAAGTGCACATCAAGGATGAGAAGCAGAGACATGTATCATGTATATGCGTATACAAGGCCGGCTAGGTGTTAACAAGAATCTGTCGAGAAGTCCAGATGTCACGCGATTATTTACGTGAGAAGGAAGGAAGGAAAGTCAAATCGAACCTGTGTTGAAATACATGGCAGCTTGGCGTGGTTACAAACAAGATAGATGTTCGAAGGATTAATGTGCCTGCATGCGAAGTCATTGTATCTTAATATTTTTCTTTATTTAGATATATTTTGTTAGGCAAGTCCCTTCAGGACTCTTATCCACACAGTTTATAAATATAAACTATTGTAAAAGTTATCATCTATCAATCAAACAAATCAGTACCTTTACTTTTCGGCTTCGGCCACCCCTTAGGAGTAGGAGTAGGAGTAGAGTAGATTTCGACGAGTTCTTCAGCGAACAGGGCTGCATCAGTCGATCGACCTCCAGCTTGTCTGTGAGTATCTGTCACCTCTTGTATTATTATTTGTGAGGCTGCATCAGCTGATTGACCTCTTGCAAGGTGTAGTATAAGGTTTTGATCTATATCATCGTTCGTAAAGCTGCATCAGCTGATTGATCTCTTTGCGAGCTGTGGCATAGATTAGTTATCGATTTTGCTATATTATCGGCGCCCCCAATATTTATAGCAAGATCACCCTTTATATGATCAAGGTCATGACAGATCGGTCTTATATCATCTTAATCCATCGTCTGGCTATGCTTTCACGCTCTGATCTCGTTTGGACGATGGTTTCGGCTAGATTGACTGTTCTATCCCGATTTTGATTGTGCATAGCGAGGGGTTAAAGACATGTTTGGCTTTAGGTAAGCCGATCGGTTGACAAGGTCTAGTTTACGGTCGTTATTATGGTTGCCTCGATCTGCTCGATCCCCACTAATAGCGCTGTAGATCGGATTTCGTTAGTTGATAGGTTTGCTTACCGTCAAGTATGCTTCTTTGATAATTTGCTATGCTTGCATCGGCTTTCTAGCCGATCGTCCGTGCTTTCACGATCGTAACATGCTTTCATGATTCTGTTAAGTGTGTATAGATTCATATTCTTTGAAGATTTAATCTATTATCTTTATTATGGCTGTAAGGATCCGGTCGATCCCCACTGCTAGGGATAATGTATTAGATTCTATAGGTTTATGGGTTTGTCCGTACCTAATAGTTGAGTGCTTGCATGTTACGACCATTTTATTTACTGGAATCGATTGTTTAGTGGAAAGCCTGTCTCTGAGAATACGTGTTGGTTGTTTACGTGTTTTTGTTCGTTCTTACATTGATCTAAAGCTAATACGTATCGCAATCCATATACATGTGCCTTCGTGCCTATTTTACACTCTTTTATTTGCATGTTTTTATGATTGTCGGCAGTAAGATTCATACAATTCATATTCGATAATTGCCGATCAATTAAGCTCTTTTAATTATTCTATCATGAGCGTAATTGACTCTTTAGTCGATGACCTTATTTCACTAGCTACTTAGCCGTACATTGGGAATTGTCAGGTGCAACACCAGCATGTTTCACCTTAAACTACTGATTATCTCCTTCTTGTCAATTGCAAGGTTAAATTGACTGGCATCACAATTGGTCTTAACTCCGACCAGTCATGTGTTGAAGCTAGCGGATCTCAGAACTCGTCCTAGACAGATCTTTTCAATCTTTTCAACTTGCTGTGCGTGAGACACTTGGTCACATTTTTATGTCAACACCATGAAACTAGAGTTACAAAATAACCGTAGCAACGCATGAACCTAAGGATTGGACCCAGAGTAGCCGTGTCGGGTGGTCCGGGGACGGTTGGTGGTGTCAAGAAAATAAGAAATGTCATGATTTGCGTGTGAGTGTGACCGTGACTGGCCTCAGCATGAAACGCGTGCATTTATAGCGTGCGTGGGTTACTCGGACAATTATTGTAAAAATAAAGAATACAATATTCCGTTTCTAGTGCTATGGTACTAGTACCACATGTGCTGATCCTGATCTACATCAGATCTGGTCGCCTTGCCTTCCTCTTCCTTCCTGTAACTACATCTATCTAGCTTGTTCCACTGAAAGAGGAGAGGTACCTCAGCTGAGCTGCTCAGGGGGCAGGAGCCTTCCGTCCGGCGATCAGGCTATATGGCGACGTCGGCGGCACCCGATGACTTCACCGTCAGGTATGAGAGGGAGAGCCGGAGAGGGAGATGGCTCGATCTGCTTCCTGCTGACGGCCGGATCTGATCCAGCATCCGCATGTTATGATGCATGCAGAGAGACGAAAGCGGAGGAGGTGCTGCCCCCAACCCTGGGTTCTGGTTCTCAACCACCAAACCTCTTCGATGGCACAACAAGGCTCTACATCTCCTACATATGCCCATATGTGCAGAGAGTTTGGATAGCTAGGAACTTCAAGGTAGGCGCCTAGGCGCCACGCCAATTTGTGCTTGATTCCCGTACCGTACCTTCCGTCTCCCAAGGATTTCCTTGGCTATAAAGCTCGGTTTGTTGTTGGGCAGGGGTTACAAGACAAGATTCAGCTGGTTGCCATTGATTTGCAAGACAAGCCTGCTTGGTAATATAACTACTAGGATCGTATTGCATTGCATGTTACTCTATCAAATCTTACATAATTATATAATATCGGTTCCAAACTCAATCCAACCGACTAACCTGCCTTTAACTTAATCCATCTGAATATGATGATGAATTGAAGGTTCCTCGAGAAAGTTTACCCACCGGGCAAGGTCAACCATTTCCTCTGAGGAACACATTACAATTAATTGTTTTTCTTTTCTTTTTGACATCAACAATTAGCCCTTGTTTAGTTCCATGAATTTGGATTTTAGGGCTACTGTAGCACGTTTATTTTTATTTGGCAAATAGTATTCAAATATGGACTAATTAGGCTCAAAACGTTCGTCTCGTAATTTCCCACCAAACTGTGCAATTAGTTTTTCTTTTTGTCTACATTTAATGCTCCATGCACGGGCCGTAAACATTCGATGTGACAGAGGTACTGTAGCAACTTTTTGGAATTTGGCCTTCAACTAAACACGGCCTTACTAATCAACATGCTGTGCTGTGCAGTGCAGGTCCCAGTCCTGGAGCACAATGGCAACATCATAGCAGAGTCCTTGGATCTACTCAGTTACCTGGACGCCAACTTTGAGGGCCCCAAGCTGTTTCCTCGTGATCAGGACCCTGCAAAGCAAGCTTTTGCTGATGAGTTGATTGCCAGCAGCGATTCTGTCATCATAGCCTTGTTCAGGGCAGGCCGTGCCTATGCCCAAGCCCAAGCCCAGGGAGATGATGATGATGGTATCAGTAAGCTACTTGCTCCTGCTCTTGACAAGCTGGAGGAGTCCCTGGGACGTTTCTCTGATGGGCCATTCCTCCTGGGACAGTCCATGAGGGCAGTCAGTAAACTCATCAATCACTTATTAGTCAATCATTTTTTAATTAGTTTTGCTGACAATAACCGAATTGCATCTATATAAGCAGGTCGACATGGTTTATGCGCCCTTTGTCGAACGCTTCAAGGATTTCTTCGCTGTAGTGAAGCACTACGACATAACACAAGCAAGGCCTAAACTCAAGGAGTGGATAGAGGTGTGCGTCACTGCCACTGCGTGCACCAATCAAATTCAACCATCATCAATAATTTCTTCTGTTAACTCCGCACAATTACATTACATTACATCGTGTGCAATAACGCAACTGCAGGAGCTGAACAAGATAGATGCCTACGCAGCGACCTGGGGGGATCGCCGCCTGCAGCTTGCTGCCTTGATGAACAAGTTCGGGGTAACATCGGTGCCCTTTTATTTATATATAGTATGAGTAGTAACGGGCCGGGACTGACTCATCTTTGTGTATGCAGATACAAAGCCCGGTAGCCTGATCTGATCTGATCTGATCATCCCCAGGGGAGGGGAGCTTCTCAACATCTTCATGTCAGGCGTTTCATGTTGTATATGAGCTGGAATAAGTCTCAACTGAATAAGATGTGTGTTTGCTATAATGTTATTCACACTGTACTCGTCTAGTACTCTACAAATAATTTGCCTTGTTTATTTCTGAAATTCTCAATCAAATAAAATGAACAAATTACCATTCCAAACAAACACAAGCTAAAGTCAAACAAAACCTGCTCCTAATTGTACCCTGGGAAACAAAACTACCCCCAGGTACAAGGAGATCAACGGTGATATATACGACTATTGTTCATTTTTTGCCCGGTGAGCAATGGTGTAACGATAAGTTTTTCCAAACAAGGAAAACCATGGTCATGTTATCCCACCCAATAAGCTCTTATATCTGTTGATTGGAGATGAGCCAAATTCTAGCTGCTACCACATGCATCCTTCAACATCTTTTTTCACTACAAGTGCAAACAATAGAATCATGTCAGCTACTGAAATGAATACGTTTCTGGAACTCGAGATGCAAAAAGAGCACACCCACACACCTCACAAATCGCTGAACTGTTTCTGGAGTGTGGGATTGATGCATGCAAATATTGATTTCTTCTTTCGCTTTGTTCCAAACAGGAAATTCCGCAACGGTACCCTAGTCCTACTTGGAAAATGCTTGAACTGTTTCCCATAGCTATTTTCAGTCTCTGGCTGCGACAAGTATTGGGATGAAAACTCAAAACTCTCACGTAGCTTCTCTAGGGCGTGGTTAACCTTGGCTTGAAGCCCCCTCATTCGTTCTGATGCTGCCTGCAGCTCGTTCTCAATCTTGCTGTTAGATTGCTGCATGTTTAGGACCTCCCCTTGAAACTTGGCAGCTTCATATGGTGTAAACAACTTGGCTCTGTCCATCTCCAAGCTACCACGCAGGGCTTCAGCTATCTCCTCTTGCAGTCTGCAAAGAGATGCAGACTTAAGCTGCACTTCTTGATCGAGAAGCGCGTTCTGCTCAAACCATACATCCAGTTCAGTTCGGATCTCTCTCAACTTCTTTTCAGCTGGTTCGGGCTCTGCTCGAGTTTCAGGTTCTCCAGTCTTATTATCGTCCATGTTCTCCATTTCATTCTGTACCTCCTGGTATCTTCTGTCAAACTCCTCCATATGATGGCAAGCCATGCTATACCTTAGCAGGAACTGCAAATTTTCCTCCACCAAAGCGTCAATGTCATTTCTGAACCTCACTTCAAAAAGTGACGTGTTGTTAGGTGCATCGATGTTGCTAGAGCTGCTTTCCTCCACAGTTGAAATATCTCTACCCAAAGTGCCATTTGATCTGTCAGCTTCTCTAAAAGATCTCACACTTAAGAAACCGTTTGAGTTACTACCCAGTTTACTGAGAGGCATCTCCAAGGAATCCAGGAGATCTCTTAGTGACCAAATCTCAACATACTTCATGGAATTTGCATTCCTTAACTCCCGTATAACTGCTTTTGTCTCTTCAAGATGCTCCTGTTTTTTCTTTTCCAGTTCGGTAAGCCTTCTCTTTGTTTCTTTGTAGTTCCGCAGAATTGAAGTATAGTCAGCTAGTAGGATTGCTTCTCTACCTTCAAGCCCATCAAGAAGAAATTCTTGCCAGCTAGGTACAAATTCCTCTCCCATCAAACCAGACTTTTCACCCTGACTCCTTCCTCCATGGTTGTTCGAGGTAGTTGTTTCGCTTGCAAGCTCTTTGCCATGTGAACTCTTCTTCTCTAAGTTTGTCAGAACTTGCTCAGAATCTCCAGCTGGCACACAGAGAGAAGTTTCATCCCTCACTTCTGAGGAATACCTGTTCTTCATATCTTGGATATTATCAACATGACCTAATGAAATACAGTCATCCTCTTTAAGCAATCCAACTTGGCTGCATTCGTTCAAACTTTCAATATTTTCTGGCCCATTTAGTTGACCACCTTGGTCTGGCAATTCTTCAACATATTGTGCTTCATTTGCATGCCCCAAGTGCAAGCTCTTATCGGCACCACTGAAACACGTAGCTTCTGGCAATGAGGATTCTTCTAGGGAATCTTTTTCCTTTAAACTGTACAACTCTGAGGAAGCAATTGGACTAATATGCCCACTGGTATTTTGTGTATTACTATCTCCAAGTCCTTCCTCCTGGATTACACTACTGCTGGTAAAAGAACTTCCATCACCAATATTTCCCTCAGCAACTTCCATTAGTGACTGAGAAGCTTCATTAGAGCCATATTTCTTGTCTAAAGCATCCATACTACCTGAGTGGAGGAGATGAGTCTGTCTGACAATTCCCAATGGATATTCGCCTCTCACAATTTCGCCTTTAGGGAAGTTTCTACTTCCATTCTCATTTTCCGATGAACTCTGGAATACTTCTCCTGGTGAGCTATCAACATTGCCCTCACCTGAATCATGAACTCTGTTTTCATTTTCTGAACTGACAAACGGATTAATATGGTTCTCAGAATGTATAGACGATTTGTATCTAACTTGCTGCATTAAGCAACTCCCAGGGATTTTTTCCTCATTAGCATTCCTCGAGCCATGGATGCCATTGTTACCATTATCATTAACCACTTCCGAGACATCTTCTCTATCTTGGCCCAAACTATGACTTAGAGTTGGCACATCTATGTCTCTGAACTCCCCGCCCTTGCTCTCTTCTGTAGAGTGCTCCAGGACCACATCTTTTAAAACCGTTGCACCATCCCCTACCGCAGTTGACAAATTATGCAGGTCTTCAGGACCAACAGATCCAAGTGCCTTTGAGATATTAATTATGCAGCTAAAAACATCAGAAAAGCCTATGCTGACAGAGGCTTCTTCCTCATTTATTGATCTTTCAAGAACTCGGAGTGTGCTAAACTCATCCTCTAATTGCTTGATCTGTTCATTTAAGTCACTTTGGTCATCACGAAGTGCCATCTCATCTTGTAACTCATCCAGTTTATTCTTTAAGTTCTCGTTCTCTTGTATGAGTTGATTGATTTGTGCTGTCTGTTTTGGGAACTTGAGCTCCAAGTTGATGACTTTATCAACAAGTTCATCAACATTCTCTGCAATCTCCCCCGCAGAGGATTCAGAACCACTGGCAAAAAACTTGTCAAGTTTCTCATATATGGGCTGCAACTCAAGTATTGTCTGGGTAACCGGGTAAGACCTTGCGTTCACCGACGTGCCTGCGCTGCTTGCCTCTCTTGAAGATGTGTCAGTGTTGCCATCCATAGCATACAGCTGTGCTCGGAGAGACTTTGTTTTTTCCAATTCCACAGCTGCAAGCTTGATCAACTCCTCAAAATGACGAGCAAGCTCAGAAATGGTTCCCTGACAAGATCTAAGAGCGGTTATTGTCATCAAGACACGGGCTTCATCGTCACCGATGGCTGCATGTGCATCAAATTTGTCCTGAATAACACAGATTTCCTTTTGTGTATCTGCAATCTGCTTCTCGATCTCCCAGTACCGAGCAATACCACTCTCGTAAGAACTCTTAACATACTCTTTCTCGGTTTGCAGAACAAGTATAGCTTTCTGAAGTCTGCCGATCTCTTCTCGTGCCTCCTCGGTGCTTATGTGTGGATCGGAGGGTAGCTTGTTCCACCCTGACGGACCTTGTCTCTTTGCGTTGAGAATCTCTTGGACCGTGGACTTGTGTACCTTGTGCAAGTAAATTGGTGTGACTGCTTTGGGGAAATCATGATCCTCCTCTTCTAACATTGCATACTGCACCTCTTCTGGACAAGCAGTAGCAATGGTGTGGTTGGCCTTATGGAGCTCCTTGGATATGTGGTCATAGCGTTCGACGAGAGCTCTGTAAGCTCTGTAGAGTTGCTCCACATGGCTTATCACCTCTGGTCTGGTGTGGTAATACATCTCGGCCCTCTTGCCAAAGGAATCGGCTTCCTGTCCGAGGAGTTTAAGCATGATCTTGACTCGATTCTCCATATCTGCACACAACACAAGATCGGTCATCAGAGAGTTGAGGTCTTGAGGACAGGACAGCGATACTTCGGAGCAGGAGATGAATGAATGAATAAAGAACATGTGGGAATCGGAACCGGAACTGACCCTGCAGGTTTGCGTCGAGCCATTTGGACTGGGTGGTCCGGATGTGGCTTGCCCACCACCACGAGTAGGCGTTGCTCGCCGCCCGCTGCAGCATCTTGACATGAATCGCCCCGAGCTCCGGCGCTCCGCAATCAATCGGATCGGATTCGGATCCCCTCCTTCGTCTTCCTTCCCTGATCCCCGCGCTGATGCTGCTGATATTGGTCCTCTTCTCTCTCTTTCTTGACAACTAATTAGCCCTTCTTTAGTCCGCGAAATTTGGATTTTGGAGCTACTATAGCATCTTCGTTTTTATTTGACAAATAGTGTTTAAACATGGACTAATTAGGCTCAAAACGTTCGTCTCGCAATTTCCCACCAAACTGTGCAATTAATTTTTCTTTTCATCTACATTTAATGCTTCATACACAGACCACAAACATTCGATATGACAGGTATTGTAGCAACTTTTTAGAAATTAGGATGGAACTAAACAAAAGCTTAATTGGCTGAGGTGAGAAAGGAAAACAGTGAGATGGGATGGGATGCCTTCATCGCGTGTAAAGCAAAAAGGTAAGCTAAAGCTAGAGCCTAGAGGCTGTGGGTGGGCGGTGGCGGCGACTGCGTGCTCAGCAGTCAGCACCCATGGACTCGGATCTCATCTCGTACTCAGCACACAAATAACACCAGGCGCACGGCGGGGAAGGGGGAGAGTGGAAGACACGGCCGCCCGCGCGGAATGACCTTGACCGCCTGGGACTAAACTTTTTGAGCCCATCACTAGTATTAAATATAAGCTAATTATCTATATCTATAGCGAGGCAGGACTTATAAGCCGGTTAATAAGTTTAAATAACTAATTTGTTGGAGGAGAAAAATACTATTCTAACAACTGATAAGCTGAAGCAAACAGAGTCATATCTATACCTAATCTACCATGATTTTAGTCTGTCCCATTCTAATCTGGTCTAACCGTTCTGCCACTCGCTAGCTTTCGGCCCAATTCCGGCCCAATTACTCACGGCGCTCCGCTTCCCGTTGCTCCTGTTACGTCGTTCCTCTTCTTCTCTAATTAAAAAATCACAAGTCGCAAAAAATTAAAAAAAATCGCAGCGAGTGGCGCTGGAAAAGGTGCGGAGCGGCGGCCGGTACAGGGCGTGCGGCGGCGGGCATGGATACGCCGCACCAGGGGTGCCCGGCAGGCGGGAGCGCCTGTGGCTGGGGTCCTACATCGCACCCGATGCCGCCGCCTTCGCGCACGACTCCGCCGCGTGCCTCCTCCGCGGCCGTGCAGCGAGTACCGTCCAACGTCGGCATGGACGCCAACACGCAGAGCGCCCAGTCCAGTCCGCCGCCTTAGCTGGCATTGGCGGCGCCACGCAAAGCGGCGAAGGCGCAACGACGCAAGACGCGATTTCCGAGCGAGTCGGAATCGAAATCAAAGTTTGGTTGGAATCGCATCGAACGAAGGCTCCAACTGCTATCAGAAAAATCCAGGGTATGTTCACATGAACTCTAAGTTCGACACGAATTTCTTCAGCTTTTTTGCTTGTCCAAGTTCGAGTTCGACGCGGATTTCTGATTGGAACTATATAAAACTAAAAGGTTTGATTGGGATATCCTCGACGTACAGAATGAGTTCCTCATCTCGCCCACCTCACCTTCAAAATCTGATCTCGCTGAGCACCTCACCTTCGAAATCATGTCTCAGCCGCCGCCGTCCGTGGTGGTAGGCTACACCGGCGAGTGGGCCGGCGGCCAGAATCATGGCATCAACTCCCGAACCTGCTTCGACGACAGCTCGTACGCCGACGAGTTCCGGCGTCAAGCACGGCCTCAGCTGCTACAATTTCAGGTGAACACCGTGTACGCATTTTGGAACAGGGATTAACGAACGGGAGAGTTGGATTCTGGAATTCGGAAGAACTCCTGGGCTCTGTCAGACCCAGCTATTAGCGTGCCCTACAGCTACAGATATTTAACAATCTCTTATGTATACACGCTGATAATGGAACCAGAGCTTTAATAACAGAGCTAAGTGTTTGTTATAAATCAAGTAATAAGAGCCCAGCCATATAATAGTTATCTCATACGTGTTTATAAAAAGATTTATTATTATTATTTGATACCATGGTTACTCTTTTTTTCCTCCTCTGCTCACATATACTATTGTTTGGGCCCACGACCTACAGATGCCTATGCTTCCGTGCCCAGCTTGATGCTAGAATAAGAGCCAAACTTTTTTCTCTCTCCTCTCTTCTCATCTCCACGTCGGAAAAATGCTAACTAGCTTGGCTATAAACCTATTATTGTACCTGCTCTAAGCTTCCTTGCTTGAGGAACTCAAATTGTTTGACTGTGCAAGTATGCTGCTCGAACTGAAGGGCTGCAAACAGAGCGGCCACAGCTGCCATGTTGCTGCAATCAAGGCAGTGCAGAATAGGATGTCAACCTCTGAATTATGCCCTTCAATTGTATATGCTCTTTGTGTAAGATAGTTAGTCGGGTTCTATTTCAACTGTAGGCTCTGAGATTAGCAGCAACATTTTGTGATTCACTAGAAAACTGTCTCCTTGAGTTTATTTTGCACAAGAGCTTACAAATGGCAAAAGTACAATTCTTCTGCAGATTAGTTTTGACTTTTGATCTTTAGGGTAGGTTGTTTGTGCTGCCGTGCAGGCTATTTTTTAGGGACAATTGTATGTTTTTAACTCTAATTGTACGTTTGCCTCTGTTTTTTAAGTTTATATATTTGCCTCTGTTTTTTCAATATGAAGCTGCCGTTTGCCCCTGTTCCTCAATTCCGTCGGCTGCTGGTAAATGATGAGTCAAAAAAATTGCTTGGAAAAAAGAAGAAAGGGGAAAAGAGTATGATGCCCTCCCTTATCCAAATCATACAGGCCTCCTCTTCACTTCTCCCGTGGTCGTGAGAACAGCGCACGCTAGGGGCCGGGGCAGACGGCGCAACGGAGCTGCAACATGGGCGTGTGGGGGTGCGCGGCGCACCGGGACGGCGGCGCGGCAAGCAGGCGGTCCGATGGCGCTGCGGCGGACAATCCGTCTGTTTGCTTGCTCGTAAACGATCGTAAATTTCCAGCCAGAAATATTGTTTTTCTCTCACATCAAACCCGCCGGTAGTAAATAATCCACGATCAGCAGTAAATAATCCACGATCGTTTACGGTCTCCCAAACAGGCCAAATACTCTGGGCTCCAGGTGCAGGCTTGAGATCGATGCTGGTGCTATTGTGCAAAGTAGTGGCAGCGGCATGGGCATTCGATTCAGATGAGAATTTGAGCAGCTCTGAGATTAGTTGCGTGTGAGGACGAAACGTTGGTGAAAGAAGACGGATTTGGATGAACGGAAGCGAGGAGGGCTGAAATGGAAGCTCAATGATGCAAATATTTTTCTTGTATATGATTTGGATACTCTCTTCGTTAACTTGTAGCATGTCATACTTGCAAAATATTAAACTTTGATATTTAAAGAAATATGTGATGACATTTGCACAAAATATATCCACCATAAGTCGGTACATAAAAAATCATGTTGATTATTAGGTCATTCATGCCAAGGGCATTTGTATCTTTTCAGTCTTCACCTAACACCGTTAAATCTCATTTATAGAAAGTGGAAGCTTTAGATTCTAAAAATAAGGACAAATATGCAAAGTTAAAAAAAATAAGGGTAAACATACAATTAGAATTGAAAACAAGGGCAATAATGCAATTGGCCTATTTTTTTTATCTTCGTATGAAAAGACCAGACTAGCGAACGAGCCGTAGCTCGTTTGGTGTGGCTCACTTGGTGGAGCGCCCACCACCCGCGTTCTAGCGCTGCTCGGCTCGAGTTTTCGCACTGGGGCTATGTCCCATAAATAAATGTCTGCAACCTCTCTTACGTGGAGCTGCAAAGGCATTACGACGCACCCGTCGCCTACGGAGCCATGTTTGGTCCCGGTGATCTTCAGAAGGACACGACTTCTTATCTAGGTGTAGTTGTAGGTCTCGTAGTGCACGAGTGGTGTGTGGTGTGCGTGTGTAGAGTGGACGTGTGTTCATGCATGAACAGATATTACAGCTGTACTCAGATAAGAGGCTTTCAAAAAAAAGAAAAGACCAAACTAAAAGGAAATGGAAGCAAAGGGATAGGAGTTTGGAGTAGGATCAGTATCAGTTCATAAAGATCCCTATCCAACTCATCAGGTTGAGTCACAATGTCAAACATGGTAGCATCTATGTACATCTACACGATCATGACATCATTATTTTATTTGATTATAGGATGTATGACATCTTGAGAAGATGACGAAGCACATTCTGTTCTGAGTTACATGCTCCCACAACGCACCAGTCTTAATAGTATGCAAAAGAAGAAACTAGAAAAGAGACTACGCGCTATTTGTTCTCAAATTCACATCTATGTGTGCGTGATGAAGAAGACAAACGTTTCTGAAAAATATCTAGCTATGTCCGAGCTATTTGTTCTGAAATTCCAAAGGCTTTGCAAAGGGCGGCCACGGTTTGCAGGTGACAACAATTTGCAGCTCTGACCAAGAAGTACATGATGAATGAATCTAACATTGAAATTCTTTGACACCTGCTATGTAACCTTGAGGTCTGAGCTACATACTGTTTTGAGCCCAACTAATCATTCTGTGTCATGTTTCCAAAAAAAACATGCCTACGGTTCTTGACTAGGCATTGTTTTTCGTTAGATTAGAAATATATGTTTGTTTCAAATCCACATATTGTAATTAATTTTCCTTTTCCTTTTATGAAGATTGAATTTTCTACTGATATTAGAGTTACTGCCATTTGCAACATACAGCACACTTTTTTTTTTAAAAAAAATGCATAATTTGCATGTTGCACAAACATCTCTTACGCCTAACTAATTAATAATTTGTATGCACTTAAATTCTTAAAAAAAACTAAAATAGGTAGCATTGGATTTATCAAGGTCACGATTAGAATACTACGTTAATAATCTTTCTATTGCAAATTATAAGTCGTTCTACATTTCTTAAGTAAGAGATTAAAATCCTAATTATGAGTCGTACTCATTGTCACACCCAATTTTAAGGTAAAAATGGGGTGCATAACCTTATGTGCGCCCAGAGATCAGTCACACACATAAGCCGACAAATTATGAATAGTATCATCTCCAATGTTTATTACATCATGAATAAGACAGAGTTATTACATAAGTATAGCACAAATAATAAAAAGATCTATCGCGGAAGCTCCAATTCACAGGGACGTCGACTGGTTGACCACAAGTCTAGTAGTCCTCAGGGAAATCATCATTCTCAGGGTCATCTGTTACCCATCCGGGATTTTTATCCAAATAGTGAAAATAAACAAGCATAAGTACATGTCGTACTCAACAAGTGTAACACGGGATTCATGAGGCTCAAAAGGCTAGACACAGGCTTAACAGCGGTCAGCTTTTAGTTGTCACAATTTTAGCTTATGAGTAGCATCAAAGTGTTTCAGTCCCCAAAGTAGAACACATGATCAAATGTAAACATGAGTAATGAATAGCATAAACAGATATTACTTAGTGATCATCTATTCTATAAATGTTCCAAGGCCGCTCGTGACCGTGAGCACGGCTGATATACCAGTTTTACACTCTGCAGAGGTTGTACACTTTCACTGTGAGTCGTGATTCCCATATGTCCGGGTGTATAACTCCCAAAACACTCCTAAGGTGAGCAGGCAGGGGTCACTATGAAGCCTTTCAAAGGTTCGTCTAACAAGTTAGGACCATTAGATTCACTCGGCAAACAGTTATAGGAACCCCCCTGTCAAATGGCACAATTCCTTCACGGCTATACACATAAGAGTGGAAGCTGTCCTATACCCGATTCGTCAAGCCATTCTTACGCCAATAAAGGTAACCACTAACAAGCTAGAAAAAGTCCTCATACTGAGCTAAAGCCAGAGCCATGTAGCTCTCACAGCTGTACTGTAAGTCCCGGATGATCACTTACAGATAAGTCCTTAGAGGGAGAGGAATCTGAAGCATTTAGAAAGTAGCTAAACACTCCAGCCCCCTGTTGCCATGTTGCTAAAAAGTCACATTTTATGTTTATTGCATATACCATTAGTCAAGTTACAAGATCATGGTTTGACTGAGCTCTAGCTAAGCTACCCATATGCATAACCCATAGGTGACAAGGCAATAGTCCAATTCTAGGAAATTCCTAACAAGAAGACACATACAATATGAATTTAATGATTTAAAGTGAATAGGAAACAGGATGATCCCATGCTATACTTGCCTTGAGCAATGTACACCTGCTGGTCCTGCTCGTCAAAGTCGTACCCTTGATCCTCCGAGAACTGCTCACCGTCTATACTCGATAACCACAGCAACATACAAGCATCCAGGAGCAATCATGCAAAGCAAACAAGGCTACAGATTAGCACAGTACACCAACAGCAAAGAATCAAGATGAAAAGTTGGGAAAACGAATCTACGTCTCGCTATGAACACGCAGACGCGAAGATCACAAAAATCGGATCTAAAACGGAAAAATTATATTTTAAACAAGATTTCCTATAGACAAATAATAGATTAGATCTAAGCTCGATTTATAAAAGTTGGAAACCTACTTTACAGTAGCATAAACATGTAGATTACTTAATTACGAACCCAACGCAACTTGAACGGATCTAATCGGAGTTAAAACGAAGATTTTATGGCTAAAACAAATTGAATGGCAAATCTGTAAATAATTGAAAACGTATTTCAGCCCATCCGAAAGAAAATACGCTTTCGAAAGAAAGAAACGTAAACTGTAAAACGCGCAAAGGACCGTGGGTTGAATCTGGAATATTTATAAGGGCGTATTTGAAAGATAGGCAGCGAAGGGGTATCTTCCTTTATGAGCCGTCGGATTAGAAACCGACGGATGAGAATCGATCCAGCGGAAATAAAAATAAAAATAAAAAAAAAGAAATCGCAGGCACAGTACCAACGGCGGCTGGAATCATGGCGGCGCCATGGCCGGCCTTCTGAGGCCCTCGGTTCTTGGCCTACAAAGCTCTATTTGACAAAAGAGAAGTACCGGGAGAGAGAGAGGAAGGGAGGGGGATCTCACCCGATCCGAAAAATGCAAGAGGGAAGGAGCGACGATGGTTCGGCGCTCGGTGGCAGCGGAGGTTGACGGCGGCGCTCGAGCGAGAAGCGGCTGCGGCTGCTTGGCAAAGAAAAACGGCCTCTAGATGAGATTGGGGAGAGAGGAGGGGTGCGGGCGCTATTTAAGAGAGGCGAGGCGTGGGGCGCACGCTGAATCGAGGGAAAACGGCGCGGCCACGGACTCCCAGTTGCGGAGACGGTGTTCGGCTAAGCTACGACGCGAGGAAGAAGAGCCTGACCAGCGGGCCCGGCTGGTCAGCGGCGGGGAACGACGCTTGCGCGAGCGTGGCCTGCGGCTGGGCGCGTGACTGGGCCGGGGTTCCAGGCTTCGGCCCAAGCGGTGAAGAGAGCGGGCCGGCGCGGAAAGAAACACTGGCCTTCGGCCCGAGCAGAGACAAGGAGCTGCACAGCGGCCTGGAGAAGGGAATGGGCCACGCGGGAAAGCCATGGGCCGCGGCAGCAGTAGGCCTTCGGGCCGAAAAGAAGGAGGAGAAGAAAGTTATTCATTTTTTTTCGAATTTTTCTTCAAAGCAAGTTCAAAATGAAATTTCAACTCAATTCGAAATCCAACTTCAAACCAAGCAATTCAAAATAGTATGCAGTGGCATGTATGCACATTCATGGTTGTCGACCTATATTTGATTTTATTCCTAATAAAATTATTATTTTCTAAATTCAAATGCCCATAAAATGCTTAACAAATCAATTTCCCCTATTTAAAAATGTTGTAAAATTTAGGGTGTTACAATTCTACCCCCCTTAAAATGAATCTTGTCCTCGAGATTCGGACGATGCTTACTCAAATAACTGTGGGTATGTTTTCCTTAGATCATCTTCTCTTTCCCAAGTAGCCTCATCTGTTGTATACTGATTCCACTGAACCTTGCACATCTTTATAACTCGGCTCCTTGTAACTCTTTCTGCTGTCTCCAAAATTCTTACCGGAAACTCCTCATATGTGAGATCTTCCTTAACTGTAAGCTCCTCTAACAGTATCTGTTCCTCAGGTACACGCAAACACTTCTTTAGCTGAGACACATGGAACACATCGTGTACACCTGACAAACTCTCAGGCAATTCCAACTGATAAGCTACATCTCCACGTTCTCTAGAATCTTGAAAGGTCAAATATACATTGGTGCTAACTTTTCTTTCATGTTAAACCTTCTCACACTTCTCATAGGTGACACCTTCAAGTACACATAATCACCTACTTCAAAAACCAATTCTCTTCTTCTTGTGTCGGCATAGCTCTTTTGTCGAGACTGAGCCACTCTCAAGTTATCCCTGATCATCCTTACTTGCTCTTCTGCGTCTCTCAAAACATCTGGTCCAAACACTTGAGTTTCTCCTGTTTGATTCCAAAACAATGGGGTTCTACACTTTCGTCCATACAAAGCTTCGAAAGGTGCCATATTGAGACTTTTCTGATAACTGTTGTTGTACGAGAACTCTGCATAAGGCAAACTCTTGTCCCAACTTATTCCATACTGCAACGCACAAGCTCTCAACATATCCTCCAATATCTGATTAATTCTCTCAGTTTGCCTATCTGTCTGAGGATGATATGCTGTACTAAAATTCAACTTGGTTCCCAACGAACTATGTACTTGCTGCCAAAAATGAGATGTAAATTGGGTACCTCGATCAAACACAATTTTCTTGGGAACCCCATGTAGATAAACTATTCTCTCCATGTATAGCGCAGCCAATTGGGGTCTAGTATAGGTAGTCTTAACCGGTAAGAAGTGGGCAACCTTAGTTAACCGATCTACTATTACCCAGATTGAATCATAACCTCTCTGAGTACGTGGTAACCCAACGATAAAATCCATACCAACTTCTTCCCACTTCCACTCAGGTATCTTCATTGGTTGTAACAATCCTGCAGGTCTTTGATGTTCAGCCTTGACCCTCTGACAGGTATCACACAAAGCAACATATTCAGCAACATCTCTTTTGAGTCTGTACCACCAATACTTCTCTTTTAAATCCAAATACATCTTGATACTTCCAGGATGAATAGAATAAGCAGACTCATGGACCTCACGAAGAATTGCCTCTCGTATAGCCTTATCCTCAGGCACACCCAACCTTTTCCCAAACCACAGAGTTCCATTGTCATCCATACTAAAACCTAGTGCCTTACCAATCACTATGTTTTCTGCTATCTCCTTCAACTTCGCATCCTGTAACTGTCCCTTACGTATTTCTTGCTCCAATTTAGGCTCCAACACCAACTCCACTGCATTGGTAACAAAGCCTAAATTTAGTCGCTCAAATTCAGCACACAACTCTCTTGACATCGATGTCACTTGCACCTCATTGACATAACTCTTCCTACTAAGAGCATCGGCAACAACGTTCGCCTTCCTAGGATGATAGTGTACCTCCAAATCATAATCTTTGATCAACTCTAACCATCGACGCTGTCTCATATTCAGATCTGTCTAGGTGAAAATGTACTTCAGACTTTTGTGATCAGTATAGATGTCACTCTTATGTCCAATGAGATAATGCCTCCATATCTTCAAAGCATGAACCACTGCTGCTAGCTCCAAATCATGAGTAGGATAATTTAACTCATGCTTTCTCAACTGCCGAGATGCATAAGCCACTACTCCGCCTTCTTGCATAAGAACACATCCAAGTCCCTGACGAGATGCATCCCAATAGATCAAAAAACTTTTATTCAGGTCTGGCAAAGTCAACACTAGAGCTGTAGTCAACCTCCTCTTCAACTCTTCGAAGTTAGCCTGGCACTTCTCGGACCACACGAACTTAGCATTTTTCTCCAACAAGGCTGTCATTAGCTTAGCAAGCTTAGAGAAACCTTCAATGAACCTTCTGTAGTATCCAGCTAATCCCAAGAAACTACGTATCTGCCCCACATCTGTTGGTGGCTTCCAATTCAACACATCTTTCACCTTACCGGGATCTACTGCAATTCCACCGTTGGAGACAACATGACCAAGAAAAGAAACTTCCTTCAACCAAAATTCACACTTGCTTCTCTTGGCATACAACTTGTGTTCTCTGAGCTTCTGTAGCACCAACCTCAGATGTTCAGCGTGCTCTTCTTCTGTTTTGGAGAATATCAATATATCATTGATGAACACCACCACAAACTTATCCAAAAACTCCATGAACACCTTGTTCATCATGTACATAAAGTAGGCAGGTGCATTGGTCAAACCAAATGACATAACAGTGTACTCATATAAACCATACCTCGTAGTAAAAGCTGTCTTGGGTATATCTGTTGCACGAATCCTTAATTGATGGTAGCCAGAACGAAGATCAATCTTAGAGAAGACACAAGCACCTCTCAACTGATCAAACAAATCATCAATTCTAGGCAACGGATACTTGTTCTTGATAGTAACCTCATTGAGTGACCGATAATCAACACACATCCTCTGAGTACCATCCTTCTTGTCAACAAATATAACTGGTGCTCCCCAAGGTGATGAACTAGGATGAATAAAACCTTTCTCCTGTAACTCCGTAATTTGTTTCTTAAGTTCTTCTAATTCTTTAACCCCCATTCTATATGGACGCTTAGCTATAGGTGCAGTTCCAGGTAATAATTCAATAATAAACTCAATATCACGGTCAGGCGGCATACCTGGCAAATCATCGGGGAACACATCTAGAAATTCATCCACCACTGGGTCCTCCTTGTTGCCGCTATCATCAAGCTGGTTCACTGTGGCGGTTGGCTGTGCTTGTATTACAACATCAACCCTGATTCTTTCTCCAGTCGGTGCAGTCACAACAACTACCTTTTCTTTACATTGGATTACTGCTTGTTGTTTCATCATCCAATCCATACCTAGAATCACATCTATACCAGATGCTCTCAACACCATGGGGCTCACTTTGAACTCTACCCCCCTTAAAGTTAAACTAGTCGGCAGACAACGATATGAAGCTTGCATACTCCCACCTGGTGAGTTTACTAATATGGGATTTTGCATGGCACATAATGGTAGGCTATGATTTCTAACAAATGCTTGCGATATAAATGAATGCGAAGCTCCAGAATCGAAAAGAACAGTGGCGGGGGTTGAGTTGACGTTGAACGTACCGAGCATGACTTCTGGTTCCACAAGCGCCGTCTTGGTAGACACATGGTTCACCCTCCTTGTGTTGGGTGCTGGCTTCTGTGGCGTTCCCTTCTAATTACTCTGCTGACCCTGAGGTGTCTGCTGATTCTGCTTCCGGGGGCAATGATTAGCATAATGCCCAACTTCTCCGCAACGATAGCATACGTTGGGGGTACTAGGTGCACTCGTCTTCATGGGGGTGCTGTTGGGGGTTCCCTGTCGTGGTGTCTGTGGAACACTCTGCTGCTGAGGACGTGCATTGCTAACTTGCTGCTGGTTCGGATTGCGCTGAGGGTACTGACCACGATTCCATTGACTGGGTGGTCCCTGGAACCTCTGCTGGAAGCCTTGTTGAGAATTGGCACGTGGACGAGTATTGCTCCCAGAGGCTTGTCCCTGAAGCCTCCTCTTCTTGGCCTCCATCTCCTTGCGCTTGTTGTCAATAACAATAGCGCGATTCACCAGCGTCTGAAAGTTGGGGTAGGTGTTTGACATAAGCTGGAGCTGCAGACCATCATACAGACCTTTGAGAAAGTGGCGTTGCTTATCAGCATCATCAACCACTTCATTAGGAGCATAACGTGACAACTGAGCAAACTTGTCACGGTACTCAGCGATAGACATGGATCCCTGCTTCAAAGCTCTAAATTCCTCTTGCTTGAGCTCTATCAGTCCCTCTGGTATGTGATAAGATCTGAAATTCTCTTTGAACTCCTGCCAGGTGACAGGAGGAGCATTGGCAGGACGTCCATACTCGAATGACTCCCACCAGTCCTGAGCTTCTCCCTGAAGTTGTCCTGAAGCGTACAACACCTTCTGTTGATTATCACATTGAGGTATGTTGAGCTGCCTCTCTACTGCACGAAGCCAATCATCTGCTTCCAGTGGATCAGTGGCACGAGAGAACACCGGGGGACGGCCCTTCAAGAATTCACCACGCTTATCATGTGGTGCTCCACCACCCTGTTGATTCTGCTGATTCTGCACCAACGTTTGCATGAGCTGCGTCTGTATTGCCAAGAGTTGTTCAATAGTCGGTGGTGGTGGTGGTGGATGTGGGGGAACACCTCCATGACCTCGGCCTCTTCCTCTTCCAGACATCTGGTTATCAAATATTCAAAATTCAGAAATCCCCAAGTTAGAATACATTCTGAAAATTTTCTGGACGAGTCTCAACAACAGCAGCTCTGTAAAACAGTCATATCTCGAGTTCACGAAATCCAAATAGAGTGTACTTTATATGGTTGGAAAGCTTACGAAATTTTCTACAACTTTTATTTAGACCACTTTCCCAGATTCTGTCATTAGATTACTCAAAAATGGGATACAACCGAAACTGTTCACAGATTCCAGACTGTGCAGTAACTTTAACTTGAAACAGAGATATCTCATGAACCAGATCAGATATGGGGGTGATTCCAGAGGCATTGGAAAGGTAATTAAGTCTAGTTATTCCCACAACAATTTCATAATTTTTGGTCGTGTATATTTTATTTGGCATTAAGCTAAAGGCAGAATGCTCCGAAAAACAGATTCCGAAAGAGCGGGATGTAACAAACCCAACTATTTATTTATTAACCCAAACTTTAATATTCTTAAATATGAAACTTGCGGACATGCCCACAAAGTTCCAGCACACATTACAAAGATCCAACTCATGCATAAACATAAGAGCAAATCAACTAAACACACAATGTTCACACCGCACTAAAAACTCGACCCAACTCGACTCACTCGTTCTACTATCGTGCTATTACATAAAGAGGGACTCCAACATCTAGGGGCGATACTTATGAGGAAGCTCCTCATACATCTTTGGCAAATTGAGGCACACCCTTTGTTCGTCTATCACTTGCTGGTGCCTCTTGATTGCTTTCTGCTGAGCCTTCAATTGATCCTCCAATCGGTGAATCCTTGACACAGACTCGTAACCAAAGTGTACCATCGCTTCCGTGGTTGGATCCATGCCCTGCGGGTCCATCATTGCCCATCCCAATTCTGGGTGTTGATGAGGAAGGAATCGATATTGATCATCCTTCATGACCTCGAATCGGTGACCACGGAGGCCTATGCAAGCTTCAGCGGCTGCATCTTCTATGCCATCCTCCATGGTAGCGCGGTGACCATGGTGCGCGTAGTTTGAATCCAGCTGATACGCACCTTTCTGCTCATCCTTGATGGTGATGCACACCCTAACCTTCCAGTAGGTGTCTTCAAGAGGGTGTGCATGCTCTTCGCAAGCGTATTCTACAGCTGCATCCCAGTCACTGTAGTATGTCTGAAGCAGGTTCATGAGTCGGTGATGTGAAATGGAGAATTCACATCCCGGCTTATACCACACCTTTATTGTCCACCCCAATGGCGGGATCGGCTCATCCTCTTCAACAATGTCTTCCTCTTCATTTTCGGTCAAGTCAACGATCTCAACTTCTTGAGGGTCATCCTGGGCTAGCTCAGGTGTGGACTCAGGCGTTGGCGGTGTTGGCGAATCCAATTCCTGTTCCTGAGGTTCTTCCTCCTCGGGATCCATGGACAAACCTTATGGCGGGTAATACCCTCTAGTACTCATGCAGGCAGTCTTGTGGGCACGAGGCATCTACAAAATTAGATTTAGTTAGGTTAGATTAGAAGCAGTAATTTTCATAATAGAATAAGGCAAAAGAAGCATAAAACTTTAGCAAATAACAAGGGTGAGATAGAAAGCATGAAATGAGTGAAGCAAAAGAAGCTAAAACGACCATTGCTAACAAGGCTTGCGTCCTACAGTCAACACGGCTCTGATACCAATCTGTCACACCCAATTTTAAGGAAAAAATGAGGTGCATAACCTTATGTGCGCCCAGAGATCAGTCACACATAAGCCGACAAATTATGAATAGTATCATCTCCAATGTTTATTACATCACGAATAAGACAGAGTTATTACATAAGTATAGCACAAATAATAAAAAGATCTATCGCGGAAGCTCCAATTCATAGGGACGTCGACTGGTTGACCATAAGTCTAGTAGTCCTCAGGGAAATCATCATTCTCAGGGTCATCTGTTACCCATCCGGGATTTTTATCCAAATAGTGAAAATAAACAAGCATAAGTACATGTCGTACTCAACAAGTGTAACACGGGGTTCATGAGGCTCAAAAGGCTAGACACAGGCTTAACAACGGTCAGCTTTTAGTTGTCACAATTTTAGCTTATGAGTAGCATCAAAGTGTTTCAGTCCCCAAAGTAGAACACATGATCAAATGTAAACATGAGTAATGAATAGCATAAACAGATATTACTTAGTGATCATCTATTCCATAAATATTCCAAGGCCGCTCGTGATCGTGAGCACGACTGATATACCAGTTTTACACTCTGCAGAGGTTGTACACTTTCACTGTGAGTCGTGATTCCCTTATGCCCGGGTGTATAACTCCCAAAACACTCCCACGATGAGCAGGCAGGGGTCACTATGAAGCCTTTCAAAGGTTCGTCTAACAAGTTAGGGCCATTAGATTCACTCGGCAAACAGTTATAGGAACCCCCCTATCAAATGGCACAATTCCTTCATGGCTATACACATAAGAGTAGAGGCTGTCCTATACCCGATTCGTCAAGCCATTCTTACGCCAATAAAGGTAACCACTAACAAGCTAGAAAAAGTCCTCATACTGAGCTAAAGCCAGAGCCTTGTAGCTCTCACAGCTGTACTGTAAGTCCCGGATGATCACTTACAGATAAGTCCTTAGAGGGAGAGGAATCTGAAGCATTTAGAAAGTAGCTAAACACTCTAGCCCCCTGTTGCCATGTTGCTAAAAAGTCACATTTTATGTTTATTGCATATACCATTAGTCAAGTTACAAGATCATGGTTTGACTGAGCTCTAGCTAAGCTACCCATATGCATAACCCATAGGTGACAAGGCAATAGTCCAATTCTAGGAAATTCCTAACAAGAAGACACATGCAATATGAATTTAATGATTTAAAGTGAATAGGAAACAAGGATAATCCCATGCTATACTTGCCTTGAGCAATGTACACCTGCTGGTCCTACTCGTCAAAGTCGTACCCTTGATCCTCCAAGAACTGCTCACCGTCTATACTCGATAACCACAGCAACATACAAGCATCCAGGAGCAATCATGCAAAGCAAACAAGGCTACAGATTAGAACAGTACACCAACAACAAAGAATCAAGATGAAAAGTTTGGAAAACGAATCTACATCTCGCTATGAACACGCAGACGCGAAGATCACAAAAATCGGATCTAAAACGGAAAAGTTATATTTTAAACAAGATTTCCTACAGACAAATAATAGATTAGATCTAAGCTCGATTTATAAAAGTTGGAAACCTACTTTACAGTAGCATAAACATGTAGATTACTTAATTACGAACCCAACGCAACTTGAACGGATCTAATCGGAGTTAAAACGAAGATTTTACGGCTAAAACAAATTGAATGGCAAATCTGTAAATAATTGAAAACGTATTTCAGCTCATCCGAAAGAAAATACGCTTTCGAAAGAAAGAAACGTAAACTGTAAAACGCGCAAAGGACCGTGGGTTGAATCTGGAATATTTATAAGGGCGTATTTGAAAGATAGGCAGCGAAGGGGTATCTTCCTTTATGAGCCGTCGGATTAGAAACCGACGGATGAGAATCGATCCAGCGGAAATAAAAATAAAAATAAAAATAAAAGAAATCACCGGCACAGTACCGACGGTGGCTGGAATCATGGCGGCGCCATGGCCGGCCTTCTGAGGCCCTCGGTTCTTGGCCTACAAAGCTCTATTTGACAAAAGAGAAGTACCGGGAGAGAGAGGAAGGGAGGGGGATCTCACCCGATCCGAAAAACGCAAGAGGGAAGGAGCGACGACGGTTCGGCGCTCGGTGGCAGCGGAGGTCGACGGCGGCGCTCGAGGGAGAAGCGGCTGCGGCTGCTTGGTGAAGAAAAATGGCCGCTCGATGAGATTGGGGAGAGAGGAGGGGTGCGGGCGCTATTTAAGAGAGGCGAGGCGTGGGGCGCACGCTGAATCGAGGGGAAACGGCGCGGCCACGGACTCCCGGTCGCGGAGACGGTGTCCGTCTCAGCTACGACGCGAGGAAGAAGAGCCTGACCAGAGGGCCCGGCTGGTCAGCGGCGGGGAACGACGCTTGCGCGAGCGCGGCCTGCGGCTGGGCTCATGACTGGGCCGGGGTTCCAGGCTTCGGCCCAAGCGGTGAAGAGCGCGGGCCGGCGCGGAAAGAAACACTGGCCTTCGGCCCGAGCGGAGACAAGGAGCTGCACAGCGGCCTGGAGAAGGGAATGGGCCGCGCGGGAAAGCCATGGGCCGCGGCAGCAGTAGGCCTTCGGGCCGAAAAGAAGGAGGAGAAGAAAGTTATTCATTTTTTTTCGAATTTTTCTTCAAAGCAAGTTCAAAATGAAATTTCAACTCAATTCGAAATCCAACTTCAAACCAAGCAATTCAAAATAGTATGCAGTGGCATGTATGCACATTCATGGTTGTCGACCTATATTTGATTTTATTCCTAATAAAATTATTATTTCCTAAATTCAAATGCCCATAAAATGCTTAACAAATCAATTTCCTCTATTTAAAAATGTTGTAAAATTTAGGGTGTTACACTCATCACTCGTGTGAGTTAGATACCATATGTCCAACCAACATATGGAGTTTGGATTTAAAGCGCATTAGAACAAACGATATAAGATATAAATCCTGTTGCAACGTACGTGTATATTTGCTCGTAAAACTAATTATATAAGTTGTGGATAATTCACAAGACGAATCTATGAAGCCTAACTAGCCTATGATTAGCCCATGTAATGCTACAATAAACATGTGCTAATCATGGTTAATTAGACTTATTGGATTAGTCTCGTGAATAAGCAATGACTTATGAAATTAGTTTAATAATTAGCTCATATTTAGTCCTTCTAATTGACATCTAAATATCCGATGTGGTAGGGACTGAAGTTTAGTCCTGTGATCTGAACGCCCCCATATGGGCTACATATGTTACTGGGCAACTTAGGTCCGATGAACAAGAAAAAAGTTTCTATTTATCTCCCCAAACTATCATGATTGTCCTATTTCATTCTTCGGGCTATACAAATCAGTTTTTTTAATACCTTCAACTTTTAAAACCTTTAGTATGCACCTTAGGGGACGTTTGAAACAAAGGAACAAAAAATGAGAGAAGGAAAAAAGTATAGGAAAGAGATAGGAGTGAAATGGCAAAATAGAGAAATAGAAAATACAGAAAAAGATTAAAATACATGTTTAGAACACAGGAATAGAAAGCACGGGAATTAGAGTAACACAAACGGATGCGACCCATGGTCCATAGATTAAGTAGCTTTAGGACCTGTTTGGTAGAGATCCACCAGCTCCAGATTCACCAAATAAGAGCTCTACCCCACAAAAAATTTGCCAAACACTCTAGATCCACCAAATTCAGATTCACCAAAATGGTGGATCTGAGGGCCAGATTCACCATTTTGGTGGATCTCCTCAAGGGGTGCTCCACCAACTCAAGTTCGGTGGAGTTAGGAAAATTATCCACCACTATCACTCGCTACACAGAAAACGGTTCGTTCTATTTTTTTCATGACCTTCTTTCTGGCAACCGAGCACCGCGCAGAGCACAGCCGGTCACTCCTAGTGCCACTTCTCGTGCCCCACCGGCCGGCCTGGCTGAGTTTCGCCACGCCGCGCCTGGCCCTCCTCACCGTCCATGTTGAGCCCGCCCCATGCTCGCCACACCCTCACCGGCCGGCTCTGCCCCGCCCTTGGCCATGGTCACGAGCCCTCCGGTCACCCGCACCCCATGCCCGCGTGTGCCCTAGATCCAGGTCATCCTAGTCGCGCCTCACCGTGTGAAAGGTCCTAATATGGCTAGAGGGGGGTAAATAGCCTATTTAAAAATCTATAAATCAACTAGAGCAGTTTGATTAGTTATAACAAATAGCGAAATACAAACTTGCTCTAGCTCTACAAGGGTTGCAAGCCACCTATCCAACAATTCTAGTTGCTATGATCACTAGACACACAATTTGCTATGTTACTACTCACTAAAAGCTCTCACACTTGCTATACTAAAGAGCTCCACTAGATGAACTTAAAACAACAAAGCAAGCTCTCAATTCTAATTACACTAAAGAGCTTGCTATAACTAGTTTGCAAGAATATAAATGAGTGAGTAGGGTGATTATACCGCTATGTAGAGGAGTGAACCAATCACAAGATGAATACTTAATCAATCACCGGGAGAATACCAAAGGGCAAGAGACAACCAATTTTCTCCCGAGGTTCACGTGCTTGCCAACACGCTACGTCCCCATTGTGTCGACCAACACTTGGTGGTTCGGCGGTTATGAGGTATTGCACAAACCTCGTCCACACAATTGGATACCGCAAGAACCTACCCACAAGTGAGGTAACTCAATAACACGAGCAATCCACTAGAGTTATCTTTCGGTGCTCCACCGGGGAAGGTACAAATCCCCTCACAATCACCGGAGATGGCCACAAACAATCACCAACTCGTGCCAATCCCCCTCCGCTGCACCAAGCCATCTAGGTGGTGGCAACCACCAAGAGCAACAAGCGAATCTCATAGCGAAACACGAAAACCAAGTGCCTCTAGATGCAATCACTCAAACAATGCACTTGGATTCTCTTCTAATCTCACAATGATGATGGATCAATGATGGAGATGAGTGGAAGGGCTTTGGCTAAGCTCACAAGGTTGCTATGTCAATGCAAATGGCCAAGAGAATGAGCTAGAGCCGGCCATGGGGCTTAAATAGAAGCCCCCATGAAATAGAGTCATTGTACCCCTTCACTGGGCACGACTCGGGGTGACCGGATGCTCCAGTCAGATCGATCGGACGTAGGACCCCAGTGTCCGGTCGCCCGATACTTGCCACGTGTCATCGGCCTCAAACGATGATCGCCCGATCTCAACGGTCAAGTGATGATCGGACGCGTCAGTTAGAAAGTGACCGGACGCTGGACCCCAGCGTCCGGTCGTTTCCAGTAAGGTTCCAAACGCTAAATTTCACGACCGGACGTGTTCGATCATGCCTGACCGGACTTACCCAGCGTCCGGTCACTCAATATCTCATGTGTGCGCCCCACGTCAGCGTACGTCAGCACTGAGCGTCTGGTCACAAGATCGAGACCGCGTGCTCGCTGCTGTCACTGACCGGACGCTGAACCCAGCGTCCGGTGCAGTCTGTAAAACCCTGTCTTTTCTGTATAGGGCGCCGGTGAAGTCTTTTACCCTTGCTCAAATGTGCCAACCACCAAGTGTATCACCTTGTGCACATGTGTTAGCATATTTTCACAAAATGTTTTGAAGGGTGTTAGCACTCCACTAGATCCTAAATGCATATGCAATGAGTTAGAACATCTAGTGGCACTTTGATAACCGCATTTCGATACGAGTTTCACCCCTCTTAATAGTACGGCTATCGATCCTAAATGTGATCACACTCACTAAGTGTCTTGATCACAGAAACAAAATGGCTCCTACCACTTATACCTTTGCCTTGAGCCTTTTGTTTTTCTCTTTCTTTTTTTCAAGTCCAAGTACTTGATCATCACCATGGCATCACCGTCATCATGTTATGATCTTTATTTGTTTCACCACTTGTAATATGCTACCTATCTCATGATCACTTTGATAAACTAGGTTAGCATTTAGGGTTTCATCAATTCACCAAAACCAAACTAGTGCTTTCAATCTCCCCCTTTTTGGTAATTGATGACAACCCTTACATAAAGATATAAATTGTATTTTAATTGAATCCATGTTGCTTGTCCAAGCATATTTACCGTGTGTAAAAGAATATTGACAAGTTTCATGAATCCCATGTGGTAGCAATTGCTCTCCCTACATATGTGCTAAGAGTTTGGATTGAAGCTTGCACATATGCTTAGATAGGAAACATAGGAGACAATGTCTACCAAATGATGCTAAGGTATAAGAGATGGACCTTTGAAGCGTGATACCAATCAGAGTGCACCAATATACCATCCTTAGCACCATTAGTAACTAGACATACACAAAAACTAGAATACCCCGTGAGATCAACATTAGAAGTAAGGGTCTAGTTTTCATAATGTGAGCATGAGTCTAGTTACTTAACCTATGAATGCTAGTTTTTCATTTTATCATTCAAACCTATAACTAGCATACACCACACAAGCATGGATATTGAAATTTAAAACTTGTGCTATGCAAGCAAATATATGAAATGCACATTCAAATGCAACATACAAGTTTATGAGCTTGCTCCCCCTACTTGTGTGCAATTTTGATTTGATCCCCTTACAATGTCATTTTATTTGTTTCTCCCCCTATCTTACTATCTTTGTGAATTTCTCTCCTCCTTTGTCAACAATTAGCATAAAAGGTGAGCTCAAATTTTAGATAGGTTGGGGTGAAACCATGTGAAATGAGGATCATTTTTCCAATTTGGTTCAATCTAGATTACTTGCAAAAGATATTTAACTCGGTTTGATCCAAGGACAAACTTCTTCACACCTCCAAATAAGGGTTATCTTGTACCATGTTGAGTTAAACACTTAGAGCTCATTTTCTAGATCAAACACTAGGTTTACAAGCCCGCAAACATGTCATATGCTACCACTAGATCATTTCAAGCATACACGCAATAGTGGTACCATTCAAGCATCAAATTCATTTGATTTTCATGAATGAGCCTATTCAAATGTGAAATATGTCTAGATGCACTAAATATGTCCTTAGCAAAGATGTATGCCATGCCAATCAACTTTTATCTTGGATTGCTTGAAGGAGAGGCATGTCATATAAGCGGGGGAGCATCAACACATATTTGAGAAGTCAAGTATGTTCAATTCATTCCTTAGCTTGCAAAACCTCTTTTCATTAAGTGGCTTGGTGAAGATATCGGCAAATTGATCTTCGGTGCCCACACTCTCAATGTAAATGTCCCCTTTTTGTTGGTGATCTCTTATGAAATGATGGCGGACATCAATGTGCTTTGTTCTTAAATGTTGAACCGGGTTGTTGGTGAGCTTTACGGCACTCTCATTATCACATAGCAATGGCACTTGCTTGAATTTGATCCCAAAGTCACTCAAAGTAGCCTTCATCCAAAGTAATTGAGCACAACAACTACCGACCGAAATGTACTCCGCTTCGGAGGTTGAAAGTGCCACACTATTTTGCTTCTTTGATGACCAAGACACAAGTGATCTTCCCAATAGTTGACATGTGCCCGATGTGCTCTTTCTCTCAACTTTGCATCCTGCATAATCGGAGTCCGAATATCCAATCAACTCAAATCTTGCTCCTTTAGGATACCACAATCCTAACATTTTGTGTATGCTTTAAGTACCTTAATATTCTCTTTGTTGCCTTAAATGACTTTCTCTTGGTGAGGCTTGAAATCTAGCACACATGCATACACTAAACATCACATCCGACCTTGATGCGGTCACATAGAGTAGGCTTGCAATCATAGACTGATACATCTTTTGATCCACTATGTTGCCACTAGCATCACTATCCAAGCTTCCACTTGTCCCCATTTGTGTACTAATAGCTTTAGCATCATCCATTCCAAACTTCTTGAGCATGTCCTTGATATACTTGCCTTGACTCACAAATGTGCTATTCTTCATTTGCTTGATTTGAAGACCAAGAAAGTAACTAAGCTCTCCAATCATGGACATCTCAAACTCACTTACCATCATCTTGCCAAACTCTTCACAAAAATCTTGATTTGTTGACCCAAATATGATATCATCAACATAGATTTGCATTACAAACAAGTCATTTCCAAGCTTCTTGGTGAAGAGAGTGGTGTCAACCTTTCCCATCTTGAATCCCTTAGAGAGTAGGAAATCCCTCAATCTCTCATACCATGCTCTAGGTGCTTGTTCCAATCCATACAAATCCTTTCTCAACTTGTAAACATGGTTGGGTTTCTTTTTATCTTTAAAATCAGGAGGTTTCTCAACATACACAAGCTCATTGATGTACCCATTGAGAAATGCACTCTTCACATCCATTTGGTACAACTTGATGTTGTGGGCACAAGCATAGGCTAACAAGATCCTAATTGCTTTCAATCTTGCAACCGGGGTATATGTTTCTCCAAAGTCAAGACCTTCAACTTGAGTGTAACCTTGAGCCACTAATTTTGCTTTGTTCTTGCTTGTTCCGAAAGACCCACTTGGTTCTAATTACATTATGATCCATAGGCCTCTCAACTAACTCCCATACTTGGTTTCTTGTGAAGTTGTTTAGCTCATCATGCATAGCATTGATCCAATCAACATCCTTCAAAGCCTCATCTATCTTCTTAGGTTCAATGGATGACACAAATAAGAAATGCTCACAAAATGAAGACAATCTTGATCTAGTTTGCACACCTCTTGAAATATCACCAATGATAGTGTCCAATGGATGATCTCTTGTAACATTTGTTGGTTGAAACACTTGCACTTGATTGCTTGCATTTGATTGATCACTTGGTTGAGATGATGAACTAGCCACTTGTTGTTGATCTTGCACTTTGTCATCACTAGTACTTGCTTGAACTTGATCATGAGAACCACTAGCTTGTACATTTGAGTTAGAGAGCACTTGATTCTTGTCATCTTCAACATCAATCACAACTTGAGCCATAATTTGACACCGAGGTTGTTAAGCCTTCAATTAAATGGTGACCATAGCTCTGATACCACTTGAAATGTCCTAATATGGCTAGAGGGGGGTGAATAGTATTTTTTAAAATCTATAAATCAACTAGAGTAATTTAATTAATTATAACAAATAGCGAAATGCAAACTTGCTCTAGCTTTACAAGGGTTGCAGCCACCTATCCAATAATTCTAGTTGCTATGATCACTAGACACACAATTTGCTATGTTACTACTCACTAAAAGCTCTCACACTTGCTATACTAAAGAGCTCCATTAGATGAACACAAAATAACAAAGCAAGCTCCCCATTCTAATTACACTAAATAGCTTGCTACAACTAGTTTGCAAGAATATAAATGAGTGAGTAGGGTGATTATACCACCGTGTAGAGGAATGAACCAATCACAAGATGAATACTTAATCAATCACCGGGAGAATACCAAAGGGCAAGAGACAACCAATTTTCTCTCGAGGTTCACGTGCTTGCCAACACGCTACGTCCCTGTTGTGTCGACCAACACTTGGTGGTTCAGCGGCTAAGAGGTGTTGCACGAACCTCGTCCACACAATTGAATACTGCAAGAACCTACCCACAAGTGAGGTAACTCAATGACACGAGCAATCCACTAGAGTTACCTTTCGGCGCTCCACCGGGGAAGGCACAAATCCCCTCACAATCACCGGAGATGGCCATGAACAATCACCAACTCATGCCAATCCTCCTCTGCTGCTCCAAGCCGTCTAGGTGGTGGCAACCACCAAGACCAACAAGCGAATCCCACAGCGAAACACGAAAACCAAGTGCCTCTAGATGCAATCACTCAAACAATGCACTTGGATTCTCTTCCAATCTCATAATGATGATGGATCAATGATGGAGATGAGTGGGAGGGCTTTGGCTAAGCTTACAAGGTTGCTATGTCAATGCAAATGGCCAAGAGAATGAGCTAGGGCCGGCCATGGGGCTTAAATAGAAGCCCCCACAAAATAGAGCCGTTGTATCCCTTCACTGGGCACGACTCGGGGTGACTGGACGCTTCGGTCAGATCGATCGGACACAGGACCCCAGCGTCCGATCGCCCGATACTTGCCATGTGTCATCAGCTTCAAACGATGATCACCCGATCGGTCAAGTGATGACCGGACGTGCCAGTTAGAAAGTGACCGGACGCTGGACCCTAGCGTCCGGTCGTTTCCACTAAGGTTCCAAATGCTAAATTTCACGACCGGACGTGTCCGGTCATGCCCGACCGGACTCACCCAGTGTCCAGTCACTCAATATCTCCTGTGTGCGCCCCACGTCAGCGTATGTCAGCACTGACGTGACTCAGACCCTGAGCGTCTAGTCAGATTTCGCGCCAGCGTCCGATCACAAGATCGAGACCGCATGCTCGCTGCTGTCACTGACCGAACGTGGAACCCAGCGTCCAGTCACTTCGTGACCAGCGTCCGGTGCAGTCTGTAAAACCCTGTCTTTTCTGTATAGGGCGCCGGTGGCACCGTCGGACTGTCCGCACTCCATCGGTGAAGTCTCTTACTCTTAATAGTACGGCTATCGATCCTAAATGTGATCACACTCACTAAGTGTCTTGATCACAGAAACAAAATGGCTCCTACCACTTATACCTTTGCCTTAAGCCTTTTGTTTTTTTCTTTCTTCTTTTCAAGTCCAAGTACTTGATCATCACCATGGCATCACCATCATCATGTTATGATCTTCATTTGTTTCACCACTTGGAATGTGCTACCTATCTCATGATCACTTTGATAAACTAGGTTAGCACTTAGGGTTTCATCAATTCACCAAAACCAAACTAGAGCTTTCACCGCGCCAGCTGCGCCCACACCGCCAGCCCTGCTCTGAATGCGCACTCCCCCCCACCCGAAGGTCCCTACACATGAGCTCACGGAAGAAGAAGAACCTCATGTTTTCTTTCTCTCCTAACACGTGGGTCTGGATGTCATTCAGACACAGACAAATGCTCTAGCTGAAGGACAAATTTGTCCATTCCAATGAAAATGCCCTCACGTGGATCTGTGTCGACCCTCATTTTGAGAGTCCTAAGTGCATCTGTATTTGTGCCAGGATCATGCACAAATACGCACAGGATAACAGAAATGGTACATGGATTTAAGATAAAATACTGAGCTTTATTGATAATGGAAAAATGAAGTCTTATGACAGTGGCATAGCCATAGGCTTTACATGACAAACGTTATTCCATTGCCAAGGAATGACATTTTATTACAGCGTTGTTGTCTACTACAATGTTATACTACAACGTAACGGTTCATGCTTGAGCGCGGTCGAAACCCTAGATTCATCCTAATGTCTCCTAACAGATTTTTCGGTCTTCACATAGCTCCTAGTTCTCGTGGTTTGCCTCTTCATCAACGTCGAAGTCCTCCTCAGGATCAAAATTTGTGAGTCAACAATGGGTGAGTACATACGTACTCCGTAAGCCCTAACCATAGGGTAGGGTGGTGAAAATTTTTGGCAGAAGTGGAGGTGGAAGTAGAATTGGTTGGGCCCTGGGGGCGTTACCTTTCTCACCAGTTCCTAGGTTAGTATTAAGATTCATTAATTACATTAATATAGTTTCATTACACATAAAAGTAAACCTAAGCATAGAGATCTCATTCTAGCATTTACCCATTCTAAGGACGTGCCTATTCGAATAGGTTTATTACGCTCTACAGAGGGTGTACAGTTTCCCCACATGATAGACATGATCCTTTCCATGATCAATGGGACGGATAGACCTAACAAAAGCCTATACCTGAAAGGACGCTACCTTAGATGTTGTAACACCCTCGGTGTTACGCTGTATAGCTTTTTGCTAAAACACTGCATGAGCATCATACTTGTGTATAAATGTGTGTAATATAGGGTATAAAACAATATATGGAACTTGAAACGTTCATTTGAAACACGAAACGATGTTACATTTCATATCGCGTTGTATTACTTAGGGTTCTAAATGAATTTTTATTGAACAGAAATGCTATAGAACGCATATGCGAAACTTGGTAAAGTTTGTAGCATGAACTTCATAGGTAACGGTGAAATACTCGCGGGCAAAAATGGGAGTCACTAGCTAGCTTATTTGGTAGCCTGGAAATCAAAGTTGATGCAAAATCGATCAAACTTAGTCACTTTTCTTAAGTCTGAGAATGGGTCGACAAAGCTGAGTTCGATAATTTTTATAGGAGCATCGGGTTAGGTAGTGGCGTGGTTTTAGGGTTTGTTTTAGAAGATTGGTATACCATCTCGGGCATAAAATAGTTGGTTTATCAACTGGATCGTCGAGTTCAATTTTTGCGTAGCTTTAAAAAGTGTGCAAGTCACTTTTCCTGGCTGATTGCAGCGTCTGGGCGCGATCACCATGCCGGCACTCGTCGTCAATGCGCCTGCTGCCCAACGCGTGCGCCACATGAGGGCCACCGTGCTGCAGGCCGTGCCGTCGTTGCTGCGCGCTGGTTCGCCAACGCACACACGCACGCGCCCGCACGCACCGCTGCCCAGGCCTGCCTCTGGCCACCGTCATGGCACCGTTGTGGCCGCGCTCTGCCAAGCGTATCATGCCCGCACATACACGTCGCGCCTGGCAGGTCCAGCCTCTCTACCGCCACCGCTGATGTGTCCACCTGAATCGTCATGCCGCCTCGTGTTTGCCTGTGCGGGACCGAGTGTGCGTGGCCGTCCTTAGCTAGCCTGTGGCTTGGCCATATCGGCCGCTGTTGTGCGGTGCCACTGATGCCCACCGTCACGTCACGCTGCGGCCCGATCACGCTATGCTCCTACCGCCGCTACCGCGCGACCACTGCTGCTGTTGACCTTCACAGCTGCACACGCGTGAGCTGGCCCCGCCTGCCTTTCCATCACATCTGAGCTTGATACAACACTATGCGGAAGCCTCTCTCTGGCCGGCACCGTCCACGGTGGCGTAAAGGACCGAGCCACCATTGGCTTGCGTGTTAGGCAGTGTGGCCAGCCGTCTAAAGCATGTTTTGCTATTCCCCACCGCCTTGTAGCCCGTGTGCGATTGAGCACCGAGTTGACAACCACATCCGATCATGGTAGGAACAGGCCAAGCCATGCCAGCTTTCCCCGGTTCCACTGTCGCCATGGTCGCCGAACCGCGCCTTTCAATTCGGCCTGGAGGAGCCACCTCGGTTCAATTAACTCAGGGCATGGCTTCGCGGAGTTGTGAGCCGGCCACCCGACCCCACCGCGCCGTGATCCTTGCTGTGCTATGCTCCAATTTGGAGTTTTCCTCTCACGGGTCGTTAAGACCGTCATGGCCGCATCGATGGCTAGCCCCTCTCCAGGGCTGCTCGCGCCCAATTAGTTGCACCGCCAGCTTCGCCTCCACCCACTCATCCCCCTGCGCACCGTTGCCTAATCGCTATCGCCGCCTAGCCATCACTAACGCAGCCTTGCCACCGCCATGCGCCACCGCACCGTTCATGCACACGCGGCCATCTTGGCTCGAGTTTCCTCTGGTCAGTCCATCACGTCTGGTAGGTTCGGGGTGAGTCGCTGATGCCCATTCTTGAGCTCGTTTATGTTTTCGATGCCTTGGCTCCCGGGAACGTGGTCGCCGCCGTAGGTAGGAGTCCGCCATCATGGAGGGAGCTTGAGACAACGACTCTGTTCGCCGCTTCACCGCCCATCGCTTTGGGTTTACGTCTAAGTAAGCACCGGCTCGTAATTGGGGGTGGGGAAGGGCTGGTTTGGCTGGCGTAATCGCCGGTGCCAGCGCCGTTGCGCTGGAGCGCGCGCGCGGGTGCCGAGGGTGTCACCGTTGCGAAGACGAATTACTCCGAGGGCTTATCTATGATGTAACTATTGTAGAAATAGTGCCTTGGGTCCTAGGGTGGTTCGTCGGTAGGTTAGGGGAGTTTTCACAAAATGGCCGCCACACGTGGGCTTTCCTGTCACGGGCCGACGTCGCTCGGCTAGGCCGTGCCCCCACATGGGTCGCGCCGGTGCAGCGCGAGCACGCACGCGTCGCGTGAACGTGGGCTGCACCGCGAGCAGTGGGCCATGGTTTGAAGTTTGGTTTTCTATTTTCCAGTGAATTAATAAATGCTTATTCAATTTAGTTTTGAGCTGAATTTTGATAAATTGTAGTAAATTCTGTAGATGTCCAAAATAGTGAAACAAAATTTGTTAGGTTCTCAAAAATGTTATCTATATGTTGGTGTAGTTAGTTTATAGTTAGCTGTGAGAATGATAGATTCATAAATTCAATTTATAAAGCTTAGTATTATTTAGCTTATATTTGTAGGAATTCTTGTGGCAAATTGGTGATAGCTTTAGCTACAAAATTTTTATAGTAGGCTCGTTAGATTATTATGTATTTTCTATAAATTTTGTAGCCCTAGAGTAGGTCGATAAATAGAGTAGCTATTACTCTTGTTTTATCATATATAGAGTAAATCGGTATTAGGAGTAAGAATACCTTTAGCTGCTATGATAATGTATGTCATGCTTCATACATGTTAGTGGTAATAGTAGGTAACTTAGTATCTTAGTCGATAGGACTAGCTTAGTAACTTGACAGATGTATTTATTTTTAGAGCTGCTGTTGCCATATTATTAAGTGTTGCATCATCATTTCATGCATGTAGATCACGAGTTGGTAGAGTTCGTGCCCGTGGATGAACAGGATTATGAAGAGGTCATTGAGAAGTACGAGGAGGAGATCCTCGTACAGGAGGGAGCCCCAGAGCCTTTTGGTGCTGACTTTGCTAACCCACCGCCTGCCCAAGGCAAGCCCCGGTGCATAACCCATATTTTTAATGATCACTGAATATATATATGATGTGCATTTACGTTATAGGTATTTTATAGAAACTACATGCATAAATATATCTGCATATGAGTCCTACTAGTACAGGTCGAGTAGCTGCTATGCTCAGGATTTTGATAGCGCGAGTAACCAGCCGTTACTCGTAATAGGTGATAATTATGATCACTCAGGATAAAATAGTGGAAAGGAAAAGTGGTGACCAGGCAGGGATATGGTTTGGGTACTGGTAGGTGTAAGAGGCTGTGTCCTATGGCCAATAGAGCGTAGCTTGGTTACACTTTTTCCCTGTCTGTGTCGGTTAAGGACCTATCGTTGCATAAGGCTATAGGCAAGTCATAGACTTATTATCCCGAGCACATACTTGGGCATGGGCGTAGGGAAGACTCGTTGCTCTCTTGTCATGGATCCAGCTCTTTCCGGACCGACTGATCGAAGACGGGGATGGTGGAGCACCTTGCACCGCACTGAGTCCGGGACTCCGGAGTGGACGCTTGGAGTCCAAGTTTGGACGGAGACCTGGACACCTAGGACAGGAGGGTGATGGGTTAGTCCTGCTTGTGCCTAGGGTATAAGTGAGGCGTGTGTTTTTGAGGTACCCAGCTAGGGGCATTGATTCATGAATCGCCGAGCGATCCGGTATGGCTTATCTACGGTTTAGCATCGTAGTAAGAACCAAAAGATGGAAGGTGATGAAATGGAACTGATCGCTCAACTCATGCTTAGAAAGTAGAACAAGTGCTTACATAGAATAGTTAGATAATAAATCAATATGGCTATTAATAATAACATAAATAAGGACTCACTATTAGTATTGCTTTCTGCAAAAAGGAAACCAACAAACTATAAAGCTCATCATATCCTTTGGAGTCAGAAAATTATTCCCATGAGTCGGATAAGTCTTGTGAGTATATTGTGTACTCAGGATTTATTTACCCCTGTTGCAGGTAACACCTGAGGAGTACCTTTGTGTGGAGGATTCATCTGGTGGGCACAGAAAGATCCTTGTTCTTTATCACTAGATGTTTATTTTCGATTTTCACTGTTCAATATTCCGCACTCTGACATTTGGCAATGTAATAATGAATTTCTAAGAATCCTGGATGTATGAAATGGATTAAGTATTGTACCTCGTTCTCATTATTGGATCCTTGGGAAAAATGTTGATCTTTCGAGTTCTCCCTTGGGGTGTGCCCGATGGATACCGCCCGCTGTAGCTTGCTTTCGGAGCGCTTAGTGTCTGGTGGAAGACGAGCGCCTCTGTAAGTATGTTATTTCGGGTGGTTCTGCCATAGTTGGTACTAGAGCCAATAATGGGTTACGAGTTTATCACTCTTTTCCCAAAACTTAAAAATTTGACAACAAAAGTTTTGCAAAAATTAGGATGCAATTAAATTATGTAAATAAGTATATGCCCTAGCAATATGGTCTATCTAGGATAGCGGCACTGGTTTTATCTAATCAGTTTCTGTAGGTACCCTGACTTACGTTGCGTAAGAAATCGCTTAGCATATGGAAAGTGAGTGTGCGATGTGCCGAAATTTTACGAATGCCGCTATATTCTGGCTTGAGTGAACGTATAGGCCGACGCTTGCATCATGATAATAGCATCTTGCTTAAAACTAAAGCCCCCTACACGTATAATTGGATTAGTAAATTGATAGGATAACTTAAAAGAATGCTTTAATAAATATCTCATCGTTCCTCTAATCCCTTGTTCTGATCGAGAAGGTTGTCCTAAGTGGTTGGCTCCTATTTCTTACAGATGAATCTGAGGTCGGGACGCGGGAGCAGCAATGCTGGTGCGGGCCATGGCTTGGGCGAGGGCCAAGGTGAGAGTGGTCGGGCCAATGATGTGGTAGAACCTCCTAAATTATAGGGCCTACATGCACCTGTCACTGTCCAACGACCTTTGACATCTATGCATATATTCCCGATAAATTAAGAAGACTATCGGGTGTCCTCGAGGAACCCCGAATCATCCATGATTTCTGAGTAGGATCCCATTACAGAGTCATTGCAGTATACAACAGTTTATTCAAATATATACATCAGAGTAAAGATTAGCGGAAGACTTACAATAACATTGTTTACAAACCATTTGTTTCAAACCATACAACTAAGTTCGATAAATAATACAAACCAAAGTAGTGGAGTGGCATTATAACATATTACAGAACACACAAATAAGTTGCCCTGCCTAAGGGCCACACATTTACTTATCGTCATCGCACTGAACAACAGTCATGTAGCACGATCCAAAACAGATCTGCTCACGGGCCTCACCTGCAACAAGGGTCAACCAACCCTGAGTACAAAAGTACTCAACAAGACTTAACTAAAATAAGAATTAATAGAATGCAGGAATGCAGGCTCAGGGGATTCAAGGTATGGCTTTAGCAATAATCAAAGTTCTTTTGCGTAAAAGCTTTTTAACAAAATTCTTTATATCAACATATAAAACTTCATAAGAATCATATATGAATCTACCATGATCCGTAATGAGATCATGAACTTCATATCAAACTCTTTCCCAAAACCAGCTGAAGTTTCATTTATTAACTACGATGATGAACAGTGAGTTGAGTCTCCATAACCGAGGAGCAACGACGATTCGAACCGATAAAAACCCAGCTAGGAATTCCATACCACACGACATATGCAAGTCCCTGACTTACATATATCAACCTACCCTCGGATCCTCTAAACAAGAATGGGTCCACGCTACCCGAGAATACAGTACTCCACCAATCCAGCCCATTGCCACGTGGGTACACGCTATTCCCGCCATCTCTCCACTCCCATTGCGCGAGTAACCATTCTCATAATAGAATAGCCAAGTTAAGGCTTACCAGAGTATGTGGTTAGTACTACAAAGTCTCACCTCATGCAATTCAACAACGGTACGGGCCTTAATCGACACAGGCGGAAAGAACCCGCTAACAAGACCTCCATGTCTTGTGACTCACACACACCGAGTTCGCCCGATCTAGATTTATTACTCTACATTCCCATATCACATGATAACATAAATAACCAAAGATCCATTTAAAATTTGCAGATGATAGGTAATCACCCGACCTTGATCTGTCTAAGCATGGCTAAGCATAACTATCCATATACAAATTAAAACTGGTAACAAGATAGATATGGAAAAACAAGGTTGGTAATGCACCAATTAGGTTTTCACTTAACTCCTAATCACTTAATGCAGTAAAGAGAAGCAAAAGTGAAATCAAGTTGTAAAACACAAGGTATGTTTAAATGCATCCGGAGCTTGCCTTCGTTGATGGAAAAGTCCGGTTCCGGAGTCGCACCACAAATATCAAATCCGACCTCAACAGGCGGATTAACCTCCTCAACCACTTGATTAACTACCATGTGCTCACCTTCGTTCACTACACATAATACAATGCCATGTTTAACATGATGCGAGATATAAAACATGATGCTCGATGATGGATGCAAAAGTTAATAACTTGAATACAACTTTCGTTCGCGGTACAGTAACAAGTCAAACTAACTAAACCTTTTTCATAACACTTACATCAATTGCCAAGGACCATTACCAACTAATGACCCAAGGACGTCACTCAATCAAAAATTCAATCAAAACCTAAATCATTAAAGGTTACTATTTGCTTTTATGAATTAATTATTTAATTAAGAATTATGAAATAAATCAACTTGTTCCAATTGACCTCAAAATTTTTGTAAATGTTCATCACATGATAACTAAGTGGCAAAACAATTTTCATAATTTTTGGATTAATAAATAATCCTAGAAAAATCATGGAAACTTATTTATTAATTAATTGAGAAATTTTTATCACATTCAAAAAGTACTGAAAAACAACATTTCATATTTTTACTAAATAATATATATCATTGAGAAGTCACACAAAAGTTTTCATAATTTTTGGAGCTCCAAATAAATCTACACAAAAATAACAAAAATAGACACTATTCATTCATTTCTGAAAAAGGAAAAAATCGTTTTCAAACCGCTGAGTCACTGACAAGGTGACCCCACATGTCATCTTCTACCTCCCGCGTTTGACCATGGCGACGACGGCGTTGACCGACAAAAAATCACCGACGGTGAGGCCAACGGCGACAGCCAAGGTACCAAAACGCTCCCCACAGCACCCCGCATCGATCGAAGGCACTAGCTGGACTAATTACGGCGAGTTACGAGCTTGGCGTCGGCCATGGCGGACGCGGTGGCTCGGCGACACTATGCCGGCGACAGGAGACCGGTAGCGGTGAAACAAACCACACGAGAAGAACCAGGAGCTCACCCCGAACACGTTGAAGGCGATGGACGAGCCGGAGGAACAACGGATAGGCGGGTCGACGGTCACAGCGATCACAGCGGAGCAATCTTCGACGACGGCGATGCTCCGATGGCTGTGGTGGACAAAACGGTCAACCAACCGGGCACAAAGCATCACGGGAACAAGGCGGAGCTAGAGGTACACTGATCAAGGAAAAGGACGCACCGGAGAGCTCTGTCCACGGTGACTCGCTTGCGACGGTGAGGTTGCTGGCCACGACGAAGAAAGGCGCGCACAGTGGTTTCCCGGTGGAGTCAAGTGACCACAGTAGGTTTACTAGGTGCGCAAGGAGTAGGCGAAACTGTTGAGCGCTTTGCTACGACGGCACAGGCGCTAAATCGACGGCGAGGGCTCAACGGAGTGGCGGCGGCGGCGTCGAGAAAACAGAGGAAGAGAGCGGCGAAAAACGGTGACGACGCAGGCCTTATAGCGCGGCCAGGAAGCAAAGAGAAGCCACGTAGGGCGTTTACCGCGCCAGCACAAAGCCAAGGACGGCCACGGCGACGACCAGAACGGATTAGAAGCTCGCCGGCGATGAGGTGTCTTCCATGGGCACTGTTCATCATATTTACCAAATTGCCACTCCGTTTAAAATCTAAATTACTCCCAAATTTATCTAACAACTCAAAAATCTCCAAAAATAAAAGTTCAAAATCCAAAGTTCTACAACTTTGCTTTTATACCCATACCCAAATTCGGTCTACATTTTCAAATGCAAATTTGAATTCAAAAAAAGGGACATTTAAAGAATTACGCCTTTTTAAATTACTTCAAATTTTTCTAAACAACTTTGAAAACTCCAAAAACCAACTTTGTACAACTCGACAAGCTCTACATTTTTGCTTTAAGGCTCAACCCCAGAATGTACTTCAATTTTGAAAAGGGTTTTCCAGGGTAAACTTAAATGCTGAAAATCAGGGTTTTCGAAAATTTAAAATCCAAACAAAACTTTGAACTCAATTCAAACCATACAAGGCAACACTCATAACATAAATTTAAACTTGTTTTAGTGAATGCATATCAAAGTTTTCAATATAACCAAAAGCCTTGCAATGCATATGATGACATGTCCTGTTTTAGTATTTAAAACACCCGGGGTGTTACAATCCTTCCCCCTAAAAGAAATCTCGTCCTGAGATTCAAAGTCATAGGATAAGTAATGGAAAAGGAAATGTGTCAATCCAAAAATATTCAAAACATGTTCATAAAACAGCTAAGGTTCCTTTACAAACATGGTTTGCCACAACAGAGCAAACTAACATTAATCTATATCGACGCAAGAAACTCTAGAAATTTTTCTAACAAGTAATCTTCGGATTCCCATGTAGCTTCTTCTTCTTAATGTTGATTCCATTGCATCTTGTAGAACTTGATTGTCCTCCTTCGAGTAACATGATCTTTCTGATCCAAAACTCGGATAGGATACTCAAAATAGGTCAAATCAGGTTCAAGTTCCACTCCTTCAACCTCAACACTCTGCTCAGGCACTCGGAGACACTTCTTCAATTAAGAAACATGGAACACATCATGTACCGCTGTGAGATGTTCTGGTAATTTCAAACGATATGCCACTTTTCCATACCTCTCTAAAATTTAAAATGGTCCAATATATCGAGGTGTCAACTTGCTTTTAACACCAAAACGGATAACTCCCTTCATTGGCGATACTTTCAAATATACAAAATCCCCCTTGTTAAACGTCAATGGTCTACGTTGTTTATCCGCATAACTCTTTTATCGGGACTGAGCTATCTTCAAATTACTTTGTATTTGTCTAACCTTGTCTTCTGTTTCTTCCACAAGGTCAACTCCAAAGACCCTTCTTTCTCCGGGTTTAGACCAACTCAGCGATGTTCTGCATCTACGACCATAGAGTGCTTCAAATGGAGCCATTCTAATGCTTTCCTGATAACTATTGTTGTATAAGAACTCGGCCAAAGGTAAGCATTCGTCCCACTTATTGGAATAGTTAAGGACACAACACCTTAACATATCTTCAAGTACTTGATTGACTCTTTCAGTCTGTCCATTAGTCTGTGGATGATAAGTTGTACTATACAGGAGCTTGGTACCCAATGAAGAATGCAAGTGTTTCCAAAAACTGGAGACAAACTGTGTACCCCTATCTGACACTATGGTCTTTGGTACTCCATGTAGGCTCATGATTCTTGCTAAATACATCTTGGCATATTGGATAGTAGGATATATAGTCTTGACAGGAAGAAAATGTACTGAATTAGTGAGTCGATCTATAATAACCCATATTGAGTCAAATCCTTTTGATGTCTTGGGTAGACCAACAATTAAGTCCATACTAATGTCCTCCCACTTCCAAGCTGGAATAGGTAATGGCTGTAATTCACCAGCATACCTCAAATGTATAGCTTTCACATTTTGACAAGTATCACACTTTGCTATATATCTAGCAATCTCTATCTTTATTTTAGTCCACCAAAACTTTTGTTTCAAGTCATGGTACATCTTGTTACTTCCTAGATGGATAGATAACCTAGTAGCATGTGCTTCTTCAAGAATTGACTGCCGCAACTCATGAACTTTTGGTACCACCAGACGATCCTTAAACCATAACACACCTTCATCATCTATGGTGAAGCATTCCGCTTTCCCATTCCTAACTCTTTCCTTGATATGGGCTACACCCTTGTTTTCCTTCTGAGCAGCAATAATCTGGTCTCGAATATTGGCTTCAACAATTATGTTGGTCAAACTACCTTGTTGAATTACCTCTACATTCAGCTTCTCCATCTCTTGACATAAAGTCAGACCCATTGTTCTTACTGTTAGGCAATTGCAATAACTTTTGTGACTGAGGGCATCTGCAACCACATTCGCTTTACCAGGGTGATAATGTACTTCCAAGTCATAATCTTTAATCAGTTCTAACCACCTTCTTTGTCGCATGTTCAATTCTGACTGAGTAAAGATATACTTTAAACTCTTGTGGTCTATACAAATATGGCACGTATTACCAAGCAGGTAATGCCACCAAATCTTTAGAACATGGACAACAACTGCTAATTCTAGATCATGAGTCGGATAGTGTTCTTCATGTTGCTTAAGTTGTCTGGATGCATAAGCAATGACTCTGCCTTCTTGCATCAATACACATCCAATACCAATACCCAAAGCATCACAATAAACATCAAACGGCTTCTCGATATCAGGTTGGGCTAATACTGGGGCAGTGGTCAACAGTCTCTTCAAAGTCTGGAAAGCTTCTTCACAATCCGATGACCAGACAAACTTGACTTGGTTCTTCAACAACTCAGTGATGGACTTAGATACTCTAGAGAAATCTAGAATAAAACGACGGTAATACCCCGCCAATCCTAGAAAACTCCGAACCTGATGAACTGTGGTTGGCGGTTTCCAATCAAGCACATCCTTCACTTTGCTTGGATCAACATCAACGCCTTCAGCTGACAAGACATGTCCAAGAAATTGTACTTCCTTAAGCCAAAAATCACACTTGCTGAACTTGGCATATAGTTGATGTTCTCTCAAGCGGGTCAGAACAATTCTGAGATGTTCCGCATGTTCTTCCTTATTCTTGGAATATACTAGAATATCATCAATAAACACCACTACAAACTTGTCTAGCTCAGGCATGAATACTGAATTCATCAGATACATGAAATGAGCTGGAGCATTTGTCAAACCAGAAGACATTACCAAGTATTCATATAATCCATATCTTGTGGTAAATGCCATTTTGGGAATATCTTCAGGCTTAATCTTAATTTGGTGATAGCCTGACCTCAAATCAATCTTGGAGAAAACTCTGGCTCCGGCCAATTGATCAAAAAGCAAATCTATCCGAGGTAAGGGATACTTATTCTTAATGGTCACTTCATTCAACGGACGATAGTCGATACATAACCTCAGGGTCTCATCTTTCTTTTTCACAAAAATTGTCGGACATCCCCAAGGTGATGAACTAGGTTGGATAAACCCCTTATCAATCAATTCTTGCAACTGAGTCTTCAACTCGGCTAACTCCTTGGGTGGCATCCTATAAGTTCTCCGAGAAATTAGAGTTGTTCCTGGTTTTAACTCTATGTTAAACTGGACATCCCTATCAGGTGGTAGACCGGGTAAATGTTCAGGAAACACATCAGGAAATTCACACACTACTAGGATATCTCTAATCTCTTTGACAGCAGTTGCACAAACTTTGCCCACTGATCTTCTTAAGGTCGGAAGTTGGATGAGAAGTTGAGAATGACTATCTGGCAAACTCACCCTGATTGTTCTATTCAAAGCATCTATAACAGCCTTATGCTGATACATCCAATTCATTCCCAAGATTACATCTATATCCTGATCCTTTAGAATAATCATGGTAGTGGAAAAAATATGCCCACCCAGGTTTATGGGTACCTGGTATACCATTTCCTTAGTACAAAGACGTCCCCCGGGTGACTATATAAAGAAATTTTCCTTCGTTGCCCCAATTGAAATTTCATGCTTTACCACAAATGTTCGATTGATGAATGAATGAGATGCACCCGAATCAAAAAGTATAACTACAGGATGATTGGCGACAGGAAACATACACATCATCACTGGCTCCCCTTCCGGAATTTCCCTAGCTTGAATATAGAACACCCGTCCTGCCTTCCTTTCATCTTTGCCTTTCTGAGCATTCTGATTGTTATTCTTGTTCTATGCCTGACCCTATTGTTGATTGATAGGGGCCTTCCGATAATTTGGATTAGACTGCCTTGGATACGAACATTCCCTCGAGAAATGACCAGGCTTGCCACAATTGAAACAGGGATACTTATGACCCTGGGGTGTTGGAGCAGAAACCCTAGAAGCATTTGTCGGTTGTGGATTCTGATAAGTTATAGCAGGGCGGATATTTGATTGCTGACCGGCTTAAAACTGCGGCGGACGATAAGGAGGACGATTATGATTTACTGGATGATAAATCACCCTCTGCCTCTTTTGATTTCCTCCAAAAGATCCAGACGGCATACTCTTTTTCTTCTTGAGCTCCTTATGCTGCCGATACTTTGCCTCTGAAGCAATTGCAATATTCACTGCCTCATGATAAGTGACATTGGTACAAGTTGTCATCATAGTCTGCAATTTGGTATACATACCTCTCATGAACCATTTCTTTTTCTGGGCATCTGTGTTGACATGTTTAGATGCATACTATGATAGATGATTGAATCTTCCCACATACTGCATAACCGTCTGATCCCCTTGCTTCAAAGCAAGGAATTCATCCAGCTTCATAGCGATAACTCCCTCTGGGATATAATGGGCTCTGAAAGCAGTACAAAACTCTATCCAATTTAACGGAACACCTGCGGGTTGCATGGCAGTAAGATTCGCATACCAAGCACCGGCTGCACCTCTAAGTTGTTGGGTAGCAAAGACTGGTTTCTGAAACTCCGTGCATGGAATGAGATCAAATTTTTGCTCCATGGTTCAAAGCCAATCGTCAGCCTCCAGTGGTTCATCTGCCTTGGTGAACACCGGTGGCCTTGTGTCTGTAAAATCAACATATGTAGCCTCCTGCCTGTTATAATGGCGACCACGGTTTCCTTGCATCTGATTCTGATTACTTTGAGCTATCTCATGAAGCAAACGAGAATTTTCAACCATCACATTGACAAGTGCGGCTATAGCATCAGCCAGATTTGTTGGAACTGGTGGCGGATCTGGAATACCGTTCTCATCTTGTGAAGTACCTAGAATATACAAACCCCGCGTACGACACATCTGCTCATAACAAACCAAACTTTACTCACAAGTCTTTATTGAATTGCAACAAAAGCTTACTCCAGACACATTACATAGGGTTTACCAATATAAACACAAACCCGCATGTACCTAAACAAGACTACTTACTTAACTAGAACTAACTATTATACAACTCTACTCCTTTCCTCGATTACTTCAAACTTCAGGCTCGGTATCCATTCTGGAAATATTACCGCCTTCATTATCACTTTCATCGATCATTACTAATTCTTCAGGATCTTCTTCTTCTTCCTCTTCCGATTCGCTATCATCGGCAAGGATGACACCGGGGTCCATTGCATCAGCTTGGGGTTCATGATTTGGATCTAGGAGATTGCTTAGCCTATGAACTTCCTCATGCAGATAAGTATTATGTTCTTCTAAATCTTCTACATAGAATTCTAGCTCATGAGTTCTAGCTCTAGCTACATTTTCTCTATGCCAAGGTTCATTTCTTTCTTCCACCGTACGAACTAACATACATTCGCAGTTCCTGTGAGCGGTGGTGAGACGCCTCAATTGACCCTGTAGTTCTCCTACCTGGATGGCATCCAAGGCCCTATCTCTAGTAGTTTGTCCTAACTCTACAGAAATCCTCTGTATCTCTACCTGGGGATCAGGCCTAAAGCTGCTACTGCTAGCATCGTCACTCCTAGGGGCAAGTTGGTGACGAGGAACTCCTTTGGGTCTAGTGGACTTATGGGGTGTCTTCTTGGTACGAGCCATACTGTAGGAAGCAAGATTAATCCCAGTAAGACAATCTGACAACAGTCTCAAGAGCAGCAAGGGTGGACTACACAACTCAACCCATACACACTACCCACCCAGACTCAGAGGTGAAGGAAGTAACAAGTGAATTAATCATGATGCATGAATCGTTCTTACGAACAAAATCATCAAAGCTTATAATGAACATAAACAACATTTGTTTTTATATAGGGCATAGTAAGATTACTACTCTACCACACAAAACTTTTTTAATTAAAAAAGGAATGGTGAGAATAAAATTAGATAAGTCAGAAGCAATTTGGACCAAATTAACAAGTTAAGTTTAGTCATCCCAAATCATTTTGAAGTTTTTGTAAATCAATACAACAAAGACTTTGTAACGATCGCTCTGATACCATTCTGTGGCAGAACCTCCTAAATTATAGGGCCCACATGCACCTGTCACTGTCCAACGACCTTTGACATCTATGCATATATTCCCAGTAAATTAAGAAGACTGTCGGGTGTCCTCGGGGAACCCCGAATCATCCATGATTTCCGAGTAGGATCCCATTACAGAGTCATTGCAGTATACAACAGTTTATTCAAATATATACATCAGAGTAAAGATTAGCGGAAGACTTACAATAACATAGTTTACAAACTATTTGTTTCAAACCATACAACTAAGTTCGATAAATAATACAAACCAAAGTAGTGGAGTGGCATTATTACATATTACAGAACACACAAATAAGTTACCCTGCCCAAGGGCCACACATTTACTTATCGTCATTGCACTGAACAATAGTCATGCAGCACGATCCAAAATAGATCTGCTCATGGGCCTCACCTGCAACAAGGGTCAATGAACCCTGAGTACAAAAGTACTCAACAAGACTTAACCGAAATAAGAATTAATAGAACACAGGAATGCAGGCTCAGGGGATTCAAGGTATGGCTTTAGCAATAATCAAAGTTCTTTTGCGTAAAAGCTTTTTAACAAAATTCTTTATATCAACATATAAAACTTCATAAGAACCATATATGAATCTGTCATGATCCGTAATGAGATCATGAACTTCATATCAAACTCTTTCCCAAAACTAGCTCAAGTTTCATTTATTAACTACGATGATGAACAGTGAGTTGAGTCTCCATAACCGAGGAGCAACGATGATTCTAACCGATAAAAACCCAGCTGGGAATTCCAGACCACACGACATATGCAAGTCCCTGACTTACGTATATCAACCTACCCTCGAATCCTCTAAAAAAGAACGGGTCCGCACCACCCGAGAATACAGTACTCCACCAATCCAGCGCATTGCCACGTGGGTACACGCTATTCCTGCCATCTCTCCACTCTCAGTGCGCGAGTAGCCATTCTCGTAATAGAATAGCCAAGTTAAGGCTTACCGGAGTATGTGGTTAGTACTACAAAGTCTCACCTCATGGAATTCAACAACGGTACGGGCCTTAATCGACACAGGCGGAAAGAACCTGCTCACAAGACCTCCATGTCTTGTGGCTCACACACACCGAGTCCACCCGGTCTAGATTTATTACTCCACATTCAAATATCATATGATAACATAAATAACCAAAGATCCATTTAAAACTTGCAGATGATAGGTAATCACCCGACCTTGATCTGTCTAAGCATGGCTAAGCATAACAATCCATATACAAATTAAAACTGGTAACAAGATAGATATGGAAAAACAAGGTTGGTAATGCACCAATTAGGTTTTCACTTAACTCCTAATCACTTAATGCAGTAAAGAGAAGCAAAAGCAAAATCAAGTTGTAAAACACAAGGTATGTTTAAATGCATCCGGGGCTTGCCTTCGTTGGCGGAAAAGTCCGGTTCTGGAGTCGCACCATAAATATCAAATCCGACCTCAACAGGAGGATTAACCTCCTCAACCACTTGATTAACTACCACGTACTCACCTTCATTCACTACACATAATACAATGCCATGTTTAACATGATGCGAGATATAAAACATGATTCTCGATGATGGATGCAAAAGTTAACAACTTGAATACAACTTTCCTTCGCGGTAAAGTTACAAGTCAAACAAACTAAACCTTTTTCGTAACACTTACATCAATTGCCAAGGATCATTACCAACTAATGACCCAAGGACATCACTCAATCAAAACCTAAATCATTAAAGGTTACTATTTACTTTTATGAATTAATTATTTAATTAAGAATTATGAAATAAATCAACTTGTTCCAATTGACCACAAAATTTTTGCAAATATTCATCACATGATAACTAAGTGGCAAAACAATTTTCATAATTTTTGGATAAATAAATAAGCCTAGAAAAATCATGGAAACTCATTTATTAATTAATTGAGCAATTTTTCAAACATTCAAAAAGTACTGAAAAAGAACATTTCATATTTTTCCTAAATAATATACATCACAGAGAAGTCACACAAAAATTTTCATAATTTTTGGAGCTCTAAATAAATCTACACAAAAATAACAAAAATAGACACTATTCATTCAATTCTGAAAAAGGAAAAATCATTTTCAAACCGCTGAGTCACTGACAAGGTGACCCCACATGTCATCTTCTACCTCCCGCGTTTGACCACGGCGACGACGGCGCTGACCGATGAAAACTCGCCGACGGCGAGACCAACGGCGACGGCCAAGGTACCAAAACACTCCCCACAGCACCCCGCATCGATCGAAGGCACTAGCTGAACTAATTACGGCGAGTTACGAGCTTGGCGTCGGCCATGGCGGACGCGGCGGCTCGGCGACACTACGCCGGCAATAGGAGACCAGTAGCGGTGAAACAAACCACATGAGAAGAACCAGGAGCTCACCCCGAACACGTTGAAGGCGATGGACGAGCCGGAGGAACAACAAATAGGCGGGTCGACGATCCCAGCGATCACAGCGGAGCAATCTTCGACGACTGCAATGCTCCGGTGGCTATGGTGGACAAAACGGTCAACCAACCGGGCACAAAGCATCACGGGAACAAGGCGGAGCTGGAGGTACACTGATCAAGGACAAGGACGCACCGGAGAGCTCTGTCCACGGTGACTCGCTTGCGACGGTGAGGTTGCCGACCGCGAGGAAGAAAGGCGCGCACAGCGGGTTCCCAGCGGAGTCAAGTGACCACAGTAGGTTGGCTAGGTGCGCAAGGAGTAGGCAAAACTGTTGAGCGCTTTGCTGCGACGGCACAGGCGCTAAATCGACGGCGACGGCTCAACAGAGCAGCGGCGTCGGGAAAACAGAGGAAGAGAGCGGCGAAAAACGGCGACGACGCAGGCCTTATAGCGCGGCTAGGAAGCAAAGAGAAGCCACGTAGGGCGTTTACCGCGCCAGCGCAAAGCCAAGGATGGCCACGGCGACGACCAGAACGGATTAGAAGCTCGCCGACGATGAGGTGTCTTCCACGGGCACTGTTCATCATAATTACCAAATTGCCACTCGGTTTAAAATCTAAATTACTCCCAAATTTATGTAACAACTCAAAAATCTCCAAAAATAAAAGTTGTTCAAAATCCAAAGTTCTACAACTTTGCTTTTATACCCATACCCAAATTCAGTCTACATTTTGAAATGCAAATTTGAATTCAAAAAAAGGGACATTTAAAGAATTACGCCTTTTTAAATTACTTCAAATTTTTCTAAACAACTTTGAAAACTCCAAAAACCAACTTTGTACAACTCGACAAGCTCTACATTTTTTCTTTAAGGCTCAACCCCAAAATGTACTTCGATTTTGAAATGGGTTTTCTAGGGCAAACTTAAATGCTGAAATCAGGGTTTTCAAAAACTTAAAATCCAAACAAAACTTTAAACTCAATTCAAACCATACAAGGCAACACTCATAACATAAATGTAAACTTGTTTTAGTGAATGCATATCAAAGTTTTCAATATGACCAAAAGCCTTGCAATGCATATGATGACATGTCCTGTTTTAGTATTTAAAACACCCGAGGTGTTACAAATGAGCACGGCAACGGGGAGAGCAGTGAAGCTCCACTGTTGGCTCCTCCTTTTCCACCACCGCCACCGCCAATGACGCACGTGGAGATGATGGCGGAACTGATGGTTGCTCGCCGTGAGTCAGCTCGTGCCTTGGACCTAATGGCACATGCTGTTGCTGGTTTCACCCGTGGAGGCCACGGGGGCAATGGTGGGAACAGGGGTGGTGCCCGCGGTCCTGAGGGACCCTCCTCCTACTAGGATTTCCTCAAGACTCACCCGCCCACTTTCACACCGACAGCTGAGCCCCTAGATGCGGAGCACTGGCTTCGTATTCTAGAGTAGAAGTTTTTGTTGCTCAACATGGTCGATGAGCAGAAAGTGCGCCTCGCAGCGCAACAGTTGTTGGGGTCCACGAGTGCATGGTGGGATACCTTCAATGCCATGCAGCAGCCAGATCATCAGGTGATCTGGCAGGAGTTCATCATAGCATTCTGGGAGTTTTATATTCCTGCTGGTGTGCTTAACAGGAAGCTGACTGAGTTCCTAGATCTTTAGCAAGGGAGTATGACAGTGATGGACTACGTCAATAAGTTCAATCACTTGTCCCAGTATGCAAGAACTCATGTGGACACTGACGAGAAGAAGAGGGACCGCTTCTATCGTGGCCTCTCTTACAGCCTTCAGGAGAAATTGTATACTGGGAACTATCAGACCTTCGGGGCAATGATGAATGTTGCCATCGCCATGGAGGGCTTGCAGTGGGATTCCTAGGCAGAGTGGAAGAGGAAGTGGGTGGCCACGGTGTCTTCTAGCCACTCTCATACTCAGAAGGTACATGTTGTTCGACGGGTGCCCTATCAATCATCAGGCAGGCATTCGTTTCGGTAGCCCCAGCATACTTCTTAGACTTCTTCCACGCAGTACCATGCACCCACTCAGTAGGTGCAACCCTAGCAGCCTTAGGGATAGCAAGTCCCACCTCACCAAGGATTGGGGAACAAGCTTGGCGCTTATTTCAAATGTGGCAAGGAGGGCCACTATGCCTGAGAGTGTCCCCAGAACTAGCCTGCCTAGTCTGCTCTACCATCGGTGAACTCCAGGCTAGTCAAGCGGACAGTGATCAATAGGAAAGTGCTAGTCAGCCAATCCGGACATGTGAATTTCATGGATGCTGAGCAGATATTGCAGCAGGAACTGGTGATGACTGGAATGTTCACCATTGATTCCCATCTTGCTTATGTGTTATTTGATTCTGGTGCATCACATTCGTTCATGAGCATGGGATTTGTAGACCGACACAATATACCACTTATGGCTATACCGTATGCCTATAGAATCCGTACTCTGGGTGCATAGATGTGAATCAATACTCGGACAGACATAGTAAACTTGGTATTAGCCACACATACTTACCATCTCCAGTTCATGGTACTACCTAGGCAAGGTATTGGTGCTATTCTTAGAATGAACTGGTTGCGGGTGTATGGGGTAGTCTTGGATCTAAAGCAAAAAATTGTGGAGTTATGGCTTCCTTCTTCTGAGGATAGGATGTCTCTTCTGGTACCCTCAGATCTAGTCTTACCTGTTGCTGCTCATGCTGAAGCCTCTCCTAATCTTACCTCTATTCCGGTAGTATGTGAGTTCCTAGATGTATTTCCTAAAGATCTACCTGAGTTGCCACCAGACAGAGAGGTGGAATTCTCCATTGAGCTAGAGCCTGGTACTGCTCCTATCTCTCGACGCTCGTACCTCATGGCTCCAAGGGAATTGGCTGAGATGAAGAAGCAGCTGGAAGAGTTGATGGAAAAGGGCTTCATCCATCCTAGTTCTTCACCATGGGGTTACCCAGCAATTTTTGTGAAGAAGGATGGTACTCTCCAAATGTGTGTGGATTACCGCCCCCTTAATGCGGTAACCATTAAGAACAAGTATCTTTGCCCCACATAGATACTTTGTTCGATCAGCTAGCTAGTGCCAAGATGTTCTTCAAGATTGACCGTCGTTCAGGTTATCATCATATCAAGATTTGACCATAGGATATACCAAAAACATCTTTTTCTACTAGGTATGAACTGTATGAGTACCTAGTAATGTCTTTTGGTCTCACCAACGCTCCTGCATTCTTCATGTACCTAATGAATTCAGTCTTTATGCCGGAGCTAGATAAGTTTGTTGTGGTATTCATTGATGATATCCTGATATATTCCAAGAATGATGAAGAGCATGCCCAACACCTTTGCATAGTACCGGCTCGATTGAGGGAACACAAGCTGTATGATAAATTCAGCAAGTGTGAATTCTAGTTAGATCGAGTGCAGTTTATGGGGCATGTGTTGACACCTGACGGCATTTCTGTAGACCCCAGTAAGGTGCAAGATGTGCTGAATTGGAAGTCTCCCAAGTTTGTGCACCAGATTCGTCAGTTCCTTGGTCTAGCTGGGTACTATCGGTGTTTCATCCTAGATTTCTCCAAGATAGCCTAGCCAATGACCAAGGTGCTCTAAAAAGAAGCCAAGTTTGATTAGAGCCCAGCCTGTGAAGAAGCCTTCCAAGCTTTGAAGAAATTTCTGACCACTGCTCCTGTGTTGGCCCAATCCGATATTGACAGACCCTTTGATGTATACTGTGATGCCTTGAAGATAGGGTTGGGATGTGTGCTGATGCAGGATGGGTGTGTGATAGCTTATGCTTCGCGTCAACTAAAAAAGCACTAAGTAAATTACCCCACCCATGATTTAGAGTTGGCTGCTGTGGTCCACGGTCTAAAAATTTGGAGGCACTATCTGCTGGGCAACAAAGTACATATTTTTACCGATCATAAGAGCCTCAAGTATATTTTTATTCAGTCTGAGTTGAATATGAGGCAAAGGAGATGGCTAGAATTGATTAAGGATTATAACTTGGAGGTGCATTTCCACTCAGGGAAGGCCAATGTAGTGGCTGATGCTTTGAGCTGAAAGTCACATCAGGTTGAGGAAACACATTTGTCTCTCAACCATGTAGAAGTGCTGGCTCACATTGCCTTGACCTCAGAGTTGCTTGAGTAGATTGTTCTAGAGCAAAGGCAAGACCCTGAAGAAATCCCTCACATCCGGAAATTGATCGCCGAAGGGCGTGGCCCTCACTTTAGTATTGATGAGCATGGTGTAGTGAGGTACAAGGATAGACTGGTGGTTCCATCCAATGAGGAGCTGAGAAGTAAGATTTTGAGTGAAGCCCATAATTTGAAGCTGTCTATTCATCCTGGCAACAATAAGATGTACCATGATCTGCGCCACTTGTATTGGTGGTCTAACATGAAGCAGGACATCACCCAGTACGTTGCAGAGTGCGACACCTGTGGGTGAGTTAAAGCAGATCATATGCATACTCCGAGATATTTGCAACCCTTGCCCATTCCTGTTTGGAAGTGGGAAGATATCTCCATGGACTTTGTGGTGGGTTTGCTCCACACATCCAAGGGCTTTGATTCTATTTGGGTCATTGTGGACCGTCTAACTAAGTCTGCTCATTTTATTCAGGTGGACACTAGATATACAGCCAGGAAGTATGCCGAGATATATTTTGATCGGATTGTGACCTTACATGGAGTTCCCCTTACTATCATCTCTGATAGAGGGTCAGTTTTTGTCTCTCATTTTTAGGAGCAACTCCAGGAATGTCTTGGTACTCATCTTCTTAGAAGCTCAGCATATCATCCACAAACTGATGGTCAAACTAAAAGGGTGAACCAGGTGCTCGAAAACATGTTGAGAGCTTGTGCCATTTCTTTTCCTGAGAAGTGGGATGGATGCCTGAAGTTAGCTGAATTTTCTTACAATAATAGCTACCACGAGAGCATTCGCATGGCACCATTTGAAGCTCTATATGGAAAGAAATGCAAGACGCCACTTAACTGGGTTGAAGTGGGAGACCGTGGGTATTTTGGGCCTGAGTTCATAAAGAAGGCTCGAGAGCAAGTAAGCATTATTTGAAGTCACTTGAAAGCAGCTCAGAGCCGACAGAAAGCTTATACAAACAAGCGAAGAAGGCCCTTAGAGTTTGTAGCTGGAGATTATGTGTATCTCAAGGTGTCTCCAATGAGAGGGGTGCATCAGTATGGTATCCACAGCAAGCTAGCCCCTCGATATGTGGGTCCTTATCAGGTGTTGGAGCAGTGTGGCCCAGTTGCTTATCGTCTCTAGCTTCCTGATATTTTATCTATGGTACACAATGTGTTTCATGTATCGCAATTAAAGAAATGTTTGTGGGTTCCTGATGAAGCTGTGGAAATTGAAGGGCTTCCCCTCCAGCCAGATTTGACTTATATTGAGCACCCGGTAAAAATCCTAGATTAAAAGGAAAGAGTGATCAGGAACAGTGTGGTAAAGTTCTACAAGGTGCAATGGCAAAACCACTCCGAGGATGAAGCCATGTGGGAACAAGAGAGCTACATATTGAAGCATTACCCTCACCTTCTCTCTAGTTCTGATAGTTAGTTGTTATGTTGAAATGTATTTCCGATCTCCTTCTCACACTAGGCACGTGAAATCTCGAGTCGAGATTTTATTTTAGGGGGGTAGATTTGTAACACCCTCGGTGTTACGCTGTACAGCTTTTTGCTAAAACACTGTATGAGCATCATACTTATGTATAAATGTGTGTAATATAGGGTATAAAACAATATACGGAACTTGAAACGTTCATTTGAAACACGAAACGAATGTTACATTTTATATCACGTTGTATTACTTAGGGTTCTAAATGAATTTTTATTGAACAAAAATGCTATAGAACGCATATGCAAAACTTGGTAAAGTTTGTAGCATGAACTTCGTAGGTAATGGTGAAATACTCTCGGGCGAAAACAGGAGTCACTAGCTAGCTTATTTGGTAGCCTGGAAATCGAAGTTGACGCAAAATCGATCGAACTTGGTCACTTTTCTTTAGTCTGAGAATGGGTCGACGAAGTTGAGTTCGACAATTTTTATAGGAGGATCGGGTTAGGTACTGGCATGGTTTTAGGGTTTGTTTTATTAGATTGGTATACCATCTCGGGCGTAAAATAGTTGGTTTATCAACTGGATAGTCGAGTTGGGTTTTTGGGGAGCTTTAAAAAGCATGCAAGTCACTTTTCCCTGCCGATTGCAGCGTCTTGGCGCGATCACCGTGCTGGCACTCATTGTTGCCGCTCCTGCTGCATAACATGTGCGCCACATGAGGGCCACTGCGCTGGTCGGCCCTACCGCTGGCCCCATGCTGCAGGCCACGTCGTCGTTGCTGCGTGCTGGTTGCCAACGCACACACTCACGCGCCCGCACGCACCGCTGCCCAGGCCTGCCTCTGGCCACCATCACCGCACCGCTGTGGCCATGCTCTGTCAAGTGTCTCATGCCTACACACGCACGTCGTGCCTGGTGGGTCTAGCCTCTCTGTCGCCACCGCCGACGCGTCCGCCTGAACCGTCCCGCTGCCTCATGTTCGCCTATGTGTGATCGGGTGCGTGTGGCCGTCCTTGGCTAGCCTGTGGCTTGGCCAGCTTGGCTGCTATTGTGTGGAGCCACTGATGCCCACCATCGCATCGCGCTGTGGCCAGGTCGTGCTGCGCTCCGACCACCGCTGCCGCGCGGCCACTGCTGTTGTTGACCTTCACAGCTGCACACGCGTGAGCTAACTCTGCCTGCCTTTGCCATCACATCTGAGCTTGATGCGACGCTACGCGGAAGCCTCTCTCTGGCCGGCGCCGTCCACTGCGGCGCAAAGGATCGAGCCGCCGTCGGCTTGCGTGTTAGGCAGTGCGGCCAGCCATCTAGAGCATGTTTCACTGTTCCCCACCGCCTTGTAGCCCGTGCGCGATTGAGCACCAAGTTGAAAGCCATGTCCCGCCATGGCAGCAATAGGCCAAGCCATGCCGGCTTTTCCCTGTTCCGCTGTCGCCATGGTCGCCGAACCACGCCTTTCAATTCGGCCTAGAGGAGCCACCTCAGTTCAGTTAACTCAGTGCACGACTTCGCGGAGTTGTTAGCCAGCCACCTAACCCCACCGCGTCGTGATCCTTGCTGTGCTATGCTCCAATTTGGAGTTTTCCTCTCGCCAGGTCGTTAAGACCGTCATGGCGGCGGCGACAGCCAACCCCTCTCCAGAGCTGCTCATGCCCAATTAGTTGCACCGCCAGCTTCGCCTCCACCCACTCATCCCCCTACGCACACCACCACCTAGCCATCACTGACGTAGCCTTGCCACTACCGTGCGCCACCGCACTGTTCGTGCGCATGCGGCCATCTCGGCTCAAGCTTCCTTCGGTTAGTCCATCACGTCTGGTAGGTTCGGGGTGAGTCGTTGATGCCCATTCTTGAGCTCGTTTATGTTTTCGATGTCTTGGCTCATGGGAACGTGGTCGTCGCCGCAAGTAGGAGTCCGCCGTCGTGGATGAAGCTCAGGATAGCAACTCCGTTCGCCGCTTTGCCACCCATCGCTTTGGGTTTACGTCTAGGTAAGCACCAGCTCGTAATTAGGGGCGAGGAAGGGCCGGTTTGGCCGGCGTAATCGCCGGTGCTAGCGCCGTCGCCGGAGTGCGCGCGTGGGTGTTGAGGGTGTCGCCGTTGCGAAGATGAATTACTCCGAGGGCTTATCTGTGAAGTAACTATTTGTAGAAATAGTGCCTTGGGTCCTAGGGTGGTTCGTCGGTAGGTTAGGGGCGTTTTCACAAAATAGCCGTCTCGCACGGGCTTTCCCGTCGCGGGCCGGCGTCGCTCGGCTGGGTCACGCCCCCATGTGGGCCGTGCCGATGCAGCACGAGCACGCGAGCGTCGCGCGGACATGGGCCACGCCGCGAGCAGTGGGCCACGATTTGAAGTTTGGTTTTCTATTTTCCAGTGAATTAATAAATGCTTGTTCAATTTAGTTTTGAGCTGAACTTTGATAAATTGTAGTAAATTCTGTAGATGTCCAAAAATAGTGAAACAAAATTTGTTAGGTTCACAAAAATGTTATCTATCTGTTGGTGTAGTTAGTTTACAGTTAGCTATAAGAATGCTAGATTCATAAATTCAATTTAGAAAGCTTAGTATTATTTAGCTTATATTTGTAGGAATTCTTGTGGCAAATTGGTGATAGCTTTAGCTACGAAATTTTTACAGTAGGCTCGTTAGATTATTATATATTTGCTGCAAATTTTGTAGCCCTAGAGTAGGTTGATAAATAGAGTAGCTATTACTCTTGTTTTATCATATATTGAGTAAATCGGTATTAGGAGTAAGAATACCTTTAGCTGCTATGATAATGTATGTCATGCTTCATACTTGTTAGTGGTAACAGTAGATAACTTAGTATTTTAGCCAGTAGGACTAGCTTAGTAACTTGATAGATGTATTTATTTTAAGAGCTACTGCTGCCATATTATTAAGTGTTGCATCATCATTTCATGCATGTAGATCACGAGTTGGTAGAGTTCGTGCCCGTGGACGAACAGGATTACGAAGAGGCCATTGAGGAGTACGAGGAGGAGATCCTCATGCAGGAGGGAGCCCCAAAGCCTTTTGGTGCTGACTTTGCTGACCCACCGCCTGCCCAAGGCAAGCCCCGGTGCATAACCCATATTTTTAATGATCACTGAATATATATATGATGTGCATTTATGTTATAGGTATTTTATGGAAACTACATGCATAAATATATCTACCTATGAGTCCTACTAGTATAGGTCGAGTAGCTGCTATGCTTAGGATTTCGGTAGCGCGAGTAACCTATTGTTACTCGCAATAGGTGATAATTATGATCACTCAGGATAAAATGGTGGAAAGGAAAAGTGGTGACCGGGCAGGGATATGGTTCGGGTACTGGTAGGTGTAAGAGGCTTTGTCCTGTAGCCAACAGGGCGTAGCTTGGTTACACTTTTTCCCTATCTATGTCGGTTAAGGACCGGTCGTTGCTTAAGGCTCTAGGCAAGTCACAGAATTATTATCCCGAGCACATACTCGGGTATGGGTGCTAGGAAGACTCGTTGCTCTCTTGTCGTGGATCTAGCTCTTTCCAGACCGTCTGATTGGAGGCGGGGATGGTGGAGGTCCTTGCACCGCACTAAGTTCGGGACTCAGGAGTGGGGGCTTGGAGTCCAAGTTTGGACGGGGACCTGGACACCTAGGACATGAGGGTGATGGGTTAGTCCTGCTTGTGCCTAGGGTACAAGCAGGGCATGTGTTTTTAGGGTACCCAGCTGGGGGCATTGATTCGCGAATTGCCGGGCGATCTGGTATGGCTTGTCTACGGTTTAGCATCGTAGTAAGAAATGAAAGATAGAAGGTGATGAAATGGGACTAATTGCTCAACTCCTACTTGGAAAGTAGAACATGTGCTTACATAGAATGGTTAGAAAATAAATCAATATGGCTATTAATAATAACATAAATAAGGACTCACTATTAGTATTGATTTCTGCAAAAAGGAAACCAGCAAACCATAAAGCTCATCATATCCTTTGGAGTCAGAAAATTATTCCCACGAGTCGGATAAGTCTTGCGAGTACATTATGTACTCAGGGTTTATTTACCCCTGTTGTAGGTAACACCTGAGGAGTACCTTTGTGTGGAGGATTCATCTAGTGGGCACAGACGGATCCTTGCTCTTTATCGCTAGATGTTTATTTTCAATTTCCGTTGTTCAATATTCCGCACTCTGACATTTGGCAATGTTATAATGAATTTCTAAGAACCCTAGATGCATGAAATGGATTAAGTATTGTAACTCGTTCTCATTATTGGATCCTTAGGGAAAATGTGGATCTTTTGGGTTCTCCCTTAGGGTGTGCTCGACGGATACCGCCCGCTGTAGCTTGCTTTTAGGGCGCTTAGTGTCTGGTGGAAGGCGAGCGCCTCCGTAAGTATGTTATTTCGGGCGGTTCTGCCACAGATGTCTATATAACTCTACCAAGACTTCTAAGGGGCTTGGAACTTTGGATACTTTTGTAGTATCCAATTTAGTATTTCGTATGATATCATATCATCCGATCAATAATAAGGAGGTCGAACATGGCCAAATCAAGGGCTTCACATGGAAGATCACATAGCAACCATGCCAACCAGACCATGGGATATCACATAGCATCCATGTCTTCTCCTGATATTCTACTACCAACACCAGCCTCCTAGTAGAGACTATACTTCTATCTAACGAGGTGTGAGATCAAGTCTACTCATATAGACTTGTTGTTGTATGATATATCTCACTCGGCAAGATGTCATGTGAACCTATCATTATGTGACCCCGGCAAGTATCTTCCAACAGGAACCCGCACTAGGCGATCCTGCCAAGGTAACTTATACCACATAAATTATCCCTCACTCGCCCCTCGTCAATAAGAGGTTCAGGTTTTGCAAAATTACAATTAATTGTTGTCACATTTATTCACATTATCCATTTTTACATCATTGAAAGCATGTCCATATCATAATCCAATTAACCAAACAGGGCACTATAAATAGAGTTTATTATTTAATTGGTCGAAATAATTAGCAAAGGATTTTGTGGTGAACATGGCAAGATATGGTGGTAATGGAGGGGAGTTAGGACTTGCCTTCATTGTGGTCTCCCTCAGGGTCCTTGACATAATCCGGATCCTTGTTTTTCTGGTACTCGCCTTCCTCTATCGGCCGCGCTATTAAATAAGACTACCGCCAAACACTAAAAATGAGAAGTAAATACAAACATAGAACAATATGGTGGTACCAAAGAAAATAAATAGAGCTTGATTTTTGAAGAATTTTGGAAGTGGTTTCACGAAAAACAGAGTTAAAATGAGAGAGATATGATTTTTAGAAGTTTAAATATATAGTTTGAGAGTTAGAAGGAATTTTATGGAAATATTTTGTTATATGAAAATGGTGAAAATAATTTGGTAGACTACTAAGTGCATCTAGTTTATTTGCAATTTTTCTAGGGATTTTTCTATGTAAGAAAAATAGGTTTCGAACACTTTGTGTACGCTAACTGGATGTGCCTAGCACTTTTTAGGTGGCAGGGTTGTGTGTGTGCAGTGTTTGGGTATGATAGGTGGGGTCATGGGGTTAGCGGTGGGAGTCACTGATGCGTGGCTGGCTTGGCCGTTTGACTAAGCCTGTGGCAGACCGCGTTGTGGCCTGGCCCACCTGCCAGCGTGAGAGGAGAGAGAGAGAGATGGTGATGGATGGGACGACGTGGGGTACGACGGTGTTATTCACCAGCCCCACTAGGTAGAGGAAGAAAAGGGGAGAGTGAAGGGATGGTGTTGAAGGCGGTGGCTGTCATGACGTTAGAATAGGGGAGGAGAGGGTCGAGCTCGCCAGAGCTCGTCTTGCTAGTGGCATTGAGCCTCGTAAGGGGTGGTAGAAGGGTGGACTATACTCCAGAGTCCAAGCCATAGTTGTTGGTGGGGTTTTCGATGGTGGTGGACGCCTGTTGTGGTGGCGGTGGCGGTGGCTGGCCGACGGAAATATGACGGCGAGGGGTAGTGTGTGTGCAATTGTATGGCCTATTTGGACAGCATTTCCCATGTATGCGTGTGTAGTGTTGACGGTCACTATAGCAAGAATAAACCATTAACTTAACTTATAAAAATAAATAAATAAGGTCACAAATATAGGTCTAGAGGTTTAAACTAACAAATTCCATAAGTCTTGGTGAATATTTGTATGCAGGTGAATTTAGCCATTCTACGGGCCAAAATGAGATATAACACGTGAAGTAATTGTGATGGACTCAACCGAAAAGGCTTCAAGACAATTATCTAGAAAACAGCTCCTGAGACCACCATCATACAATCCAAACAAGCAAACCGACATCAACAAGTGATTCGCCTCGTGAAAATACCAAAAGTCAACTCAATATGGAGTCAAGGACCCACCACCACAGTGTGGAGCCCACCTTCACTGTGACAGGCCGGTTGGCCCAGGCCGCCTGGCCTACGGGGTCCACCGGTCGGTCTCCGCTTCATAGGTTGATTTTTCACCGCCTTTGAGAGTCCATTTTTGTCGTTGCTCAAGGTCAGTTTGATCCGAGGGACTAGATTTGACATTGCCTCCTATATATATGGCCCTAACCCCCCTCTAGGGAGGCATCCCACTAAGAGCATCTTTCATTTTGATCAACACACACACTAAGAGGATTAGGGCTAGACTCTCAAGATGTTGGCGAGTAGTTAAGTTGAGAGTTAGGGAGAGATGAGCTATGCTTGGGTTGTGGAGAAATCTTCGGAGGTCTGGTATATCTTTATATCTTATTTTTATAAGACTTATGCTTTAATATAGTTATCTTCTCTATTTACTTTTATGCCTTTTGTGTATATGGTTAGTATAGTTGTTACACCTTAGCATGGGATCTCCGCTCGCATCGAGTGCTCTAGTTATCATATGTGATTAGAGTAGTAATCGATAGTGTAGACATGGTGTCTAGACTATAGGTTACCGAGATTATGCCCAATCCCATGGTTAGTTGTGGTAGCCCCATGGGTGACAGCTCTGCCAGGCCATTGTAATCCGCCACGTTCAAGTTGGTGTTCGTAAAGTTTTAGGCAGCCTTTCCCTTACTACGCTTTCTCATCCCCCTCGAGAGTCAGAAAGGTATTGCTGCTCCAAAGTGTTAATGTGTGTGATTCATATATCCACCCATGCATAGTTATACCTTCTAGTCTAAAACTAGAATAGAACCAAAGTAATAGAGAAGTATCCAGGAACCTTGAACTCACATGTTGTCCTCCTCTCAGCTTAGGTAGACTACTCATTTATTTTATCATGGAATTCTCATATGCGGGTGTTATTATTCATAACTCTTATCATTTTCATCACTTACCCCTACTTTATGTTAGTTGGTCTACTAGTTAGTAGATACATAATAAGTTAATTATCAACTTCTTTAACCACTGTTTCTCTATGGTAAAATATAAATAATGATACCTGGAATACTCCCAGTGAAGTGCCACGATGGTATTCTGTGCGTTTGTAGAACTTCTAAATTCTATTTTCATTGATAAATACCAACACGCAGTGATGTAGTGAGGGTGCTAGAGAGTGTTTGGGTTCGTGTCGAGGCCTCACCAGTGATGGCCAATGGTCATGGTGGCTCAACGGGGAGGGTGTCCCAGTGATAGCGTGACATAGAGCGAGAGAGAAGGCTAGAAGAGGTGGAAAGGTGGAGGAGGGATCTAGGACTCACCTACCACTCCCATTGGCCAGAGACGCAGCGAGGAAGAGGAATTTGGAGGGCGGCTTCAATGGCGATGGCAGCACCCGATTTGGGGAAAATTAGGATGGAGCCTAGAGGAAGAGGGGAGAGGAGAAATAGAGAGGGAGAGGAGGTGTTCTAGCTCCTAGCGGAGCTCGAAGTGGTGGTGGTGAGGCCAGCCATGGCGATGCTCAGCGTCGGGATCCTTATCCACTCACCAAGATATTTCAATGGATGAGCGTGTGCTCAAATGGCTATGGTGGTTCGCCATAGTGCATCCTTATCCGCGCGCTTGCTCAGGAGCTCGGAGCATGGCTAGGACGACAACGGTTGAACGAGTTCATCTTGCCATATGGTCATGGTGGAAAAGGGAGGCAGAGAGGAGGGGAGAGTGCGTGGTGGGCCAAGAAGGTTAATTTAGCTAGCGTGGGATTAATTACCTTCCGGATTCTCTATGTGGGTAGGTCTTGAAGGCAAGATATTTCCAAATTCAGATATACTACACTATACACGCAGATCCGATATTTCATATACATGGAGAATTATTTTGAAAGAGGTTGACCTTCTGAAGGAGGGGATCATATGGAGAATTTGTAATGGTGAAAGTGTGAGAAGTTAGGAGGACCCATGGTGCCCAAAGGGTTGACAAGAAAGCCGGCTACACCTAAGGGAGCTAACCTCTTGATAAAAGTTAGTGAGCTTATCAACTCTGTAACAAGTGAATGGGATGAGCAAATTATACGTGAAATATTTTGGCCGGAAGGTGCAAATGAGATTTTAAGAATACCAATTGCTGAAATTTGGAGGATTGGCCCACATGGTACTTTGATGCAAAAGGTTTATTTCCTGTCAAATCTGCCTATAAGGTTGCAGTGGCAAGAAGAGATACATTGGCTAGTTGGGATGCTTTCAGGGATTGTTAGGGATGACAATGTTTTCGAATGGGCAAAATATGGAAACTCAAAGTGCCTAACAAAGTCAAAATGTTTATGTGGCATTTTGCTCATAATAGTTTACCAGTAAGAAGAAATTTAGCAAGGCACGGTCTTGTCATTGACACGAGGTGTCTCGCCTATACAAGGCTTGATGAGGATAGCGGGCATCTCTTTTTCAAGTGCAAGCATGCTAAACTCTGTTGGCGCCTAATGAATTTGGAACACATCAAGGTCAACTGTTGAATTGTGGTTCGGCATGGGAAACCTATAATCTTATTTGGAAGCTAGAAAAAGATACTAAATTGGAGGTTATAATTTTCCTTTGGAGGTGCTGGTCAGCGAGAAACAAGGCCAATGATGGGGGAAGTATGCTGATGAAATTAATAATTCTGTCAATTACTTCCAAATGGAGTTTGAAAAACTAAGTGTGCCTGAGAAGAAAACAATTCAAGCTTCCAAAGATAATTGGAAGCCACCACCTGAGGACATATATAAAATTAATATCGATAGAGAGTCTGATCCAAAGGCAAGAATAGGAGGTTGGGGCTTTGTTGTCTTGAATAATTATGGTGAGTTGCTTGCTATAGGGGCTAAAAAGATCAACAATGCAGCTTAAGCTCTACACACTAAGGCGATGGCGACATACAAAGGTTTACTTTTTGCTTCACAAATGGGCATGTCGCAAGAGATGGATGCTTCTATATTGGCCTGCTCTTAAAGTGAATGGAATTGATCGAAGTGGTGTTGGAGGCCTTATACGACAAGCCCAACAAATAATACGATCTGAGTTTTCAGCGTGCGTTATCTTAAACTAGACCAGATGTTGTAACAAGGTGGCTGATGCTTTGGCTGCTTATGGAGTTTATATGTTGTCCTCTGATGCTGAGTTGTTAACCAACCAAAGTCCTGAGTTTGTAAGTGAACTTGTTTTAGATGATTTGCATGAACATTGTGTCCAATGAAAATGTGATTTGCCTTTAAAAACCTTCTCCTTGAGTCCTCCAAAGAAAATGCTATCCTCTCCTCTCCGCTCGTCGCCGAGCACCGGGCGCACCCGTGCGGACATGGCCCCCAGCCTGCTCTGGTGGCGCACCAGTGCGGAACGCCCTTGAAAGCATCTAGGCCCCTAGTTGGGTTTTGGTGATTAATGACAATATGTGATTACTGTGACTAACATGTGTTTTGCAGAGGCAATTAAGTTAGGTCACGGTAATAGAGATCGATTGGGCAATCATGGTGTTCATGCCCCTACGATGGAAATCGTTTTGGTTTTTAAAGGATGGACGACAAGGTTAAGGATGGACTAGTTCTAAGTGTCGATTGGAGTTGAGGAGACACTTAGAGTAGTTTAGGACTTTGTTTTTCCTTTGGCCATACTATTAAGGGGGGTATGGACGGGTAGCTTGACCTAGGTGAGTCTAGTGAGTTAGGTGTGGTGCACACTTGTTAAAACTAGCACTAGGTAGCTCCTAACTATGCCTAAGATCTATTGGAGCAAACTTCATTCACACATGATCGAGAGTTGGAAGTGAATGAGGGTCAAATACTGATCGGATGCTGGTTCCAGTTTGATCGGACGCTGGCGTAGAGTCCGATCAGTTCATTTGACCAAGGTGATTACGTCGGTTGCGACTAAACGCTAAGAGGTGATGTGACCAGACACTGAGAGCCTGCGTCCGGTCATTTCTAGTAAGGTTCTAGACAGGGAAAATCGTGACCGGACACTGCACTCTGTAAACACTGGAATTCGGGGTGTACTGACCGGAGCGTTCGGTCAACATGACCGGAGCGTCCGGTCACCCCGTAGAGGCACATAACAGTTTGTTTTTCAGCCCTCGTTATAAATAGAACCTCCACTCGTGTGAGGGGGTACTTTTTCTCATTCCAACAGCTGAGAAACACCTTTGAGAGTGCCAAGAAGAGCAAGGTCCTAGTAAGGTGATTGAGATTTGAGAATCCCAAAGAGAGCCCTCATTAGTAAGATCAAGAGTAGCAAAGTGTGAATCCACCCTTCTCCCTAGGCTTGTCGTAGTCAAGTGAGAGTACGTGCTTGTTACTCCTGGTGATCGCCGTCACCTAGATGGCTTGGTGGTGATTAGAGAGCTTGGTGATCATCCGGAGAGCTTGTGGATGACCCAACTCAAGTTGTGAGAGGTTGTGGGTGATTCACCACGACGGAGTGTCGAAGAATCAACCCGTAGAGAGTACTTGATCCTTGCGTGGATCAAAGGAGAGCTACACCCTTGCGTGGGTGCTCCAACAAGGACTAGTGGGGAGTGGCGACTCTCTGATACCTCAGCAAAACATCGCCGCGTTCCTCCTTCTCTATTTACTTTGAGCATTTACTTTGAGTATTTACTTTGAGTAATTACTTTGAGCATTTACATTGAGCAATTCAATTCTTCTCTTTACAATTCATAGAATTGCCATGCTAGAGTAGGATTGGAACCTAGGTTGCAAGTCTTTTGTGCGGTAGAACAATTAGAAACACTTTTTAGGCATAAGGGGTTAATTGGGCTAACCGTAGGATTTAATTATTGCAAAGAAATTTAGAATTAGCCTAATTCACCCCCCCCCCTCTTGGGCATCTTGATCCTTTCAATTGGTATCGGAGCGTCGTGCTCATGTATTTAGGCTTAACCGCCTAGAGAAAGATGTCTCACAGAAATGGACCTCCTCCTATCTTTGAGGGGGGCGATTTTCCTTATTGGAAAATTCGTATGGAGACGTACTTAGAAGCTCTAGATGTTGGAATACTTAGAGCCGCCTCGCAAGGCTTCCCAAAACCTAAGGATCCCACACACCCACAAGGCGATGAGGTGAATTACAAAAAATGGAATGCAAAGGCTCGCAACACCATCTTTAGAGGCCTTTGCAAAGATGTGTTCAATAGGGTGAGGAACCACAAAGACGCTCGTGCACTATGGTCGGACGTTTGTACGCTCCATGAGGGAACAAAGAGTGAGCGTGAGGAATGCTATCATCTTGTCATGAAGAAGATCAACTCTTTTGAAATGCTTCCTAAAGAATGTGCTAATGAAATATATTCACGCTTGAATGTTCTTGTAGAGGAAGTCAATGGGCTTGGACTCACTCAAATGCAACCATCCGATGTTGTAAGAAAAATCTTGAGTGTCCTCGTCGTTGACAAATATGGGCATATTGTGACCGTGCTACATCAAGGTGATCTTTCCACCGCTACACCGATACAAATCTTGGGAAAGATCAATGCTCATGAGATGTACATCCACATCACACCTCAAGATGGCTCATCCTCTACAAAGAAGAAAGAAAAAGATTTAGCATTCAAAGCTAGCCAAGAAAAGGGCAAAGCAAGGCTTGAGTATGAGAGCTCAAGTGATGATGAAGATGATGATGAAAGTCTAGCTCTCATGGTGAAGAAAACCGCCAAGATGCTAAAGAAGCTCAACAAGAGTGGCATCAAGTTTGATGGTAAGAAGAAGAAGTTCTTCACTAGCTCTAGAAGGAAGCCAATCTCCGAGATGGATTGCTACAATTGTGGCGAACTTGGTCATCTAGCTCACCAATGCACAAAGCCCAAGAAAGACAAGTTCAAGAACAAGAACAAGGGCAAAAAAGATGACTCAAGCAATGAAGATGAAGATGAGAAGAAAAAGAACAAGCCATACAAGAAGAGAGATGGCAAGAAGAAGGACTTCCACAAGAAGAAGAAGAGTAGAAAGGCTTACATCGTTGGTGATTGGCTCACGGATATTGAGTCATCTAGTGGATCATCCAATGATGAGAAGGTGGCCGCTATTGTTATTGACTCCTCATCATCTTCGCCACCACCACCACCATCATCCTCTACACACCTATGCCTTATGGCCAAAGGTGAACGAAAGGTATCACATGATGATGATAGTAGTGGTGATTAGGGATGAAAACGGATCGGATACGGACGGATATCACCGATATTACATTTGTTTTTATATTTCTGGTCGGATTCGGATTCGAATACAGATAGTGTCAGCCATGCCGGATAGGATACGATTCGATGTCGACATCATAAATATGCGATTTGAGTTTTCGGATACGGATACGGTATCGAATGTTGAATATCCGGACTCGGATACGGACAGATCTAAACCTCTCTAAACAGATTCGGTCTCGAATACGGTCGGAAAATAACCGTACCGTTTTCATCTATAGTGGTGATGATCATGCTCATAATGATGATAGTGATAGTGATAGCAATGATGATGAATATGAATCAAATTCTTATGATGATCTTGCTAAATTGCTAAAGAAATACACTAAGATCATTATAAAGACTAGAGCTAAAAATGAAAAGCTTGAGATTAAGAATGATTCTCTCTTAGCTAAATGTGACATAGCCGAAAAGTCTAGTGTCGAGCTTAGAGAAGCAAATGAAGCTATGTCATCCAAACTCAAGGAGCTCAAATCTTCTAAGAAAGAGCTTAAAGATAAACATGATAAACTTGAGTGGGTGCACAAAGAGCTCATCACTAGCCACAACAAGCTAAAAGAAGAATATACTACCCTTAAGATTAACCATGATAGCCTTGTCATTGCTCAAGATTTTTTACCCAATGAGCCACATGATGCTACTAACCATGTTGTTAAGATTGATATAGCTACATCATATGATGATTTAATTGATGAGAGCATTGAGCAAGGATCTAGTGGCAAAGGCAAGCAAGTGGTTGAGTGCAATGACTATGATGAGTATGTCAAGCTCAAGCATGACAATGAAAAGCTCAAGAAAGACTTTGAAGATTTCAAAAACCACAACACCATTATGCTAGAAACTCTTGATCATGATGGTGATTTGGTCCTTGAGAATGAGAAGCTAAAAGAAGAAAACAAGAGACTCAAGGAAGAGAAAAATGATAATGCACTCAAGGAAGAAAACAAGAAGCTCAAGTTGGAAAAAGAGCATCTTAAGATTGGATTGAGCAAGTTCACAAGAGACAAGCATCTTCAAAGTGAGCTACTTATGAACACTGTCATTAAGATGGATAGAAGTGGCATTGGATATGTGGCAAATGTAGAGAAGAAGAAGGTTGAAGCTCAACAACAACAATCAAAGCCAAAGCCAAAGCCAAAGAGGTGCTTTGAGTGTGGACAAGAAGGTCATTTTGCTCATGAGTGCCAAACTCTACCACCACAACCCTTGCCCAAGCATGCTAGACCCTTTGCCTTCAATGCTCATTACATGCTTAGAAAGGATTCTAGTAAAAAGATGAAAGTCATGTTCTTAGGACCTCCCAACAAAGTCACTTGTTGAGAAGGTGAAGGGCCCTCAACAAGTTTGGGTACCTAAAGCTTGATCTCTTGTGTGTAGGTGAACTACAAGACCGGTGGAAGTCATTGGGTTATTGATAGTGGTTGCACACAACATATGACCGGTGATCCTCGTATGTTCACCTCACTAGATGAAGAAGTAGATGGACAAGAAAGAATCACATTTGGGGATAATTCAAAGGGCAAGGTTAAAGGATTGGGCAAAGTAGCAATATCAAATGATCATTCAATCTCAAATGTGCTATATGTTGCTTCATTGAGCTTCAACTTGTTATCCGTTGGACAATTGTGTGATCTTACCTTCCAATGCTTGTTTACCGAGAAGGAAGTTGTTGTATCTAAGAAGGATGATGAACAAGTGATATTTAAAGGATTTATATACAACAACCTATATCTAGTGGACTTCACCTCCAAAGATGCAAACTTGAAGACTTGCCTATTCACCAAAACAACACTTGGATGGCTATGGCATAGAAGACTTGCTCATGTTGGGATGAGCTCACTCAAGAAGCTAATGAAGAATAATTTGATGAGAGGGTTGAAGGATGTGAAGTTTGAGAAGGACAAGCTTTGTAGTGCATGTCAAGCCAGCAAGCAAGTTGCAAATACTCATCCAACCAAAGCTTTCATATCAACCACAAGAGTGCTAGAACTCCTTCACATGGATTTATTTGGACCAACAACATACAAGAGTTTGGGAGGAAATCTTTATTATCTTGTGATTGTTGATGACTATTCAAGGTATACATAGGTATTCTTCCTTCATGACAAATCTAAAGTTGCATCTTGCTTCAAGAAGTTTGTCAAGAGAGCCCAAAATGAATTTGAAGTGAAGCTCAAGAAGATAAAAAGTGACAACGGCAAAGAATTTGACAACACAAACATAGAAGCCTATTGTGATAAAGTTGTAATCAAACATAAAGTCTCCGCAACATATACTCCTCAACAAAATGGTGTAGTTGAGAGGAAGAACCGTACATTGATCACTCTTACAAGAACTATGCTTGATGAGTACAACACCCCCAAAGCTCTATGGGCGGAAGCAATCAACACCGCATGCTATGCATCCAACCGCATATTCCTTCAAAAGTTCCTTGGTAACACACCTTATGAGTTGCTCAATGGGAAGAAGCCAGACGTCTCCTTCTTTAGGGTGTTTGGTTGTAAATGCTACATCTATAAGAAGCGGCAACACCTAGGGAAGTTTCAAAGATATTGTGATATTGGTTTTCTTGTTGGTTACTCATCAAAGTCCAAAGCATATAGAGTATTTAACCATGTCACCGGCTTGGTTGAAGAAACATATGTGGAATTTGATGAATCTAACGGCTCCCAAGGAGCACATGAGAATTTTGATGATGTAGGTGATGAACCATTGAGGGAGGCTATGAAGAACATTCCAGTTGGAGACATCAAGTCTAAAGATGATGAAGATGATGTACAAGTGATTGATCCACCTTCTTCATCAAGTGTACTACAAGATGGTGAAAAAGATGGGAGAGTAGAAAATGAAGATACTCATGTCTCCCATGAGCAAATGGTTGTACAAGCACAAGATGTTGATGCTCCACAACCTCCCCCTCAAGTGGTCAATAGAAGAAATACACCTCTACTACAAGATCATCCACAAGATCTCATCATAGGGAGTCCATCAAAGGGTGTAATAACTCATTCACAAAAACTTGCTTCATTTATTGCTCATCACTCTTTTGTCTCTTGCTTTGAGCCTACTAAGGTAGAAGAAGCTCTTCAAGATCCGGATTGGATCAATGCCATGCATGATGAGTTGAATAACTTCACCCGCAATGAAGTTTGGACTCTTGAAGAGCGGCCAAAAGGTGCAAGAGTCATTAGAACAAAGTGGGTGTTTCGAAACAAGCAAGATGATTAAGGTGTTGTTGTGAGGAACAAGGCAAGACTAGTAGCAAAGGGGTTCTCTCAAGTTGAAGGTTTGGATTTTAGAGAGACCTTTGCACCGGTTGCAAGATTAGAAGCCATCCGTATCCTACTTGCATATGCATCACATCATGAAATGAAACTTTATCAAATGGATGTGAAAAGTGTATTTTTAAATGGCTTTATAAATGAACTAGTCTATGTTGATCAACCTCCCGGGTTTGAAGACCCTAGATATCTTAATCATGTTTATAGGTTGTCCAAGGCATTATATGGGCTTAAGCAAGCCCCAAGAGCTTGGTATGAGCGCCTTCAGGACTTCCTCATTGAGAAGGGCTTCACTATTGGGAAGGTCGACACCACACTATTCACCAAGAAGCTTGATGGGCATATCTTCATTTGTCAAGTGTATGTTGATGATATCATTTTTGGATCATCAAATGAAGATTCTTGCAAAGAATTTGGTGAATTGATGTCGAAAGAATTCAAGATGTCAATGATTGGAGAGCTTACATTCTTTCTTGGTTTTCAAGTCAAGCAAATGAAAGAAGGGATTTTCATCTCTCAAGAGAAATATACAAATGATCTTCTCAAGAGATTCAAGATGGATTAATGTATGCCTATCAACACCAATGCCAACTAATGGACATCTCGACCTAGATGAGAGAGGTAACACGGTTGATCAAACTCTCTACCGTTCTATGATTGGTAGCTTATTATATTTAACCGCATCTAGGCCCGACATCATGTTTAGTGTGTGTATGTGTGCTAGATTTCAAGCTAAGTCTAAGGAATCACATTTAATTGACGTAAAAAGAATCCTTAGGTACCTTAAGCACACACCAAGCATTGGCCTTTGGTATCCCAAAGGAGCTAGATTTGAATTAATTGGCTATTCCGATTTAGATTATGCCGGATGCAAAGTTGATAGAAAAAGCACATCTGGAGGGTGTCATTTGCTTGGTAGATCAATTGTATCTTGATCCTCCAAGAAATAAAATAGTGTGGCTTTGTCCACCGCCGAAGTGGAATATATTGCCGCGGGTGCTTGTTGTGCACAAATACTTTATATGAAACAAACTTTGCTAGACTATGGTATAGTTCTAAAAAAGGTACCTCTTTTGTGCGACAATGAAAGTATAGTAAAACTTGCAAATAATCCGGTTCAACACTCTAGCACCAAGCACATAGATATTCGCCATCACTTTCTTAGAGATCATGTTGCTAAAAATGATATATCACTAGAAGGTGTAAGGACCGAGGATCAATTGGTGGATATCTTCACTAAACCGCTAGATGAGGCAACATTTTGTAGATTGTGAAATGAGCTCAAGTGCTTGATTTTAGTAACTTCCCTAAAAGATGAGCTTGTGTTGTCCCTGCATTGCATTGTAATATACTACATGTTTACTTTGTGGCAATGCATATAGGGCTTGTCTAACATAGTTAAGATAACCATCGAAAAGCGAGTGAAGAAGCTTAACCTTGGATCAAACTTGACAAGAAACTAAATTTACTTACAAGTATTGCATAAGCATGAATATTGTTTTGTCGTTTATCTTAATTTGCCCTCTTATTGCCTATTTTCTTAAAAAGAATTATAGATTAGGGCAAAATCTTTTGAAAATATGAGGGTTTGAGAGAGGTCACTCACATCAGTCCCAATTGGTGTTTATTTGGATCTTATTTGAGTTGGGACTTGATTGGGAACAGGCAGCTCGGAGGACATTGAAGATTTGTTGGAAAAGGAGTGACCGGACGCTGCACCGGACTCTGATGTCCAGCATCCGGTCAGTTCACAGGAGGTGAACTTGCTGCAAAGGAGTGACCGGACGCTGAAACAGTGTTTTCCCAGCGTCCGGTCAGGAGGAGCTTCAGCGTCCGGTTGATCATGAAGACATCAAGGCTAGGTGACCGGACTCTGGCTGCGTCCGGTCGGTGTCCACCGGACGCGTCCGGTCATGATTCCAGAGGTTTTGGACCTTACTGGAATCGACCAGACGCTGGGTGGCAGCGTTCGGTCGTTGCCACCGGAGCATCCGGTCAGTAGAAAGCGTGCGATTTTAGGACTCCTTTCTCGTTTCCTATTCTGACTCGGGGGCCACCTTATTTAATCTACGAGCCGACGTTTTGACCTAATCCACTGCCGACATCGCCGTATGCCCATGCCCTAACCTAAGCGACGCCAATTTCGCCTCCACTGCTGCAGTCCCGCGCAGTGCTGCCTAGCTCCACCGCCGCCTCTCCCGTGCGCCTCCCTGCCAAGCCGCGCTCCAGAGCTCACCGTGCCTGCACTGCACCACCCCACGCAAGCTCCACCCGCGTGCCACCGAGCTTCATCGCCGTGACCCTCTCTAGAGCCGCTGCGCCAGCCTGTGCTCTCTGCTCCCGTGCGCCACCATGCCAGCAACCCACTCCAACGCCACCACTGTGCCCCTGCCTGTGCCATCGTTCCCACACGTCACCGCAGCTCCCCGCGCCACCGCCGTGTCCTGCCCGAGCTCTAGCTCCAGCACGCCGCCGAGATCCACAGCAGTAGTGCCATCCATGTCCAGCGCCAGGCCGTTGATTCACTGCTCATCATGAACCCTAACCCTAGGTCTTCCGATGGTTCCCCGCGTGTCGCTTTTCTTTTCTTCGGATCGCCGTTTCGTCAGGTAGCAAGCCAGTCGTCTCAATTTCGTATCTAAATTGCTTGCTTCCTAGGGTTTCGCATCTATTAGATATATTGCATTTATTTGTATATCATATCTATTCCATCGTGCAGCGAGTCGGTGCCGTTGAGGTGTCAGTGGCAGTTGTCAGTTAACTCGGGGCCAAGCTCGCGAGTACGGATCGAAGCCAAGCCTCAGAAGCGATAGATTGACAGTTGATCTTTGTCAGTGGTAGTTTTTTCTCTTCAGATTCATCAGATGGCTTGCACGAAGAATGTCGGTGGTGGTCCTAGTGATGAGGATCGGAGACCCCCGCCTCGCCAGCCTGCAGATCCAAAAGGCAAGGCGACGAAGAAAATTGCATCAAAGAAGCAAAAATATCCAGATGCAGAGATAGCTAGAGAAGCCACAGTTGCTGAGGCCACAGAGCGTGCCGAGAGAGGAGGTACTCGCAGTGGAGTTGTTATTGAAGATCATCTCTCACCAGGAGCGAGGGGTCGACTTGAGCGTATTGAGCGTCTTCATGGTAGTCCACCTGGGACAATGATGATGCAAGGACGACGTCTTGCTATTGAGGAGCCTCAGTCTCAGGGGGAGTCACAGCAGGAGCCACAGCAGGAGCCCTAGCCAGCAGAGCCGATAGAGCAGGCTCAGGAGGGAGAGCAGGCAGAGCAGACAGACCAGGCACCACAGCCCTAGTTACGCCGCTCTGGTCGTACCCGTGCCCCAGTCACACCGAGGGAAGATACTCAGCGGAGGGGTTCTCATCCACCGCCCAGACCATAGGGTCCGCCTCTAGTGACCCATCTTGACTTGAGGGCCGCCACGGCCAAGCAGGTGCAACAGCTGAGGTTCGTGGACTTTGAGGTGTGGTTCCCACCGAGGAGGGATGAGAGAGCGTCAGAGGGCTTCTACACTCCACTACAGGAGGATTTCTACAATGCCTATCTCAACAGTGGGGCAGTTTTAGATCTCAGAGGGTATGCCACATTGACTCTATTGTAGCAGCAGTCGAAGAGCACATTCGCCCCTACCTTACATATCTGCTGGGGCTGATAGATCTGATTGGACGGACAAGATTATATGTTCCATCTTAGGTTCATCAGTTTTATGCTTCTCTCTAGATTGACCTGCACCATAACTTCATTCACTTTGGATTCAGAGGTAGAGACTACCGGTTGACGAGCACTAGGGTCAGGGAGATACTCAGGCTTCAGGAGCAGCCTGTCAGACTTCATGAGGTTTGCTATGGACAGACAGCGCCTCCCAGACGCCCGCATGGTGGTAATGTGCCCCCTACTGACTTGGTCTGACACTGTTTCACAGAGCCTTTTGGCGAAGGGTCGAGGAGGAACCCCAGTGATCTCAATCCCACTACTCGCGTGCTTGAGGCTATTATGAGGAGGACACTGCTTTCTAGGATGGGATACAGAGAGGGCTTGACCCGCATACAGTTGTGGCTGATTAACTCTCTGATGCAGTAGATAGTTTTTGATATTTGGGATCTTATTCTGTCAGAAATGGAGGACACTATAGCTGAGGGCTTCAGAGGTCATAGGCAGCTACCCTATGCTCACTGGATCACATTCCTTATCCACAGAGCAGTCATAGTGAGGCCGCCAGAGATGCTTGTTGAGTACAGTGATGCCACCATAGAGTTCCCTACCTATAACATGACTCAGATGATCAAGCACAGTACACCTACAGCACCTAGTCAGCCATGCCAACGTCCTGAGGTGCCAGAGACTGTAGCCCAGCAGGATGATATTATTAGGGGTATTGCAGCTATGGAGGAGGAGCTTGAGCAGCAGGAGGGAGTGGTCGTGAGCGACCCTAGTGACAGTTCTGATGATGACTACCAGCCCATCCCTCGGATGCCTCCTTAGCGACATGACCATGAGGCCGGCAGCTCCAGTTCAGCGCCACCTGCCCCGCAGACAGACCCCGCTCTCCTGGCTATTCTTGAGCGGATGAGGCAGGATCAGGCTCGCTAGGCACAGGAGACCTCTTCTACATTTGCATAGTTCTAGACTCGGCAGGATGAGTTCCAGCAATAGCAGCAGGCGATCCAGCAGCAGCAGCTGGTTATTCAGCAGCAGACTCAGGCTCTACAGCAGTAGCAGCAGGCCATGCATCAGCAGCAGATCCTCATGCAGTAGCAGCTTCTTGGATTTATGCAGCATGTAGTGACAGCTATTGGGGCTCTACCGCCACAGCCTTCGCCTCAACTTGGTCAGACTACCACTACAGTGACTCCAGCGTTACAGCCTAGTGGACTTCAGAGTCAGGGACAGCCACCGGCATAGTATGCTTCACCTACAGAGCAGGTGTCCTAGTGGTTTGCTTCGCTAGTGGTAGCCCCGCAGTTCACACCTCTTCAGACGGGCTTCACACCGGCTGAGACGTCATCGCTGCTAGTGCCAGAGACCACAGTGTCCAGGAGCCTTAGTGCTTCCTTTAGTGAGTTGATAGGGCACCCTACACCACCAGACCTATATGCCCCTGTACCTACCACCATTGCTCCAGTGACAGGCACGACAGAGACGCTCCCTTCCTCAATGGCATCATCAGAGCCAGCTGCTTCAGTCGCACCAGCATAGCCTATAGCAGCTCCAGCCCCTGATCCGACCCAGACTGCTTCAGCGTTGCTTCCAGCATCAGAGGGTCATACAACTCAGAGCTCTGGATCAGATGATGATGGCACTCAGTTCTAGCTCGCTCCTCGTACCTCAGCGCCTGACTCGTCCGCTGCAGCCCCGTCGACCGACCCTTAGGTTTTGGTGTTTGACACCAAAGGGGAAGAGGGTTCGAGTATGTTAGCCTTAGGGGAGCGACTTATCTAGGGGGAGCTTAGTTATTATATTAGCTTATATATTACATTTGGAGTTTTTATGTGTGATATCTACATGATCGTGATATATGATATGTGTGCTCTCTACTTTGAATTATTTATATGTCATATCACTTGTGCAATGCTTATTTGCCTTTGCTTCCGCGCTTTACTCCGATGCAAATGAGCTTTACTACTTGTATTCATACTTATTTCATATATTTTGAGTACATCATGTTGGCTTGGGTCGTGTAAGCTTGCCTAACACTTTTGTTCTTATTGTCAAAAGCTTATATGATCCAAGCATGTTAAAAACCTCATCTCTTTCACATACTCGTGGTAGTATTGTCATCAATCACCAAAAAGGGGGAGATTGAAAGCATCTAGGCCCCTAGTTGGGTTTCGGTGATTAATGACAATATGTGATTACTGTGACTAACGTGTGTTTTGCAGAGGCAATTAAGTTAGATCACGATAATGGAGATGGATTGGGCAATCATGGTGTTCATGCCCCTATGACGGAAATCATTTTGGTTTTCAAAGGATGGACGACAAGGTTAAGGATGGACTAGTTCTAAGTGTCGATTGGAGTTGAGGAGACACTTAGAGTAGTTTAGGACTTTGTTTTCACTTAGAGTAGTTTAGGACTTTGTTTTTCCTTTGGCCATACTATTAAGGGGGTATGGATGGGTAGCTTGACCTAGGTGAGTCTAGTGAGTTAGGTGTGGTGCACACTTGTTAAAACTAGCACTAGGTAGCTCCTAACTATGCCTAAGATCCATTGGAGCAAACTTCATTTACACATGATCGAGAGTTGGAAGTGAATGGAGGGTCAAATACTGACCGGACGCTAGTTCTGGTTTGACCAGACGCTAGCGCAGAGTTCGGTCAGTTCATTTGACCAAGGTGATTGCATCGGTTGCGACCGAACGCTGAGAGGTGATGTGACCGGACGCTGAGAGCCTACGTCCGGTCGTTTCTAGTAAGGTTCCAGAGAGGGAAAATCATGACCGGACGCGTCCGGTCACTCTGTAAACACTAGAATTTGGGGTGTACTGACCGGAGCGTCCGGTCACCCCGTAGAGGCACATAACGGTTCGTTTTTCAGCCCTCGTTATAAATAGAACCTCCACTCGTGTGTGGGGGTACTTTTGCTCATTCTAACAGCTGAGAAACACCTTTGAGAGTGCCAAGAAGAGCAAGGTCTTAGTGAGGTGATTGAGATTTGAGAATCCCAAAGAGAGCCCTCATTAGTAAGATCAAGAGTAGCAAAGTGTGCATCCACTCTTCTCCCTAGGCTTGTCGTGGTCAAGTGAGAGTTCATGCTTGTTACTCTTGGTGATCGCCATCACCTAGATGGCTTAGTGGTGATTGGAGAGCTTGGTGATCATCCGGAGAGCTTGTGGATGACCCAACTTAAGTTGTGAGCGGTTGTGGGTGATTGACCGCGACGGAGTGTCGAAGAATCAACCCGTAGAGAGCACTTGATCCTTGCGTGAATCAAGGGGCGCTACACCCTGCGCGGGTGCTCCAACGAGGACTAGTGGGGAGTGGCGACTCTCCGATACCTCGGCAAAACATCGCCGCGTTCCTCCTTCTCTATTTACTTTGAGCATTTACTTTGAGTATTTACTTTGAGTAATTACTTTGAGCATTTACATTGAGCAATTCAATTTTTCTCTTTACAATTCATAGAATTGCCATGCTAGAGTAGGATTGGAACCTAGGTTGCAAGTCTTTTGTGCGGTAGAACAATTAGAAACACTTTTTAGGCACAAGAGGTTAATTGGGCTAACCATAGAATTTAATTATTGCAAAGAAATTTAGAATTAGCCCAATTCAACCCCCCTCTCTTGGGCATCTTGATCCTTTCAGCCCTCAGCACCGTTGGCCCCCGAGCAAGCCGGGCGCGTCGGACCCTGGCGTAGGTGTGTTTATGATGATGGAACACTAGGATGAGCACTGCATGTTGAGACAAACGGGTAGAAGAGAGAGAAATCATATTCATACATGGAATGGAATGGAACTAAAGATGATGTAAACTACTACGGTACTACCTTAGGGGCAAGTACAACGCGGAGATATGCCTCGTCTGTATGATGTTTCTTTTGCGAAAAACACCCCACCGTCCCCAATTCAATGAGGAGAGAGAGGGAAACCGGCGTCTCACGAGACGACGCTCTCGGCTCGTGCTCCTAGGCCTCGTCGCCGGTCGAGAGCCGCGTTGTACAGGCAGGTCGTCTCCAAGCCTAGCGAGCGGGATCCAGATGTGGCGCGCTCGATTTTTGTTTCCGCGCCAAAACATCGGCATCGACGATGGTGAGCGCTGTGGCGAGAGCGGAGGACAACGTCGTGGCTGCTACGGCGGAGCCCAACGGCTCAAAAGCGGTGGCAACAACGGCGGGTGGGCATCACCGTTGGCACAGCAATGGCAAGGCGACAACGGCGTTTTGCAGAAGGGAGTTGCGGCGTCGTCTTCCCCCATAGGCCGTGGATCTGGCATGACGGACGACCTCTTCCCCCGGCCGTGAATCTAGCCGGTGGCTGGCCTCTTCTGCGGATCTCGCACAGCAAGGCCACTGCGCTCGAGATGCTCGAATGGCGCATGGTGGCCATGGTGTCTTGCATTGGCGGCTCGCCTTGCCCAGCATCTTGTGGCGCCAATATTGCTGCTAGCCTCCAAGTCAGTGATGTCGTGGAGGTGTTCGAGCTTATGCTCTAATGGCACACCACTTCAGCCCTGTTATGTCTCTACTTTCTAATACTTAATTTATGAGTTTTTTCAGAAAAAGTTGAATTCTACAGAATCAATCCTCGTGTACATGTACAGGCTGGAACCTAGGAGGATATAATTTTTTTCTCTGATATTTGCTGACTAATGTGTTGTATTTGTTTTAATGTACTGCTATTTGAAAGTTACATGAAGCGTTTCAGATTGCACAAATTCAGCCATTGCCTGCACAATGCAAAGGTCTAGTTTCTTCGTCTCAAACTTATCCAATGCAATTGATAACATTATATATTATATTATATTATATTATATTATATTATATTATATTATATTATATTATATTATATTATATTATATTATATTATATTATATTATATTATATTATATTATACCTTTGTTGTTTGTGGATGCGAAATCATGTTTTATTAAATAACAACACAATAATATATTAAAATAATACACGTAAGCATTAAATCACTTGTAGACAATTAAATAGACCACTCATGTTTATGTGTTGTCTTAGCCGTTTTTTAGTTATCTGTGTCTTAGATTCTGAGAACTTGCAAACATGTCACTATCTATGGGTAGTTGTCTAATAATTAATGACCGTTTTAATTAGGTGGGCCGGCACTCCCAGCCAGCGGGCTTGGATGGTATCAGTCCAGTCGTCCTCCATCAGTCCAGTCGTCCTCCTAGCTATAGCTAGCTACCCACGGGGCCTGCTGCACATCACCGTACCATCTCCATGACTCCATGAGTTTCTTTATTCCTTGACGCCGATCGTGTCGTTGTACCAACCAAAGGAGAAAAAAAATCGATCATTTATATTTGATCGAGACAATCAACAATAAGAGTAGTGATAGAAGAGAGAAGCTAGTATCGCGATAGATCCATCGTTGATGGTGTCGTGCAAGCAGGTGTTGTGCGCCGAGGACGCCGTGCAGGCGGTGCAGCGGCGGCGGACCCATGCCCGGCGCTGCTACGGGCCGGCGTCCGACGCCGAGTTCCTGCGCTCCATTGCCGACAAGACGCCCGGGAGGGACGACGATAAGGAGGAGGCGATGAGGAGGAGGAGGCAAGTGTACCTCAAGAGCTATGCCTTTGCCACCAAGGGGGAGGCCGCCGAGGCCAAGGGTAAGCCCGCCGGCCGAGGAGGTCCACGTGCCCGCGTCGACGCTGTCCTGCCGCCGACGTTGCTCCGGCGCCGCAAGACTACTCACGATGATGCAACCTGCAGCGGCAACAAGACCACGACCGCTGCTAGCTCTAGCTTCACTTCCATCTCCAACCCCAGCAGCATGTGGTGCCCCAGGAACGCGGGCAAGGTGCTGTCCCAGCTGCTCACTCGCCTTGTTTCCTGCGCATGCAACCCTGGTGCTGCTCCGTCTTCCGCCTAGTCTGACGGTTTTCCTCTTCGTGCACATCGTACTACTATCTTCGTTTCGTCAGGCAATGACCAAGCTAATTAACTCTATACTAATTTGTTAATCGCACCATGCGTTGATTATTCGTCATCATTATATATATATATATATATATACAGCCGTTGTAATAATTGATTGTAGCTAGCTAGTACTCTGTACTTAAATTATGTATGCTCGTCTTCAGAATCAGATTGACTGATATTTTTCGTCTAATAGAAATTACGACAAAGCTTTTGTTGTCCTTCCTAAAAAGATTGACTGGTATTGTTTTTATTTCATTCGATATATGTTATATAATGTCTTTGCTGTTGATTGCCATCCCTTGCTGCTGCATTGCGCTTGTGGCGATCATATCGATCCAGACGAGTAGTGGTGGAGTTAGGAATTTTTAGAAGTCTGGACAAATTTTATTGTGCAAAAAATCCTTACTCCATATATATATATATATATATATATATATATATAATTCTTCTTTAGCATAGATAAAACTTTCTTTATACTTCGTTGATGAGCCCAGCGGCGAGCCAGGGTGGTCACAGGGTGTGGATGAGTTTATATTAGATACTGATTGGAACCAAAATTTATATATAATACCGGGCAATCTTGATTTCACAACCGGATCATCCAGTTCTAAGAATGACTCTAATGATATAATGGACTCTCATAGTGGTGGTTAAAATGTATACATGCAACATCAAGTTTAGAATCCAAATGAGAGAACTGCGACCTTCAGAAAAATCCACCCGGTGCAACATGATGGTCGGTTTAAACTGTCTAGATTGAAATTTAAGTCGATTTTGACTGTCTAGATTGAGATTTGAGTCATTTTTATTATAACTCTTGATTTATTCGGATTCTTGCTCAGGGATAGACCTCCCATCCTATATAAACCATGGTCATTTAAGGGTATTTAATCAATTAAACATATACAAAATCTACTACCTTTTATCTCTTCAAACCCTAGTTTCTGTTCTATCTTCGTCTCCACGATGGCTTAAGGCATTCTATATAGTCTATCTTAGAACAATCCTACGTGCATTATTAGCCTCGTTTGTTCTCTCCAAGTGGTTCTGTTTTTGAAATCTGGTGATCTGAGTTTTTTCGAGTTTGCTTTAGGATATGTATATGTTCTAACGCTTTGACACGTGGTCACTTTCACGGTAACACATTTATATAGTTGTGCATATCCACATGCATCTCAATCCTATCTCCCTTCCTGGACCGTTTATAAACACTCTGCTCCGTCAACCCTCAATTTTCATTACCAAGCTAAGCTAATATAATACTGTGCATATACAAATATATAATATATTTCCTTTCCTCTAATTTTTAGTCCTTATTGACCTTTAAGTTGTAGATTTGTTTTTCAAGAATACACGGCAGACCTTGTATGTAAGAAGAGCCAAACTAAGGCAGCAAATACGTAAATAAAATGAAAGTGTCATCGTTTCTGCTGCATTTCATCATTGATTCACGCGCGGATTCATTTCTGCCACAGTTAAAGGCCTAAAGCGAAAATTTAGTGCGTGCGGTGCGGCTACCTAGCTCATCTTTCTCTCGTTCGCTAGCTGTTGAAAAGTGTGTGTATGTGGTCGACTTTAGGGCTTCGTTTCAGAGCAAAGGGGAGGCATGCTCACAAGCTGGACCAACCATAGTTGAGGGCCACTAGCTAGCTACTGGCTTTGCCCATGCAAAAGTTGCTCTTCTTATTTAAGGTCGTCTCTAATTGTACTCTAGAGCTTAGGGCACATACAACGCGTCAACACGAGCTGTTGTATACGGTATTTTTTGGAAAAAAAAAAAAAAAAAAACTCGCGAGCCAGGAGACGGACGAGGTCGTCGTCTCGCGAGGCAACGACGAAGGCTCATGCTCCTAGGCTCAAAGCGACGAGGAGAGAGCGATGTACACGGTCGTCGCCTCCAAAGCGAGGGGTGCGGATCGGGCTGCGGCATGTGAGAACGTGCGAGAGCGGAGAATCCGAGCTGCGCGCGAAAAGGTTCACCCATCGTTGGTCGCGGCGGCAACGGCCATCTCCCTTGGTCGTGGCCACGGCATGGCGGCAACACTCATCCCCGTTGGTCGCGGCCACGGCCCACGGCGTGGCGGCCACGGCAACATCGGGCAGCCGCGACTTCACCGAAGGGCGTGGCGGCAGCATGGCTGTCGCTGTCCAGGGTTCCTAGATCTCTTACAGAAGGCGACCGTGACTTCACCGACGCCCCTTCCTCCATCGGCGTGGCAGCGGCGGCTTCACATATGGGCCATCCCAGCCGAGGGCGTGTTCCCCATGGCTGGCATCTTCGACCCGTCCGTCCTTACTACGAGTGGTGCTAGTTCGTCGATGAGGTCCGTTCCTCTTCCCCACCTCCGTCCACTGTTGCTGAATGATAACAACTGCAGAGAAGACGAGCTGAAGATGATGCTGGTGATGACTAATGATCTGAACACTTGGTGGTGCTCGCGAATATCCTTGTTGAACGCATGTTTGTAATAATACACTATGAACAACAAAAAAGAAATAAGAAAATTTAAAACTCTGCAGAGCTTTTACCCTAGATATATCAGTCTTTCAAGCATCAACAGAAAGCTAATCATTCACAAATTTTCAATAGAACAAAATTACTTGTAATTACATGATGTGTCAAAGCATATATCATCGCACTTTCCCGCTTAGCTGCAGCTTCTTGCCTTTTTAATGCCTTAGCTTTCATTTCTTCTACCGAGCCTATACTGTCACACCAGTCTTCCTGCATATCATCGATAGGCAATAAGTTTTCGACAACAAAGTTTTACTTCAATAAACAAATCCCAGCTTGTTCATTACTCTGGGGAAACTGGCATCAGTAGCTACAATACTTCTTCAAGCCATGCTTGTTAAACACACAAATAGTTGAATATTTCCAAAGTTGTAGTTGATATTCTCTTCCACTGTCTTCACATGAGGTAGGGGACAGCAGAATTTTTTGTGCATGCCTTACAGAGCAAGCTTTTCTTAGTTTCTTAAACTACTGTTGGCAGCTGGTGCTTTCTGAAACAGACAAAATGTCAACAGTTTAGAGTTTACAAGAAACAGTGGATCATGCCAACAACACAACCTGGTCCTTCATGAAAGCATGGACAATCTTATAGTGAAACCAGAACAGAACCGGCGGCTATGGCTTTCGTTTTTCATTGATAAACTACTGCCAAGATCTGGTTTATGTAACCATGCATATAAAGATTAAGTATTTATTAGGGATAATATGTATGTTCCGACTTGCATTTGCAAAATATATATCATAATAAGCAAGTAACTACATGAATGATTACATGACACCAACATCTGGAGTACTGTTTCTCACCTCAATATCGCGAATATGGTCCTCGTGAACATTTTGTTCAGGAGGTCTCTTCTGGGTCCCTTGGCTTTCCAAAGAAACACGAACTCGTCTTGCTCTGACACGAGCTTGAGCTCTTACCAGCGCCTGCATGCACTGAAGTGTTTCTGCTGCTTGTTTTCTTACAGAATGACCCCTAACAAGTGCCTGGAGTCTAACTAGTCCTTTTAACGCCCGTACAGCACGTCTAGCCTGGTGAACATGCAAAATTATCAGACCAACTCTTGAGTTGCATACTGACACTACTAATAATGAAGAAATGACTAAAAAACACGACTTTTCAAGCAGTAGCCTTATCTTGAAAGATGAAGGATTAAGCACAATCTTATCTCATCTAAGCCGTTAAAACATTCACAATAGTTAAGGGATTTGTTTTTGGATAATTTTACTCAACCAGAACCTAAGTTGGAAGGTTAGACTTCACCGCATAACAGAATGCAATGTGCTCTATATTTTTCTTAGTTTTGGTAACAAAATGATAATTAAAGTATTCTTATAATACCAGGAATGCTCGAAAGGCAGACTGAATAACTACAGCAGCCTGATGCTCCTTTGTACCACGTTCAGTCTGAGAAACTTGAAGAGATGTGCTCGGGGAGGAAGCAGAATTCGATATTGTTTCTGTGTTCGCATCGCCAGCCAATGGTTCAGCTTGTACTCTGAGTTCTTCGGCTGCAAGAACGCCTTCTGTGCCTGCAGAATGATCCTGTTTGTGTAGCAACTGGGTAGCAGAGCTCCTCTGCAATTTTCAGAAAGTATTGCAGCAACATAATCAAAATCAATCAATCATAATTAAAAAGAAAAGCAAATAATGTTTTAACATAAATATGTGCAGCGTAGTGTCACAGAGGATGCGATGAGGGCCAAAAATACAGCAGTGCTATTTTGTTGGCATCAGCATAGAACTCGACGAACTGAACTAGGTTTAATCCTTTAGGTGTTGCTCAATTCATGGAATGGATGTAACTAGGTAACAGAAATAGAAGATACAGAACCAGACTGTAGTATCAGCTATTGCGCTTGATGAACCAGCTCACTATATCAGCAAGCTGAGTTTAATCATATCAGCATAACAATAAGGAAGAAATATAAACTATCACTTCAAAATGGAGGATGCAGTTCAGTAGTTGGTCCAACTCCAACTCCTTTTTTTGTCATATAATGGATGAGACGATGGAATAGTTATCAGTTTTGACAACATTAACACATTATCAGAAATGAAGATACCTATGCAGCATCAATGCATGGCGTGTGCTGATATTAACTACATGATGTATGGATGGCTTAAAAGGAATGTTGGAATACACTTGACCTACAGCTCACACAAATGTAACAAAAAAGTGGGACAACAGCCCTTATCGGATATCAGATGACAACGGCATGTCAACAACAAAAGTGGCTCCAACTTCAGATGAGTTCCGGTAAAACATCTGTGTTAGCATAAGCAAAGCATCTCATGGGAACGCAGACTAAATCTCAAGCTATAGACAGATGCACAAGTGCACAGTGAGTTACCCCAGCACTGCATTCAGCATTTCGCCGCTTTTCATGCTTTCTTATCCCAACCAGTGATTTTATCCACTTAGCTGAAATCCCCATGATAGCACTTTCTTATCCTGTAGAATTGTTGCAAAATTTAAGTGAGGTTGCTGAACACACACATCAATTGTTGCTCCGATAGCAAGAAGCAAAATACAAAAGTGGAAATCCGTCCTAATCTAAATATCGAACGAGGCATGGAAAAGCATGAACGGTTAACAAAAATACAGTCTTGCAAATGTCCAAAACTCCGTGGTGGAAGGGAAAAAAGGGGGATAGCATTGCAACCGATACCCAATTCACAAACTCCTAGAACTCTCTGCAGCTGGTACCCACACAGAGCAAAAGCACTTCTTGGCAACTCATATTCAGAACTTGTAAACGAGCAAAAAGTCTACGGAAGCGAGAACAGTATTAGTAGCCGCATCAAAGGGGAGGCAGAATCTCACAGGCGAAATGCGAGCTAATTTCACAAACAAGACCATGGATCGGGTAGAGCGAGACAAAGCTTAATCCAGGAGCGAACCCAACCACAGATCAGAGTGGTAGTTACTGCCGCCCAACAACAGCAAAAACAAGCAGCTCATGCTCTGGAATTTCATCAACTCATACAGCGCGCTCCAATAAACTCCTTAACAAAGCAAATCATAGTGAATGAATGAATTGGGAGGGCAAGCTCCGCTTGCCATGATCGGAATGCGCCGGGCAAACATTACTCATGGCACAGATCCACCACAATTCAATGGCATAAGTCAAGGTAGAATCAGTAGTAACAGGGAATGATAAATAAAGACCGAATTTCCACTCAGCCCCCAACACAGTTCATCCGATTAAAGTAAAGCATTGAGCACCGGATGAACTGTGTTGAAAAGCATTGAGCACACGAATAAAAGAGTTGTTAGATAGTGGTTCAAGTAATCAAATTACTACAACACTTGCTAGCTAGATAGTGGTGGTTAAAGGTAGTGATAATCGCTACAGATTAGTCCTTGGGTAATGACAGGAACTCGGATGAGGATGGAGCCACAATGCTACATCTTAAGACGGCAGATACACTTCTTTCTACTCCTAGTGCCACTCTAGTTTTTGGACTTCCCCTTCAGTTGACATCTGGTGCAGTATACAAAGCAGCCTTGGCTCCATGAGATTAAACATGTTTGAGACATCTTTCACATCGAACATGTTTCTGGACATGAACGGGTGTGGTGCCGCTCGCACCTGCTGAAGGCGCTGTCACGCTGTTTGTGCTGCTCTTCCTCTTGCGTTTGCTTGCTGTTGCCAGTCCTGAAGAGCCTGCTGCCGCCATTGAGCCTGCCAAGCCGGAACCTGATTTGGATGCATTCCCCGTGGTGGTTGAAGAAAGGTCAGCGGATGGGAAATATAGATTATCTGCTGCCTGCCCAGGTACCTTGTTGCTGCTGTTGCTGCTGCGTCAGCTTCAACTGTTGAGTGGCCGTAAAGCTGCAGTGCATCAGTACTAGCGGTGGCAATGGCTCGTGCTTCATTTCGATGAAAGGGCGCTGCCAAGGTAGGTAGCAAAGCTTGAAAGTTCTGTGGATAGGGGGCTGGCATCGCTAGTAATGGGATCTTCTCGGTGGCGGCTGCTATGGCTGCACGGAAGGCCTCCTCTGTCCCCATAGCTGCAGGGACACCACAATAGTCCTGAGAGAGGTGGGCCTCTCCGTTGCACCGCACCTTCAGACAGCCCTCTCCAGTCCCTCTACCACAATTGACATTGTTGCTCAAAAAGTTCACGATATTGGTGAACAGTCCATTTGCCCCGGGGTTGGAGGTGAAGCGCATCAGCTGATGTAGATAGAGGTTCTTAACGCCATCACAGATCCAGGCGGGGCTGTTGATGGCGTTGTCCATGTTCCCATGGCATTGAGGAACTGGTTTATGTCCCTTGTCTTCAAAGCCATTAGGAGACCGTACAGCTTGGTTAAGACGGCAGATTGGCCCATGGCATCCTCATGCGCCGGATGAGACTTGAGGAGTAGGTACTGGTCAACTGTGAAGGTGGTGAGGAGGTCCAGGAGGTCTTAAACCTCTGGTGGGACAGGTCCAAAGCGCTGGATCTGATACAGATGCTACCGTGCAAAATTAGCCAACACAGTCATGTCCCTGGATCTGCGCATGTCATCCAATGGGACGAGCCTGTCAAAGAGTGCCCTAGTGCCCTTTAGTGATCCATTGAGGTGGACACAAAAGCCATCTATGATAAGTGTTCCATCCAGGGAGAAATCATGGCTGTGCAGTCGAATCATCCTGTAGACCAATGCTACTGTGGTATTCCTTGTTAGTAATCCTAGCGCATGAGTCAGTCGGTTAGTTAGCTTTGCATGTTTCTATTTCAACATTGCATGCGCACGAGCACCAACCTGTGGTTGCCGTGCGCATAGAAGGGGGTGGTGAGATTAGCTCACACACGATCCGGGGATGAACGGTGATTCAGCGGCATCGTGGGCACGGGGATGGACGTGCTCGCTGCGCGGTGCGTAGCTGACCACTGCGTGGTCCTGTTCTTTGTATTCACAGAATAAAAAGGCGAAGTAATATACAGAAAACGCTGCTGATTGTTGCGCAGCACCAAACCTCTGAGTTCCAAGCGTTCTTGAGTTTGAGTGTTTATGTGTTCCTACGATTGTCATCGCGAGCTCGCCGGGCGTCAGGAACGCCGGTTCAGAGCTAACAATTGGTATCCGAGCTGTGAGAGAGGGCCTAGCGCGCCGCCATGACGTCGCCGAAGGGTCGAGGCCGTTCGCCGCTGCCGGCGGACACGAAGGAGAAGGGCAGTGGCTCCGACAGCAAAACTCCACCGCGCACGCCGTCTTCAAGCCGCTCGCCGTCGTGCCGTTCGCGGACCCGCGACGCCCGCCGTTCGCGAACACGCCGTCCACGCAAGGTCGTGATCGAGCGCGTGATCCGTGAGACCAACGGGTCTGGCAACTGGCCGCAACTCACCAAGACCAACTACGACTCATGGTCGTTGTTGATGAAGCTGAAGCTCCAGGCGCATCACTTGTGGGACAGCAGCATTGGTCTACTGGATGATTCGACTGCACAGCCATGGTTTCTCCCTGGATGGAACACTTATCATAGATGGCTTTTGTGTCCACCTCAATGGATCACTAAAGGGCACCAGGGCACTCTTTGACAGGCTCGTCCCATTGGATGACGTGCGCAGATCCAGGGACCTGACTGTGTTGGCTAATTTTGCACAGCAGCATCTGTATCAGATCCAGTGCTTTGGACCTGTCCCACCAAAGGTTCAAGACCTCCTGGACCTCCTCACCACCTTCACAGTTGATCAGTACCTACTCCTCAAGTCTCATCCGGCGCATGAGGATGCCATGGGCCAATCTGCCGTCTTCACCAAGCTGTACGGTCTCCTAATGGCTTTGAAGACAAGGGACATGAACCAGTTCCTCAATGCCATGGGAACATGGACAACGCCATCAACAGCCCCGCCTGGATCTGTGATGGCGTTAAGAACCTCTATCTACATCAGCTGATGCGCTTCACCTCCAACCCCGGGGCAAATGGATTGTTCACCAATATCATGAACTTTTTGAGCAGCAATGTCAATTGTGGTGGAGGGACTGGAGAGGGTTGTCTGAAGGTGTGGTGCAACGGAGAGACCCACCTCTCTCAGGACTATTGTGGTGTCCCTGCAGCTATGGGGACAAAGGAGGCCTTCCGTGCAGCCATAGCAGCCACCACCGAGAAGATCCCATTACTAGCGATGCCAGCCCCCTATCCACAGAACTTTCAAGCTTTGCTACCTACCTTGGCAGCGCCCTTTCATCGAATTGAAGCACGAGCCATTGCCACTGCTAGTACCGATGCACTGCAGCTTTACGGCCACTCAACAGTTGAAGCTGACGCAACAGCAACAGCAGCAGCAAGGTACCTGGACAGGCAGCAGATAATCTATATTTCCAATCCGCCGACCTTTCTTCAACCACCACGGGGAATGCATCCAAATCAGGTTCCAGCTTGGCAGGCTCAACGGCGGCAGCAGGCTCTTCAGGACTACCAACAACAGCAAGCAAACACAAGAGGAAGAGCAGCACAAATAGCGTGACAGCGCCTTCGGCAGGTGCGAGCGGCACCACACCCGCTCATGTCCAGAAACATGTTCGATGTGAAAGATGTCTCAAACATGTTTAATCTCATGGAGCCAAGGCTGCTTTGTATACTGCACCAGGCCATGTCAACTGGAGGGGAACTCCAAAAACTAGAGTGGCACTGGGAGTACAAAGAAGTGTATCTGCCGTCTTAAGATGTAGCATTGTGGCTCCATCCTCATCCGAGTTCCTGTCATTACCTAAGGACTAATCTGTAGCGATTATCACTACCTTTAACCACCACTATCTAGCTAGCAAGTGTTGTAGTAATTTGATTACTTGAACCACTATCTAACAACTCTTTTATTCGTGTGCTCAATGCTTTCCAACACAGTTCATCCGGTGCTCAATGCTTTACATTAATCGGATGAACTATGTTGAGGACTGAATGGAAATTCGGTCTTTATTTATCATTCCATGTTACTACTGATTCTACCTTGACTTATGCCATTGAATTGTGGTGATCTATGCCATGAGTAATGTTTGCCCGGCGCATTCCGATCATGGCAAGCGGAGCTCGCCCTCCCAATTCATTCATTCACTATGATTTGCTTTGTTAAGGAGTTTATTGGAGCGCGATGTATGAGTTGGATGAAATTCCTGAGCATGAGCTGCTTGTTTTTGCTGTTGTTGGGCGGCAGTTACTGAAGCTCTGATCTGTGGTTGGGTTCGCTCCTGGATTAAGCTTTGTCTCGCTCTACCCGATCCATGGTCTTGTTCGTGAAATTAGCTCGCATTTCGCCTGTGAGATTCTGCCTCCCCTTCGATGCGGTTACCAATACTGTTCTCGCTTCCGTAGACTTTTTGCTCGTTTACAGGTTCTGAATATGAGTTGCCAAGAAGTGCTTTTGCTCTGTGTGGGTACCAGCTGCAGAGAGTTCTAGGAGTTTGGGAATTGGGTATCGGTTGCAATGTTATCCCCTTTTTTCCCTTCCACCACGGAGTTTTGGACATTTGCAAGACTGTATTTTTGTTAATTGTTCATGCTTTTCCATGCCTTGTTCGATATTTAGATTAGGACGGATTTCTACTTTTGTATTTTGCTTCTTGCTATCGGAGCAACAATTGATGTGTGTGTTCAGCAACCTCACTTAAATTTTGCAACAATTCTGCAGGATAAGAAAGTGCTATCATGGGGATTTCAGCTAAGTGGATAAAATCACTGGTTGGGATAAGAAAGCATGAAAAGCGATGGTTCGTCGTCGGTCGCCGCCTTGAGCCGCCCAGTGACCTCCTTGATGGAGAGTGTGTCGATGTCGAGGAGGGTCTCGATGGAAATTACGAGTTGCTTGTACCTTGGTCGAGCGACGCGGAGGTACTTGGCCACCACCTTCGGCTCCGGATCCGGGTCGCCGAGGATCGCCCGCCTCTGCACGATGTTGGAGAGGCGCAGGGCAAAGTCCTCGACGGACTCCCCGTCGCGGAACGTAATCTGCTCGTACTCCGCACGGATACTCTGCGCCCTCGACTTCATCACGCGCTCGTCACCGATGCGCATCGAACGGATCGCCTCCCACGCCTCCTTGGCTGACAGCTTGGTCGCCATGGTGGGCACCATCTCCGGGGGCACGCCGGAGCAGATCGCCTCCAGGGCGGTTCGGTCGTCGTGGAACTCGTCGTCACCGGACTCGATGATGTCCCACAAGTGACGCGCATGTAGCTTCAGCTTCATCAAAAACGACCATGAGTCGTAGTTGGTCTTGGTGAGTTGCGGCCAGTTGCCGGACCCGTTGGTCTCGCGGATCACGCGCTCGATCACGACCTCGCGTGGACGGCGCGTTCGCGAACGGCGGGCGTCACAGGTCCGCGAACATCGCGACAGCAAGCGGCTTGAAGACGGCGTGCGCGGTGGAGTTTTGCTGCCAGAGCCACTGCCCTTCTCCTTCGTGCCCGCCGGTGGCGGCGAGCGGCCTCGACCCTTCGGCGACGTCATGGCGGTGCGCTAGGCCCTCTCTCACAGCTCCGATGCCAATTGTTAGCTCTGAACTGGCGTTCCTGACGCCCGGCGAGCTCGCGATGACAATCGCAGGAACACAGAAACACTCAAACTCAAGAACGCTTGGAACTCAGAGGTTTGCTGCTGCGCAACAATTAGCAGCGTTTTCTATATATTACTTCGCCTTTTTATTCTGTGAATACAAAGAACATGACCACGCAGTGGTCAGCTACGCACCGCGCAGCGAGCACGTCCATCCCCGTGCCCACGATGTCGCTGAATCACCGGTCATCCCCGGGTCGTGTGCGAGCTAATCTCACCACCCCCTCTTGTGCGCACGGCAGCCACAGGTTGGTTCTCGTGCGCATGCAATGCAGAAATAGAAACATGCAAAGCTAACTAACCGACCGACTCATGCGCTAGGATTACTAGGCAGCGAACACCTTGCTCTTGGTGAAGTGGAGCTGGCTGTCGTGGCGGATCGACACCGTCTTGCTGTCCTGCAAGAACGGCGAGCACCGCGCCATTGCCAACGTCTACTACCTGCCCTGCCTCACCGCCAACATCGTCTCCGTCGGCCAGCTCGACGAGATCGGGTACCAAGTGCTGGTAGAAGATGGCGTGATGCGTGTTCGTGACGAGGAGCGGTGGCTCCTTGCCAAGATTCACCGCAACCCAGGCCGGCTCTACATGCTCGACGTCGACAACGCACGGCCGGTCTGCCTGGCGGCGCAGGGCGATGAGGAAGCCTGGGTGTGGCACGCCCGCTTCGGCCACCTCCACTTCGCCGCGCTGCGCAAGATGGGCAGGGATGGCCTTGTCCGCGGCCTGCCCCTGCTCACCCAAGTGGAGCAGTTGTGCGAAGCCTGCCTAGCCGGCAAGCACCGACGGTCCCCATTCCCGCAACGCGCCCTTGGACGCTCATCGGAGGTGTTGCAGCTGCTCCACGGCGACCTCTGTGGACCTATCACGCCGCCGACACCGAGTCGAAATCGGTATTTTCTCCTACTCGTCGATGACTGCTCCCGGTACATGTGGCTGTCTCTGCTTCCCAGCAAGGATGATGTGCCCACGGCGATCAAGCGCATCCAAGCAGCCGCGGAACGCAAGTCGGGCAAGCTAGTTCGTGCACTCCGCACGAACAGAGGAGAATTCCTGGCGAAAGACTTCGAGCAGTACTGCGCCGAGCTAGGACTTCGTCGCGAGTTGACGGTGCCGTACTCCCCTCAACAAAACGGCGTCGTCGAGCGCTGCAACCAGTCCGTGGTCGGGACCGCCCGAAGCATGCTGAAGGCAAAGGGGCTCCCGGGCGAATTCTGGGGCGAGGCGGTCACCACGGCCGTCTATCTGCTCAACCGATCCTCGTCCAAGAGCGTGGGTGGCAAGACCCCCTATGAGCTCTGGACCGGCAGCGTCCTTGGCGTTCAACACCTGCGCACGTTCGGCTGTATCGCACACATGAAGGTAACAACGCCAAACTTGAAGAAGCTCGACGACAGGAGCAGGCGCACCATCTTCGTCGGCTATGAACTTGGCTCCAAGGCGTATCGGGTGTATGACCCGGTGACCCGGCGCGTGTACGTCAGCCGCGACCTGGTGTTCGAGGAGGCGGCGCAGTGGCTTTGGACCCAAGGCCATCGTAGTGAGGTGGACGACTTTGTCGTTGAACACCTGCCACTGCCCGGATCGACCACCACGACAACGACATCGAGCACGACTTCATCGGCCGGAGCTGCTGCTACACCTTCGGTCTCGCCGGCGTCATCAGTCCACGCTTCACCGGCTCATGGCACAGGGAGCATGACGCCTGGAGCATCGTCAGCCCACGCCTCACCAGTGCAAGGCATTGGGAGCACGACGCCAGGCACACCCCCACTACAGGACGCGGACTCGGTGGAGTTCGTGTCGCCACCAGGTGTCGGCGCGTCGCAGCTGCTGGATGCGGACCACGACGACGACGCCCCACTTCGGTACCGCGACATCAACAATGTGCTCGGGCCAGCCACGCCGCCGGGTTTCGCCGCACGGCAGATGGAGCAGCTGCTATTGGCAAGCGAGGCCGAGCCGGCATCGTTCAAGGAGGCGCTGGAACATGAGAACTAGCGCCACGCCATGCTCGACGAGTTCACCTCTATTGAGGCGAACGACACTTGGAGGCTCATTGACCCACCACCAGGGGTGCGTCCAATCGGCCTCAAGTGAGTCTACAAGACGAAGCGGGATGAAGCCGGGCTCGTCACCGAGTTCAAAGCCCGGCTCGTCGCCAAGGGGTACGTCCAGCACCAGGGCATCGACTTCGACGAAGTATTCGCCCCAGTGGCACGCCTGGAGTCCGTGAGGTCTGCTGCCGGGCGGCGCTTCGCTTCTAAGCGAAAGGGGTACATCCACCATATGGACGTCAAGTCCGCTTTTCGAATGGTGAGCTCTCGGAGGATGTCTACGTCGAAAGCGGCCGTGGGGGGTTCGTCTTTGAAAGGCCAAGAAAGCGAAGGTGCTCCACCGATCAAAGGCCTCTACGGACTCCGTCAAGCCCCACGAGCATGGTACTCCAAGCTCGATGAGTCCCTGATGAAGCTTCGGGTTCCGACGCGAACACGTCGAACATCTTTGTCTATATCGCGGTGTGGGCGCGCCGCCGCCTCATCGTGGGCGTCTATGTGGACGATCCGGTTATCACCGGAGGGATCCACGAGACGTCGGCACCTTCAAGGAGGAAATGACGGCGACATTCAAGATGAGCGACCTCGAGCCTGCGCTACTACCTCGGTTTGGAGGTGACGCAGATGGGGAGCGGCATCACGATCTGTCAAAGCGCCTATCTTTGCAAAGATTACGGAAGGCGGCTGGCTTTGTTGGATGCAATCCAAGTCACACCCCATGGAGTCCAAACTTAAGCTCGATGAAGTCCACTCTGCTCTGTTGTTGATGCCACAAAAGCATGGGAGCATTGTGGGTTCCTCCGTTACTGGTAAACTCAAGACCGGACTGGCGTACTCGGTGGGGTACATCGGTCGGTTCATGGAGAACCGACTCTGAGAACACATGGTGGCCGTGAAGAGGTCTTTGAGGTACATTCTTTGGAACCTTGCACTTGGTTTGTCATTACGAGAGGGGAAAGGAGCCTGACTCATCAGCTACAAATGACAGGTGATCGGCCGGTGATGTTGATACAAGGAATAGCACCACAGAGTTCTCTTCTTCCTCGGCTCAAAGCATCATCACATGGCGGCCCCGAAGCAAAAAGTGGTGGCCTTATCTTCTGCAAGCGAGTAATACATCGCAGACCACTCTCTGCGACTGCCGAGGTGTTTGGTTGGCTCGACTTCTTGCTGAGTTCAAAGGCGAGAAGAGCAGGGCCATCACATTGAAGATCGACAGTGAGTCTGCCATTCAACTGAGTAAGAACCCAGTTTTTCATGACCGCAGTAAACACATAGATGTGAGATATCATTATATATGAGAATGCGTCGAGGAGAACAGGGCGATATTCGAGTCCGTTGGGACAGTTGAAGAGCTAGCAGACATTCTGACGAAGGCTTTGGGGCGAGTTCAATTTTGTGAACTTCGTTCCAAGATCGGCGTCATCAACATTCAGACCATGCGCAAGAATTAGGAGAAGAATTTGTTAGTAATCCCAACGCATGAGTCTGTCGGTTAGTTAGCTTTGCATGTTTCTATTTCTGCATTGCATGCGCACGAGCACCAATATGTGGCTACCGTGCGCATAGGAGGGGTGGCAAGATTAGCTCGCACACGACCCTAGGATGACCGGTGATTCAGCGGCATCGTGGACACGGGGATGGACGTGCTCGCTGCGCGGTGCGCAGCTGACCACTGCGCGGTCCTGTTCTTTGTATTCACAGAATAAAAGGGCGAAGTAATATACAGAAAACGCTGCTGATTGTTGCGCAGCACCAAACCTCTGAGTTCCGAGCGTTCTTGAGTTTAAGTGTTTCTGTGTTCCTGCGATTGTCATCGCAAGCTCGCCGGGCGTCAGGAACACCGGTTCAGAGCTAACATTCCTCACCGTATCGGAAACAACCTTGCACCGACGGGAGTCTCCCGGAACCTCCATAAAATCCATGGCGGGCTCACGTGAAACGTACAGCGCCATCGTGGAGCGAACCTCTCGCAGATCCCACACAAACATGTAACACACGACACCCTAGATAATAAAAAAGATCGAACCGCACGAGATGACGCCATAAGAACAAGCAAGATTCAGAATGCAGAAATCAAACGGCAGGAGATGAGGAGAACCTAAATGGATCGCGTGGCCCAGAGCGTTGGTCAAGTGAAACGCCATCCTCTCCTCTCGGAGACGGCGGAGCGAGGAGGAGGGAGCTGCGGAGTGAGCGGGAGAAGGAGATGGTGACGCCGAGGAGGTAGCTGCGGAGCTCAGGGAGAAGGTGACGGCGACGAGAACATTGCGGCTGGCGGCGCCGGAGGACACGCGAGGAGGAAAAAGAGCGAGCGACTCTGGGTGAGGACTGAGGGGACGGGGACTGGTCGGCTAGGTTCCCGTGCGTGGGCGGTAGCGGAGTAGCGGGCTAGCGGAGTGCTCGTGCGTGATGCGTGTGCGCCGAGCGTGGGTGGCGGCGGCCGGCTGCTCTCGGGATGACGTTGGTGCGGCCTGGACCATGGAATGGGCTTTAGGGTTCCTATTTGATGGATGGTTGTTTTTTGAACGGCCCAATAATAATAAAAAAAAGGACTGGATAAAAGAGGCTGAGGATTCGAACTCAGCGTGCTCAAAAGATACTTTAACTTGCATGAATGAACCACCACGTTCCCTGCGCGTTCCATTGACATGTGGTACGCGTTCCCATACTTGAAGGAACAAGGTGAAGCTGTATACCCTCCTCGTTCCACAGCTTTTGAAAATACCGTACCATGTTCCCTGCGTTCCGGGAACTTGGCTGCTAAGGGCCGCGAAGCACGGCGCAGCAGCCCAATAACGACCCAGCCAGCCTAAATTAGTTTCCACTCGGACAGACAAAGAGGGAGAGAGAGCAAGGATTTTTTTTATTTTATGATTTTTCGAAAATAAATCACCGATCTAAAAATTTTCAGTTTTAGCCACCAAACGCTATTTGAATTAGCGGTTTAAAGAAATCGCTAGTTGAATTTGCAGTTTAGCTTATAAATCGCAGTTTAAATCTGCGTTTACACTAAAAGCTGTTTGAAACTGTGGCAAGACGTGCCACGTAGGCACTTGGAGGCCCTCCCGCCCCCAGGATTCAAAACGCTCGTTGAAACAGTGGCAGGGTGTCGGCACCTGGGCCCAGGCAGCCAAACCGCTCTTTGAAACAGCGGCAGGGTGTCGCCGCGCGGGTCCAGGGAGGTTACCGCAGAATGAAAGAGTGGTTTCCTCCTCCGCCCTTTGAAACCGCGTTTCCGGGGCCCCCTACCGCTCGTTCAACGTGCGGTTTGCCTCCCCCCTATAAAAGGCCAAAAAATGGCTGAAATCTCATTTTAATTCGAAAAAAAGAGAAAGGGAGGGGTGAGAAGAGAGGGAGGGGGAGGAAGTGTGGAAAGCGGCAAAGCCCTGCCGGATCTGCGCTTCGCTTCAGGTATTTTTCTAACTGCAGTAGCACATTTGAGTTCACACCATATGTCAGAGAAATCCTGGTAGCTACTACGACTTGAAGGCATGCATATCCCTGTGTAACAAACAAAGGCCCGAAGCAAGTCCTGCAGAGGTCATTTTTAGCATTGGGCCCCTGCATAGATGCATTTGCACATTGCATGCCGGTCATCTGCATAGATGGGACGTTCTTGACAGGAAGGTACAAAGGCACAATACTTACTGCTGTTGCAGCCGACGGTAACAACCAGTTGTTGCCGTTGGCGATAGCCTTTGTGGAGCAGGAGAGTGGTGATAGTTGGTACTGGTTTCTAGAGAGAGTGAGTTGTCAAGGGTGTGCAAGACGTCTGTGTCGTACACGATAGGCACAAAAGGTATTCTGCAAGCATTAGAAGACATTAAAAATGGAAACACAGAACGTCGTAGGGTAGCACATTGGCCGGATGTGAAGAGTAGATAGTGCATGAGGCATATGGGGGCAAACTTCCATAGCCAGTTCAAGAACAAGGCCCTGACGAAATTGTTCAAGCGCTTATGCAGCCAGAATCAGGAGAGAAAGTTCAAAGTGCTTTGGAAGAAGCTCGACGAGCTAACCAAGAAACAGGACAGCAGAGCTAGCAAAGAGGCCTGAGAACTCAGAAGCGGATCACCCTGTTTCACTTGACGATGTGGGGTTAGATGGTCCTAAAGTCAACAGAAGAGGCGGCCATGCCATTAAGACATTCAGCCAGTGGATAGAGCATGAGCCGAAGGAGAAATGGGCATTGTTGTATACTAGTGAAAGGCGCGCGCCATTGCGCGCGTTCGTAGGGATAGGTAAGTTCACAGTCGAAAATATATATTGAAACATTCGATGTACAACCGAGTTAACAGTCAAGTAGACAGGTATGTAGTTTGTAACATTACACAGCCAAATATAGATTAAGAACAGCTGTAGATAGAGTAAATAGTTTGTGAACCTATCTGAAATTTTAACAACTGATAAAACTCAATGTAAGGAAACTAGAGATACACAACCAATTTTCTGAACCAAACTGTTATTTCGCAATCCAAGCCCTGATGCTAACATGCAAGTATTTGATATGGAGAAAAAAAATTGGTTAATCTGCACTTTCATTTGATCCTCCTGGTATCAGTTGGGAAATAATGAATCATACGATCCGATCCTTTGATGGACTCCTTTCGGGAAGTATGCACATGGAACACATCCTCTGTCCTGCCAGATTATCTTTCTCAAAACCTAGTTAAAACCCATGTACCTAATGATCTGCTATTAAAATCGAGTGCACTCAAATCAAGACATCTCAAAAATAACCTTCCGATCAATTGTGTGCATGTATGCTTGCAAGAGAAGGTTGAGCGAAATTGGAATTTGGATAGAAATAAACGGAGGGAGGCAAATTGAGGGGTACCTGTTACTCATAATGTTCAGGAATGATGGTTGCCTTGTCCAGGAGGGATTTACATATGATTCATGAAGCGCACTTGACCTGACCAGATCCGAACACCTAGCAATGGGAGAAGCTTGTAGTGACTCCTTGAAGAAAACACGGATTGTCGGTGGCAACACGAGAAAGGAAAATGGACGCCAACCTCTTAGAGAATCTCTTGGAAAGGGAACTTTCACTCTTCTCACACTTTTCATGATCGACACATTTGGTTTAATGGCACGATTCTTGTCCATGAGATAAAGATGTTGAACTTGGTTGGCTTGGGTACATTTTATCCAACGATATAGGATTCTTTCTTTGCGGCATGCCCTTGGCTTTTGCGTTTATTCAAAAATAATCGCATTCATAATTCCCTCATAATAGTTTGAAGAGAAAGATGCGTCTGATTAAGAAGTCACAAAAAAGGGAGAAAGGAAGAAAAAAAGCGTCATACGGCCATAATTATTCTTGGACATAGCTTGGAACAAGTATGTGGGCAATTATTATCTGGAAACAACTTGGGCGCTATCTGTTGTCCACGATTTCATGACTCATCTTCCGGACCTAGAAACAAATGACACATAACAAATGAATCACAGTTTGTATCGGTGGAAAGCGATTCTGATTCTACGATTGTTTTATTCTAATTGATATTAAACACGGATATACGCATTTCCCAATATAAACCCACTAACCCATGACATTTGCCTAAAGTCTTCCAATGCACCTTTTGGCCTTTATCAAACATGCAAGGTTAAGAACGGTAATGATAGCAAGAGTGGAAAAAGAAAACTAGAACATGGTATGTCATGATTTTCTTTGGTCTCTAAATGAACATCAATGACATGGAGAACAATATAGTGATTGACCCACATCTGGTGACAACTAAAATCGATTTTTTAGAGTTGGGCTATGTTACGACATCCACATTTCATGTAACATATGAGGGGCATGAAGGCCTTTGTACCTTGGAAACTACCACTATGCCTAAGCTCAAATTGAAAATTTGGTGGGGCATGTGTGTGGGCTGCTGTTTCCAATTCAAAACATGAGCAAAGAAGTAACATTAGCTGAACGCATATGAATAAGATAAATATCGATGACATGAATATAGCAGGATCTATCTGGTCCAAAAAAGCATGGATGGCTATAGCAGTACGTACCTGGTCCGAAAAAGCAAGGGACAAAAGCAAAGAAGGTGACATTAGCTGAAGACATCTAAGGGGAGTAAAAATTTGACAGCACTGATCTTAGCAAGCAGCAGGCGTAAATAGATGGGAAAATAGAAAAGGTCGACATAAATGAGAGGAAGCCTAAATGACCTACAAGGTAGCAACAGGCGACATGCATATGAAGGAATCCAACATGGAGTGGAGACAAATACTGTTAATAATGCAAGTACGCAACAAAATGAAGAAATACCAACCTGTGCAGGAAGGAAGCAAAAAATATTCAGAAAAAAATATAAGCAGTATGAGTACAAATTAACCATAGATTGGAGACACTAAAAATAGAGCATGATCAGCAGGCTAAATCATTTTGTGAAACCTGGTTGGTGGTTGACTGAAAGAATTCAAAGGAGAATACGTAGCATATTTTTTTAGTCTGATAGCTTGCATGGAAGTCTCTAAATAACCAATTTCAGATTTGAGCCACGATCTAAAATAAAGGGAACTAATTAAAAAAATAGATGTGAAGCATGTATTTTACCTTCGCAGGCTTACACCTTGAGGCCGAGTGATCCAAGCGATCCAGGCAATGATGATTCACTTCTTTAGCATTTGAATAGAATTAGAGTTTTCGTAGTCTTTGACAGGGAAAATGAAAGCACGTTCTCAAGTGATATATTGTGCACTCACAGATTGCATAAATCTGTTAGTTTGTGATAGAGCGCAGGTTTAAGCATTGGGGTAATAATCATGTTAGACTCCAACAGGTGATAATATTTTTTATCATAACCTGCTGATGCAATGCAACTTATACGCAACAATCTTATGTGATGACCATAAAGGAAATTACCTATCAGCTGGAAAAATTGTCTGAACAGAGATCCTTTCCAAGCATTACATATAGCTTCTTCTGTGTTTCTGTACGTAATAGAAACAAATATGCAGAGGATAATAATCATATTAGAGTACAGTAACTTTTAGTTGGTAAAAGTCTTCGTATGGATTAATTGCTGAAATTACATTCTCACTAATACCAACATTTAAGAATAAGAAAAATAACAGAGAACTTGCAAATGTCTCTTAACAATCAGATGCCACCAATAATGAAAATTAACTATTGACAAAAATACACCATGAATAATTCCTATTCATATGAACTGATCGAGTTTTATTCTCTGCATCAAATTCTGACTCCCCTAGAAAAGAGGACTGGAGATAATGAGACTGTACCAGGAGAAGCTAGAATAGCTCGTTGCAAAAATATGCTGCGTGCCCATCAGATATGTTAAAAATGTAACTATTTTTAGCAAACAATAGACATGGACATGATTATGGTAAATAACATAATGAGAGTGAAGGAAAATAAATAGAGGGATTATAACATTGAGTATTATAACATTGAGTATTCTGAATTGGTGCTTTGGATGTATGGAAGTGAGGTTTGACATTATAGATCATGTTGGATGTATGCGGTAATTTTTGGCCAGAGCTAATTTGGAAGAACACTAAAATTGGATGTTTGGAACTATTTATTGGCCCTGGGTCCATTTTTATGTGCTACATTGTTGTATTTGTAAGCTTTCTTTCTACAAATACTGAAACAAATAGGGAAAAAGTTCATCAAAATCCATATATCTCTTCTCTAGGGATACTCTTCACCAACTTCAAGTAATCAAAACGAAATTTGAGTATACAACTTGCAGAAAACACTGCATTTCTTTGAATTTCGAACCTTTTCAAACACCAAACACCAAAAACAATCAGAAGGGGAAGGTACTAATGTTAATTGGCAGATCCTAAACTAAAGTACATATTTTTCTGTTAAAAGTGTCAAGCAGAGTATATTACCAAATGCTAATTGGTAGATCCTAAACTATCTTACCTTTCAAATTAACACACGATATCCTAAGCACTGGTGAATCTTGGAAAAACATAGCACTCAGTATAGGGAAAAAATAATTTTCAAAGAATATTATAGATCAATATAATCAAATCAAGTTTAGAATGATCTACCGCCAGCTGCCTCCAGATAGACATCTCTCTAGCACCATGAAGCACTGCATTATGGAATTTGGCCTTGAGATCTACCAAGCATGCTGTAAAAACCTGAGCTCTGTACAGTAAGCATCTTAGATGGTGGGCACCTGGAGTGTGTCAATAGGAAACCAAGGATTTGAATCATTCTAAGGAAAAAGGAGACAAGCATAAACAAAATGGAGGCTAAAATGGAGGTAATTTTCATAAGGCTTACAGTGTTTTTAGTTAGAACCAGAGTCCTATATAAACAATTATGCATCAGTGGCTAAACTACTAAAGTGATATAGTATAGACCATGTATTGCAACAAAACTAATCTCTATCTATGTCCTGGTGTGCCATGTAAGACGGGATACAATTTTTACGACCACTGAAAGGTACATGTAACAAATCAGATTTAGTAGGACATATTTTCTATATTAAAAAAGCAGTGGATATATTTTCTGGTGTATGAACGTAAAATGGAACTTTGGATGCATACTGAGATGTAAAAAAACAAAGAAATGTAGAATTAGTATCCTGGAGTTGTCAGCGACCATAGTATTTTATAGTAAATAAATTACCATTATTATTGATAGGCTGACTCTAATAAACTATCACAAATGATGATTTCTCTTAATCGTAATTTACACACTTTGCAAATCTACACATCTTTAGCCATCGTGTACAGCTATGCTGTACAACAATCAAGGGAGAGCCTTGCTTGACCTACAGACAACTGCTGAATATGCAAACAAAAAACACAAGGAGATGATATACAATCAAATTTTCCGTAGAATTAGCCAAGACAAATTCGGTCTTACCTCCAACCCGACCAATAAGCACTTGCCTCTCTAATCTGATGGATCTACGGGCACTGAACGCCAATGTTGCTGGTCCCTTTTCAAACCGATTAATTAATTTCTTCAAAAATGTATACCTGGAGGAAATACATGTTTGTGACAATGGGTAGAGGGAAAAAATGAAGGAGAAAAAGTTCTCAGGTGCAGCAGAGGTTGTGCAATGCACATGGAAGCAAGCGACCAGATTAAACCTTGGCAACCTTGGCTAGTTGACTGTACAGGTATAAAACAATGAAAGTAAGAGTAAGATAGTGAGCATTATGTGTCTTAGATCTCTTTTCATTCGGGAAAATAATTGTCTCCGCCCCTAAGTCTGCAAGTTCAGTTGTTAGCTGATAAAAGAAGTAGGAAATAATTATTTAGTGCAGTTATCGTATAAGATCGTACAGTTGTTGGCAAAAAAAAAATTGAGGTCAACTGCAGTTATCATAGATCCATCAGCTATGATCTTACAGACCATATAATAACCAAATAATATAAAAGCAAATTTGCACTATATGATTCAAAACAAAAGGAGCACCTAACGGGCATGTAAAAAGCAGGTACCAACACGAGAAGAAGCATAAGCGTGTACCAGGTGATGCAAGGTATTTCTAAAAAAGGTGATCGATAAATCTAGCTGCGAAAAAATAGAAGAAAATAATGAGCATTAGCAAATCTTTCTAGCGAGAAAAGGGAACTGCAGAATTGATGGCGTAAAGCACGGATCTCAAAGCGGGCATTAGGACTGATGCTTGCCGCCATCATCGTGGCGACACTGTAGCACATGCTGACTAGGGTTTCTGTAGCACATGAAGAGGAGGAGCAGGAGGAAGGAGGCAGCTCGGGGGACAGCAAAGGCGGCGGCCACTGGCTGGGCAGTCAAGCCATGGCCGTGGCGGAGAGACGACCACCACAGGCGCCGCGCTGCACGCATGGTGCAGCCCGGGGCGCCTCGCACCCCAGTGCCTTGTCCGTGAGCTCTGCTGGGCTGGGCCCTGGCACGCCACGATGCGTAGGGGAGAGGAGGAGGAGGACCCATGACCGCTGGCGTCCGCACCGGTGGTCGCCGCGTCCGGGTCGAGAGGGAGAGGGAGAGAGCGCTGGGGAGAGAGAGGAGAGCGACGGGAAGAGTCGAGATTTTTCCAGATGGGTTGAGAAGGAGAAGCTGGAGTATATATTTGATTGAGTGGATTTGGATGGGAAGCCGGAGCAGGTAAAGAGAAGCTAAGTAAAAGCCAGCTAAGGTAAGGAGAAGCAGGAGGAGCAGCTTCGCACGAAAGCAGATTCAACGATTTTAGACCACAGGACGGGAAATCGGACGGGCACAAAATTTCGGGACGACGTGGAAACGTGGACGGTGGTTCCTTTGGAGGAGCAGGCCAGGCTTGTCTGGTTGAATTTCGGGACGACGTGGACGGTGATTCCTTTGGAGGAGCAGGCCAGGCTTGTCTGGTTGAATGAATATGACGAAGGAGGCGCTCGTCATGGTATAATGACAACTAACTCTTTTGAGGTGTACAATTGGATGCTGCGTGGTGTTCGGGGCCTCCCATTAGTTGGCATCGTGGAGTTCTACCTCTACCGCACAATCAAATATTTTATGGAACGGTATGCTGTGGCTGACCAATCAATAATGGCCGACCCGTAGAAGGTATATGGCTACAAGATGACCGAATACATGGAAACCGCGCAAAAAAGGCTCTTTTGTACCGTGTTTGCCCAGTTGGTTCAGTTGAGCGACGGTACGAGGTTCTTTGCAGGGACAAAGGCCGGCTGGGAGGGAGGCGGGAAAGGCACACCCAAGAGTGTGTTCTCCGCAACGCCATATGTATTTGCTCTTGCCAGAAGCCAAAGCTTCTACACAAGCCATGCACACATGTGATCGCCGCATGTTACGAGGCGGGGAACCTGCAGCCCCGTATGTATGTTCCGCGCTAGCTACTTTTTCAAGGAAACCATATGGGAAACTTGGAAGCGTGAAGTTTAATTTATGGGTACCACATTGTTGGGTCATTCATCAAGGAGCCAGTAGTTGCAACTTATTATATCCCTGATCCAGATCCTCTAATGTTCCAAGGGGTTGGGCGACGGAAGAAGAAGCGCATTAGAAACAACATGGACCGATCAGAAGCTAGTCCAGACGTCCGTATATGCTAGCTCTAAATGCCTCGAGACAGGGCACGCATGACACATACAAGAAATGCAAATAAAGCACCGTCTATGTTTACAGCACTAGAGTTGCCGGTTCATCAACTGCGGCTTCAAATCCTGCAACACGGGGTCGTGAGAACAACGATGGTCTCATATGATCCTAGATTCAGTACTGTATCGCGCTTGTATGTTTGCGTACGAACCATTAAGTAGTGTAGTAACTTTGTATTATTATTTGTATTGTAAGAACCATATATTGTAAGAACTTTGTATTAGTGAAATAACTGGTATTGTAAGAACTTTGTACTATTATTGTTGTATCGCGTAATATTGTATTTTCTTAAGCTTTTTCTGGTACTTTATGTTCATTACATAGTTTATGGTTATTTCCGTTTTGTCATGATCATTGACATTTCCCTTTCTTGCTGGTATGGCGGGTCCACCGCCAGCACCGTACGTGACTCCAGAGCTGCTAGACCCTCGAGTGGACGCGCACCACTGTGTCGTGGTGTTGACCCACCTAGCACTTTACGTGCCCGGGTCGGCATGACGACCATGCCGCTAGACCAGCGCTGGGTACCGAGGTGCGTGCCAAACAAATCTACATTACCTTTGAATTGGAAAAATTAGTTAAATGCAATCGATGCCCCGCAGGTTAGGTTACGCGCAGCAGGACTGTTGCCGATAGCGCGCTTGGTCGAGGTGCGGTCCAGCGTTCACCCTTCGGAGAGGGCGACACGCTTCCAGTTCGACACTACTCACTTCTTGCAGCACTCTGTTGGCCAACTGCAACCTGTAGGCCAACAATTTTATAAAGCCATATTGATTTGTATGGATAAGCTTTGGAAGTACCAACTGCAACCTGTTGGCCAACAATTTTGTAATAACCTTGACTGAGGTGTTGAGCAGGGAAATTGCCCTGAAATCAGAAACCTTGATAGTATTATCATGCTTAGGAACTAATATAATGAGGGACCCATTTATGCTCTGAAGGCAGACATTCCCTGAGTAAAAACCATTGCAAACATTATAAAAATCTTCACAAATAATAGCCCAGCATCTTTTAGTGAAGTCTGTGTTGAAGCCATCAGGCCCAGGTGCTTTGTCTGAAGGCAAGGATTTTACCACTGAATCAACTTCTTGCCTGCTAAATGGTGTGATCAGAGAATTAAGATCAACTATTGTAGGCATGATGGAATCTAAATTGAAATGAATTGCTGTAAATTCAGAAACGCCCATTCTGTCTTTAAAAGCTTCCCAAATCAGACTAGCCTTGTGTTCATGATAAAAAAACAGAAACCCCAACATTAGTTTCCAGACAAGTTATCAAATTTCTTCTGAACTTTATGGTGGCATTTGCATGAAAAAAATTAGTTCTTGCATCACCAAGAGTTACCATTTAATCTGACCCCTTTGCTTCCAGTATATTTTTATTGTTTCAAAAGATTATGCAATTTGTCTTGTAGAATTTGCCTAAAATTCCATTCTGCGATATATAGATCCCTGAACTCCTCAATTACCTGCAGGAAGTCTAGTACAACCTTTACATTTTCAATAACAACCTTCAGATTAGAAAGGGAGGCCTTCCAAGATTTTAAAGCAATTCTAAGATTCTTGAATTTAGCTGTCAGGATCTTAGCAGGGTCTGTAATATGATTAGGAGCTAACCAATGCTGCTGAACCACACTAAAGAAATCAGAGTGCTCCAACCAATGATTCTCAAAACGAAAAATAGAACCTTTAGGAATGTTGGTGGAGATAGAGGTAGCACAAGGAACATGGTCAAAAGTCTCCATAGAGAGAGGGTAAGCAAAGGTATTAGGATAAGAGAGGGTCCAAGAAGTAGAGGTGAAAAACCAATCAATCCTCTCTAGAAGTGGAGAATCTTATTTATTGGACCATATAAATCTTTTGCCTTTAAGAGGGATGTCAACTAGGCCAAGATAGTTTATTGCCTCATTAAACAAATACATGTCCATATGATCTCCACCTGGTTGGTTTCTATCATCAAGAGATCTACAGAGGTTGAAATCACCGAGAGTTATCCAGTCCACAACATCAGGCATGTTGATGTTTTTAAACCAATGAATAAAATCTCTTTTCTCAGGGTGGGTACAAGGAGCATAAATATTAGTGAGAATCCATTGGGCATTATCATGCATAGAAGTAAACTCAACAGATAGAGCATAAGAATTTTGGAACACCAAATTTACTTGGAAAAAAATAGATTTCCAAATTACAATGGAACCACCTGAAGCACCAACAGAAGGGAGGTAAATATATTTATCAAAATAAGAGAGACAGATATTTCTTAAGAAGAGATCATCAAAGTGTTCTCTTTTTGTTTTCTGAAGACACACTATATCACAGTGACTGTCCACAATTCTATCCTTAATAGTACTCCACTTCTTTTCTGAATTAACGCCCCTTACATTCCAGCACAAAATGATCCAACTTCTGTTATTCATATCTAAACAGTCAAAAGACAAAAGAGAAAGCCCCAAAGCATAACAAAGGACAAGACTACTGCTCCCCACCCTTGGGGGGCTGTTCAGGCTTCTTGCTTCTGGCCCTCTTGCTAACAACCTTATGTTTTGCTGACTTCTTGTTCAAGTTGGCTTCTGTCAGGTCCTCAGGATGGATGTTGTAGAAGGTTGCACCAAGATCTCTTATGATTGATGTGGAGATCTCTGGTGGAGAAGAGCTACAACCAAGATAGTTTTTCTCCTTACAGCTTGAGCTCTTAAACCCTTTGTGTAGCTTCTTGATCCTCAGACTCCTTCTCACATCAGTTTCAGATATGATGGGTTTCTTCCCCTTTTTTGCTCTAGGAGTTTTGATAGTCTGATTAGAGGACTCGGGGATATCTTCAGGTCCTAGCATAGAATCAGATTTCTTTTATAATGACAGAAGAAGGACAGACTTGTACTCAATCCATCCCAAATTGTAAGACGTTTGACTTTTTTGACACCAAGTTTGACCACTCATCTTATTCAAAAATTTGTGTAAAATATCACTTCTTTCGTCGTGGTTTGGTTTATTAATAAAAATTCTTCAAGAATGACTTAAATTTGACTATATTTGCACAAATTTTTTGAATAAGACGAGTGGTCAAACTTGGAGCCAAAAAAGTCAAACGTCTTACAATTTGGGATGGAAGGAGTATATTACTAACATGGCATGTTTTTGGCAGGTGGAAGATGGATGAGTTACCTGAAGTAGCAACAGAGAAGAAGTCCCAAGCTAGGGATTGTAGGAGATTTTTTGCCCATTCAAAAGTAGGGGACTACAGAAGAGTGAAAGTAAAGAAATTCATCCAATTGTCAGGTATGATGACAGTAGGCAAAGAATCTGAAGAATTGGAGAAATGGCTTACCCACTGCCTAATAGCTTCAGGATGTGGCTTGAAAACTGGAGTTGAGTCTATCCAAGAAGAAAAGGCAGCTTCTGCTTCTGGCTGAAAAAGCTGAACAAAGCCAACCTGAATGTTTTGATGGTGAACCTAATCAAGATCAAGCTCATTTTCAGATTCATGTAAATAATCAATGAGCTCATTATACTGTACTTCTTCAGGCATCATAGGTTGCAGATTCTACAAATTTGGGAAAGGTACCACCTCTATTGGATCAACAGGAAAAGGAGGAAGTTCAGGTTCATGATCTGAAGCATCTGACAAATCATCCATTCCTAAAACTTCACCTTCGGGCTATTGAGGTTGGTCATCTTGTGCATTTTGATCCATGTTAGCCTGACCATCAAAGTTATTAATAACCTCCTCAACAATAAGTTCTTCAGCATTGATTTGTTCTGCATTTTATGGTAGTAAGGGAATGAGGTGTGGCACATGATCATCTTGGGGATCTAGCACGACATTCATCACTGGTTGGTTAACATTATCAGCATTGGGCCAAACCCCCCAGCCCATGTGCTGCTCGAGATGGGGGTTTGGGTTTGGTGTAGCAAAAGGATTGAAAGGCTGAAAGGGTGGAGGGGGTGGCCCCTATCCAGGCTGACCAAAACCAAAAAAGGCAAAGTTGTTGGGCTGAAAAAAATCATCATCATCTGGCCCAGGAGGGATGTCTTCATCTTGTGGTAGCCCACCAAGAAGATTGGCTTGAAAAACCTCACACTGGACTATCCAACTATCAGATGTTGGGTCTAAGCCTTCTAAAAAGGTAAAGAACCAATGTATGGAGTCTAACCCATACACACGTGCTCTGACAAACACCCTGGATATGTTTTGAAGATCCTCCTCCCATACAACTAGTTTACCAAATTGAGAGACAACTTTATCAACTAAAGCATGATTCCAAAGATCAATGTTCGACCCAATCAGAGCCATCCAAACATCATGTGTTAACACTGCAGTCCTGTTGTTCCAAGCTCTATCATGAGGAATGAAGGTGATAGATCCATTACTATAGGGAATAGGACTATGCTGAATCAACATATCTCTCTGATGCATATAGGTGAACATGACATAAGCCTGACCAAACGGACAGGGTTGGATGGCTTCATAGGGAAAATTATGTTGCACTATGAGGAAATCAACAAGCACATTCCGAATAGCATCAAAATCAAGCTGTTCAGTAGGCATAGGATTGAAAGTAGCAATTGCCAGATCATTGTTCTGCCTCTGTACTCTCCCAATAACTACACGTTGCATCAGAGGGCACCCTAAATCATCATCCTTTGAGCCCCATGAGGTAAGAAAGGTTGAGGATCAACAAAACGGAAAGCCATGTTCTCCTGGAAATTTGGGGGAAGAGAAGCTACAGTGATTGAGGTTTTCAAGTTCTAGACAACATGAACAGTAGAAGGAACAGAGGTGAATCCAGAGACTGAACGAGCAAGCTCACCAAAAGAGGAGAAGATAGGCGGCTACGAAGGTATGATGACGACGGCAGACTCCGCCTCGTCGTCGGTGTCGATGAACTTCGGAGCCACGATTCGCCAGGAATGACTCCACTGAACAATGTGAAGTGGAGGAGGCGAAATACCCAGAGATTTCTGAGTGTAGTATGAGAAAGAAGCAAAAAGGGCGTCTTTGGCCGTGTTCGGCTGGTGCAAAAAAGTACTGTTCACGCTGAAAGTTACTGTTTTGGATGAATTTTCGTGAGAGAAAAACATTGTTCCGGATGAAAAAAGAAGCGGATCAAGCCGGGTTTTGCACCAGCCGAACAAGGCCTTTGTAGCCGGTTTGAGGTCCACCCGGCAGAGATTGAGCAAACAACTAGTCACCGGAAGGAGTAAAAGGCTTAGAGCGAGTAAATGCAAATTGATGGGCCTGCTTAACGGCACCTGAAATTTGAAATTTCGAGCGAAGAACACGCCCTGTTCCAAGATGAACTTCATTGGCACCAGTGAGCAATTGGGGTTTAGATGATTTGTTAGTCACATCAGTCCACTCTGATGCTTGTTCCTGCATCCAGAGATTATACTCATAACGAAAATTTAGACCCCCGCCATACTAGAGATGGAAATAAATCTTAAAAGATTGGCATTCATAAGACTGGAGACGATAGATATGAAATCCAACATCTTGGCAAGAGACAGAGAAACAAAACACACGGTCATTTAGACAACAAACTCTGAAATCATCAGACACCCCTCCAATCACAGATTGAAGGATCAGAGCAACAGAAATCTCGGAGAGACAACTTGCAGCGGCCAACCGAGATGACAAGGAAGAACGGGCGAACTGAGGAACGTGGATCAAAACTGACCGGAGCATTGTAGCGGCGTCGTATTTCTACTTGAACAACCCTCTCGGCTCGACAATCAAGGTGTGAGGGATCCATAGCAGAGAGGAAGATCACTGAAGGTCGCCATGGTCAAGGAAAGGGGGGTGGTGATGGTCATGGTGTCTCTGAATATGCTCCCGTCTCCCCTATGTTTTATTATATGCATAAACGTTTAACATTACATGATTCTCAGTACACGTCCTAGCCGAGGTCGACGCCACTGCAGCGCACAGCTACGACAACGCGATCAGGATGTCGACGCTTGAGCACCAGAGGCCACTTACAAGAAGAAGATCAGGGAGCTTCTCGGGAGGTTCAGGCGTGCCATGACCTGCCGCGCTCTGACGACACCCTGCTGATTCCACGCTACCCCGCGTCGTCCACTGGGTGTTCGTACCAGGCCCCGGCCACAGGTACGTCGACACGGCCATAGTACCACGCTACGGTAGGAGCTACGTCGACAGTACCCCCTTTGCGTCCACCTCGACAGGACAGCCGACTTATACGCCGTGGCCCGCAGCTTTCTACTCCTCATGTATTCCTTCTAAATCCATTATAGTTTCATGCATCGTAATATACTAAGGTGCGTGCCGTGCGCTATGGGACAACAAAATTTTTATACTAAAAACACATGGATTGCACGATAAGATAACAATACTATGAAGAGGGAATTCCTTGTGAGCCATTAAAAAAGATCACAATTTCCTATGAGCTATTGAAAAAGTTCGGTAGACTTCAGTGTCACTGCTCCAAATTTTTCTTGCATGCCACTGCCGGCAGATTGAACTCTAACGGTGTTAAACTACGGGTGTGAAAAGTCAAAAATACCCTTAGGATTAAATATGTTATTAATTTTTTGAGCATCTTAACGACTTTAAATGAAAAAAGTCAAAACTAGAAAGTTATATATCTCGTCGAGGTCTACAATTTTTATATAAAAATTATTATCGTCATTTAATACTACAAAAAGATATGAATTTTCTAAGATATATTAATCATATCAAATCATATTTTTTGCGGTATTAAATGAAGATAATTTTTATATGAAGATCTACAACTTTCTAGTTTTGAGTTTTTTTTAAGATGCTCAAAAAAAATAATAACATATTTAGTCCTAAGGATATTTTTGACTTTCCACACACGCAGTTTGACACCGTTAAAGTCCAATCTGCCGGCAGTGGCATGGAGGGCAAGAAAAATTTGGAGCAGTGGCACTGAAGTCTACCGAACTTTTTCAGTGGCTTACAAGGAATTGCGATCTTTTTTTAATGGCTCATAAGGAATTCCCTCTACTATGAAATTAAATATCAATTTAATCCAAAATCAAAGTTCGTAAAATTAACACAGTCACGGATAGTGTGATGAGACGTCGCAAGTTCACCAACTGTACTATATAGATTTTTTTCGTGATGCGGCTAACATAATATTTTTTTACATCGACAGGGGACGCATGCTGGCAAGGGCACGGGTGGAGTGCATTGGCAAGCGAGGATGCGGGTGCCGACGCACTGCTGGGGATGGCCAGTCCCACAGGCGAGGCTAGACGGGCCATGGGCGCGGCCGTCAAGCGATGGCGCGATGACATCGACGATCACGGGGAGGAGACTCGACGTCGGCGATTGTGGTGAGGAGACTCACAGAGGCAGTCGCACGAAGCATACCAACGAAACTCGTAGAGGCGGTCGCATGAGGCAGACCGATGACCCAATTGTTTTTGTCGCACAATTACGGTGTCCACGTTTCTCTTTTTCGTTGTGAGGGACATATATGAGAAATTAGCATGTGAAGGCTACATATTTTTTTTAATATTAGTATGTGCCTAAGACTATTACAATTTACACGGATATTGCTAGAACACTTGGATGTATTAGGCTCTAAATCTTGAGAGATAGTCCTTGTTATGTCTCTCCCCACCCTTCATTTTAGTTTAAAAAATCCAAAGATGGGAAAACAGGTTCTCAATAACATCCTTCATATATGTAAACATGTGTATGAGCATGTGCTACGCTGTTATCCAAAAAAGATACTGCAATCGTGATGTTTGGTACATCAATATTACATAAGTCTTCATGAATGATAGATAATTAGATATTTATCATGTTCAAAACATTTGATAACATGATTAATTCACTGTAATTTTGCAAGGTTTTCCTTCAGCAGTGTCCACATATATAAACATTATCTGCAACGCCGTGGAAAAACATGTTTAACCAAAATAGCCATCCAGGTGATATGGTCATGGTCAGAAACAAAATAAAAGCATCGATATGTTGGCACCTTTGTCTTGAATGCTCTGGCTATTTCTTCAACCATAGAGTCAAGATGTTCGAAATCATAAGCCTCTAAAAAGGTGAAGACCTAGAACAAATTTGCAAGAGAGTAAATCCAACTGTCCATTCATAAGGATTATAAGTCTACTATAATTTTCTTTTTATCATTATACAGTTAATGGTTTATTGCAGTTGAATGAAACATACATGTGACTGATCAGCAAAGTAGAGAGTTGAATGAAACATACATGTGACTGATCAGCAAAGTAGAGAAAAGGCAGAGTGCCAACCTGTAGCTTAATAGGGCTTGAATATACTTTACCTGAAATGAGCTCAGTAAATACAGTAATTATTAGCAAAAACTTGTTGAGCTCCACAAACCGCAAAATTGCCTTTTCTTCAAATTCTCCATCTGCAAAATCCCACTGTATGAGTTACTGCATATAGAACAAGAATTGCAATTTAACCCAGCATATTTGTTTCAGTATCAAGTGTCTTTTCTCCAGTAAACTTTACAAAATACTTACCGAACTTGCCTGGCTTGCTTTTAACGAGGCCCACAAATTTCTCCTCAGAGTAATACCTGGAAATAGAATGTTGGCAACGCTTGTATCACTGGTTTCTACAAACTATACTTCATTGTATATGGTTGCTGCCTTCACAAATTCTTCATGTTCTGCTCCCTGCCAAAATATGGATATGGATGGACACAAATTGAACAGATGACAAAGTTTATTTCACAAGTTTTTACATTTCGAGCAAACTAAACTTGAAAATGACACGTTTTTCACATCCAGAATTTCATATTGCACTAGTACCTCAAAATTCTTAAATAGACCAATAACGAAGGTCTGGTCCTTTTTGAGGAACTCCTCAGCTGAATCCTTATACTGAAGCTTAATGACTGGCGCACCAGTCTTCTTTCTTACCCAACCATGGCGTCCCTATCAAATGAGATGCAGATAATTCCTAGTCAGCTGGCACATTCGGTTGGACAATGTTTCAATTAGTTGGAGATAACATGAAGATGGATTGCATTAGTCGGAGGAGATCGAACGGTGTGTCGCAGCATAATACATGGTGCTCGGGGACTAGCTGTGGGGGTATTAACCCCTATACCCTTATGGCTAGGCTCGGGCTGGCCCGGACTAGGGGATCTGGCCCACTAGAAGACGACGCGCGGTCTGGCCAATCTGTTTGGAGTCCCGCACAAGGAATCAAGGCAGATTTGGAGATCAAGCAAGATCCTGGTCGGTTAGAATATGAATCCTTATCTGGCCACCTATGGCAATTGTAACTGGTTAGTATTAGTTTCCAGATCTGTAACCCTGCCCCTCAGATTATATAAGGCGGGCAGGGGACCCCTGTAAAAAACATATCTCATTGACATACAACAATACAATCAGACGTAGGACGTAGGTATTACGCCCTCACGGCGGCCGAATCTGGATAAAACCTCGTGTCTATCTTGCGTCATCATTTGTTCATAGTTTGCGCACCTGTCTGCCGATAATCTACTACCTTGGGTATAACCCTAGGTAGACTGCCGACCATATTTCATCGACAGTGGCACCCCCGTCGGTGGACTGCCGACCATATTTAGTCAGAACATTCTAGTCAGAACATTCGGTTAGACAAAATATGGTCGGTGGTCTACCGAGGGGGTGCCCGTGGTGGTAGATTATCGGTAGGATACACATAATCAGCAACCAGATAGTTACAGAGGCACAAGACACAAGATTTATACAGGTTCGGCCGCCGTGTTGGCGTAATACCTACGTCCTATGTCTCATTATTCTGTATTGATTAAGGTGAGATCTGTATGATCTTGATGATCTAGATGGATTGTCCCCTGAGGGGGACCCCTGCCTCTCCTTATATAGTCTAGAGGAGGAGGGTTACAAGTAAAGTATCCTATTTGATACTATTACAATATCTAGTACAACTTATAATCTTACCGTGCACGCCTCGATCTTATGGGCCGGGCCACCTCTAATGGTGCGGCCCATGTCTTATCTTGAGGATACCGGGGGCCATACCCCCATAGCTAGTCCCCGAGCACCTTGTATCCTTCGAGTAGCGTCGTCTTGAGCTTGTCAGAAGGATGTAAGGGGCTCAAGATAAAATTTAAATAATATTTTCCTCGAAGCGTGCCCACTTTGACTCTGAGTCAAAAAGAGACACCATCGTCCCTGTAGAATCGGAGGTGTTTGAACCATCAGAGCGAGCACATCCACCGTAAGATGAAGTGTGCCCACTTAGTCTCCAAGCCTGGTAGTAGGTGACATAGGCACGTGGTGCCAGGGTCTAAAAAGAATTCCCAGTTAAGTTGAGAAACCAATCGTCGTACAGGCGATACAAGATGCACCGGTAGGTGCATCGTACCGATGTAGTCCCCAAGCTTGCTAGAAGGCGAGGTATGAGCCTTGTAGCAAGGTCTAAACGAGAAAGAATATCTCAACTGTATGTGAGTCGCCAGTCGCATGTAGTTGAGACGCAAAGTCCCTGAGCTGTGGTTGGAGAGTGGTCAAGGCAGTCCCCGAACACAGGTCGAGGAGTGAGCGGCAGAGTCCACGAGCTATGGTCGGAGAGTTGTCGAAGCAGTCCCCGAGGACAGGTTGAGGGGCGAGTGGCGAAGTCCCCGAGCTGTGGTCGGAGAGTCACCGAGGCAGTCCTCGATCACAGGGCGAGGGGCGAGTGGCAAAGTCCCCGAGCGTAGCTCGAGATACCTGCAATATAAATATATAGAACGGTAGTACATGATGTACAAAGTAATAAATTATGGAGAAAAATCAGCGATGAAGAAATAACGCTCAACAATCATTTGCAAATGAGCATGATGTGATAAAGTAGTTGGTGCTTTGTAAACATCAGTGTTAATGTGAAGTTTGTGTTTATACTTAATATAAACTGCCCGACCAGTTATTGTGTAGCTGAGTCTCCAGCCCTAGCTAGCCCATAGTCCATAAGGTCGAGCGTGGAGCCCGTGCACGTGTAGGAGGAACAGGCGTTGCTAAGGAGCCGCTGCCGACCATCCATAACGCAGAGGGCAGACGCTCGTGCATGTGTATGGAGGAGCCGGAGACATGGCTGTCTCTAGAGGCATCGAGCGTCAACATGACTGGTTGATGATTTGCATTAAGTATAGCTGTATGTTATCTTTAAGATGGTATACATAGACAAGCGTTATTTGAAGAATAATCATGACGAGGACGTTGTGGAGAAATGTCGTAATGAAAATTATATTAAATATAAATATTAGAAGTGTACTTATCTTTGATAGAAATCTGGTCAGTGGTGATGAAGTTGTCCGGTCCCCGAGCTTTTTGACTTGTCGTCACGATAATGGTCGCGGTTGTCGTAGCGCCGTTCTTCGCGGCGATCATCATTGCGATGTGGTCTGGTAGTCGACGTGGTCGGAGCTCGGCAGAGCCGCTCGGGACGTGGTCGACGTGGTCGGAGCTCGGTAGAGTCGCTCAGGACGTGGTCGACCTGGTCGTGGTCGACGTGGTCGGTCGGGACATGATCAACGTGGTCCGTGGTCAAAGTGGTCGGAGCTCGGCGGAGCCGCTCAGGACGTGGTCGACGTGGTCTGTGGTCGACGTGGCTCGCTAGACGGCTCGGTCAGCTCACTTGAAGGCTCATCGAGACTTGCTAGATAGCTCGGATGGTTTGCTTGATGGATCGGCGTGGTCGAACGACCGCTTTCTTCCATGTAGATGTATATACGTATATACAAGCTACATATGTTGTTGGCTTTTGCATGGCTTCGCTAGATCATGCACGTCTTCTATTGATCGAGTCTTTACTCTTGAGGCTATCGGACACCAGGGCATCATGCATGTAGGCATGCAGTGTGGCTCGATTAGATCTTGTCGTGTGACGACCGCAAGTGCAGTCGGAGTCCTGACAAAGTAATCATACGCACATGTAGATATCTAGACACGTATATCGTAGGATATTAATTTAAAGATTAAATAATTGACTTAGCTTATGTGAAGTCAAGGCATCGCCTGATCAGCGCTGATGGAGAATATCTCCATGGACGCATGCGTATATGCACCAGCCAATCAAATATCTTGGACCAAATATCTTTGATGAATTAAATCTGACTTGCATATGTATGCGCGCAGGTACGCGCGTACATCGTGACTAGCCATCGATGGATCATGAACGTGGTCGTGGTCGTGCTTGCTTGCTTGACGCAACGTCGATGCTGGTATGTCTTGATCGTCAGACTTTGATCTAGTTCGATGCTAGACCAAAACTCACGGAAGTGTGTCAGAGATGAACACAGAGTTGTAGTCGACTTGTTCCCAGTCGATGACGCATCAGCCGAAGCAAGTTGCCGCGAGGTCACGTCGTGTCACCGTGGACGATGTTGATGAGAAAATCGCCATCTGATTCACCGAAAGATCAGCACGCACAACCCCTAAAGGGGGCCCCTACCTGGCGCGCCACTATCGACGAAATATGGTCGGCAGTCCACCGAGGGAGGTGCCCGTGGTGGTAGATTATCGGTAGGATGCACGTAATCAGGAACCAGATGGTTACAGAGGCACAAGACATAAGATTTATACAGGTTCGGCCGCCGTGTTGGCGTAATACCTACATCCTGTATCTCATTATTCTGTATTGATTGAGGTAAGATCTGTATGATCTAGATGGATTGTCCCCTGAGGGGGACCCCTACCTCTCCTTATATAGTCTGGAGGAGGGTTATAAGTAAAGTATCATGTTTGGTACTATTACAATATCTAGTACAACTTGTAATTTTGCTGTGCACGTCTCGATCTTATGGGTCGGACCACCTCTGATGGTGCGCCCCATGTCTTATCTTAAGGATACCGGGGGCCATACCCCCATAGCTGGCTAGGCACATGAAAGGACACTGCAGCAAACGATAAATTGGTAATAATAATACAACGAGAAGAGACAAGCAAGAACAATGATGTATATCAATAACATCGAGGGAATCACATCAGTAGCCTCCACCCTCGGGATGGCCTCATCAACATACTCTAGGTATAGTAGCGTCGGATATAAATATCACGGCCTATGATAACAAAGGATCAGCCTTGCCTTAAAGGTCTAACTCAGGGAAGACAAGGTAAGGCCGTCCGACCCACCGAGGGACTCGTCCAGCCCACCCTTGCCTTCAAGGCACGAACCTGACGTCAGCCGACTCTTAGGAGGGGCCCACCGCCTTGTCCGACCCCTAGCGGGTGGACTCGCACCTGGTCAACCTAGGGGGCGTGAGCTCTCGGGCGGTCGACCCTGCGAAAGAAGGATCCGCCTCGCCCGACTCCCCTGTGGGGATTTCCGTCCCACATGGGGATGGCGTTTTTGCACTCCGACCCTCGGGTGGGACGGAACGCCCTCATACCTAGAATACAACATGATGTTGTGCCCGCATTAGGTTGGGGCGCATGCCTCTAACATCTGACGATAGGATGGGACGGAAGAGGCATGCCCCGATTTGACCTCTCACCACGGTCAGAAGAGGTCAGTTGCCTGCGCTCGGCCATAGGGCTATACCATTATACCAACTCTAGTACCACCTTTGTACCCATGTCCGGTTTAGGGTTTAGGGTTTAGGGTTTAGGGTTTAGGGTTTAGGGTTTAGGGTTTAGGGTTTAGGGTTTAGGGTTTAGGGTTTAGGGTTTAGGGTTTAGGGTTTGGGGTTTTGGGGTTTGGGTTTGGGGTTTAGGGTTTGGGGTTTGGGGTAGGGGTTTAGGGTTTGGGTTTGGGGGGTTTAGGGTTTAGGGTTTGGGTTTTTGGGGTTTGGGGTTTGGGGTTTAGGGTTTGGGGTTTGGGGTTTGGGGGTTTAGGGGGGTTTAGGGTTTAGGGTTTTAGGGTTTTAGGGGTTTAGGGTTTTTAGGGTTTAGGGTTTAGGGTTTGGGGTTTAGGGTTTAGGGTTTGGGTTTTTTAGGGTTTAGGGTTTAGGGTTTAGGGTTTAGGGTTTAGGGTTTAGGGTTTAGGGGTTTGGGTTTTTGGGTTTAGGGTTTAGGGTTTAGGGTTTAAGGTTTAGGGTTTAGGGTTTAGGGTTTAGGGTTTAGGTTTGGTTTAGGGTTTAGGGTTTGGGGGGTTTAGGGGGTTTAGGGTTTAAAGGGTTTAGGGTTTAGGGTTTAGGGGGGTTTAGGGTTTGGGTTTTAGGGGGTTTAGGGTTTAAAATTTGGGGTTTGGGGTTTAGGGTTTAAAATTTAGGGTTTAGGGTTTAAATTTAAAATTTGGGGTTTGGGGTTTAAAATTTAAAATTTAAAATTTAAAATTTAAATTTAAATTTAAAATTTAAAATTTAGGGTTTGGGGTTTAAATTTAAATTTTGGGGTTTAGGGTTTAAAATTTAGGGTTTAGGGGTTTAGGGTTTAAGGTTTAAAAGTTTGGGTTTAAAATTTAAATTTAGGTTTAAATTTAAAATTTAAATTTAGGGTTTAGGGTTTTTTTAGGGTTTAGGGTTTGGGTTTGGGTTTAAATTTTTGGGGTTAAAATTTAAAATTTAAATTTTAAATTTAGGGTTTGGGTTTAAATTTAAAATTTAAAATTTAAAATTTAAAATTTAAGGGTTTAAAGTTTAAATTTAAAATTTAAAATTTAAATTTAAAATTTAAAATTTTAAATTTAAAATTTAAAATTTAAAATTTAAAATTTAAAATTTAAATTTAAATTTAAATTTAAAATTTAAATTTAAAATTTAAAATTTAAAATTTAAAATTTAAAATTTAAATTTAAATTTAAATTTAAAATTTAAAATTTAAAATTTAAATTTAAAATTTAAATTTAAAATTTAAATTTAAATTTAAAATTTAAAATTTAAAATTTAAAATTTAAAATTTTAAATTTAAAATTTAAAATTTAATTTTTAAAATTTAAAATTTAAAATTTTAAAATTTAAAATTTAAAATTTAAGTTTTAAAATTTTTAAAAAATTTTAAATTTAAAATTTAAAATTTAAAATTTAAAATTTAAATTTTAAAGTTTTAAATTTAAAATTTAAAATTTAAATTTAAAATTTAAAATTTAAATTTAAAATTTAAAATTTAAATTTAAAATTTAAATTTAAAATTTAAAATTTAAAATTTAAAATTTAAAATTTAAAATTTAAAATTTAAAATTTAAAATTTAAAATTTAAAATTTAAAATTTAAAATTTAAAATTTAAATTTAAAATTTTAAATTTAAAATTTAAATTTAAAATTAAAATTTAAAATTTAAAATTTAAAATTTAAAATTTAAATTTAAAATTTAAAATTTAAAATTTAAAATTTAAAATTTAAAATTTAAAATTTAAAATTTAAATTTAAAATTTAAAATTTAAATTTAAAATTTAAATTTAAAATTTAAAATTTAAAATTTAAAATTTAAATTTAAAATTTTAAATTTAAAATTTAAAATTTAAAATTTAAAATTTAAAATTTAAAATTTAAAATTTAAAATTTAAAATTTAAAATTTAAAATTTTAAAATTTAAATTTAAATTTTAAAATTTAAAATTTAAAATTTAAAATTTAAATTTAAAATTTAAAAAAATTTAAAATTTAAAATTTAAAATTTAAAATTTAAAATTTAAAATTTAAAATTTTAAATTTAAAATTAAAATTTAAAATTTAAAATTTAAATTTAAAATTTAAAATTTAAAATTTAAAATTTAAAATTTAAAAAAATTTAAAATTTAAAATTTAAAATTTAAAATTTAAAATTTAAAATTTAAATTTAAATTTAAAATTTAAAATTTAAAATTTAAAATTTAAAATTTAAAATTTAAATTTAAAATTTAAAATTTAAAATTTAAAATTTAAATTTAAAATTTAAAAAATTTAAATTTAAAATTTAAAATTTAAATTTAAATTTAAAATTTAAAATTTAAAATTTAAATTTAAATTTTAAAATTTTAAATTTTAAATTTAAAATTTAAAATTTAAAATTTAAAATTTAAAATTTAAAATTTAAAATTTAAAATTTAAGTTTAAAATTTAAATTTAAAATTTAAAATTTAAATTTAAAATTTAAATTTTAGTTTGGTTTTAAAATTTAAAATTTAAAATTTAAAATTTAAAATTTAAAATTTAAAATTTAAGGGTTTAAAATTTAAAATTTAAAATTTAAAATTTAAAATTTAAAATTTAAAATTTAAAATTTAAAATTTAAAATTTAAAATTTAAAATTTAAAATTTAAAATTTAAAATTTAAAATTTAAAATTTAAATTTAAAATTTAAAATTTAAAATTTAAAATTTAAAATTTAAAATTTAAAATTTAAAAATTTTAAGTTTTAAAATTAAAATTTAAAATTTAAATTTAAAATTTAAAATTTAAAAATTTAAAATTTAAAATTTAAAATTTAAAATTTAAAATTTAAAATTTAAAATTTAAAGTTTAAATTTAAAATTTAAAATTTAAAATTTAAATTTAAAATTTAATTTTAAATTTAAAATTTAAATTTAAAATTTAAAAATTTAAAATTTAAATTTTAAATTTAAATTTAAAATTTAAAATTTAAAATTTAAATTTAAAATTTAAAATTTAAAATTTAAAATTTAAAATTTAAAATTTAAAAAATTTAAAATTTAAAATTTAAAATTTAAAATTTAAAATTTAAATTTAAAATTTAAATTTAAAATTTAAAATTTAAAATTAAAATTTAAAATTTAAAATTTAAAATTTAAAATTTAAATTTAAAATTTAAAATTTAAAATTTAAAAAATTTAAAATTTAAAATTTAAAATTTAAATTTAAAATTTAAAATTTAAAATTTAAAAAATTTAAAATTTAAAATTTAAAATTTAAAATTTTTAAAATTTAAAATTTAAAATTTAAAATTTAAAATTTAAATTTAAAATTTAAAATTTAAAAATTTAAAATTTAAATTTAAAATTTAAAATTTAAAATTTAAAATTTAAAATTTAAAATTTAAAATTTAAAAATTTAAAATTTAAATTTAAATTTAAAATTTTAAAATTTAAAAAATTTAAATTTAAAATTTAAATTTAAAATTTAAATTTAAAATTTAAAATTTAAAATTTAAATTTAAAATTTAAAATTTAAAATTTAAATTTAAAATTTAAATTTAAATTTAAAATTTTAAATTTAAAATTTAAAATTTAAAATTTAAAATTTAAATTTAAAATTTAAAATTTAAAATTTAAAATTTAAAATTTAAAATTTAAAATTTAAAATTTAAAATTTAAAATTAAAATTTAAAATTTAAAATTTAAAATTTAAAATTTAAAATTTAAAATTTAAAATTTAAAATTTAAAATTTAAAATTTAAAATTTAAAATTTAAAATTTAAAAAATTTAAAATTTAAAATTTAAAATTTAAAATTAAAATTTAAAATTTAAAATTTAAAATTTAAAATTTAAAATTTAAAATTTAAAATTTAAAATTTAAAATTTAAAATTTAAAATTTAAAATTTAAAATTTAAAATTTAAAATTTAAAATTTAAAATTTAAAATTTAAAATTTAAAATTTAAAATTTAAAATTTAAATTTAAAATTTAAAAAATTTAAAATTTAAAATTTAAAATTTAAAATTTAAAATTTAAAAAATTTAAAATTTAAAATTTAAATTTAAATTTAAAATTTAAAATTTAAAATTTAAATTTTTAAAATTTAAAATTTAAAAATTTAAATTTAAAATTTAAAATTTAATTTAAAATTTAAGTTTAAAATTTAAATTTTAAATTTAAAATTTAAAATTTAAAATTTAAAATTTAAAATTTAAATTTAAAATTTAAAATTTAAAATTTAAAATTTTAAAATTTAAAATTTAAAATTTAAAATTAAAAAATTTAAAATTTAAAATTTAAAATTTAAAATTTAAAATTTAAAATTTAAATTTAAATTTAAAATTTAAATTTAAAATTTAAATTTAAAATTTAAAATTTAAAATTTAAAATTTAAAATTTAAAATTTAAAATTTAAAATTTAAAATTTAAAATTTAAAATTTAAAATTTAAAATTTAAAATTTAAAATTTAAAATTTAAATTTAAAATTTAAAATTTAAAATTTAAAATTTAAAATTTAAAATTAAAATTAATTTAAATTTAAAAAAATTTAAATTTAAAATTTAAAATTTAAAATTTAAAATTTAAAATTTAAATTTAAAATTTAAAAAATTTAAAATTTAAGGTTTAATTTAAAATTTAAAATTTAAAATTTAAAATTTATTTAAATTTTTTAAATTTAAAATTTAAAATTTAAAATTTTAAAATTTAAAATTTAAAATTTAAAATTTAAAATTTAAAATTTAAAATTTAAAATTTAAAAAATTTAAAATTTAAAATTTAAAATTTAAAATTTAAAATTTAAAATTTAAAATTTAAAATTTAAAATTTAAAATTTAAAATTTAAAATTTAAATTTAAAATTTAAAATTTAAAATTTAAAATTTAAAATTTAAAATTTAAAATTTAAAATTTAAAATTTAAAATTTAAAATTTAAAATTTAAATTTAAAATTTAAAATTTAAAATTTAAAATTTAAAATTTAAAATTTAAAATTTAAAAAATTTTAAATTTAAAATTTAAAATTTAAAATTTAAAATTTAAATTTAAATTTAAATTTAAAATTTAAAATTTAAAATTTAAAATTTTTAAATTTTAAAATTTAAATTTAAAATTTAAAATTTAAAATTTAAAATTTAAAAGTTTTAAAATTTAAAATTTAAGTTTAAAATTTAAATTTAAAATTTAAAATTTAAAATTTAAAATTTAAAATTTAAAATTTAAATTTAAAATTTAAATTTAAAATTTAAATTTAAAATTTAAAATTTAAAAAAATTTAAAATTTAAATTTTTTAAATTTAAAATTTAAATTTAAAATTTAAAATTTAAAATTTAAAATTTAAAATTTAAAATTTAAAATTTAAAAAAATTTAAAATTTAAAATTTAAAATTTAAAATTTAAAATTTAAAATTTAAATTTAAATTTAAAATTTAAAATTTAAAATTTAAATTTAAATTTAAAATTTAAAATTTAAAATTTAAAAATTTAAAATTTAAAAAATTTAAAATTTAAAATTTAAAATTTAAAATTTAAATTTAAAATTTAAAATTTAAAATTTAAAATTTAAAATTTAAAATTTAAAATTTAAAATTTAAATTTAAAATTTAAAATTTAAAATTTAAAATTTAAAATTTAAAATTTAAATTTAAAATTTAAATTTAAAATTTAAATTTAAATTTAAAATTTAAAATTTAAAATTTAAAATTTAAAATTTAAAATTTAAATTTAAATTTAAAATTTAAATTTAAATTTAAAATTTAAGGTTTAAAATTAAAATTAAATTTAATTTAAAATTTAAATTTAAATTTAAAATTTAAAATTTAAAATTTAAAATTTAAAATTTAAAATTTAAAATTTAAAATTTAAAATTTAAATTTAAAATTTAAAATTTAAAATTTAAAATTTAAAATTTAAAATTTTTAAAATTTAAAATTTAAAATTTAAAATTTAAAATTTAAAATTTAAAATTTAAAATTTAAAATTTAAAATTTAAAATTTAAAATTTAAAAAAATTTAAAATTTAAAATTTAAAATTTAAAATTTAAATTTAAAATTTAAAATTTAAAATTTAAAATTTAAAATTTAAAAAATTTAAAATTTAAATTTAAAATTTAAAATTTAAAATTTAAAATTTAAAATTTAAAATTTAAAATTTAAAATTTAAAATTTAAATTTAAAATTTAAAATTTAAAATTTAAAATTTAAAATTTAAAATTTAAATTTAAAATTTAAAATTTAAAATTTAAAATTTAAATTTAAAATTTAAAATTTAAAATTTAAAATTTAAATTTAAAAAATTTAAATTTTTTAAATTTAAAATTTAAAATTTAAGGGTTTAAAGTTTAAAAATTTAAGGTTTAAAATTTAAAATTTAAGTTTAGGTTTAAAATTTAAAATTTAAAATTTAAAATTTAAAATTTAAAATTTAAAATTTAAAATTTAAAATTTAAAATTTAAAATTTAAATTTTAAATTTAAAATTTAAAATTTAAATTTAAAATTTAAAATTTAAAATTTAAAATTTAAAATTTAAAATTTAAAATTTAAAATTTAAAATTTAAATTTAAATTTAAAATTTAAAATTTAAATTTAAAATTTAAAATTTAAAATTTAAAATTTAAAATTTAAAATTTAAATTTAAAATTTAAAATTTAAAATTTAAAATTTAAATTTAAAATTTAAAATTTAAAATTTAAAATTTAAAATTTAAAAAATTTAAAATTTAAAATTTAAAATTAAAATTTAAAATTTAAAATTTAAAATTTAAAATTTAAATTTAAAATTTAAAATTTAAAATTTAAAATTTAAAATTTAAAATTTAAAATTTAAAATTTAAAATTTAAAATTTAAAATTTAAAATTTAAATTTAAAATTTAAAATTTAAAATTTAAATTTTAAATTTAAAATTTTAAATTTAAAGTTTAAATTTAAAATTTAAAATTTAAAGGTTTAAAATTTAAAATTTAAAATTTAAAATTTAAAATTTAAAATTTAAAATTTAAATTTAAAATTTAAAATTTAAAATTTAAAATTTAAATTTAAATTTAAAATTTAAATTTAAAATTTAAATTTAAAATTTAAATTTAAAATTTAAAATTTAAAATTTAAATTTAAATTTAAAATTTAAAATTTAAAATTTAAAATTTAAAATTTAAAATTTAAAATTTAAAATTTAAAATTTAAAATTTAAATTTAAATTTAAAATTTAAAATTTAAAATTTAAAATTTAAATTTAAAAATTTAAAATTTAAAATTTAAAATTTAAAATTTAAAATTTAAAATTTAAAATTTAAAATTTAAATTTTAAATTTAAAATTTAAAATTTAAAATTTAAAATTTAAAATTTAAAATTTAAAATTTAAAATTTAAAATTTAAAAATTTAAAATTTAAAATTTAAAATTTAAAATTTAAAATTTAAAATTTAAAATTTAAAATTTAAAATTTAAATTTAAAATTTAAATTTTAAAATTTAAAATTTAAAATTAAAATTTAAAATTTAAAATTTAAATTTAAAATTTAAAATTTAAAATTTAAAATTTAAAAATTTTAAAATTTAAATTTAAATTTAAAATTTAAAGTTTAAAATTTAAAATTTAAATTTAAATTTTAAATTTAAAATTTAAATTTAAAATTTAAAATTTAAAATTTAAATTTAAAATTTAAAATTTAAAATTTAAAATTTAAAATTTAAAATTTAAAATTTAAAATTTAAAATTTAAAATTTAAAATTTAAAAAATTTAAAATTTTAAATTTAAAAAATTTAAAATTTAAAATTTAAAAAATTTAAAATTAAAATTTAAAATTTAAAATTTAAAATTTAAAATTTAAAATTTAAAATTTAAAAAATTTAAAATTTAAATTTAAAAAAATTTAAAATTTAAATTTAAATTTAAAATTTAAAATTTAAAATTTAAAATTTAAAATTTAAAATTTAAATTTAAAATTTAAAATTTAAAATTTAAATTTAAAATTTAATTTTAAATTTTAAAATTTAAAATTTAAAATTTAAAATTTTAAAATTTAAAATTTAAAATTTAAAATTTAAAATTTAAAATTTAAAATTTAAAATTTAAATTTTAAATTTAAAATTTAAAATTTAAAATTTAAAATTTAAAATTTAAAATTTAAATTTAAATTTTTAAAATTTAAAATTTAAAATTTTAAATTTAAATTTAAAATTTAAATTTAAATTTAAAATTTAAAATTTAAAATTTAAAATTTAAAATTTAAAATTTAAAATTTAAAATTTAAAATTTAAAATTTAAAATTTAAAATTTAATTTAAAAAAATTTAAAATTTAAAATTTAAATTAAAATTAAAAAATTTAAAATTTAAAATTTAAAATTTAAATTTAAAATTTAAAATTTAAAAAATTTAAAATTTAAAATTTAAATTTAAAATTTAAAATTTAAAATTTAAAATTTAAAAATTTAAAATTTAAAATTTAAATTTAAAATTTAAAATTTAAAATTTAAAATTTAAAAATTTAAAATTTAAAATTTAAAATTTAAAATTTTAAATTTAATTTAATTTAAAATTTAAAATTTAAAATTTAAAATTTAAATTTAAAATTTAAAATTTAAATTTAAAATTTAAAATTTAAAATTTAAAATTTAAATTTAAGGTTTAAATTTAAAATTTAAAATTTTTAAAATTTAAAATTTAAAATTTAAAATTTAAAATTTAAAATTAAAATTTAAAATTTAAAATTTAAATTTAAATTTAAAATTTAAAATTTAAAATTTAAATTTTAAATTTAAAATTTAAATTTTAAAATTTAAAATTTAAAATTTAAAAAATTTTAAATTTAAAATTTAAAATTTAAAATTTAAATTTAAAATTTAAAATTTAAAAAATTTAAAATTTAAAATTTAAAATTTAAAATTTAAAATTTAAAAATTTAAAATTTAAAATTTAAAATTTAAAATTTAAAATTTAAAATTTAAAATTTAAAATTTAAAATTTAAAATTTAAAATTTAAAATTTAAAATTTAAAATTTAAAATTTAAAATTTAAAATTTAAAATTTAAAATTTAAAAAAATTTAAATTTAAAATTTAAAATTTAAAATTTAAATTTTAAATTTAAAATTTAAAATTTAAAATTTAAATTTAAAATTTAAAATTTAAATTTTAAATTTAAAATTTAAAATTTAAAATTTAAAAAATTTAAAATTTAAAATTTAAAATTTAAATTTAAAATTTAAAATTTAAAATTTAAAATTTAAATTTTTTTAAAATTTAAAAAATTTAAAATTTAAATTTAAATTTAAAATTTAAAATTTAAAATTTAAATTTAAAATTTAAAATTTAAAATTTAAATTTAAATTTAAAATTTAAAATTTAAAATTTAAAATTTTTAAAATTTAAAATTTAAATTTAAAATTTAAAATTTAAAATTTAAAATTTAAAATTTAAAATTTAAAATTTAAAATTTAAAATTTAAATTTAAATTTAAAATTTAAAATTTAAAAAATTTAAATTTAAAATTTAAAATTTAAAATTTAAATTTAAAATTTAAAATTTAAAATTTAAAATTTAAAATTTAAAATTTAAAAAAATTTAAAATTTAAAATTTAAAATTTTTAAAATTTAAAATTTAAAATTTAAAATTTAAAATTTAAAATTTAAAATTTAAAATTTAAAATTTAAAATTTAAATTTAAAATTTAAAATTTAAAATTTAAAATTTAAATTTAAAATTTAAAATTTAAAATTTAAAATTTAAAATTTAAAATTTTAAATTTAAAAATTTAAAAAATTTAAAATTTAAAATTTAAAATTTAAAATTTAAAATTTAAAATTTAAAATTTAAAATTTAAAATTTAAAATTTAAAATTTAAAATTTAAAATTTAAAAAAATTTAAAATTTAAATTTAAAATTTAAATTTAAAATTTAAAATTTAAAATTTAAAATTTAAAATTTAAATTTAAAATTTAAAATTTAAATTTAAAATTTAAAATTTAAAATTTAAATTTAAAATTTAAAATTTAAAATTTAAAAAAATTTAAAATTTAAATTTAAAATTTAAAATTTAAAATTTAAAATTTAAAATTTAAAATTTAAAATTTAAAAATTTAAAATTTAAAATTTAAAATTTAAAATTTAAAATTTAAAATTTAAAATTTAAAATTTAAAATTTAAAATTTAAAATTTAAAATTTAAAATTTAAAATTTAAAATTTAAAATTTAAAATTTAAATTTAAAATTTAAAATTTAAAATTTAAAATTTAAAATTTAAAATTTAAAATTTAAAATTTAAAATTTAAAATTTAAAATTTAAATTTAAAATTTAAAATTTAAAATTTAAATTTAAAATTTAAAATTTAAAATTTAAAATTTAAAATTTAAAATTTAAAATTTAAATTTAAAATTTAAAATTTAAAATTTAAAATTTAAAATTTAAAATTTAAAATTTAAAATTTAAAATTTAAATTTTAAAATTTAAATTTAAATTTAAAATTTAAAATTTAAAATTTAAAAATTTAAATTTAAAATTTAAAAAATTTAAAATTTAAATTTAAAATTTAAAATTTAAAATTTAAAATTTAAAATTTAAAATTTAAAATTTAAAATTTAAAATTTAAAATTTAAAATTTAAAATTTAAAATTTTTAAATTTAAAATTTAAAATTTAAAATTTAAAATTTAAAATTTAAAATTTAAAATTTAAAATTTAAAATTTAAAATTTAAAATTTAAAATTTAAAATTTAAAATTTAAAATTTAAAATTTAAATTTAAATTTAAAATTTAAAATTTAAAATTTAAAATTTAAAATTTAAAATTTAAATTTAAAATTTAAATTTAAATTTAAAATTTAAATTTAAAATTTAAAATTTAAAATTTAAAATTTAAAATTTAAAATTTAAAATTTAAAATTTAAAAAATTTAAAATTTAAATTTAAAATTTAAAATTTAAAATTTAAATTTAAATTTAAAATTTAAAATTTAAAATTTAAAATTTAAAATTTAAAATTTAAAATTTAAAATTTAAATTTAAAATTTAAAATTTAAAATTTAAAATTTAAAATTTAAATTTAAATTTAAATTTAAAATTTAAAATTTAAAAAAAATTTAAAATTTAAAATTTAAAATTTAAATTTAAAATTTAAAATTTAAAATTTAAAATTTAAAATTTAAAATTTAAAATTTAAAATTTAAATTTTAAATTTAAATTTTTAAAATTTTAAATTTAAAATTTAAAATTTTAAATTTAAAATTTAAAATTTAAAATTTAAAATTTAAAATTTAAATTTAAAATTTAAATTTAAATTTAAAATTTAAAATTTAAAATTTAAATTTAAAATTTAAAATTTAAATTTAAATTTAAAATTTAAAATTTAAAATTTAAAATTTAAAATTTAAAATTTAAAATTTAAAAAATTTAAAATTTAAAATTTAAAATTTAAATTTAAAATTAAAATTTAAAATTTAAAATTTAAAATTTAAAATTTAAAATTTAAATTTAAAATTTAAATTTAAAATTTAAAATTTAAAATTTAAAATTTAAAATTTAAAAAAATTTAAAATTTAAAATTTAAATTTAAATTTAAATTTAAAATTTAAAATTTAAATTTAAATTTAAAATTTAAAATTTAAAATTTAAATTTAAAATTTAAAATTTAAAATTTAAAATTTAAAATTTTAAATTTAAATTTTAAAATTTAAAATTTAAAATTTAAAATTTAAAATTTAAAATTTAAAATTTAAAATTTAAATTTAAAATTTAAATTTAAATTTAAAATTAAAATTTAAAATTTAAATTTAAAATTTAAAATTTAAAATTTAAAATTTAAAATTTAAAATTTAAAATTTAAAATTTAAATTTAAAATTTAAAATTTAAAATTTAAATTTAAAATTTAAAATTTAAAATTTAAAATTTAAAAAATTTAAAATTTAAAATTTAAAATTTAAAATTTAAAATTTAAAAAATTTAAAATTTAAAATTTAAAATTTAAAATTTAAAATTTAAAATTTAAAATTTAAAATTTAAATTTAAAATTTAAATTTAAAATTTAAAATTTAAAATTAAAATTTAAAATTTAAAATTTAAAATTTAAAATTTAAAATTTAAAATTTAAAATTTAAAATTTAAAATTTAAAATTTAAAATTTAAAAATTTAAAATTTAAAATTTAAAAAATTTAAAATTTAAAATTTAAAATTTAAATTTAAAATTTAAAATTTAAAATTTAAAATTTAAAAAATTTAAAATTTAAAATTTAAAATTTAAAATTTAAAATTTAAATTTAAATTTAAAATTTAAAATTTAAAATTTAAAATTTAAAATTTAAATTTAAAATTTAAATTTAAAATTTAAAATTTAAAATTTAAAATTTAAAATTTAAAATTTAAAATTTAAAATTTAAAATTTAAAATTTAAAATTTAAAATTTAAAATTTTAAAATTTAAAATTTAAAATTTAAAATTTAAAATTTAAATTTAAAATTTAAAATTTAAAATTTAAAATTTAAAATTTAAATTTAAAATTTAAAAATTTAAAATTTAAATTTAAAATTTAAAATTTAAAATTTAAAATTTAAAATTTAAAAATTTAAAATTTAAAATTTAAAATTTAAATTTAAATTTAAAATTTAAATTTAAAATTTAAATTTAAAATTTAAATTTAAAATTTAAATTTAAAATTTAAAATTTAAAATTTAAAATTTTTAAAATTTAAATTTAAAATTTAAAATTTAAAATTTAAAATTTAAAATTTAAAATTTAAAAATTTTAAATTTAAAATTTAAAATTTAAAAAAATTTAAAATTTAAAATTTAAATTTAAATTTAAAATTTAAAATTTAAAATTTAAAATTTAAAATTTAAAATTTAAAATTTAAAATTTAAAATTTAAAATTTAAAATTTAAAATTTAAAAAATTTAAAATTTAAAATTTAAAATTTAAAATTTAAAATTTAAATTTAAAATTTAAAATTTAAATTTTTTAAATTTAAAATTTAAAATTTAAAATTTAAATTTAAAATTTTAAATTTAAAATTTAAAAATTTAAAATTTAAAATTTAAAATTTAAATTTAAATTTAAAATTTAAAATTTAAAATTTAAAATTTAAAATTTAAAATTTAAAATTTAAAATTAAAATTTAAAAAATTTAAATTTAAAATTTAAAATTTAAAATTAAAAATTTAAAATTTAAAATTTAAATTTAAAATTTAAAATTTAAAATTTAAAATTTAAAATTTAAAATTTAAAATTTTAAATTTAAAATTTAAATTTAAAATTTAAAATTTAAAATTTAAAATTTAAAATTTAAAATTTAAAATTTAAAATTTAAAATTTAAAATTTAAAATTTAAAATTTAAAATTTAAAATTTAAAATTTAAAATTTAAAATTTAAAATTTAAAATTTAAAATTTAAAATTTAAAATTTAAAATTTAAAATTTAAAAAAATTTAAATTTAAAATTTAAAATTTAAATTTAAAATTTAAAATTTAAATTTAAAATTTAAAATTTAAAATTTAAAATTTAAATTTAAAATTTAAAATTTAAAATTTAAATTTAAAATTTAAAATTTAAATTTTAAATTTAAAATTTAAAATTTAAAATTTAAAATTTAAAATTTTAAATTTAAAATTTAAAATTTAAAATTTAAAATTTAAAATTTAAAATTTAAAATTTAAAATTTAAAATTTAAATTTAAAATTTAAAATTTAAAATTTAAAATTTAAAATTTAAAATTTAAATTTAAAATTTAAAATTTAAAATTTAAAATTTAAAATTTAAAATTTAAAATTTAAAATTTAAAATTTAAATTTAAAATTTAAAATTTAAATTTAAATTTAAAATTTAAAATTTAAAATTTAAAATTTAAAATTTAAAATTTAAAATTTAAAATTTAAAATTTAAAATTTAAATTTAAATTTAAAATTTAAAATTTAAAAAATTTAAATTTAAAATTTAAATTTAAATTTAAAATTTAAAATTTAAAATTTAAATTTAAAATTTAAAATTTAAAATTTAAAATTTAAAATTTAAAATTTAAATTTAAAATTTAAAATTTAAAATTTAAAATTTAAAATTTAAAATTTAAAATTTAAATTTAAATTTTAAATTTAAAATTTAAAATTTAAAATTTAAAATTTTTTAAATTTAAAATTTAAAATTTAAAATTTAAAATTTAAAAAAATTTAAATTTTTAAAATTTAAAATTTAAATTTAAAATTTAAAATTTAAAATTTAAAATTTAAAATTTAAAATTTAATTTAAAATTTAAAATTTAAAATTTAAATTTTTTAAAATTTAAAATTTAAAATTTAAAATTTAAAATTTAAAATTTAAAATTTAAAATTTAAAATTTAAAATTTAAAATTTAAAATTTAAAATTTAAAATTTAAAATTTAAAATTTAAAATTTAAAATTTAAAATTTAAAATTTAAAATTTAAAATTTAAAATTTAAAATTTAAATTTAAAATTTAAAATTTAAAATTTAAAATTTAAATTTAAAATTTAAATTTAAAATTTAAAATTTAAAATTTAAAATTTAAATTTAAAATTTAAATTTAAAGTTTAAATTTAAAATTTAAAATTTAAATTTAAAATTTAAATTTAAATTTAAAATTTAAAATTTAAAATTTAAAATTTTAAATTTAAAATTTAAAATTTAAAATTTAAAAAATTTAAAATTTAAAATTTAAAATTTAAAATTTAAATTTAAAATTTAAAATTTAAATTTAAAATTTAAAATTTAAAATTTAAAATTTAAAATTTAAAATTTAAAATTTAAAATTTAAAATTTAAATTTAAAATTTAAATTTTTAAAATTTAAAATTTAAAATTTAAAATTTAAAATTTAAATTTAAAATTTAAAATTTTAAATTTAAAATTTAAATTTAAATTTAAAATTTAAAATTTAAAATTTAAAATTTAAAATTTAAAATTTAAAATTTAAAATTTAAAATTTAAAATTTAAAATTTAAAATTTAAAATTTAAAATTTAAATTTAAAATTTAAAATTTAAAATTTAAAATTTAAAATTTAAAATTTAAAATTTAAAATTAAAATTTAAATTTAAAATTAAAATTTAAATTTAAATTTAAATTTTAAAATTTAAAATTTAAAATTTAAAATTTAAAATTTAAAATTTAAATTTTAAAATTTAAAATTTAAAATTTAAATTTAAAATTTAAAATTTAAAATTTAAATTTTAAATTTAAAATTTAAAATTTAAAATTTAAAATTTAAAATTTAAAATTTAAAATTTAAATTTAAAATTTTAAAATTTAAAATTTAAAATTTAAAATTTAAAATTTAAAATTTAAAATTTAAATAATTTAAAATTTAAAATTTAAAATTTAAAAATTTAAAATTTAAAATTTAAAATTTAAAATTTAAAATTTAAAATTTAAAATTAAAATTTAAATTTAAAATTTAAAATTTAAAATTTAAAATTTAAAATTTAAAATTTAAAATTTAAAATTTAAATTTAAATTTAAAATTTAAAAAAAATTTTTAAAATTTAAAATTTAAAATTTAAAATTTAAAATTTAAATTTAAATTTAAAATTTAAAATTTTAAATTTAAAATTTAAAATTTAAAATTTAAATTTAAATTTAAATTTAAATTTTAAAATTTAAAATTTAAATTTAAATTTAAATTTAAAATTTAAAATTTAAAAAAATTTAAAATTTAAAATTTAAGTTTAAAATTTAAAATTTAAAATTTTAAATTTAAATTTAAAATTTAAAAAATTTAAAATTTAAAATTTAAAATTTAAAATTTAAAATTTAAAATTTAAAATTTAAAATTTAAAATTTAAAATTTAAAATTTAAAATTTAAAATTTAAAATTTAAAATTTAAAAAAATTTAAAATTTAAAATTTAAATTTAAAATTTAAATTTAAAATTTAAAATTTAAAATTTAAAATTTAAAAAATTTAAAATTTAAAATTTAAATTTAAAATTTAAAATTTAAAATTTAAAATTTAAAATTTAAAATTTAAAAATTTAAATTTTAAATTTAAAATTTAAAATTTAAAATTTAAAATTTAAAATTTAAAATTTAAAATTTAAAATTTAAATTTAAATTTAAAATTTAAAATTTAAATTTAAAATTTAAATTTAAAATTTAAAAAATTTAAAATTTAAATTTAAATTTAAATTTAAAATTTAAAATTTAAAATTTAAAATTTTAAATTTAAATTTAAATTTAAAATTTAAAATTTAAATTTTAAAATTTTAAATTTAAAATTTAAATTTAAAATTTAAAATTTAAAATTTAAAATTTAAAATTTAAAATTTAAAATTTAAAATTTAAAATTTAAATTTAAAATTTAAAATTTAAAATTTAAAATTTAAAATTTAAAATTTAAAATTTAAATTTAAAATTTAAAAAATTTAAAATTTAAAAAATTTAAAATTTAAAATTTAAATTTAAAATTTAAATTTAAAATTTAAAATTTAAAATTTAAAATTTAAAATTTAAAATTTAAAATTTAAAATTTAAAATTTAAAATTTAAATTTAAAATTAAAATTTAAAATTTAAAATTTAAAATTTAAAATTTAAAATTTAAATTTAAAATTTAAAATTTAAAATTTAAATTTAAAATTTAAAAAATTTAAAATTTAAAATTTAAAATTTAAAATTTAAATTTAAATTTAAAATTTAAAATTTAAAATTTAAAATTTAAAATTTTAAAAATTTAAAATTTAAAATTTAAAATTTAAAATTTAAAATTTAAAATTTAAAATTTAATTTAAAATTTAAATTTAAAATTTAAAATTTAAAATTTAAATTTTAAATTTAAAATTTAAAATTTAATTTAAAATTTAAATTTAAAATTAAAATTTAAAATTTAAAATTTAAAATTTAAAATTTAAAATTTAAAATTTAAAATTTAAATTTAAATTTAAAATTTAAAATTTAAAATTTAAAATTTAAAATTTAAAATTTAAAATTTAAATTTAAAATTTTTAAAATTTAAAATTTAAATTTAAAATTTAAATTTAAATTTAAAATTTAAAATTTAAAATTTAAAATTTAAAATTTAATTTTTAAATTTAAAATTTAAATTTAAAATTTAAAATTTAAAATTTAAAAAAATTTAAAATTTAAAATTTAAAATTTAAAATTTAAAATTTAAAATTTAAATTTAAAATTTAAATTTTTAAAATTTAAAATTTAAAATTTAAAATTTAAAATTTAAAATTTTAAATTTAAATTTAAAATTTAAAATTTAAATTTAAATTTAAAATTTAAATTTTAAATTTAAAATTAAAAAATTTAAAATTTAAAATTTAAATTTAAAATTTAAAATTTAAAAATTTAAATTTAAAATTTAAAATTTAAAATTTAAAAATTTAAAATTTAAAATTTAAAATTTAAAATTTAAATTTAAAATTTAAAATTTAAAATTTAAATTTAATTTAAAATTTAAAATTTAAAATTTAAAATTTAAAATTTAAAATTTAAAATTTAAAATTTAAAAAATTTAAAATTTAAAAAATTTAAATTTAAATTTTTAAATTTAAAATTTAAAATTTAAAATTTAAAATTTAAATTTAAATTTAAATTTAAAATTTAAAATTTAAAATTTAAAATTTAAAATTTAAAATTTAAAATTTAAATTTAAAATTTAAATTTAAAATTTAAAATTTAAAATTTAAAATTTAAATTTAAATTTAAAATTTAAATTTAAAATTTAAAATTTAAAATTTAAATTTAAATTTAAATTTAAAATTTAAAATTTAAATTTAAATTTAAAATTTAAAATTTAAATTTAAAATTTAAAATTTAAATTTAATTTAAAATTTAAAATTTAAAATTTAAAATTTAAAATTTAAATTTAAAATTTAAAATTTAAAATTTAAAATTTAAATTTAAAATTTAAAATTTAAAATTTAAAAATTTAAAATTAAAATTTAAAATTTAAAATTTAAAATTTAAAATTTAAAATTTAAAATTTAAATTTAAAATTTAAAATTTAAAATTTAAAATTTAAATTTAAAAAATTTAAAATTTAAATTTTAAAATTTAAAAAATTTAAATTTAAATTTAAAATTTAAATTTAAATTTAAAATTTAAAATTTAAATTTAAATTTAAAATTTAAAATTTAAAATTTAAAATTTAAAATTTAAAAATTTAAAATTTAAATTTAAATTTAAAATTTAAAATTTAAAATTTAAAATTTAAAATTTAAAATTTAAAATTTAAAATTTAAAATTAAAATTTAAATTTAAAATTTAAAATTTAAAATTTAAAATTTAAAATTTAAAATTTAAAATTTAAAATTTAAAATTTAAAATTTAAAATTTAAATTTAAATTTAAATTTAAAAATTTAAATTTAAAATTTAAATTTAAAATTTAAAATTTAAATTTAAAATTTAAAATTTAAATTTTTAAAATTTAAAATTTAAAATTTAAAATTTAAAATTTAAATTTAAAATTTAAATTTAAAATTTAAATTTTAAATTTAAAATTTAAAATTTAAAATTTAAAATTTAAAATTTAAAATTTAAAATTTAAAATTTAAAATTTAAAATTTAAAATTTAAAATTTAAAATTTAAAATTTAAAATTTAAAATTTAAAATTTAAAATTTAAAATTTAAAATTTAAAATTTAAAATTTAAAATTTAAAAAAATTTAAAATTTAAATTTAAATTTAAAATTTAAAATTTAAAATTTAAATTTAAAATTTAAAATTTAAATTTAAAATTAAAATTTAAAATTTAAAAAATTAAAATTTAAAATTTAAAATTTAATTTAAAATTTA